>CANIUD010000212.1:0-600000 GCA_947470075.1 Closterium sp. Yama58-4
CTCCCCCCTTACCTTCTCTCCCTTTTCTCCCTTCCCTCTCATCCCTCCATGCAATCTCCTGTCTCTCCTTTCTCTCCCTTCTCTCCCGTCCCTCCCGTCCCTCCCGTCCCTCCCGTCCCTCCCTTCCCGCCCTTCTCTCCCTTCAATACCTTCGCTCCCTTCCCGCCCTTCTCCTCCCCCCCACCGTATCTCCGTTACCTTCCATTTCATCCCTACCCTTCCTCGTCTCTCCCTCCCGACATCTCTCCTGCTTCTCCTTTCACTCCCTTTCATCCGTTGCCTCCCTTGACTACCTTCCCTCCCTTCTCTCCCTTCGATAGAAGTCTCTCCGTTCCCTCCTTTTCTCTCCCTTCTCTCCCGTGTCTCCCTTCCTCGCCCTTCACTCCCTTCCCTCCCTTCTCTCCCTTCCCTCCCTTCTCTCCCTTCTCTCCCTGCCTTCCTGTCCCCCATCCTTCCTTCCTTACGCACTCCTCCAGCCATTCTCTCCTCTTGCAATCCTCACTGCCATCCTTCCCTTCCGCTAAACCTGTAACCAAGCCCCTTTCGATTCTCTTGTCGTCACCTCCCAAGCAACAGCGGCATTGCCATGGGAAATTTCAACATGCATCTCCCACCTACCCCCACCTACTCCCATCTCACCTCCCCTCCCCCTACCACCTACTCCAATCTCACCTCCCCTTTCCCCCCCTTACCACGGGATTTCAGCCCACCACGCCTCCCCATACCACCTACTCACATCGTTGCTCCCCTCCCCCTACCACATACGACATACTCCCATCTGACCTCCCCTGCCCCTACCACCTACTCCCTTCTCATCTCCCCTCCCCTACCACCTCTCCTGGCCCTATCAGGCACTCTTTGCTCACCTCCCATCCCCCTACCAGGGGCATTCTTCTCACCTCCCCTCTCCTACCTCTTCTTACCCCCTCCTCTACCAAGGGCGCTCTGCTCACACCCTGCCCCTCCAGGTCCCCCACACTTATGTGTTTCTTTCTTAGTTGAATCTGACCTCCTACAGCCCTCACATTGTATTCCCTTGCTCGATTTCTGTGCTTGTGTTGCAGGTGGGGTGCTTTCCTGACTGCACATCCTACGCCTCACAGGGCACATAACAGCCTGCAACCTGGGCTTGGATAGGCTGCGATTGCAATGGGAATGGCAGGGGAGCATGGCAACGGCTACGAGCAAAGCAGCTTCAAGCCTCTCGGTCAATCGGCCTGTCCTTATACGATCCAAGTATTCAATCTTCCGCCTTGAACATTAGCACATAAACACACCCTCTTTTCCCCTTTTAGGTATTTCTTACTGACCCAACACATCGTGCCATCAAACTCATGTTTGTGTTTTTACCAACTGGTTATTGAACGTAGTGCTTTGTGACATCATTACAGGTTGCTGACTTCAACACTCTTTGTAGCATGTTCCCTACCATAACACAGTATGTAAACAAAGCAGTGGTCACGAGTAAAAGCAGAGAGGCAATCCATGCATACTAGTAACTAAGCAAAGAGTGCACGCAGCAGGTCGCCTTTCCTGGACACAGCGCCACAAAACCTGAGGGGATGGTGGCAAGGAGGGATGGGGAGAGAAAGGATGCTGAGAGGATAGATGGAGTGTGGAGGGATGCGGAGAGGAAAGGATGGGGTGAGGAGGGATGCGGAGAGGAAAGGATGGGGTGAGAAGGGATGCGGAGAGGAAAGGATGGGGTGAGAAGGGATGCGGAGAGGGCATTACTGGGAAACGTGGGTGGTAGTACGATACTGGAGGTGGAAAGTGGAAACAGTAGGTAGGGGGAGGGAGGGAGGGTAAGCAAGGGAAGGGAGCGAAAGGAGGGGATGCAGTGGTGGAAACGGGGGGGAGGAGGGGGGAAAGGAGGGGAAGCACGGGGGGAAAGGCGATGCAGAGAGGGGGGAAAAGGAGGGGAAGCAGTGGGGGAAAGGAGAGGAAGCAGTGGGGGAAACGGGGGGAAGGAGGGGAGAGGAAAGGAGGGGAATCAGCGGGGGAAAGCAGGGGAAGTACGGGGGGGAAAGGCGAGGCAGAGAAGTGGAGGAAAGGAGGGGAAGCAGTGGGGGAAAGGAGGGGAAGCAGTGGGGGAAAGGAGGGGAATAAGTGGGGGAAAGGAGGGGAAGCAGTGGGGAAAGGAGGGGAAGCAGTGGGGGAAAGGAGGGGAAGAAGTGGGGGAAAGGAGGGGAAGCAAGGGGGGAAAGGAGGGGAGGCAGGGGGGAATTGAGGGGATTCGTGGGGGGAAAGGAGGGGAAGCAGGGGCGGAAATGAGGGGATGCGTGGGGGGAAAGGAGGGGAAGCAGGGGCGGAAATGAGGGGATGCAGGGACGGAAATGAGGGGATGCGTGGGGGGAAAGGAGGGGAAGCAGGGGCGGAAATGAGGGGATGCAGGGGCGGAAATGAGGGGAAGCAGGGGCGGAAATGAGGGGATGCGTGGGGGGAAAGGAGGGGAAGCAGGGGCGGAAATGAGGGGAAGCAGGGGCGGAAATGAGGGGATGCGTGGGGGGAAAGGAGGGGAAGCAGGGGCGGAAATGAGGGGAAGCAGGGGCGGAAATGAGGGGATGCGTGGGGGGAAAGGAGGGGAAGCAGGGGCGGAAATGAGGGGAAGCAGGGGCGGAAATGAGGGGATGCGTGGGGGGAAAGGAGGGGAAGCAGGGGCGGAAATGAGGGGAAGCAGGGGCGGAAATGAGGGGAAGCAGGGGCGGAAATGAGGGGAAGCAGGGGCGGAAATGAGGGGAAGCAGGGGCGGAAATGAGTCCAAACGTGTGGACGCGGCCTTTCGCATTTCGTGTATTGGAGAAATCCGTGAGGCGAGCAGCGCGTTACTGGTGGCTGCAGTAGGATGGCTGGCTCGCGCGCGCTTCTAGACTGAATTTCGCTGGAGAGCGCGTGCTTGCAACCGCGTGCTGTTTGCTGGGGCATCTAAGCGTCACATGCGCTCGCTGTGCTGGCGCGCCGCGCGGTATGCAGGTGCCGCTTTGCGGCGCGCGTTTTGCTGGCAAGCGCAGCTCTGCTGAGCGCGCTATGCTAGCGCGCGCGGAATGCCAGCATAGCGCGCACAAGTGCCGCGCGCGGATGCCAGCACAGCGCGCGCGCGAATGATAGCGTAACTGGCGCAAGTCCCGCTAACGGAATGCTATCATTGCTGGCGCCAGTGACGCGCGCGGAATGACACGACACACACGGAGTGCCACCATCGCTGGCGCTAGTGACGCTCGCAGGCGTCGCCTGTTCTGCACACGGCTAAATACTCACCCGCGTCTATGTATGTGGTCGCGCTGCTGGCCTAGCACCCTCCGGCCTGCTGCCTAGTACCTAAACTAGTAGCTACTAGATGCGTATTCCCCGTAGTGTGTGATGTGGCAAGTTCGGTGACGGGAGGTGTTTCCCATTTTGTGACCCACAACCTACCCAACCCTGCTCGTCTTACAACGGAAGTGCTCCAGTTTTTCGCCAACACTCTCGCTATTCTGTTTACATTTTCGTTGAGGCGAAATCGCCTGGCACACTGTACAGAAACAACAGTGCTGCCAAATGTATACTGCTGCTTTAACTTGAATGAGCTACACTGGAATTGCATTTCGCATATGTGTTGAGCGGTGATTTGGTAGTGGATGATGAAATTCTTTTGTTTCGTTGAAAGACGTTTGATTTCGCCGCCATGTACTTCGCCACGAGACCGAATCTGCGAACAAAAATCGCTTCGCAAGACATGAAGTTACACGCCGGCTTTGTCATCGCGGATGACGACATCCAGGCTTTTGCCGAAACCTCATGGAACTTGCTCTTGCGTCATGGTTGTGAACGTCGCTAAGCACCGCATCCGAGCCCAGGAAACCTGACTGAACCGCATTACTTCCATGTTCACTAACCCTCCGCAGTCTTTCTCCACTCCACAGGATACCACGGCTTCCCGCAGTCTCTGTTATCTGTTTTTATATTCCCTTACTCCGCCTTAATGTTCTGAGAAAGCATGGGTTTCTGGTAAGCAGGTTGTGGACTCCTCAGTCCTCAATTTTCTTTTGGTTATTTTCTTCCTTCTGCCGTAATTTCTCTAAGTAGGAAGAACCATTCTGTAGCGGGTGCGGCATTCCGCCGGCAATACCTCCAGTCCGCGTAGCTGTCCTGTCGCGCGCGCGCGGGGAGAGCCATGGGCGCGGGAAGGGAGGGCGAACACCGCGACGACGCGGTGCCGTCGCTTCGCGCTTCGCCGTCAGCCGCGGATCTTGCGCGCGAGGTACACACGGCAGGGATGGCAGAGGCGCGTCATGACTACTTTTGGACGCACTCGCACGTCATTTATCTCAGTCACTATTAGTGTCTTGGCGACTTGGATCTCGCGCGCGAGGCACGCACGCACGGCACATGTTCGTCTTACCATCACCCCGTTCCCCTTCCCCTTCCCCTTCCCCTTCCCCTTCCCCTTCCCCTTCCCCTTCCCCTTCCCCTTCCCTTATCCTCCTTCCCTCCCCCTTCTCCCCATGCCCCGACCCCCCATTCCCCACTCCCCCCAGCTCTCCGTGTTCCCCCAGGACCTGATTCTTCCCCACTTGGCACCTCTAGGTTCCCAAAAAGAGACAAACGCTGCCGTCCCTGCACAGAAGCAGCATGCAAACGACTCTCAGAGTAGGACAAGTAACGCCAGCCCGTGCAGGGGATTCTTCATTCCTCGCCGCCCGCCGCCGCCCTCAGAGGTACCTGAGGAGCTTCCCGTGCCGCCCGTCTGCGCCTACATGGGACAAATTGTGCATCGGTACATCCGAGGAAGCTTCCTGGATGGTGCCTGTGGGGAGACCCCTGGGAGCTGTGGAGCAGGAGAGAAGAGGCAGGAGGGGAAGGGGTGCGCGGCAGAGGAGGGAGAGGAGCAGCAGCAGCAGCAGCAGCAGCATTGCTTGCTGCAAGACAGGACGACGCAACAGAGGGAGGAGCAGCAGCGGCAGCAGCAGCAGCAACATGAAGAGCAGAGGGAGCGGGACCTTCCCTCCTCGCCACCACACACACTCTCCTCCCCACCACCACACACACTCTCCTCCCCGCCTTTCTTCGTCCCTTGCGGGCGGGCACGGTCCAAGCTGGCAGTGAAGCAGCAGGCGTCAGTGCTGACGTGGCTCAGCCACGGGTACAACTGGCTGCTCAGGGTGAGCCACGTGGACCCATGATTAATCCTGATTGGTTGATTAATGACACTTCCTATCTTCCTTCCTCCCTTTGTATCGCGTCTCAACTGAACCGTCCCAACCCGTCCCTCCCTTCCCCTGTCTCTCAATCCTGCCTCTTTTTCCCTGCTCAACAACAATCCTAACCCTCCTCACCCTCCACCACCAGCTCAACAACGTGGCATTCGTGCTGCTCATAATGGCAGCACCAGTCCTCCTCGCTTCGCTCTTCACGCCGCTCTTCCTCGCCCTCGCCTCCGGCTTCACCTTCCCCCCTCCCCCCCCCCCTCTTCCTCCCCCTTCCTCCCCCAACCCCCCACCACCAGCTCAACAACGTGGCATTCGTGCTGCTGATTATGGCAGCACCAGTCCTCCTCGCGCTGCTCTTCACGCCGCTCTTCCTCGCCCTCGCCTCCGGCTTCGCCTTCCCCCCAGACAGCCCCGAGTTCGAATCCCTCGACATCCACACCATCCTCTCGGGCCCGCTTGCGCCGCCTCTCGACCAATGGGAGCGCGCCAGCAGGGCGGGACCGGTGGCAGTCGCGTTGTGCTGGGTGTGTGCTGCGTTCGTGCGTGCAGGGCAGTGGCTGTATGTGGCTCTGCACTTCTTCCTCTTCGCGTGAGTGTTGGCGCATGGGTGCATGAGTGCATGGGTGCATGAGTGCATGGGTGCATGGGTGCATGAGTGCATGGGTGCATGAGTGCATGGGGTGCATGAGTGCATGGGTGCATGGGTGCATGGGTGCATGGGTGCATGGGTGCATGGGTGCATGACTTTTCCCCTCTCCCCGACCCTGCACCTGCTCGCTCCTTGCTAATCCCCTTCCTTCCTCTCCTCTGTCTTCATTCCCCATTCCCTCTTCTCATCCCTGCTCTCCTCCTTCCCCCTTCCCCCTCCCTCCCAGTCTCTCCCTCTGCACCACGTTCGGAGGCTCGCCCCTGCAGGTGCTCTCGCCCTCCGCACTCATTCTCGCCAATGCCCTCACCCTCCTCGCACAGCTCAACTTCGTCTTCCTCAGTGGTGCAGGTGGGTGCTTGCAGGTTGGGTATGTCTCTGCACTTTCCTCACTCCCTCCCACCTCCTCACGCTGCTTGCACACCTCAACTTCGTCTTCCTCAGCGGTGCAGGTGGGTGTTCATGTGCTCATGTGCCCTGGGCTAGGCTGCGATGGGCTAGGCTGTGATGGGCTAGGCTGCGATGGGCTAGGCTGTGATGGGTTGTGATTTCTCTCTCATCTTATCCTGCTGCAGTGCTCTTGCTTCAATTCCTCTTCTCCCCCTTGCCCACCCCCTCTTGCTTTCTCCCGCTGCTCGTTTTCTCCCCTCCTCTCACCAGTCTGTGCTCGTATCGGCCGGCCAGCAGAGACGGTACGATGCTCTCGCCTCATCACTCTCTCGCCACTCACTGCTCCCCCCCGCCCGCCCCCCGATGTTACCTCCTTCTTCCCCCCCCCCCCCCCCCCCCCCCCCCCCCCCCCCCCCCCCCCCCCTCCTCCCTCATCCACTCCTCTGACCAGTGTTTGCTCGTATCGGCCGCCCAGCGGAAACGGTGCGGTGCTCGCGCTTCGTCACGATTGCCACTCAGCCCTTGACCGGCCACGGCACTGAGAAGAGACGGTGAGTAGAAATTGATTTTGAGAATTTTCAAAAATAATATGCTGCATTGTCGCACGGAGAAGACAAGTTGAGCAGAAGGGGAGGGTGCAGAGAGGAGGAGGTGAGGCAGAGGGAGGGTTTCGGCTCTTTGATTTGTTGTGTTGTGAACTCTGATGCATCTCTTCCTCCCTCCTCCCTCTCCGTCACTCACGGAGGTTTCTCACGCACAAGCTGGTAAATGTGCCTTGTTGAGTCGACTCATAAGTATCCTTGGAACTTTCCTCCCTCCTCCCTCACCATCGCTCACTCAGGATTCTCACAGCGCGGTTTGCATTGGTGGGGCTGAACTCGCATGAGCTGGTGAACGTGTCTCCTTCACTCAACTCACAAATCGCTCACCCTAAATCTCCTTCTCAACCCCTCCTTAACACACTAACCACAGGATTCTCACGGCACGCTTTGCCCTGGTGGGGCTGAACTCGCACGAGCTGGTGAACGTGAAACTCGCCCTCTCTGTGCGCCTCTTCCTCCCCTCCCCCTCCGGGGACGTGCACTGCTCGTTGCACGACCTCGAGCTCGTGAAATCCGAGGTGAGTAGGGTTACCAGTCATGCCATCCCATGCCACCGGCCCTGCCTCTGCCTCACTCTCTGAACCTGCTCCGCTCCTCCACCCTCTCAACCCCTCCGGGGAGGTCCACTGCTTCCTGCACGACCTGCAGCTCCATGCCATGCCATGCCACGTCATGGCATGCCATGCCACGTCATTCCATGCCACACCACAACATGCCATGTCATGCGATAATAATGAAACTGGGCCAGCCTCTGCTTGGACTCATTCTGCCCACTTGCCACGTCTCACCCACTTGCGACCCCCCAACTCCTTCCTCCCCCCCTGCCCTATACTATACTGCCCCAAATAGCGGATGACACCAGTCCCCTGCACTGCACGGCCTCTCTCTCTGCCCCACCTCCTGTCTCCTGTCTGTCAAATATTTGCTCTGCTCACTTACCATGCCTCCTACCATCCCACCACCCTTTCCCAGCTGCCCTACACGCGCTTTTGCTTCAATCTGCGGCACATAGTGGATGACACCAGTCCCCTGCACGGCCTCTCACTCAGCGACCTGCTGGCAGCAGATGTGTCCTTCTCCCTCACCATCTCCGGCCTTGAGCGCACCTCCATGCAACCCGTGTTTGTGGTCAAGGTGAGTCAACGTGCGTCAAGGCGAGTCCCCTGCACGGCCTCTCACTCAGCGACCTGCTGGCAGCAGATGCGTCCTTCTCCCTCACCATCTCCGGCCTTGAACGTGCCTCCATGCAACCCATGTTTGTGGTCAAGGTGAGTCAATGTGGTCAAGGTGAGTCAATGTGATCAAGGTGAGACAATGTGGTCACGGTGAGTCAATGTGGTCAAGGTGAGTCAATGTGGTCAAGGTGAGTCAATGTGGTCAAGGTAAGTCAATGTGGTCAAGGTGAGTCAATGTGGTCAAGGTGAGTCAATGTGGTCAAGGTGAGTCAATGTGGTCAAGGTGAGTCAATGTGGTCAAGGTGAGTCAATGTGGTCAAGGTGAGTCAATGTGGTCAAGGTGAGTCAATGTGATCAAGGTGAGTCAATGTGGTCAAGGTGAGTCAATGTGGTCAAGGTGAGTCACCCCACCCCTCCCCCCTGCTGGTCCCTGCAGGAGTACTACGCCTGCGATGGCGAGGTGCGTGGGGGAATATGAGTTCCTAGACCTCCTCTGCACCTTGTCATCTGCCACTCATCTCAACCATTCTTAATGCTTCTGCACCCCTCTCCACTCCTCTTCTCTGCATGCTCTGCATACTCTTGTTCTCTGCTCTCTGCAGGAGTACTACGCCTACGATGGCGAGGTGCGTGGGGGAATATGAGTTCCTCCACCTCCTCTTCACGTCTTGTAGTCTGCCCGTCAACCGTTCTTCGTGCTCCTTGCACCCCTCTCCACCCTTCTCTCTGCTGTTCTTTGCAGGAGTGCTACGCTTGCGATGGCGAGGTGCGTGTGGGAATATGAGTTCCTCCACCTCCTCTACACCTTGTCATCTGCCACTCAACGCAACCATTCTTCATGTCCTGCACCCCTCTCCACTCCTGTTCTCTGCATGCTTTGAATACTCTTGTTCTCTGCTCTCTGCAGGATTACTACGCCTGCGATGGCGAGGTGCCTGTGGGAATATGAGTTCCTAGACCTCCTCTGCGTCTTGTCACCCACCTCTCAACCATTCTTAATGCTCCCTGAACCCCTCTCCACTCCTACACACTGTTGTTAACTGCAGGAGTACTACGCATACGATGGCGAGGTGCTGTGGGACTATGAGTTCCTAGACCTAATGCGCATCTCATCCGATCTCGTCCCCACTATAGAACATGCTAGATTGGATGCCGTGACACCTCTCAACACGCACAGCTGATGTGCCACCTGTCTCTTGAATCTCACACTTGATTTGGCTAAGCATTCACGATTGACTGCCTTGTCCTCCGCATTTCACCTGCATCTAGTTTGAGCCCAAAACATTGTCTATGTTATGTTTTATTTCGATATTAGGTAAAAGGTATATGGAATTGCTTATGTCTGATTGACAAAGCAGCTACAAATTTATTGTTTTCTGGTTCAATTTAGGAAACGGCGTATTATGCAAACCCACCATTCTATTCGATACCCGTTACAGGCGTTAGTGGTGAAGGTCACGTTGCATTGCTTCACATCACAACTGTCATTTGCCAGGGAACTGATCGGTATGCCTTTCAAGCCTAGTAGAACCGTACTGCAACTAAAAGCGCCACAAGGAGCACACAATGGAGATGTACGGTTGGTAAGCGGGACAGGTCAGAGCACAGAAGGGAAACGTACGGGAGGCATAATCCTTTCGAACCGCGCATTGCTCCTATCCCATCCCATTTCATGTCGAGTCGCAGTGGCCCCCACCCCACACTTGCCCATGCGGCGTAAGTGTTGCTTCTACCAGAGCCTCTTCGCGAGTCTGTTCATCATTTCTGACGAAAAAACTTAGAGCTGGCCCGAGTTTCACGAAAAAACACGAAACTTTCGTTCTTCACGGTATCCCGATATATTCCGCACGAAATCCGATTCTCCCTCCCGCCACAGCTCTTTCTCTAGCACACCACCACGATTTCCCACACGCACATTCGAACACAACAATTTTGTGACCATCCCACATTTTCTATGAACAGCGCAAGCCGCCATAAGCCATATTGGGAGATAAGGACCCGACCAGGTTCTTCCACGCGACCCCACCAGCGCGACGCGAGAAGAGGGGTTATCAAAGTTCAAATACCACCGTGTGCATCCACTCTCTCATCACTTGCTCGCTCCGCTCCGAAACAACTCCACGCTTCACCACACGTGACTCCGAATTCGTTCCTCTCACCGTGACTGTACGAGCAGTACAACCTATCCCACTTGTCTTCGCGCTAACCGCATCAACATGGCTTCAAGACTCGCTTCTGCTTCCGCGCTGCTCCTGCTCGCCACGGCCTTGGCGTGCGTCTCTCGCGCCGCAACGGCCGCGAAGATCTCGCAGATGTACGTGTTCGGCGACGAGTCGGCGGACGTGGGCAACGCGAATTTCTTCACGCGCGCGACCGTGAAGGCCAACAAGCTGCCGTACGGCGTCAACTTCAAGCCCGCGTCGGGCCGCTTCTCCGACGGAAAGCTCGTCGTCGATTACCTTGGTATGCAAACTTCTGAGTCCAACACACAAAAGAGGCTACCTCGGTACGAATCTGCGACGGAATTTCGCTCGGCTGTTCTCGATTGTTCTGCTGTAGTAGTCCTACAAACGGCCATGCTTCTCCAATGGCAACTTGCTCGCCGTCGACTACCTCGGTAATACAACTTAATTTCTGCGCCGAAATTCGTTGTGCTACTCTTCCTCACACTCTCTCCCTCTCTCTCCCTCCTCTCTCGTTCCTTCCAACAGCCGACTTCCTCGGGATTCCCTCGCCGCGCGCCGATCTCGCGCCCCGCAATGCGTCGCTTCCTTTCTCTGGCCTCGACTTTGCCATGGTTGGCGCCGGCGCCAAATCCGGCACCAACGGCGGCAAGGTACGATTTTCCTAAGTCTCCCACTTGGGCAGAGTCCGGCCTCGTCGAATATCTACCCCCCTCGTTAGATGTGACTATTAACTTTAGTCTTAGAGGGAGTTCCAGCCACCAACTACCGTCCGCCTTCTCCTGGTCGTTTTTCTTTCTCATCCCGATCATGGCCGCAACTTCTCGTCGCTTTTCTTTCTCGTCCCGATGATGCCGACAGACGCGCGGGCTGCAGCAGCAGTTCAACGAGTTCAAAAAGTGGTTCAACGAGGCCAAGCGCACCAACAACCCCGACCTCGTATGCCCTCTTTCTCCCACCCTCGTTCTCACCATCTTCCATCCTGCTTCTGATTCTTCTCACTGTCAAACTCCTCTCTGCTTTCCGTTGCATCTCTCCCTTCTGTCGTTTTCACTTCTCAACCTTTCATCCATTTCCCGCGTGGCATAAGCTGAACGAGGCTCTTTTCCTGGTGAGCGTCGGCGCCAATGACTATTCTGTTGAGCTCAGCCGCACGCAACCCAACATGACAACCCTCGTCGCCCTCGCCTCTTCCGTTTCCAACCTCGTTATAAACATCACTCAGTCTCTCTACAACCTCACCGGCTCCTCCAACATTGTTATTGTCGACCTGCCGAATCTTGGCTGCATTCCCGCAGTGCGCCGCGCGGCGGGCAGTGGAATCAACTGCGCCGAAGCTGGTAACCAGGTTACCATTACCCACAATTTCGCGCTGCTGACGAAGACAGACAAGCTGAGGAACAACCCCGACCTGCCCATGCCGAACCTGGTGCTCTTTAAGCAATCAGCCGTCTTCAAGACCATGATCCAAGTCCCCACCTCAGGTAAGACCCTATGATCTGCTTCTGCCTATTCTTTCCCTTCACACCGTTGAAAGATGCACTCAAACCTCCCCTCATCGCGCCACACCGCACCGCTCCCCTTCCCCCCCCCCAGGGCTGACGAACCAGACGCATCCGTGCTGCGAGGCAGTGACAAGCACGGGGGTGGTGGTGGCGTGCGCGCAGACCAGCGGCAGCGGCAAGGCAGCAGTCACGGCGGGGCCATGTGCAGCGCCGAGCAAGGCGGTGTGGTGGGACGCGCGCAACCCCACGCAGGCGGTGAACCAGTTCAAGGTGGCCAACACCCTCTTCTTCTCCACCAACCCCGCCATGGTCCGCCCCAACGGCCTCCGCAAGTTCTTCTCGCTCTAGCAGAATGAAGATGGGTGTTTATCTATACACTCTCAGAAAGTGGCTTCGCAAGTTCTTCTCGCTCTAGGAGTCTCTGCATGAGAGTGGCTTCGCAAGTTCTAGAGGTTTTACGCACTCTGCGCGAGTGGCTGGGCGGTTGCTTTTATACATTACCTTGGTTTTCCGGTGGGATGAGTGGGGTGGACAGGGAGTTTGTTTCTCGAGCTGTGCTCCTCTGCACTTGGGTGGCGTAGGCCTGCGTGCCGTTTCGTCACCTAGTGTGAAATAAGGACCAGGGAGGGCTTGATCCTCTGGCAAGGACACAGGCTGCCGCTGTCATGTATGATTTGCTTTTTTATTCAACATCACTTCATTTCCTTGGTGTTCGTTAGCTCTAGAGCAGCAAAAATAAGTTCTTCCAGAGAGTCAGCACGAGTTTTTAAAGCAGTAACCGTTCCGGAGGAGCTAAAAGCACATCAAGCATGCATGGTACATCCCTCCTACCTACCGCTCTCTTCTTGGAAAGATCCAAGAAGCACGTTCCACTTGCTGCAATGCTGTGATACAAACTTAGTGACAATAGAAGGGTGCCATGATGGCGGTAGGTCCCTTCCCTGGTTGCATTCTGTCAACAAGACTAGGCAAGAATGGTGCATTGATCAAAACAGTTGGGTACAAGTAGCAAACCCTAGTTGGGGTTGTACCCCATATTGGCTACCCCACTACAGCCTACCAACATGTAACACATTACAATTTAACACACCCCCATAGGCAAAGTGGGGGAGAACAAAGGGTCACAAGACCAGTCCAGCAAAGCAACGCAAGCCCAGGGTGGATCACAACGTCACCACACTCCGAGCACAAGCAAAGGCCACAAGGCCAGTTCACATGCAGTACTAGATATAGTACAAGACAAGCAACACAGTGATCAAAACCTAGCAAGCAAGCAACAAGATATATATAAAGTACAGTACAAAGAAAGTCAAGCAGTAAGCAAATGAGGGAATGTGGACACAAGGCCTAAAGAAGTACAGTGCCGCTGATGATCACTAGGCGGGAGCGCCTTGGTGAAGATATCAGCAGTGTTGGCCTTCGAGTCCACGTACACAAGCCGAAGCTGACCGTGCTGCTGCAGCTCTCGAGCAAGAAAGTAGCGAAGAGCAATGTGCTTCGTCCTGTGCTCCAGTCTGTGCTCCTGACACAAGGCAAGGGCCGCCTTGTTGTCGCCGTACAGAACTGGAGGAGAACTAGGCCGCTCTCCCAAGTCAGTCAGCAGGTAGGTGAGCCAGCGTAACTCCTGTGCAGCCATGGCCGTGGCGTAGATCTCAGCCTCACAACTAGAGCTGAGAACAGAAGAAGAGCGGGTGGACCGCCACGAGACAGAACCAGAGCCAAGGCTGAAGGTGTAACCCTGCGACGACCGCTGCGTAGCCAGGTCGTCCACCCAAGAAGCGTCCGAGTGACCAGTGAGGACAACTCTGTCGCGTCCTCCAAGCACCAGCCCCATGCCTGATGTACTGCACAGGTAACGCAGCACCCTCTTAGCAGCCTCCCAGTGCTCTCGCCTGTGTCTCCCAGGCGCAACGTAACGAGCAAGGATGCTAAGAGGGTACGCGAGGTCAGGTCGCGTGCAAGTCATCAGGTACATGAGGCAGCCTACAAGCTCTGGGTACGGGCCACTCGACTCTACGGACTCGTCCGAAGGTGGAGCTGAGAGCGAGTGGCTGGTAGCCAGAGGTGTGGCCTGTGGTGAGGAGAACTGGAAGCCGAAGCGCTGAAGGACCTGCTGCACCATGTGTGACTGAGTCAGGGTAATGGTGCGGCGTGCTCTATCCCGGGTGATCTGCAAGCCAAGGTAGCTACGCAGCTCACCCAGGTCAGTGCAGGTGTGTCTCTTCTGCAGCTCCGACTTCACACGAGCGAGTGCCTCAGTGTCAGCAGTAGCAAAGACCAAGTCGTCGACGTACACGAGGATGTAGAACGGCGGCAGCGACGTGTCTGTGCGCAGGAACAGTGACGGGTCAGCAGTGGAAGGAGCAAACCCAAGGGCCGCAAGTGTAGTCCTCAGTGTGTCGTGCCACTCGCGTGGCGCCTGGCGGAGACCGTAGACTGGCCGCCGGAGGCTCCATTGGGTACCAGGAGGAAACGACCCAGTAAAGCCAGGTGGGCGGCGCAGCCAGATCTCCTCGTGCAGGCTGCCCTGCAAGAACGCTGTGCTGAAGTCAAGAGAGTGAAGCTCGTAGTCACGCTGAGCGGCAACGTGCAGCAGAACCCGAAGAGTGGTCATCTTTGGGGTGGGGGAGAAGGTCTGGAAGAAGTCAACCCCCTGACGCTGACTGAAGCCTCTAGCAACGTAACGAGCCTTGAAGACAGGTGGAGAACCTGGCGGCCGCTTCACCCTGAAAATCCACATGCCATCGACGATGTTCGCCCCAGGAGGGGGAACCTCGTCAACGTAAGTGCCTGTGGACTTCCAGGATGCCATCTCTGCGTCCATGGCTGTCTGCCACTGAGAGGAGTAGGGGCCCGAGATCGCCTCTGCGTAAGAGCGCGGAGTGGGGATGTCTAGTGCATCCGGGTCTCCCTCAGGGGCAAGCAGCCAGGCCACGAGATGAGGTACAGCAGCCGCAAGAGAGTCAAGGTCCTCCTGCCTATCCTCAAGGACGTCCGTGCCAAGAGCACACTCACCCCCGACGGACGGAGGACAGATAGACTCAGACTCAGCAACAAGACTGGCAGCGTAGTCTAGACGACAGGCGGCAGCAAAGTCAACAAGCTCAGCGACCAGGGCAGACGCAGCAGCAGACTCAAAAGACGGGTCAGTGACAACAGTGGCGAGAAGACGGGTAACAGTAGGGTGGGCAGCACGAACACTGTCAGACTCAGGGTCGGGAACGTCAGGAAGAGAAGACGCAGGAGGAGACGGTAGGGGGACACGCTGTGGACCAGTGGAAGGACGAAGGGCCATAATGTGCGTGCCAGGAACAGGAGGAGGACGCGGACGCGCGACACGACGACCAGTGGGACCAGTGCGCGCAGTGCGAGCAGTGCGAGCAGCGCGAACAGGCGAGGCAGGACGAGACACAGGCTCACGACGCTCCGTAAGCGAGTCCGGCTGTGCAGTGTAAGGCACAGGAGCAGGGAGGGGGGAGCCAGGCTGGAGGGGAAGGCCAGTGGAAGACGGGAGGGAAAGAACCTGGCGAAGCACCGTGTCAGGCGGTGGCAAAGCCGACGGCGACGGTGGAGCGAAGAACAGTCGCGACGGCGGAGCTCCGCCAGCACCTCCAGCACCCGCAGCACCAGAAGCACCAGTACCAGCACCCCCCGCCGCAGCACCCCCAGAGCCGGCGACGTCAGCACCAGAGGCCCCAGCAGCGGCAGACCTCCCCTCGCCAGCACCTCCAGAACCAGCAGGACCAACACCTCCAGGACCGTCAGCTCCAGTGTCGTCAGCTCCAGCAGCTCCAGCACCTCCAGGAAGAGCACCCCCAGAGCCGGCAGCTCCAACTCCGCTAGGACCGTCAGCTCCAGAGGCCCCAGCTCCAGCAGCTCCAGCCTCAGTGCTCCCAGCCCCGGCAGCTCCAGTACCCCCAGTACGAGCACCTCCAGGACGAGCAGCTCCAGAACCTCCAACTCCAGCGGGACCACGAGGAAGGCGAAAGCGCTGGACGTACCAGTCACGAAGCTGCTGCTGTGTGAGAGGCTCCCGGAGAGACGGCTCAGCACCCCGAACCGGAGCACCCCCAGACGCAGCAACCCCAGGCTCCGTAGGCTCAGTCGCAGCACCCCCAGGCTCAGGACCCCCAGACTCAGCACCCGAAGGCTCAGCGCACCCAGGCCCGGCAGCTCCAACCCCGCTAGCACCGCCAGCTCCAGCAGCTCCAGCCTCAGTGCTCCCAGAACAACCAGCCCCGGCAGCTCCAGTACCTCCAGGACGAGCACCTCCAGGACGAGCAGCTCCAGAACCTCCAACTCCAGCAGGGCCACGAGGACGGCGAAAGCGCCGGACGTACCAGTCACGAAGCTGCTGCTGTGTGAGAGACGGCTCAGCACCCCGAACCGGAGCACCCCCAGACGCAGCAACCCCAGGCTCCGCAGGCTCAGTCGCAGCACCCCCAGGCTCAGTACCCTCAGGCGCAGCACCCCCAGGCTCAGCACCCCCAGACTCGGCACCCCCAGGCTCAGTACACCCAGGCTCCGTACACGCACGCTCAGCACCCCCAGTCGCAGCACCCCCAGGCTCAGCACCCCCAGGCTCCGTACTCTCAGGCACCGTACCCTCAGCTCCAGCACCCTCAGTCCCAGCACCCGCAGCCCCAGCACCCCCAGGCCCAGCACCCCCAGGCTCAGCACCCCCAGGCTCAGCACTCCCAGCAGCACCACCCGCAGCAGCACCTGAGTCACCTGTGACCTCGACAGGCTCAGCGACGGGAGGAGGGTCTACCTGAGAGACACCTGAAGGAGCAGGACCCTGAGGGGGAAGGGGGTCTACCGGAGGGGGACCAGGAGCGAGGAAAAGCGGCGGGAGAGGGAGGGGGGCAGTGCGGTAGGGGAAGAGACGGTAAAAAGGGACCGACTCGTCAAAGGTGACGTCCTGAGAGGCGAAGACCCGGCGCGAGGTGGGGTGGTAAAACTGCCAGCCAGGCGCGTCAGGAACAAAGCCAAGGAAGACACAGGGGACAGCGCGGGCGGAGAGCTTGTCCGCGGTGGTATCGCGGACAAAGGCACGAGAACCCCAGACCCGGAAACGCGACGCATCGCCAACCTCCCCCGTCCACAGCAGTGTGGGCGAGGTCTCCGGCAAGGAGACACGGGGCCAGAGGTTGAGCTGATGCGCGGCGTACCGGACCGCAAACGGCCACAGAAAATGGGGGGCAGCCGCATGGACCATGGAGGTACGAGCGACCTCCATGACCAAGCCAATGCGGCGCTCAGCAATCCCATTCTGCTGCGGAGAGGCCGGAAGCGTGAACGACTGGGTGATGCCGTGCTCCGCACAGTAGGCTGCCAAGAGGTCGGAGGAAAACTCACCACCTCTGTCAGAGTGCAGACGCAGGACGGGAAACTCTGTCCCGAACCGCCGGCGGAGCTGGAGACGAGCAGCGCGGATCCAGGGGATCAAAACAGTAGGGACCTCACCCTTGGTGCGCAAGGGGAAGACCGTGGTGTAACGCGTGTAGTCGTCGACGACCAGCAGGAAGTACCGCTCGTGGTCCTGTCCACGGACGCGGGCTGGGCCCCACACGTCCAGGTGGAGAGTCTGCAAGGGAGCCTCTGTGGGAGGGAACGAGGAGGAGTGAGGAGCGGCGCGCTGCCGCCCCTCGACACAGGGAAGACAGGGAGGAGCAGGCGAGGGTGGGAGGGGAGGGAGAACTCTGGGAAGACCAGAGACAAGGACACGACGGTGCATGCTGCGAAGGCGCTGCACCGAGGGGTGACCAAGGCGGTGGTGCCAAAGGAGGGTCTCGTGCGACAAGGCGCGACACAAGCAGGGGGCCGACAGCTGACCTGACGCAGACGCAGACGCAGCTACCTGAGGGGACTCAGTGGTCAGGGTGTACAGGCTCGAGCCAGGCTCACGGGTGAAAGTGGCCAGGTGTCGGCCCGTCCGAGCACACGTACAGTGAGTCACCCGCTGACGCGCAGGAGTGAACTGGTCAACCCCCCCATCCTGGAGGTCAGCTCCACTCACCAGGTTCGTAGAGAACGAGGGGAGGTAGAGACCTGACAGCAAGCCAGACGGGGCGGCCGGACACGGCAGAACCGTGGAGTAGTGGGCAAGGACTGGACCCCCAGAGGGGTCGGCCAGGGAGACTGCAACCGGCCGACGAAGCGGCGTAAGTGTGGTGCAGTCGCGAAAGAAGGAGCGGGAAGCTCCTGAGTCAAGGGTGAAGGTGTGCAGGGTCGCAGCAGGCGAAGAACCTGAGAGGGCAGACTCACCAGGACCTGGAGCAGCAGCCTCACCAGCACCTAGAGCTGGAGACGCAGTAGCACCTAGAGCAGCAGCCTCACCAGCACCTAGAGCAGGAGACGCAGTAGCACCTAGAGCAGCAGCCTCACCAGTACCTAGAGCAGCAGGCGCGATACCTGGGTCAGGCGGCGCACACAGGTAACAGGCACGGTCAGCACTAGTAGGCAATGCATACATGGCAGTGAGAATAGCATCATAGTCAAGAGCAAATATATCTACTCTCTGCCTAAGTAGCTCCACCCAGTCGGGGAGCTCAGCCCCGTCGCCAAACTCGGTGCGCCAGGCGTCGCTCAGACGGGCGAAGCAGCGGGACTGCGTGTGACTAGGTGTCCCGCAAGGCTGACCAGTCCGAGCACCAGTGCGAATGACGTAAGAGCAGCGAACAGAACTGAGAGACCCTCTACTCTGAGCGTACCACTCACGAAGCTGCTGGGGCGTGCGAGACTCGCGTGGACGACAGTGTAGCTGCATCTGGCCACCGCCAGTAGCAGCAGCAGCAGTAGTGGCAGCAGTAGCAGCGCGGCCACCCCTACAACCCCAACTAGCGGACCACTCACGCAGCTGCTGGGGCGTGAGGGACTCACGCGGACGTCGCTGGGGCTGCATCTGGCGTCGGCCAGTAGCAGCAGGTCAGGCAGGCAGGCAGGCCGGCGGCGCGGCAGCGCGCTAGCAAGGCAGGGGCTCACCAGTAGCAGGAAGAGCAGGCTCTCACCGGGCGAGCAGGGCCGGTGCTCGGCGGACGGCGGCAGGGTCAGCGTACGACGGCGGCGACAGCAGGGCCGTGGCAGCGGCTACAGTGAAGGGCCGGATCGAGTCAGCGGCAGGGCAGGGCCGGGTCGTGGCAGCGGCAGGGCAGGGCCGGGTCGTGGCAGCGGCAGGGTGGGGCCGTGGCGGCGGTAGGGTGGCGCGAGCCGCTGCCGGGGGCCGTGCACTGGCGGGTAGGGCGCGGCGCGGGCCGCGCGGACGGCGCGCAGCGCGCTGCGGGCCGCGGACGCGCCGCGCGGACTTGGGGCGAGCTGCGCGGGGCAGCGGCGGGCCGCGCGCGCGTCGCGCGGGCTCGGGACGGGCTGCGCGGGGCAGCTGCGGGCCGCGCGCGCGTCGAGCGGGCTCGGGACGGGCTGCGCGGCAGGCAGCGCGACGGCGGGCAGCGCGGCGGGCAGTGCGACGGGCGGGCAGCGCGGCGGGCAGCGCGGCGGGCGGGCAGCGCGGCGTGCAGCGCGACGGGCGGGCAGCGCGGCGAGCGGGCAGCGCAGCGGGCGGGCAGCGCGGCGTGCAGCGCGACGGGCGGGCAGCGCGGCGAGCGGGCAGCGCAGCGGGCTGCGCGACTGGCGGGCGACGCGGCAGGCAGCGCGACGGTGGGCAGCGCGGCGGGCAGCGCGGCGGGCAGCGCGACGGGCGGGCAGCGCGGGCGCACGAGGGCGCTAACGAGGGGCGCACGAGGGCGCTAACTGGGGCGCGTGAAGGCGCTAACGAGGGGCGCGCGAGGGCGCAGCGAGGGCGCGCGAGGGCGCTAACGAGGGCGCGCGAGGGCGCTAACGAGGGCGCACGAGGGCGCAGCTAGGTCCTAGGGACCTCCTGCTCTGAATACCATGTTAACAGAACTAGGCAAGAATGGTGCATTGATCAAAACAGTTGGGTACAAGTAGCAAACCCTAGTTGGGGTTGTACCCCATATTGGCTACCCCACTACAGCCTACCAACATGTAACACATTACAATTTAACACATTCCTGACCGACTTTTGAGTCGACTCAATAGTGCCACAATGGCGGCAGGTCCCTTCCCTGATTGCATTCCTGACCTTGTTACGCATCCGGTCGGAAGCCTCTTCAATGGTGACCTGATACTGTCTGATACATACTGCACTGCTCCAACTAAAGCCTGCTTACCAACCTCCCGTTTTCTGATACAATGCTCTAGGATTTGCACAGGGGTTGTGGAAACACGGTTGCAAGAAGGCTCGTGATTCGCACGAGCTAGTGATGAATCACCAACACCTTTAGTCCAAATTGATCTCAGATGTTAGCAGCAACTAGTGAAGGTTAGGAATGCATCAAGAGATGCACATACGGTAACTCAGCAGGTTTTGTGATGGCATCGCTTACAAGGTTTCCTCCTGTGCATCCTCCCTAATCCCTATCACAGTGCGGCAAGGCAAGCATTTGAAATAAAATAACCACCAGATCAGAGGAGACCCATTGTCATGGATTAAGAGGGGTCAGTCAGAGAGTGACACGCCTCTGCTACCTAACAGGTCTTGGTCAGGTGGCTCCTAGGGTACACTGCCTCTACCATACATGATTATTTTAGGAGCCTCAAGATTTGCTCCTCCTAGGGTGCACAAACAACTGTACACCTGCATTTCACAGAGGTCTCAGAAAGCCCGCTACTCGAGGAATATTGAGAAGGTGCCTACTAGAATGCACCACCATGAACCCTGCATTTCACACGCTCCTCTTGCCCTCACGGAGTACTGTACCTACCAGCATTGCATAGACACACAGAAGGGTGAGGAGGAGTGCCAAGGAGTGCTGTGGCGAGGAATCTTAGCGAACGAGTGCGAGTGAGGTACGAGTGGAGATTGGTTAGAGTCAGGAGTCGTCGGAATCGGGGCCGGTGTTGAATGTCTTGATGAGATGCTTGAGCTCATCGCGTACTGCTGTGTAGCAGAAGCGGTACTGCTCCTGTTGGGTGACGAGAGAGGTAGAGAGGAGTGAAGGGAGGTGAAAAGAGGTAAAGAGGAGTCTGTGTCAGGAGTCATCAAAGTCGGGGCCGGTGTTGAATGTCGTGATGAGATGCTTGAGCTCATCGCGCACTGCTGTGTAGCAGAAGCGGTACTGCTCCTGTTGGGTGACGAGAGAGGTGGAGAGGAGTGAAGGGAGGTGAGAAGTGGTGAAGGACTTGATGAGACGTTTGATGGGGTGAGGTGAAGGCTTTGGTGAGCTGCTTGCCCTAATATCACATCACACCATTCTTTACCCTCACATCCCACTCACCCTCATGATGAGAGAGAGAGAGGTGGGGAGGAGTGAATGGAGGTGAAAAGAGGTAAGGTCTTTGATAATATCACACCGCTTTTTTACCCTGACATCACACTCACATTGGTCTGCACCAGGCCAGCGCGCTGCTGTTGGGCAGCAGCACCGTTGCAGCCATGTTGAGAGCTGAGAGGTCGCCCTGCAGCACCCTGGTTTCTTGTACTTACATCACACCTTTCACTGCCCTGACATCCCACCTACCTTTGTCTGAACCATGCCGGCCCGCTGCTGTCGGAGAAGCAGCACAGTAGCAGCCATGTTGAGAGCTGAGAGGTCGCCCTGTAACACCCTCCGCACTGCATGATCCACCACACAGTAGGCGCCCGTGCGGCCGATGCCCGCACTGCAAACAGTGGAAGGGAGGGAGAGAGAGTGAATGAGGGCGAGAGAGGGTGAATAAGGGCGAGAGAGGGCGAATGAGGGCGAGAGAGGGTGAGAGAGCAGTTGAAGGAGGCGTGAAAGTGAAGGAGCAGACTTGCCAAAGTGAAGTGGACGAGGGCGAGTCTCTGAGAAGCACATGACGATTTGAGAAGGCACAACACAGCACTACCTGCACTACCTGCAGTGCCGCTCACCTGCACTACCTGCAGTGCCGCTCACCTGCACTACCTGCAGTGCCGCCCACCTGCAGTGGATGACAAACGGCCCAGCGGACGAGGGCGAGTCTCTGAGGGAGCGGATGAGGTCACGAATAGACTCTGTGTCCCGAGGGACCCCGTGGTCTGGCCAGTCTAGGTAGTGCAGATGCAGCACCGAGAGGGGCGCGCCTGACGCCTGGTTGACACGGCAATGGCAGGGTAAGGAGTAGCAGTGGAAATCAGTGCAGGGGCAGGTAAGAATAGAGAGACTCCGTGTCCCGGGGCACCCCGTGGTCTGGCCAGTCTAGGTAGTGCAGATGCAGCTCCGAGAGGGGCGCGCCTGACGCCTGGAGGTTACAGCAAACGGCAGGGCGAGGAGAGGAGAGAGGGGGAGTCAATGTGAAGGCAGGCAGGCAGGCAAGAATTGACTCTGTGTCCCGAGGCCACCCGTGGTCGGGTCAGTCTAGGTAGTGCAGATGCAGCACTGAGAGGGAGGGGAGGACAGATGGAGGCTGAGGTCATGTCTTACAGCTTCAGTTTGCCGAGCGCCATTCTCGAACGCCATTCTCGAATCAAGGTAACTCACCATGTTCAAGTAGCATGAGACATGAGCCCATGCACGATATGAATCCAATTCAATGTTCATATTGCATTTTGCCCTTATCCCTGCTGGCAATACTCGTGTTGCGGTGGCTCAAACACCAAAACAACACTCCTGCCTCACCGTCTCATTGGTGACGGTGACTTGGCGCTGCAGTGTGCCACCATCACTCATCTCCACCGCCGCCTCGTTGCTATTCGCCCCCTCCTCAACCCGTACTAGTGGTTCGTCACTCACCCCCTCATCGCGCACTCAGCCACCATCTCGTTACTCACTCCCCCCTCACACCGTCTCGTTGGTGACTGTGAGTTGGCGCTGCAGCGTGCTGCCATCACTCATCTCCTCAGTCGCCTCGTTGCCGTACGCCCTCACCCCCACTGGCCATAATCATCGTTCCCCACTCACCATCCCAATCCCCACTCACCATCCCAATCCCCACTCACCATCCCAATCCCCACTCACCATCCCAATCCCCACTCACCATCCCAATCCCCACTCACCATCCCAATCCCCACTCACCATCCCAATCCCCACTCACCATCCCAATCCCCACTCACCATCCCAATCCCCACTCACCATCCCAATCCCCACTCACCATCCCAATCCCCACTCACCATCCCAATCCCCACTCACCATCCCAATCCCCATCCCAATCCCCACTCACCATCCCAATCCCCACTCACCATCCCAATCCCCACTCACCATCCCAATCCCCACTCACCATCCCAATCCCCACTCACCATCCCAATCCCCACTCACCATCCCACCCCCCACTCACCATCCCAATCCCCACTCACCATCCCAATCCCCACTCACCATCCCAATCCCCACTCACCATCCCAATCCCCACTCACCATCCCAATCCCCACTCACCATCCCAATCCCCACTCACCATCCCAATCCCCACTCACCATCCCAATCCCCACTCACCATCCCACTCCCCACTCACCATCCCACTCCCCACTCACCATCCCACTCCCCACTCACCATCCCAATCCCCACTCACCATCCCAATCCCCACTCACCATCCCAATCCCCATCCCATCCCAATCCCCACTCACCATCCCAATCCCCACTCACCATCCCAATCCCCACTCACCATCCCAATCCCCACTCACCATCCCAATCCCCACTCACCATCCCACTCCCCACTCACCATCCCACTCCCCACTCACCATCCCACTCCCCACTCACCATCCCAATCCCCACTCACCATCCCAATCCCCACTCACCATCCCAATCCCCACTCACCATCCCAATCCCCACTCACCATCCCAATCCCCACTCACCATCCCACCCCCCACTCACCATCCCAATCCCCACTCACCATCCCAATCCCCACTCACCATCCCAATCCCCACTCACCATCCCAATCCCCACTCACCATCCCAATCCCCACTCACCATCCCACCCCCACTCACCATCCCAATCCCCACTCACCATCCCAATCCCCACTCACCATCCCAATCCCCACTCACCATCCCAATCCCCACTCACCATCCCAATCCCCACTCACCATCCCAATCCCCACTCACCATCCCAATCCCCACTCACCATCCCAATCCCCACTCACCATCCCACTCCCCACTCACCATCCCACTCCCCACTCACCATCCCACTCCCCACTCACCATCCCAATCCCCACTCACCATCCCAATCCCCACTCACCATCCCAATCCCCATCCCCACTCACCATCCCAATCCCCACTCACCATCCCAATCCCCACTCACCATCCCAATCCCCACTCACCATCCCAATCCCCACTCACCATCCCACTCCCCACTCACCATCCCACTCCCCACTCACCATCCCACTCCCCACTCACCATCCCAATCCCCACTCACCATCCCAATCCCCACTCACCATCCCAATCCCCACTCACCATCCCAATCCCCACTCACCATCCCAATCCCCACTCACCATCCCAATCCCCACTCACCATCCCAATCCCCACTCACCATCCCAATCCCCACTCACCATCCCAATCCCCACTCACCATCCCAATCCCCACTCACCATCCCAATCCCCACTCACCATCCCAATCCCCACTCACCATCCCAATCCCCACTCACCATCCCAATCCCCACTCACCATCCCAATCCCCACTCACCATCCCAATCCCCACTCACCATCCCACTCCCCACTCACCATCCCAATCCCCACTCACCATCCCAATCCCCACTCACCATCCCAATCCCCACTCACCATCCCACTCCCCACTCACCATCCCACTCCCCACTCACCATCCCAATCCCCACTCACCATCCCAATCCCCACTCACCATCCCAATCCCCATCACCACCATCCCAATCCCCACTCACCATCCCAATCCCCACTCACCATCCCAATCCCCACTCACCATCCCAATCCCCACTCACCATCCCACTCCCCACTCACCATCCCAATCCCCACTCACCATCCCAATCCCCACTCACCATCCCAATCCCCACTCACCATCCCAATCCCCACTCACCATCCCAATCCCCACTCACCATCCCAATCCCCACTCACCATCCCAATCCCCACTCACCATCCCAATCCCCACTCACCATCCCAATCCCCACTCACCATCCCAATCCCCACTCACCATCCCAATCCCCACTCACCATCCCAATCCCCACTCACCATCCCAATCCCCACTCACCATCCCAATCCCCACTCACCATCCCAATCCCCACTCACCATCCCAATCCCCACTCACCATCCCAATCCCCACTCACCATCCCAATCCCCACTCACCATCCCAATCCCCACTCACCATCCCAATCCCCACTCACCATCCCAATCCCCACTCACCATCCCAATCCCCACTCACCATCCCAATCCCCACTCACCATCCCAATCCCCACTCACCATCCCAATCCCCACTCACCATCCCAATCCCCACTCACCATCCCAATCCCCACTCACCATCCCAATCCCCACTCACCATCCCAATCCCCACTCACCATCCCAATCCCCACTCACCATCCCAATCCCCACTCACCATCCCAATCCCCACTCACCATCCCAATCCCCACTCACCATCCCAATCCCCACTCACCATCCCAATCCCCACTCACCATCCCAATCCCCACTCACCATCCCAATCCCCACTCACCATCCCAATCCCCACTCACCATCCCAATCCCCACTCACCATCCCAATCCCCACTCACCATCCCAATCCCCACTCACCATCCCAATCCCCACTCACCATCCCAATCCCCACTCACCATCCCAATCCCCACTCACCATCCCAATCCCCACTCACCATCCCAATCCCCATCCCAATCCCCACTCACCATCCCAATCCCCACTCACCATCCCACTCCCCACTCACCATCCCACTCCCCACTCACCATCCCAATCCCCACTCACCATCCCAATCCCCACTCACCATCCCAATCCCCACTCACCATCCCAATCCCCACTCACCATCCCAATCCCCACTCACCATCCCACCCCCACTCACCATCCCAATCCCCACTCACCATCCCAATCCCCACTCACCATCCCAATCCCCACTCACCATCCCAATCCCCACTCACCATCCCAATCCCCACTCACCATCCCAATCCCCACTCACCATCCCAATCCCCACTCACCATCCCAATCCCCACTCACCATCCCAATCCCCACTCACCATCCCAATCCCCACTCACCATCCCAATCCCCACTCACCATCCCACTCCCCACTCACCATCCCACTCCCCACTCACCATCCCACTCCCCACTCACCATCCCACTCCCCACTCACCATCCCACTCCCCACTCACCATCCCACTCCCCACTCACCATCCCAATCCCCACTCACCATCCCAATCCCCACTCACCATCCCAATCCCCACTCACCATCCCAATCCCCACTCACCATCCCAATCCCCACTCACCATCCCAATCCCCACTCACCATCCCAATCCCCACTCACCATCCCAATCCCCACTCACCATCCCAATCCCCACTCACCATCCCAATCCCCACTCACCATCCCAATCCCCACTCACCATCCCAATCCCCACTCACCATCCCAATCCCCACTCACCATCCCAATCCCCACTCACCATCCCAATCCCCACTCACCATCCCAATCCCCACTCACCATCCCAATCCCCACTCACCATCCCACTCCCCACTCACCATCCCACTCCCCACTCACCATCCCAATCCCCACTCACCATCCCAATCCCCACTCACCATCCCAATCCCCACTCACCATCCCAATCCCCACTCACCATCCCAATCCCCACTCACCATCCCAATCCCCACTCACCATCCCAATCCCCACTCACCATCCCAATCCCCACTCACCATCCCAATCCCCACTCACCATCCCAATCCCCACTCACCATCCCAATCCCCACTCACCATCCCAATCCCCACTCACCATCCCAATCCCCACTCACCATCCCAATCCCCACTCACCATCCCAATCCCCACTCACCATCCCAATCCCCACTCACCATCCCAATCCCCACTCACCATCCCAATCCCCACTCACCATCCCAATCCCCACTCACCATCCCAATCCCCACTCACCATCCCAATCCCCACTCACCATCCCAATCCCCACTCACCATCCCAATCCCCACTCACCATCCCAATCCCCACTCACCATCCCAATCCCCACTCACCATCCCAATCCCCACTCACCATCCCACTCCCACTAACCGTCTCATTGGTGACTGTGAGTTGGCGCTGCAGCGTGCCGCCATCGCTCATCTCCACCGTCGCCTCGTTGCGCACGCGCATGTGCCCATACACCTCGCTCGCACCCGCCTTGGACGGGAAGTAGTGTGCGCACTTGATCTGGGGCGGGGAGGGAGGGGTGGGTGGGTGGCAGGCGCAGGGGGAATTGAGAAACTCAGGCGTCAGGCCTCGTTGCGCACGTGCATGTGCCCATATGCCTCACATGCGCCCGCCTTGGATGGGAAGTAGTGCGCGCACTTGATCTGGGGCGGGGAGGGGAGCACATGGTGGAGGAGAGGGGCGATAGGGGGGAGAGGGAGGAGAGGTGGAATCAGCAAACTCGCCTTCCTTGACTGCCCTCCGTCCCTATCCCCCGCATGCCCCTCATTTCCCTTTCCCTCGACACACACAGCACTGCCCCTCACACACGTGCGTGCGTGGATAAGAGCACTCACCCGGGATCCCTCCACCTCCCGTGTGAGCATGATGACAGCAGCGGCGCGCTGCTCCCACACCATGTGCCAGAAGGCTGCTGCCGTGTCGTCCAGCGGGCCTTGCGCCGCTATGTACCGCGGCATGTGTGCCTCCGACGGGTCCTGGGGTGTGGTGTGGTGCGGTGGGGTGGGGTGCAAAGGATACGAGGTGAGGTAAATATGGGGTCATCTTGGGCCCTGAGCCGCTATGTACCGCAACATGTGAATGTCCTGTGGTGTGGTGCAGTGCGGTGTGGTGTGGTGTGGTGTGGTGGGTGCAAAGGTAACGGGATAACACATGAGTCAGCTTGGGCCCTGAGTGGCTATGAACTGTGGCATGTGTGGGTCCGACCGGTCCCGTGGTGTGGTGCGGTGGGGTGGGGTGGGGTGGCGTGGAAAGTCAATAAGGCGATCTAAGTCAGCTTCAGCACTTAGCTAAGTACCCTGGCACAGGGGGGTCGGGCACAGGGGGGTCAGGCCACGTGGTGGGGGTCAACAGAGAAAGTGAATAGCTGACTCAGAAGAAACAAAGAAGTACTGGAACCAACGCAAAGATTTCTATTACAAGTTGCCGGGCTGGGAGTGACTACGCCATACCGTGACTATATGCGACGCGTTGATGTAATCTGAGCCGTCCGATTGTGTTCCGCTCTGCCCTCCCAAGAGCACCCGACTGTTTTCATCTGAGGGCCAGGCAGGTGGGCAAAAGGAACGAAAAAAGAGCGGGGACATTCTGAACAAAAAAAAAGGAGGCCAAGATGCAGGCGAAGATTGTCCGCACAGCTTGAGTTACAAGGGAGCATGACATTAATTTGGCTCTCTGGCTGGTTGACTATAGAACCAACGCCACTCTCTCAACTCCAATACAAGGGCGCGGATGTGGATCACATTCACACAGAAGCACATTCGCATGTAAGTCCATCTGCCATTTGATTTGATACAGACTGTATAATACACACTCGGTAAGGGCGCGCGCGACTCACATGGGAGCACGTCAATGTAGCGGTTCTTTGGGCGGTTGACTGGCAGCATTGCCGACGTAGCTTCCTGCCTGCTCTCCCCCGAAGCTCTCGCCTGCGCCTTCCCATTCATGCACGCACGCGCGGGGAAATCAACACAACCGTTCGTACATCGCAAGAAACCTTTGTTAGGTTTTTCAAAACAAAAACTCAGTTGCGTGGCATTGTATGCTGTTAGCTCTCTCCCCCGAGGCTCTGGCCTGTGCCCGCCCATTCATGCGTCGGAGAGTGCTGTGGTGCGGGGGATGCAACACGCTGCGATCCAACGGAACGCGATGCAAGGGGATGCAGTGCGGTGAAACGGGATGTGATCCCACGAAGCGCCACTCACCCGCAGCCCTTCGAACTCCTCCACGAATCTTTGCTTCCCGGTCACATTCGATACAGCGTCAAGCTCGCGTATCCGTTTCTTCAGCTGCTTTAGCGCCTCCTCGCACCATCCCAACCGCTCCTCTGTCATATCCCACCCTCCCCACTCTCCCTTCGTCTCTCCTTTAGCCTCTCCCTTCTCCTCTCGCTTCACCTCTCCTTTCGCCTCTCCCCCAGCTCCTACTCCTGATCCTTTCCTCTCTCCCTCTCCCGCCGCTCCTCCCTCTGCCCTTCCATCCGCTCCAACCCCGCCCGCGTCTGTCCTCTCGTCGGCCATCCCCTCTTTGCTCTTCTCCAACGACTCGTTATAAGACAGCCCGATACCCCCCAGCGGTTCTCGTTCCGCGATAGTCGGTTCCGCGACCCGCGGCGCAGCGACATCGTCCTTAGCGCCGGAAATAGGTCCGGAGAACGAGTGTCGGACCGTAGGCGGCCGAACCCCGGAATCCACGGATCCCGAGACGCTCCTGCGGTTCGGGCTCGCGAAAGGGTCGGAGCTCATGGCGAGGCAGTCGTCGTCTTCTCCGACCGAATCTCTGCCGTCGCTCGCGGAGTCGTCGGGCTGCGCTCGGCGACCGCTGCGACTACCCGGGTGACTAGCCGAGTGACTACGGAAGTTGTGCGACAAACGCGAGGCGATGCCTTTGCCGGCGTGCTCGGTTTTGCGCTTGATTTCCCCCCATATCCGACCCGGCGACATGCGAGCGGGCGACGACATTGCTCCTGAAGCCACCGTTAATCAAGTCGTGAAGGGGCCACGGTAAACTAAGGTCTATGTCAGTTAAGACTTTACTAGGATGAAGGGTAATGATAAACCGACGTCGGGGGCTGGGTCAGAAAGTCAACCTTCAAGGGGAGTGATATCCTTATTAGACTGTGACAGCTGTTTCGAAGGAAACAGCGGAAATGCTCGGAAGGTGATAAGCGGCGCTAAACTGGTGGGGAGAGGAGAGGTCTGACTAACTAGAAGTCTGCCAAAAGTAGTCTGTTTTGCAGAAATATCTTCAATTATCTTCCACACCACCCAGCGAGGGTGCCACCCACACAAGTCAGACAGAGGTGCGGGGGGAAGAAAGCATTCCTTCCTTCCCAGCCAAGGCACGCGCGACAATTCCAGCTGCTTCCTCGTCCAGTCAGGCTGCTGCCCCCCCTGCGACCGCGCGACACCCTCACTCCTTCGAGGCTGCTCCGTGACCCGCTCCTCTCCCCTCCCCGCTCACTGCTTCGAGGCTGCGCTTCGTGAGTGGTTGCGGCGGTCGAGATTGACACAGGTTCGTGAGGAGATGGCGCGAAAGGGTCAAGGTTCGGCTGAGGCAGTGCGAGGTGTGCTTGGTTCGAATGGTGATAACGATGAATAATCTGGGATCTGAGGACCCCTTGAAGCAGATCTGCTGAGCGACGGCTAGGATTTTGCCGATTTCGTTGCGAGTTGCAGTGGTGTTCGCCGAACTGGTATTTTCTGAGTTTTGCAGGAAACGGGAAGCCCTGATTGGCTGGAGAGCTCCTCTGACCACGAAAGTGTAACACAGACAAACTATCATCTTGTATTTTCTGGTTACGATCTCGTTACAAGATATCAACTCGCTCGCATGCCTTGATTTTTTCGCGAACCCAAACCAGTCAACTCCCACACGGCACCAGCAGCACCCACACATTCTGACGCACTATTTCAAATCCGCTTCAGCAATGCACATTCTAGCAAGCCTTGTTCTACTAATAAATCGTAGCATCCCTAGGAAATCGATTGATTGTTGTTGCACTGCGTGTCAGCATTCGTAAACCGTCAATTGGTGGGTCGAAGACCGGAAGGCGATTTGGTTTGACCAGATTTTAGGTTAATATCACTACGTATACCGCTCGACGTGGTCGCTTAGCTCGAGCGGGAATCTGACGGGTGTTTTTCTGCGAACGAACGGAAATTGTCAGTTGAAGGCCGTTCCAGCTCCAGAAACGTCTGCGTCTGTCGCAGGTTAAAAGGATAAGCGGATGTCAGATAACATTCGTTTCGAATTCGACCACCTCCGTCAGTACCACGTACTTGCGAATCGCTGAGACGGAGGTCTGTGGTTGTGCGAGAGCTACGGCCGAGGAAAACCTAGAACGCGGTTACGTGATCGGGATCGTGATCTGCCGGGCGTATTGAGTTTAACGACACGTGGAGAGAGGGAGAACAAAAGCACTGTAGAATATGTATTTCAGTTACCTTCGTGATATGTAGTGAGGCATGATTATTCTTGTGTAAAACTTCAGAACCAGGCTTACGCTATCATGGACTTCCTCAGCCGAGCTACAGGCAGTAGCGATCACCATGGTCAGGTGATATTGCAATGCTGAGCGCTTGCTGACGCTTGATTCATGGCTGATTGTGTTTCCAATTTTGCTGGTTTTATAACCTCTAGTGGGTTGCACTTCAGTGATTGTAATTGTTGGATTTTTTTGTTTTGATTTATGTCCTTATTTCAATCACTGTGCTACAGCAGGAAGGGATTCCCGAGGAGCCAGACTACGCTATCCGTTGTTATGCAACCAAGCACTCATGGAGAGGACGGTACAAGCGGCTCTTCTGTGTGTCATCCTCCGCTATTATCACACTCGATCCTCACTCGCTCTCGTCTACCAACCATTACACCCTCGCGACGGATTATGAGGGAATTGTGGTGGCTCCTCCGCTTGGAGGCAAGGAAGACGGACAGGTGGGTGTAAAGGCTGGAAATCATGCTGTGGTTGGTTGTTGCTGTGGAATTCGGAATGACCAGCTGCTACCTACCTGTATTGATTGGATGTCTTTCAGCCGCGTAGTATGCATACCTTCTCTATCAACTTGATTTTTTCACTATGTTATAATATTTGGAGATGGCGTTTAATCGGCCTTTCTTCATCTATCTGTGCCTTCTCCTGCTTCGTTTTACGTCTACAGCAGCTGGAATTCACAATCAACGTTCGCACAGATGGACGTGGCAAGTACAAGCCCATCAAGTTCTCTGCACGGTAACCTCTCCACGCCCTCCCTGAAAACGCTTTTATGTGCATCCACATAATTCATCTTGAGCTTTGTGTTTCGTAGTCCAGTCAATGCTCCTGAGTCAAAACGTTGCAGGAATCTCAAGTTCTACAACATACCATTATCAGTGCTCCACTTTAGTTGCCCGAATGCTAACTCTCAATACAAGTTATCTGTTGTTCTCTGCTTCCAGGCACCGTGCGTCTTTGCTGACGGAGCTGCACAGGGTGGTGGCGGCACTGCATCCACACCCTCCTCGGCCCCTCACCACGCCCTCCACTGTCTTCCCTGTTCTCTGCCTCCGCCGTCGCTCCCAAAACTGGGTGCCTAGAGTACGTCTCTCCACATGCAGGCCTTCTCAGTGCTTTTATTGGATGTGAATTTGCCCGTTTTTTCCACTCTTTGGCTGCTCTTTTTACTTTGCGAAAGCATTTCATTGCTCACTGCCATTCATATTCATCCATCCAGGCTATGCGCATCTCGCCAGTTGGGATCGAAGTCATCCAAGCACCTGTGGAAGCAGTTTCAGCTGCTTCCACCCCCTCATCCTCCTCCTCTGTGGCCTCCGTAGCAGCAGCAGTGCGCTGGAGCGTGGAGTTTCAGGGTCTCTCCTCCCCTGCTGTCACTGTTCTCGCTAGCCCAGAGGAGGCCGCATCTGGTGCAGGTGCTTCTGGTGGAAGCTCATCTGGAGGGTTCTTTGGTGTGCGGAGAGGCGTGGCGGGGAGGGAGGATGGGGGGTTTATTCTGCGGCTGGGGTTTGGGAGGCGGGCAAAGGCCATCATGGCTACTGGAGGGTGCTCCAACTCGGCCATCCTGTCAAAAATTGTACGGTTCACGTCCAGCAGAACAAAAGTTCCATCATCCAATGACTTGCCTTGCAACAGTTCCAGCTGTTCCAACTGTTCGCCTCTGCGTGTTAACTTTCGCTACTTCTTATTACCATTTTCTACATCACCCAAGTTTCGCACTCGACAAGCCACTTCTGCAAGTCTTGACACAATTCTCTGCTACCGTTTTTTCTGTTTCTCTCAGGTTGACACAGCTAAGGGCTCCATAGGGCGGGCGCTCACAGTGGATACCACCTCTCGCCCAAGCGTCTCAGACTTTGTTTCACAGACTGGTACGTGCTGTGTGCAATGCGAAGACAAAGCACAGCAGGCTCAGTCTAGTGCTCCACAAGTGTGGTTTCATTGCCTCATTCGTTTGCTTGCTTTCACAAACAAACCTGACCTGACCTCACGGTCCCCCAATGTGCCGCACCCAAAACCCTTCTTTCTTCACAGCTGTGAGTGGAGTGGGTCCCAACGAGCCTCCTCTAGGGGAGTGGTCTGTCACCCTCGTCCGTCCCTCTACTCTGCTCCCAGACCCCTCCCCTCGTGCCTCTTCCGCTGCTGCCGGTGGTGGTGGTGCGACCTCTAGCAGCAACAGCAGCAGCAGCAATAGCGTGGCAGGGGGGGGATTGCAAGGCGGTTTGGGTGTGGAGCGGAGTGGCTCGGCTCGTCAGTTTGCCGTGACTCGGCACTACTTTGTGGAGCGCAACCCTGTCACTTATGAGGTGAGCAGGCAAGGAACACTTACAGAGTCGCCGTAAAATATTGCCGTGACTTGGCACTATTTCATGGAACGCAACACATCTATTAGTGAGTTGAGCGGGCAAGTGGCCTGTTGGAGACTGTAATGAGGGATGAGATCATTCCAGGTGGTGGCAATGGCATGGCATGGTCAAACAGCTGTGTCATTTTCAGCTTCACTCGTGTTTTGCTGCTGCTGAAATCCGTTCGTTGCTGTGTTCGCCAGGCCACATACATGCGGCAGCTCTCAACCATGTCTGCTGTGGTGCGATGGGTGGAGGAGCCTCAGCTGCTCGCCCTGGAGTTTGTTGATGGCGCACCAATCCTGGTGAGACACGTGTTGCTATGCCCTACTTCCTTTTCTCTCTCACATCTGTCAGCGCGGCAGCGCCAGCGCCCTTTTCAGTTGCTTTTCATGATTCGACCATCATGCGTGCAACGCACATGTATGTCAAGTCAATCCAAGTGTTCATGCTTGAACAATGTTCAAGTATGAGTATATTTCTGTCACCCACCATCTGCCAGGTGTACCGCTGTGCAGCACGTGACTCTCTCCTGTCCGCCCTCAAAGATGCCATTGAAACCGAGGTGAGGGTATTAGGTTTTAGACCTTATGGTCTCGAGTTTAGGTGTATGATTTTAGTATCCTTTTTTCTGTCTCGCTCACACCTCACTCACTCACCCTTCATTTCCACCCTAATGCCACATCCTCGTACACTAACACGCATTCTCTGCCTTCCTGTCCTATCCCCCACACAGACATCTCAACCCGTGCCTGTTCTTGCTCGTCCCACTGCCACCGGCCACAGACTAGACGGCCCTTACGGTGACGCCTTCCATGCCTACTCCCCCCCATTCTCGACCTCCTCCTCCCCCACCTCCTCTTCCTCCGTTTCCCACACTGCTACCTCTGCTGCACCCACCTCCTCCTCCTCAGACCCCTCCCCAACTCCAGCAGCAGCAGCTTCCTCATCCTCGTCAGGAGCAGCAGCGGCGGCGGCAGCGGTGGCAGCAGCGGCAGCGTCTGCAAGCCTAGAGGCATCGTCTCTCTCCATGTCCCGCCTAGGCCAGGGTCTCTTTGGCGATGTGGAAGGGGATCAGCTCCTGGTGAGGCACCTCGCAGCAGCAGCCAAAGATGCAGTTGCTGACGGGGGAACCATTCCTGGTTCGAAGACTCGGCTCTGGAGAAGAGTCAGGGAGTTCAATGCCAGTGTGCCTTACTCAGGGCTTTCGGCAGGGGTTGATGTTCCTGATGTCGTGGTCATGGCTGTGCTTAGCATGCTGCCCAGCCCGCCTGCTCCTCCTCCTGTGGGTAACGAGGCTGCTTATAACGAAGTAGGTGCTTATAGTGCAGCCGCGATTCTCCCTGCGCCTTCCCCGAGGGCTGCTGGGACCCACATTGGGCTGCTGGCGTGTCTGCGGCGCCTGGTGGGGGCAAATGGCGCGTTTTCATTGGTGGTGGGGATGCCCGGAGCAGTGGGGAGGATCATGGGGCTTGTTCGGAGCGGGTCAGAGGCAGTGGCTGCTGAAGCACTCGGTGAGTCTCTCAGCTTGGGGGAGCTGCTTTTATATGCGCCCCAGTTTTCCAGTATCCTTCCTGCGTATACCCAGCTTCTATCCCGCTTCGACCCAGATTCTACCCTGCTCCTCCCCGTGTTTACAGCTTCCAACATGTCCCCCCTGGGCCCTGCCCTTCACCCACCCACCAGGTCTGCTGCGAGCCATCATAGCACTCCCGGTTTCTCTCCGGAGTACAGCCAGCCAGGTTGGAGCAGCCAATCAGGGCTCAGCAGCTGCCAACAATGCGTGTAACAAGGCCACGGCTGCTCGTGCTGCTGCCAAAGCGGCTTTCTTCCCCACTCCTGTCCAGGTAAGAACCCCCTGCACAACCATCCAAAAAAGGTTTGTTTCCCACACCCCCGTTTGTAAAAGTCCCTCGCTTGCCATGTCTCCTTGGCAGTTATTTTTTTACAATCTCTTGAAACCAGGGGCGAAATTCTAATTTCGTTTGTCTCTGTATGTCGTACCTAATTTTTGTCTCTAATTTCGTTCATCTCTTCCCTGCCCGTGGTTGCACCTCTCCCAGGTGGCAGCGGTGGTGAATCGCCTGAAGCCACGGTCGGTGTCGCCACTGCTGTCAGCGGCAGCAGTGGCAGTGGTCGAAGCGCTGGTATGCTCCCCTGACAGCGACACCACACAGGATGCAACCTTTCACGAGACTCTGCGCCAGGTGGCGAATCTGAAGCGCCGCCTCTTCTCCCTCTTCGCGCATCCCGCCGAGGGCACGCGGGAGGCAGTGGCAGTCATCATGTGCACCATCGCAGAAGAAGACAAGGCTGCCGCCCGGCCCATGCGCGACGCCGCGCTGAAAGACGGTGCTTTCCTGCGGCACCTGAGTAACAGTGTTGCAGCAGCTGGGGGAGAGAGGAGAGAGTTGAGCCGGCAGCTGATTGCACTATGGGCCGAGGGACATGACCCCAGTCTGGATCTTATCCGAAGGTGCTTCCCTCCTGGCCTCTGTGCGCATCTGTACGCGCATCGTGACACATCAGCAGTGCCAGGTCAGCAGCAGCAGACCGGGAGGAAGGGCAGAAGGAGGGTATCAGCAGCTGCTGCTGCTATTGGCCGCAGAAGGCACGGGCTAGGGGGTGCTGGCGCTGGGGGTTGGGGGGCGGGGGAGAACTTGACTGGTAACCTGGGGGTTGGTTTGGGAGGAGGGTCGATGGCAGGAGCAGGGAGCGGTGGGGATGGGCAGTTTTCAGCATCTGCAGCTGATTTTCTGTCTCAGTCGACGCCTTTCCTGCCCTCCTCCCGCCCGCAAGACCTGTCCATTTCGGACCTCTGGCCTGCCGGAGCTGCCTCAGCTTCGGCCCTAGCCAGCTCGGTGATAGGCTCGGTGTCCAGTTCGGTCCGGGATGCAATCGCCTCTGCTTCTGTTGCTGCTGTCGAAAATGCTCTCTCTGGCGGTGGTGTTTCCACTGCCGCTGCTACAGCTGCTGCTGCTGCAACTCCTGCTGGTAGCACTGTTGCTGTCACTACTGGTGTAGGTAATACTGGTGCAGGTTGGGTTGGTCCCGGCATGCCTGGTGGTGCTGCTATGGATCCATTTGCTACTGCCATACATGTGTCAGGAGGAGCAAGTGGAGGAGCAGTAGTGGCAGGAGCAGTCGCAGGAGCAGCAGTGGCAGGAGGAGCAGGAGCAGGAAGCACAGCAGGAGCGCCAGGAGCACATCAGCCACACCCTTCTCAGGTGCAACAGCAGAATCAACAACAATCGCAGCAACAGCACCAGCAGCAGCATCCACATCAACAGCAGTCTCAGCAGCAGCAGCAGCAGCAGCAGGAGCGGCGCACCAGCAACAGTAGCACCAAGCACACTCCCAGTACCAGCACCAGCAACAGCACTGCGTACAAGCTCAGCTACTCCCACCCAGCTTAACCCCCAGGTGCCCCATCGCCCCAAGAGTCAAACACAGCTGGGGGAGGTCTCAACTGGGAGCGGTTCTGGCACGAGTTTGCAGGGGACCACTGCAGGGCGGATCTGATCTGGAACGAGCGCACGCGGCAGGAGCTGAGGGAGGCGCTTCAGGGGGAGGTACATCTGCTGGACGTGGAACAGGAGAGATTCATGGGTGGGGGAGGCGCAGAGGAGGACAGGGAACGGGAGAAAGGACAGGAGAGGGGAGGTCCCGGTGGGGAGGGTGATGGGGAGGGGGGTGGGGAGGAGGAAGGGGGGGTTGTGCTTAGCTGGAATTACGCTGAGTTTCGAGTACGGTATCGGTCGTTGGCCTGTGAGCTGTGTGTGGGGGGTATTACCTGCGCCTCTTCCTCCACCCAGGTGCCCTTGACGGTCAATCAGACGCCACTGCTGCTGCTTCAGCTGGTGATGGCACTTTGGATTCTCCCGCTGACAGTGCAGGGGAGGCAGGGGCAGCAGCAGTGGGATCGATTCGTGATCCTGCAGCGTTTTTCCGGTCGCTGTACCACCGGTTCTTGAGGGAGGCGGATATGGGGCTCGTGGTGGATGGGGTGGATGCCTCTCACAACCGTGCCAGGTATGTGCTTGCATGTGTGAATGACTTTCGAGAATCATGAAGAGCGATTCAAGTAGAGGCGGATATGGGGCTTGTGGAGGACGGGCTTGATGCCTTACGGGACCGTGCAAGGTGAGTGCTTACTCTGAATCTCAGCAGCCGAAATCAATCTATCGTGATGTGCAGACAACGGTCTTTGCCCTTTCTCCATGTGATTGCAGGCTGAGTGAGTGGTGTGATCCCACAGGGGAGGACTGCTTCGGAGGAGCTGAGCTGCAGCAACCTCCTGCAGCAGGGGGTGAAGAAGCACTGGAAGGAGCAGGAAAGGCCGATGGGCGGGGAGGGCAGGGAGGGCAAGGCGGGAAGGGACGGAAGGGAGGGGGGGCGGGGAGCAACTCGGTGCGGGAGCTGTGTGCGCCGGCGATGGCGATAGTGTACGGGCAGTACGGGGCGGTGATAGGGGCGTTTGACGGCACGGCGCACGTCACTCTGCTGCTGGATCGCACCCTGGATAGAACCCTGCGCCACCGCCTGCTGCTGCTGCTCAAGGTATGGGTGTGAGTGCGTGAGAATGCAAGTGCTTGTCTGTTGCTGCTGCTGCTGCTCAAGGTATGTGCTATGCGGGTGTGCAGCAGTGTGTTCCTGTGTCTGAGAATTCTAAAACACGTCACTCTGCTGCTGGATCGCACCCTGGATAGAACCCTCCGCCACCACCTGCTGCTGCTGCTCAAGGTATGTGCTATGCGATCGTGAAGCAGCGTGTTTTCGGTGACTAGTCCCTCCGCTGTTGTCCAATATTTTCCTAGCTGTCTCATTCCCCTCCTTTTCTCACTCCTCCACCTGTCCCATTTCCTTGGTTACCTGCAGGAGCTGGTGCGAGTGCGGGAGAATGCGAGTGCGTGTGTGGCGGTGGGCGGGTGTGAGCTGGCAGTGGACCTCCTCTGCTCCGCACATGACGCTCACGAGCGCACGTCCATCCCCCTGCAGGTGTGTGTCTTCTCTGCAACTCCTCACCATGCAGGTGCATTGGACTGCACTGCCTCCTTATCGCGGTCATCCCACCGCCCCATATCATCACCCCCTTCCAACCAATCTCCCCTTTCCCCCATCACCCCCATCGGTCCAGTCGAACCTGCTGGCAGCAACTGCATATACCGAACCACCCAAGGAGTGGTTCTACATGCTGCCCAACGGGGGCCGCGTGGGGAAGGTGGGGCTTTGCGTTCTGAGTTGACTAAGAAAACATTCTTATCAAAGCTACTCCCACCGTCCCCATGCCCCTACCAGTCGAACCTGCTGGCAGCAACTGCATATACCGAACCACCCAAGGAGTGGTTCTACATGCTGCCTAATGGGGGAAGAGTGGGGCCCGTGCTCAAGGCAGCAGTGCAGCAGGCGCGGTGGCGGGGGGAGGTGGACTGGAGCACCCGCTGCTGGGCGGCAGGGTGGGACGAGTGGCGGCGTGTGTGTGACGTGCGTGAGCTGCGCTGGGCCATGGCGACCGGCGTCGCTATTCTTACACCTGCCCATGTACGTCCTGCTCTGGCCTGCTTGCGGCCTACTAGGGTTTGAGGTGCCTCAAAAGCTGTGCTGGGCCATGGCGACTGGCGTCGCTATTCTTACACCTGCTCAGGTCTGTTTGGGTATCTGCTTGGGTTGTTTGCGAGGTGGACTCGGGTAGCAGCAGGTGTTGGGTGGTGGGGTGGGGTGCATGGCGGCGTGTGTGTGACGTGCGGGAACTGCGCTGGGCCATGGCCACCGGCGTTGCCATCCTCACGCCTGCCTAGATATATTTGTGATTGTTTGCACAATGGACTGAGGTAGCTGCCGGTGCTGCGTGGTGGGGTGGGACAAGTGGCGGCGCGTGTGTGACGTAATGCAATGTGCTATGGCTCCTGGCATTGCCATTCTCACTCACGCCTGCCCAGATTTGGCTCGATTCGATGCTCGGGTTTGTTTTGCTCATGCTGCCGTTCTTGCTGTTCGGGATCTTAATCTCTGCTGCTGCTATGCTCAACCCTGTGCTCAGACTCATGTGTTTTTCAGCCACAGCACAGGCCATCGTATTTTTCCCTGCCTCCCTTCCTCATTCACTCTCATTTACTTTTCCTTCCCTCCCCAACCAGGTGGGGGAAGCAGCATTGGACATCCTCCTATCCCTCGTCGCCTGCTCCTCCTCCACCTCCTCGCGCCACCTCCCCTCGTTACAATCACGCACCACATCCGCCAACGGCCCTTCAGAAGTACTAGTGGGAAGCGGGGGAGCCAATGCCGCGGATGGTAGTGTCAGAGGCGGGGGAGGCGATGTGCTGGTGCCTATGCCAAGGGTCAAGAGAGCTCTCTGCGACCCCAGATGCCTGCCGCACATTGCTCAGGTATGCTCTTTACTTTTATCCCTTCTTCCCCCCCCCCCCCCATGTGCCGTTGTCCCTCCATGACTACATCTGTGAATTCCCACATTCTCCACTCCTCTCCTCCTTGCCTCCCCCCTCTTCCCCTCCCCCCCCCCCTTTCTCGTTCCGTCACGCGACCATGAGAGCATCCTTCCACCCAACCACGCCCTTTAACTCTCACTCGCCTGCTTTGTCACTGCAGTGGGGAAAAAACAATATCGCTAACTTCTCCTGTCGCCCTCCCATGAACACTGCCAGGCCATTCTCACCAACGAGCCTGCTATCGTGGAGAAAGCCGCGCTGCTATTGGAGGAGATCGTGCGCTACAATCCAACGGTTGCCACCCGCCTGTACACCACGGGCGTGTACTTCTTTGCATTCGCCTACGCTGGCTCCAACTTTCGCACGATTGCGTCACTCTGCCACGCCACACACACACGGTGAGTTGTCACGAATCATTGAGGCGGTTTGTTGATTTCCATTGCCACGCCACACATGCATGATGGGATCGAGGGTTCTGTCATGCCACACCACACTGTCAGTTTCTAAGAAATCTCCAACTTTGACTCTTGCATGGCGGTGAGGGGGCGGGCGGGAGGCTGTGATGCGTCCCTGCCATATCATATCACGTTGCAGCATCCCTGGGAACGTTGCTGCCAGACAGCCTGCTCTATGTGCTCCACAGGCACTGTGTGCCACTGCCATGCCATGCCCCGCGTCCCACACCCCTGCCACTCCCCCCTCTCCCCTCCTTCCTGTCCACCCGCCATCATTCCCTTTCTCCTACCCCCCTGTGCCTCCCCCACCCCCCTCACCATCACCTGGCAGGCAAGCGTATGTGAGCGGCATAGAGGCAGCGGACATGGCATCACAGCCGCTGGCCAAGCGCAGCATACTCGGGGTGCTGCTGCCAGAGAGCCTGCTCTACGTGCTCGACAGACGGGGAGCAGCAGCGTTTGCCGCTGCTGTTGTGGCGGACTCTGATTCGCCGGAGCTCATCTGGACGCATGCCATGCGCGGCTCTGTGCTCATCCCGCAGGTGAGAAGGAGGACTTTTTTTCTGTTTCATTGATAGGCAAGGCTGGTTCATTCGCACGTGACTGTTGAGCTGAGGCGACTCACAAGCCACCCTGCCTGGACGCATGCCATGCGCGGCTCAGTGCTTGTCCCGCTGGTGAGGAGGACCTTTTATCGACGAGTAAGGCTGGTTTATCAGCACGTAACTAACTCAACTCATCTGGGCAGGCACATGCCATACTCGGCTCAGTGCTCACTCCCTAAATGAGAAGATCTGAGTTTGCTTTACTGCTTGGTTACGGCTACTTCTTAAACTATTCCCTGCAACGTGCTTCAACTCTTTCCACCGTCTCCTCTCTTTTATTCAATGTCCTTTGTGCCTTTCTGCATCCCACCTTCGCACTCCGCCCTCTTCTCCCCTCCTCCTCCCACACACTGCAGATTCTCTCCCACCTGGGCGATTTTCCCCAGCGTCTCAGCCAGTTCTCGCGAGCGCTGTACGACCACACGCCCATGCCGCCCATCTCGTACCCCGAGCTCAAGGACGAGATGTGGTGCCACCGCTACCACATGGGCTCCTTGAGGCGACACAGGAGTCCTTCCTACCCTCTCTCCTCTCCCATTTCACTTCTGCAACCCCATCTCTCCCTCCCACCCGCCCGCCCCCCCCCTCCTGGCTCTGCACTGCAGATTCTCTCCCACCTAGGCGACTTCCCCCAGCGTCTCTGCCAGTTCTCCAGAGCCCTGTACGACCACACGCCCATGCCGCCCATCTCATACCCCGAGCTCAAGGACGAGATGTGGTGCCACCGCTACTACCTCCGGAATTTGTGCGACGAGATCCGCTTCCCTGATTGGCCCATCGTGGAGCACGTGGAGTTCCTCCAATCACTGCTCGCCATGTGGCGCGAGGAGCTCGCGAGGAAGCCCATGGGGATCTCGGACGAGGAAGCATGCGCCATTCTGGAGATTCCCACTGGTGAGTTATTTTTTTAGAATTCTAAAATGAGTCCTACTGGTGAGCCTTTCACTGCAACAGCGTTGCGACATCTGAGTCAACTCAAGAGCCCATGGGGATCTCAGATGAGGAAGCATGCGACAATCCCGTGATTCCCACTGGTGAGCTGTCGTCGTTGCATTTGCAGCCTTGCTTCTCTCTGCTGCCCACCCTCCCTCTATATTTCCTTCAATCCCCCCTTCTTCCCTCACACCGTTTCCTTTCCCCCTCCCGTCCCTTCCAATTCTCGTCCTTCCGGCCGCTGCTTTTCCAGACAAGCAGCAACCCGCCTCCTCCACCACCCCAGGCACAGCCTTCCCCACTACGAGACAAGGCGTGCAAGTGGACGAGGACGTGCTGAAGCGGCAGTACCGGCGCATGGCAGTGAGATACCATCCGGACAAGAACCCCGAGGGGCGGGACAAATTCATCGCAGTGCAGAAAGCCTATGAGCACCTGCAGTCTGCCATGCAGGGCCTGCAGGGGCCGCAGACCTGGCGGGTGCTGCTGCTGCTGCGCGCGCAGATTATTCTGTTTCGGAGGTATCCGGGGGTTCTGGAGCCGTTCAAGTATGCTGGCTTCCCGCTGCTGCTGCAGCTGCTGCGGCTGGAGGATGGGGATGGCGAGGCAGGTGGTGGGGATGCAAGGGATGGTGCTGATGGTGCTGCGGGTGGTGCTGTTGGTGGTGGGGATGGTGAGAAGGCGAGGCGACAGCGGGAAAGCGCATCTAGCTTTCTGTCGCCAGAGCGGTCGGAGTTACTGCAAGCAGCAACGCATCTGCTGTGGCTCATGTGAGTAGCCGTTTGCTTGCAGCTGTGTTGTTCTCTGGTGTTCCATCTTTCTCCTACCTGCTTTCCGCTCCCTGCTGCTGCTCTATTTCCCTGCTTTTTCTCGTATATGTACTCCTTCAGCAAAGAAAATACATATCTTGTACCCTTCCCTCCCCCACGCCCTCCCTTCCAGATGTGCCTGTTCCTCCCTCAATGGAGAAGAGCTCTTGCGAGATGGCGGCCTGCCTCTCCTCACCACGCTCCTCTCTCGCTGCCTCTCCCTGCTCTCCCCCTCCTCCTCCCCACCGACCCCCTGCGCTCATCGCCACCCACATCCTCCGCACGCTCGCCATTCTCTCCGCCTTCCCCTCCGCTCGCACCGAGGTTCGGACCAACCAAGCCTGCGCGGCAGCCTTGGTGCCGGACCTGGTGGTGGCGACGGAGCTAGAGAGCACGCCCGGGGCTGTGGAGGCGGCACTAGAGGGGATTTTCCACCTGGCGCTGTCTAAGGGGCTGCGAGAGAGGCTGCTAAGGGCTGGTGCACTGTGGTACCTGCTGCCGCTGCTGTTTAAGTTTGATGCCACTGCGGATACTGCTGGTGATTCCACCACCATCGGCAGCGGTAGCAGCGGCGGCAGCATGAGCGCAGCAGTTACTGCAAGGGTTGGTGGGGGCGGAGCCTCGCTTCCATCCAGCTCTCAGTCCTCCTATCAGTCCTCTTCCCAGTACCTCGCCCTGCCGTCCACCTCACACACAACCTCCTCCCCTCTCTCCTCAACCGGCGTAAACGGCACCAGAATCACCACCAGCAGCACCACATCCTCCTCCTCCTCCGCCTCCCCCTCTGCTGTCTCAGTTGCCACAGGCCAATCAGCGATCGGCGCAAACGTCCAGTCAGAGCGCAACCTACACGCAGTACTAGCTTCACGAGCCATTGCTCGACTCACAGGATACCTGAGGGAGAAAAGCGGGTTTGCGGAGGGGGAGTTGAGGAGGAGGGGTGGGGGGAGGGGGAGGGGCGGGAGGGGTCGGCGGATGCAGCAGCACGGGCGGCTGTGAAGGTGCTGCTGACGCCGCGGCTTGCTGCAAGGCTGGCAGAGAACTCACCTGTGGGGCTTCTCAAGGCGCTGACCAGCAATGTAGAGAGCCCTCAGGTGAGTGGCTTTCCTTGTCAGTTGGAAAGTAGACTGGCTGCTAGGCTGGCAAAGAACTCGCCTGTGGGGCTGCTGAAAGCGCTGACCAGCAATGTGGAGAGCCCGCAGGTGAGTGCTGGTGCGACTTTTGAGGCGCCTCAAAAGCCCGCAGGTGAGTGCTGGTGCGGGTGCTGCTGAAGGTGGAGTGCTGTGAAAATGTGGATGGCATGGCTGCTGACAGTCCGCTGGCTGCTGACCTCCGGCCAGGTGCGGCAGCAAGGAGGCTGCTGACCTCCGGCCAGGTGCGGCAGCAAGGAGGCTGCTGACCTCCGGCCAGGTGCGGCAGCAAGGAGGCTGCTTGAGGTTGCGGCAGTCCCTGCTGAGATTACAGCGAATCACTTCCGAGAGTTCTGTTTATGTCACTTTGTGGTGAGTGTGGACTCAGCTTGTACCCGTGATGATTCCTTGGTTTTTACTGCAGGTGATATGGAGCAGTGGCATGAGGGCGCAGCTGCTGCGGTTTCTGGAGGACAGGAGGGCGCAGAGGGAGGCAGATGGGTCGTATGCAGTGGATGCATGCCAGACGTTTGTGTACACTGCACTGGAGGACGAGATCCAGGTGAGCTTATAATGAGGACAATATCCGGGCAAGCTTGAAACGAGGATCATTTCTGTGTGGGCTTGGAACGAGGGTGAATGTTGTCGTGTGCGAGTAGTGGTTTATTGAAGCCATTGAGCCGTATGTTCTAGCACTTGACACTGAGACCTCATGGCTTCTTTTTCTGCACTGATCCTTTCCTTCGTTCCCCCCTTTCCACCCCCCTCCACGCGCCAAATCCTGCTCGCAACCCTCCAAGAATTGTTTCCATCCCCACCAGGTGGGAGACATCTACCTGCGGCTCTCCATCCAGCACCCCCACTTCCCTCTCTCCGACCCTGAATCTCTCTCTGCTGCCCATATCCTTGAGACCTCATGCGTCCCCCTCCCCTTCACTGATCCAACTCCTTTCTCCCCTCTACCCCGCACCCCTCATGTGGTCCTCACGCCCATCTTCCAGGTGGGAGATATTTACCTCCGTCTGTTCATCCAGCATCCCGACTTCCCTCTTTCAGACCCTGAGTCCCTATCCGCTGCTCTCGTGCCCTTCCTGCTCGACATGTGCGCCCTCCTCCCCGTCTTGCACCACTCCCAATTGCACCACACACCTCTGCACCCTGCTGCCATCCTGCTGCTACGCAAGTGGGACCGGCGGGGTGGGGAGGAAGGCGAGGGAGAGGAAGAGGAGGAGAGAGAGGACGGGAAGGGGGGAGGGGAGGAGGACAGAAATGGAGGAGGGGAGGGACACGGTGGAGGGTTTAGGATTCCGGACGATTGGGAGATGGATGGTGGAGGAGGGACAGGAGGGAGGGGTGGTGGAGAAGAAGAGGGGGGTGGGAAGGAGAGGAAGGGGAGGCGGAAGAGGAGGAGGAAAGCTCGAGATGTGCGGTGGGTGCTGGAAAATATCATCATGGCCCTCACCTCCCTCCACAACGTGCTCTCCACCTCACCTTCTGCCGCTGCTGCCGTCGCCTCCCCGGCCTCCCTCGCCCCTCTCTTCACCTGCATCTCCCTCTCCCTCCCCGCACTCCCTGCACCACCCTCCTCTCCCTCCTCCTCCTCTTCCTCCTCTTCCTCTTCCTCAACCACCACGCCTGCCGCTCTCTCCGCTGCACACATTGAGGCCAGGATCCGCCACCTGGCGCTGGCAGTGCTGACCAGACTCACCGGATTCGCCCCCAGTGTGGCAGCGATGGTATCAGACCGCGGGTCGCTCCTCATGCTGCTGCTGCTGCTCGTACGATCGCCGCAATCTCGGCCGTCCATTCTGGGCATGCTGCAGTCGCTGGCGGGCACGCCAGAGCTGGCGTGGGTGGTGGCGAAGCAAGGCGGCATCGTCTTTCTCCTCGCCCTCCTGCTCCCTGCCCCTGGTGAGATGGTTTAAGCCCTCCTGCTCCCTGCCCCTGGTGTGCAATCAGCTTTTTAGGCGCCTAAAAATTTGTCTCTTTTATTCAGTTTATTTTGGGCGCTTCAAAAGAACTGACGAAGCGAGGAAGTATTGTCTTCTTCTCACCCTCCTTCCCCCTGCCCGTAGTATGCATTCGCATTACTTGAAATAAAGTGTTCAAAACGGAATCATGTATGCTTTCTCCTGGCACTTTAAGGTGTTTCTCTTCTGTGTGGTTCCTCCTTGCACCACTCTACAGTAGAATCTGCAACCTTTTTCCACTTTTTACCTGTGCCTACATCTCCCTCAGGATGTGTCCCTGCACACTCACTCCTCTCCCTTCACCCCTCCCCTGCAGGAGACGATATACCCCACCCTATCCGCGTCACCACCTCCCTCCTCCTCTCCGCGCTCCTCTCACAACCCCTGCACGGCCCACGGGTCTTCCTCTCCCTCTCGCGCTTCCTCCCCCAAGGCCTCCTCTCCTTCCTGCGGGACGGCTCAGGGGAAGCAGCCATTTCTGCTCTCTCCCAGACCACGCAGACCCCTGAGCTCGTCTGGTCCCCTGCCCTCGCGCTCAATCTCGGCCGTCGGATCGCGGTGCTGGCTGCTGAGGTTGTACGGATGGTGGAGATTGCACGGAGGTCTGGTGGTGGGGGCAAGGGAGGAGGAGAAACTGGTGCTTCCGTTTTTGGAAACCTTGCTTCTTTTGAATGGGATCCACCTGGTCTTGTGGGAGCTACTGGTGGGGCCGGTTCAGGTGTTGCATCAGGTGCTAGTTCAGGTGGTTCAGGTGGGGCGTCAGGCGCATCAGACAAAAGTCTGTTGAATTCACCTGAAGAAGGGGACGAGTGGCAGGTGGGCGGCGTGTACATTCGTCTCTTCCTCAAGGACCCCAAGTACCCGCTGCGCAACCCCAAGCGCTTCCTCGAGGGCCTTCTCGACCAATACGTGCTTGCCACGTCAGCACTGTTCGCCCCGGCTTCTCCTGCTCCTGCTCCCGCAACAGCGGCAGGAGCAGGAGCATCAGCAACAGCAGCAGCAGCAGCAGCAGTGGTAGCAGGGAGGGGGTTTGTAGGAGCAGCAGCAGTAGCAGCAGCCACTGAGAGAGTTGAGCTTTTAGCAACGGCGCTCATCTCCCTGCTGAGAGTCCAGCCACTCCTGAGTGAACACGTGGCACTGCTGGGCTATGTGCCGAAGCTGCTGCTGCTGACTGCAGCGGAGGGGCAACTGCTAACCGCCTCTGCTCCCTCTTCTGCTGGCGCTGCTGCTGCAGCTCCTTCTCCTGCCACTGCCACTGCCACTGCTACTGCAGCAGGGGCAGCTGCAGCTGGGAGTGTAGGCGTAGGGGGGGCACAGGGTGGGACCAGGGGAGGGGTAACTGCAGCAGAGGCGGACGCGGAGGCGAGGAGGCAGGCGGGGGAGAGGGCACGCATGTGCTCGTTGAAGATCCTCCACCAGATAGCCGCCAATGGGCCCTGTGCTGAGGCTCTGGCTGTCCCTGGCACCAACGCCCCTCAGGTGAGACTCGAATGCCCCTCAGTTAGGAGTCCCATGCTTTGAGACGTCTCAAAAAGCAAGAGTATTTGCGGAGGCAGACGCGGGGGCAGACGCGGGGGCGAGGAAGCAAGCAGGGGAGAGGGCGCGTATGTGCTCGTTGAAGCTGCTCCAGAAGATTGCCGCCAATAGGCCCTGAATAAAGGCGCCCCTCTGGATTATCCCCTCAGGATTAAGGCGCCCCCATGGATTATCCCCTCTAGATCAAGGCGCCCCCCTGAATTATCCCCTCAGGATTAAGGCGCCCCCCTGGATTATCCCCTCAGAATTATGGCGCCCCCCTGGATTATCCCCTCTAGATCAAGGCGCCCACCTGGATTATCCCCTCCAGATCAAGGCGCCCGCCTGAAAAATCCCCTCAGGATTAAGGCGCCCCCCTGGATTATCCCCTCAGGATTAAGGCGCCCCCCTGGATTATCCCCTCTGAATTAAGACGCCCCCCTGGATTATCCCCTCTGGATTAAGACGCCCCCCTGGATTATCCCCTCAGAACTATGGCGCCCCCCTGGATTATCCCCTCTAGATCAAGGTTCACCCCCGGATTAAGGTTCACCCCTGGATTAAGGTTCACCCCTGGATTAAGGTTCGCCCCCGGATTAAGGTTCGCCCCCGGATTAAGGTTCACCCCGGGATTAAGGTTCACCCCCGGATTAAGGTTCACCCCCGGATCAAGGTTCACCCCCGGATTAAGGTTCACCCCCGGATTAAGGTTCACCCGCGGATTAAGGTTCACCCGCGGATTAAGGTTCACCCGCGGATTAAGGTTCACCCCCGGATTAAGGTTCACCCCCGGATTAAGGTTCGCCCCCGGATTAAGGTTCGCCCCCGGATTAAGGTTCGCCCCCGGATTAAGGTTCGCCCCCGGATTAAGGTTCGCCCCCGGATTAAGGTTCGCCCCCGGATTAAGGTTCGCCCCCGGATTAAGGTTCGCCCCCGGATTAAGGTTCGCCCCCGGATTAAGGTTCGCCCCCGGATTAAGGTTCGCCCCCGGATTAAGGTTCGCCCCCGGATTAAGGTTCGCCCCCGGATTAAGGTTCGCCCCCGGATTAAGGTTCGCCCCCGGATTAAGGTTCGCCCCCGGATTAAGGTTCGCCCCCGGATTAAGGTTCGCCCCCGGATTAAGGTTCGCCCCCGGATTAAGGTTCGCCCCCGGATTAAGGTTCGCCCCCGGATTAAGGTTCGCCCCCGGATTAAGGTTCGCCCCCGGATTAAGGTTCGCCCCCGGATTAAGGTTCGCCCCCGGATTAAGGTTCGCCCCCGGATTAAGGTTCGCCCCCGGATTAAGGTTCGCCCCCGGATTAAGGTTCGCCCCCGGATTAAGGTTCGCCCCCGGATTAAGGTTCGCCCCCGGATTAAGGTTCGCCCCCGGATTAAGGTTCGCCCCCGGATTAAGGTTCGCCCCCGGATTAAGGTTCGCCCCCGGATTAAGGTTCGCCCCCGGATTAAGGTTCGCCCTCGGATCAAGGTTCGCCCCCGGATCAAGGTTCGCCCACGGACTAAGGTTCGCCCCCGGATTAAGGTTCGCCCCCGGATGAAGGTACACCCCCGGATTAAGGTTCACCCCCGGATTAAGGTCACACCCGGATTAAGGTTCACCCCCGGATAAATGTTCGCCCCCGGATAAAGGTTCGCCCCCGGATTAAGGTTCGCCCCCGGATTAAGGTTCGCCCCCGGATTAAGGTTCACCCCCAGATTAAGGTTCACCCCCGGATTAAGGTTCACCCCCGGATTAAAGCTCAAGGCCCAAATTGCGCATGATTAGTAATCTTGCGCAAGGGTTTGGGCTGGTGGTTTGGGAGGTGAACAGAAAGTCGAGAAAGTGGGGTTCGCTTTTTTCGTCAAGCTCTCGCAAAACTTGCTGAGTCAGCAAACTCTGGGCCAAACATTCTGTTTGGGTCCGATAGTCCCAAATTGAGAAATACTGAAACATGAAGTTTGCGCGGTGAGTTTGGTCTCCGCATTAAGGTTCACCCCCGGATTAAGGTTCGCCCCCGGATTAAGGTTCGCCCCCGGATTAAGGTTCGCCCCCGGATTAAGGTTCGCCCCCGGATTAAGGTTCGCCCCCGGATTAAGGTTCGCCCCCGGATTAAGGTTCGCCCCCGGATTAAGGTTCGCCCCCGGATTAAGGTTCGCCCCCGGATGGAGGTTCGCCCCCGGATTGAGGTTCGCCCCCGGATCAAGGTTCGCCCCCGGATCAAGGTTCGCCCCCGGATCAAGCTTCGCCCCCGGATCAAGGTTCGCCCCCGGATCAAGGTTCGCCCCCGGATCAAGGTTCGCCCCGGGATCAAGGTTCGCCCCCGGATCAAGATTCGCCCCCGGATCAAGGTTCGCCCCCGGATCAAGGTTCGCCCCCGGATCAAGGTTCGCCCCCGGATCAAGGTTCGCCCCCGGATCAAGGTTCGCCCCCGGATCCAGGTTCGCCCCCGGATCAAGGATCGCCCCCGGATCAAGGTTCGCCCCCGGATCGAGGTTCGCCCCCGGATCGAGGTTCGCCCCCGGATCGAGGTTCGCCCCCGGATCGAGGTTCGCCCCCGGATCGAGGTTCGCCCCCGGATCGAGGTTCGCCCTCGCATCGAGGTTCGCCCCCGGATCGAGGTTCGCCCCCGGATCGAGGTTCGCCCCCGGATCGAGGTTCGCCCCCGGATCGAGGTTCGCCCCCATATCGAGGTTCGCCCCCGGATCGAGGTTCGCCCCCAAATCAAAATTCGCCCCCCATATCGAGGTTCGCCCCCCGGATCGAGGTTCGCCCCCGGATCGAGGTTCGCCCCCGGATCGAGGTTCGCCCCCGGATCAAGGTTCGCCCCCGGATCGAGGTTCGCCCCCGGATCGAGGATCGCCCCCGGATCGAGGTTCGCCCCCGGATCGAGGTTCGCCCCCGGATCGAGGTTCGCCCCCGGATCGAGGTTCGCCCCCGGATCGAGGTTCGCCCCCGGATCGAGGTTCGCCCCCGGATCGAGGTTCGCCCCCGGATCGAGGTTCGCCCCCGGATCGAGGTTCGCCCCCGGATCGAGGTTCGCCCCCGGATCGAGGTTCGCCCCGGATCGAGGTTCGCCCCCGGATCGAGGTTCGCCCCCGGATCGAGGTTCGCCCCCGGATCGAGGTTCGCCCCCGGATCGAGGTTCGCCCCCGGATCGAGGTTCGCCCCCGGATCGAGGTTCGCCCCCGGATCGAGGTTCGCCCCCGGATCGAGGTTCGCCCCCGGATCGAGGTTCGCCCCCGGATCGAGGTTCGCCCCGGATCGAGGTTCGCACCCGGATCGAGGTTCGCCCCCAAATCAAAATTCACCCCCCATATCGAGGTTCGCCCCCGGATCGAGGTTCGCCCCCGGATCGAGGTTCGCCCCCGATCGAGGTTCGCCCCCGGATCGAGGTTCGCCCCCGGATCGAGGTTCGCCTCCGGATCGAGGTTCGCCCCCGGATCGAGGTTCGCCCCCGGATCGAGGTTCGCCCCCGGATCGAGTTCGCCCCCGGATCGAGGTTCGCCCCCGGATCGAGGTTCGCCCCCGGATCGAGGTTCGCCCCCGGATCGAGGTTCGCCCCCGGATCGAGGTTCGCCCCCGGATCGAGGTTCGCCCCCGGATCGAGGTTCGCCCCCGGATCGAGGTTCGCCCCCGGATCGAGGTTCGCCCCCGGATCGAGGTTCGCCCCCGGATCGAGGTTCGCCCCCGGATCGAGGTTCGCCCCCGGATCGAGGTTCGCCCCCGGATCGAGGTTCGCCCTCGCATCGAGGTTCGCCCCCGGATCGAGGTTCGCCCCCGGATCGAGGTTCGCCCCCGGATCGAGGTTCGCCCCCGGATCGAGGTTCGCCCCCATATCGAGGTTCGCCCCCGGATCGAGGTTCGCCCCCAAATCAAAATTCGCCCCCCATATCGAGGTTCGCCCCCCGGATCGAGGTTCGCCCCCGGATCGAGGTTCGCCCCCGGATCGAGGTTCGCCCCCGGATCAAGGTTCGCCCCCGGATCGAGGTTCGCCCCCGGATCGAGGATCGCCCCGGATCGAGGTTCGCCCCCGGATCGAGGTTCGCCCCCGGATCGAGGTTCGCCCCCGGATCGAGGTTCGCCCCCGGATCGAGGTTCGCCCCCGGATCGAGGTTCGCCCCCGGATCGAGGTTCGCCCCCGGATCGAGGTTCGCCCCCGGATCGAGGTTCGCCCCCGGATCGAGGTTCGCCCCCGGATCGAGGTTCGCCCCCGGATCGAGGTTCGCCCCCGGATCGAGGTTCGCCCCCGGATCGAGGTTCGCCCCCGGATCGAGGTTCGCCCCCGGATCGAGGTTCGCCCCCGGATCGAGGTTCGCCCCCGGATCGAGGTTCGCCCCCGGATCGAGGTTCGCCCCCGGATCGAGGTTCGCCCCCGGATCGAGGTTCGCCCCCGGATCGAGGTTCGCCCCCGGATCGAGGTTCGCCCCCGGATCGAGGTTCGCACCCGGATCGAGGTTCGCCCCCAAATCAAAATTCAACCCCCATATCGAGGTTCGCCCCGGATCGAGGTTCGCCCCCGGATCGAGGTTCGCCCCCGGATCGAGGTTCGCCCCGGATCGAGGTTCGCCCCCGGATCGAGGTTCGCCTCCGGATCGAGGTTCGCCCCCGGATCGAGGTTCGCCCCCGGATCGAGGTTCGCCCCCGGATCGAGGTTCGCCCCCGGATCGAGGTTCGCCCCCGGATCGAGGTTCGCCCCCGGATCGAGGTTCGCCCCCGGATCGAGGGTTCGCCCCCCGGATCGAGGTTCGCCCCCCGGATCGAGGTTCGCCCCCGGATCGAGGTTCGCCCCCGGATCGAGGTTCGCCCCGGATCGAGGTTCGCCCCCGGATCGAGGTTCGCCCCCGGATCGAGGTTCGCCCCCGGATCGAGGTTCGCCCCCGGATCCAGGTTCGCCCCCGGATCCAGGTTCGCCCCCGGATCCAGGATCGCCCCCGGATCAAGGTTCGCCCCCGGATCAAGGTTCGCCCCCGGATCAAGGTTCGCCCCTGGATCAAGGTTCGCCCCCGGATCAAGGTTCGCCCCCGGATCAAGGTTCGCCCCCGGATCGAGGTTCGCCCCCGGATCGAGGTTCGCCCCCGGATCGAGGTTCGCCCCCGGATCGAGGTTCGCCCCCGGATCGAGGTTCGCCCCCGGATCGAGGTTCGCCCCGGATCAAGGTTCGCCCCCGGATCGAGGTTCGCCCCCGATCGAGGTTCGCCCCCGGATCGAGGTTCGCCCCGGGATCGAGGTTCGCCCCGGGATCGAGGTTCGCCCCGGATCGAGGTTCGCCCCCGGATCGAGGTTCGCCCCCGGATCGAGGTTCGCCCCCGGATCGAGGTTCGCCCCCGGATCGAGGTTCGCCCCCGGATCGAGGTTCGCCCTCGCATCGAGGTTCGCCCCCGGATCGAGGTTCGCCCCCGGATCGAGGTTCGCCCCCGGATCGAGGTTCGCCCCCGGATCGAGGTTCGCCCCCGGATCGAGGTTCGCCCCCGGATCGAGGTTCGCCCCCGCATCGAGGTTCGCCCCCGGATCGAGGTTCGCCCCCGCATCGAGGTTCGCCCCCGGATCGAGGTTCGCCCCCGGATCGAGGTTCGCCCCCGGATCGAGGTTCGCCCCCGGATCGAGGTTCGCCCCCGGATCGAGGTTCGCCCCCGGATCGAGGTTCGCCCCCGGATCGAGGTTCGCCCCCGGATCGAGGTTCGCCCCCGGATCGAGGTTCGCCCCCGGATCGAGGTTCGCCCCCAAATCAAAATTCACCCCCATATCGAGGTTCGCCCCCCGGATCGAGGTTCGCCCCCGGATCGAGGTTCGCCCCCGGATCGAGGTTCGCCCCCGGATCGAGGTTCGCCCCCGGATCGAGGTTCGCCCCCGGATCGAGGTTCGCCCCCGGATCGAGGTTCGCCCCCGGATCGAGGTTCGCCCCCGGATCGAGGTTCGCCCCCGGATCGAGGTTCGCCCCCGGATCGAGGTTCGCCCCCGGATCGAGGTTCGCCCCCGGATCGAGGTTCGCCCCCGGATCGAGGTTCGCCCCCGGATCGAGGTTCGCCCCCGGATCGAGGTTCGCCCCCGGATCGAGGTTCGCCCCCGATCGAGGTTCGCCCCCGGATCGAGGATCGCCCCCGGATCGAGGTTCGCCCCCCGATCGAGGTTCGCCCCCGGATCGAGGTTCGCCCCCGGATCGAGGTTCGCCCCCGGATCGAGGATCGCCCCCGGATCGAGGTTCGCCCCCGGATCGAGGTTCGCCCCCGGATCGAGGATCGCCCCCGGATCCAGGTTCGCTCCCGGATCCAGGTTCGCCCCGGGATTCAGGTTCGCCCCGGGATTGAGGTTCGCCCCCGGATTGAGGTTCGCCCCGGGATTCAGGTTCGCCCCGGGTTCAGGTTCGCCCCGGGATTCAAGTTCGCCCCGGATTCAGGTTCGCCCCCGGATCAAGGTTCGCCCCGGGATTCAGGTTCGCCCCGGGATCAAGGTTCGCCCCCGGACCAAGGTTCGCCCCCGGATCAAGGTTCGCCCCGGATCAAGGTTCGCCCCCGGATCAAGGTTCGCCCCCGGATCAAGGTTCGCCCCCGGATCAAGGTTCGCCCCCGGATCAAGGTCGCCCCCGGATCAAGGTTCGCCCCCGGATCAAGGTTCGCCCCCGGATCAAGGTTCGCCCCCGGATCAAGGTTCGCCCCCGGATCAAGGTTCGCCCCCGGATCAAGGTTCGCCCCCGGATCAAGGTTCGCCCCCGGATCAAGGTTCGCCCCCGGATCAAGGTTCGCCCCCGGATCAAGGTTCGCCCCCGGATCAAGGTTCGCCCCCGGATCAAGGTTCGCCCCCGGATCAAGGTTCGCCCCCGGATTCAGGTTCGCCCCCGGATTCAGGTTCGCCCCCGGATTCAGGTTCGCCCCCGGATTCAGGTTCCCCCCGGATTCAGGTTCGCCCCCGGATTCAGGTTCGCCCCCGGATCCAGGTTCGCCCCCGGATCCAGGTTCGCCCCCGGATCAAGGTTCGCCCCCGGATCAAGGTTCGCCCCCGGATCGAGGTTCGCCCCGGATCGAGGTTCGCCCCCGGATCGAGGATCGCCCCCGGATCGAGGTTCGCCCCCGGATCGAGGTTCGCCCCCGGATCGAGGATCGCCCCCGGATCGAGGTTCGCCCCCGGATCCAGGTTCGCTCCCGGATCGAGGTTCGCCCCCGGATTCAGGTTCGCTCCCGGATCCAGGTTCGCTCCCGGATCCAGGTTCGCCCCGGGATTCAGGTTCGCCCCCGGATTCAGGTTCGCCCCGGGATTCAGGTTCGCCCCGGGATTCAGGTTCGCCCCGGGTTCAGGTTCGCCCCGGGATTCAGGTTCGCCCCGGGATTCAGGTTCGCCCCGGGTTCAGGTTCGCCCCGGGATTCAGGTTCGCCCCCAGATCAAGGTTCGCCCCCGGATCAAGGTTCGCCCCCGGATCAAGGTTCGCCCCCGGATCAAGGTTCGCCCCCGGATCAAGGTTCGCCCCCGGATCAAGGTTCGCCCCCGGATCAAGGTTCGCCCCCGAATCAAGGTTCGCCCCCGGATCAAGGTTCGCCCCCGGATCAAGGTTCGCCCCCGATTCAAGGTTCGCCCCCGGATCAAGGTTCGCCCCCGGATCAAGGTTCGCCCCCGGATCAAGGTTCGCCCCCGGATCAAGGTTCGCCCCCGGATCAAGGTTCGCCCCCGGATCAAGGTTCGCCCCCGGATCAATTCCCCGGATCAAGGTTCGCCCGCGGATCAATTCCCTGGATCAAGGTTCGTCCCCGGATCAAGGTTCGCCCGCGGATCAATTCCCTGGATCAAGGTTCGCCCCCGGATCAAGGTTCGCCCCCGGATCAAGGTTCGCCCCCGGATCAAGGTTCGCCCCCGGATCAAGGTTCGCCCCCGGATCAAGGTTCGCCCCCGGATCAAGGTTCGCCCCCGGATCAAGGTTCGCCCCCGGATCAAGGTTCGCCCCCGGATCAAGGTTCGCCCCCGGATCAAGGTTCGCCCCCGGATCAAGGTTCGCCCCCGGATCAAGGTTCGCCCCCGGATCAAGGTTCGCCCCCGGATCAAGGTTCGCCCCCGGATCAAGGTTCGCCCCCGGATCAAGGTTCGCCCCCGGATCAAGGTTCGCCCCCGGATCAAGGTTCGCCCCCGGATCAAGGTTCGCCCCCGGATCAAGGTTCGCCCCCGGATCAAGGTTCGCCCCCGGATCAAGGTTCGCCCTCGGATCAAGGTTCGCCCCCGGATCAAGGTTCGCCCCCGGATCAAGGTTCGCCCCCGGATCAAGGTTCGCCCCCGGATCAAGGTTCGCCCCCGGATCAATTCCCTGGATCAAGGTTCGCCCCCGGATCAAGGTTCGCCCCCGGATCAAGGTTCGCCCCCGGATCAAGGTTCGCCCCCGGATCAAGGTTCGCCCCCGGATCAAGGTTCGCCCCCGGATCAAGGTTCGCCCCCGGATCAAGGTTCGCCCCCGGATCAAGGTTCGCCCCCGGATCAAGGTTCGCCCCCGGATCAAGGTTCGCCCCCGGATCAAGGTTCGCCCCCGGATCAATTCCCCGGATCAAGGTTCGCCCGCGGATCAATTCCCTGGATCAAGGTTCGTCCCCGGATCAAGGTTCGCCCGCGGATCAATTCCCTGGATCAAGGTTCGCCCCCGGATCAAGGTTCGCCCCCGGATCAAGGTTCGCCCCCGGATCAAGGTTCGCCCCCGGATCAAGGTTCGCCCCCGGATCAAGGTTCGCCCCCGGATCAAGGTTCGCCCCCGGATCAAGGTTCGCCCCCGGATCAAGGTTCGCCCCCGGATCAAGGTTCGCCCCGGATCAAGGTTCGCCCCCGGATCAAGGTTCGCCCCCGGATCAAGGTTCGCCCCCGGATCAAGGTTCGCCCCCGGATCAAGGTTCGCCCCCGGATCAAGGTTCGCCCCCGGATCAAGGTTCGCCCCCGGATCAAGGTTCGCCCCCGGATCAAGGTTCGCCCCCGGATCAAGGTTCGCCCCCGGATCAAGGTTCGCCCCCGGATCAAGGTTCGCCCCCGGATCAAGGTTCGCCCCCGGATCAAGGTTCGCCCCCGGATCAAGGTTCGCCCCCGGATCAAGGTTCGCCCCCGGATCAAGGTTCGCCCCCGGATCAAGGTTCGCCCCCGGATCAAGGTTCGCCCCCGGATCAAGGTTCGCCCCCGGATCAAGGTTCGCCCCCGGATCAAGGTTCGCCCCCGGATCAAGGTTCGCCCCCGGATCAAGGTTCGCCCCCGGATCAAGGTTCGCCCCCGGATCAAGGTTCGCCCCCGGATCAAGGTTCGCCCCCGGATCAAGGTTCGCCCCGGATCAAGGTTCGCCCCCGGATCAAGGTTCGCCCCCGGATCAAGGTTCGCCCCGGATCAAGGTTCGCCCCCGGATCAAGGTTCGCCCCCGGATCAAGGTTCGCCCCCGGATCAAGGTTCGCCCCCGGATCAAGGTTCGCCCCCGGATCAAGGTTCGCCCCCGGATCAAGGTTCGCCCCCGGATCAAGGTTCGCCCCCGGATCAAGGTTCGCCCCCGGATCAAGGTTCGCCCCCGGATCAAGGTTCGCCCCGGATCAAGGTTCGCCCCGGGTTCAAGGTTCGCCCCCGGATCAAGGTTCGCCCCCGGATCAAGGTTCGCCCCCGGATCAAGGTTCGCCCCCGGATCAAGGTTCGCCCCCGATTCAAGGTTCGCCCCCGGATCAAGGTTCGCCCCCGGATCAAGGTTCGCCCCCGGATCAAGGTTCGCCCCCGGATCAAGGTTCGCCCCCGGATCAAGGTTCGCCCCCGGATCAAGGTTCGCCCCCGGATCAAGGTTCGCCCCCGGATCAAGGTTCGCCCCCGGATCAAGGTTCGCCCCCGGATCAAGGTTCGCCCCCGGATCAAGGTTCGCCCCCGGATCAAGGTTCGCCCCCGGATCAAGGTTCGCCCCCGGATCAAGGTTCGCCCCCGGATCAAGGTTCGCCCCCGGATCAAGGTTCGCCCCCGGATCAAGGTTCGCCCCCGGATCAAGGTTCGCCCCCGGATCAAGGTTCGCCCCCGGATCAAGGTTCGCCCCCGGATCAAGGTTCGCCCCCGGATCAAGGTTCGCCCCCGGATCAAGGTTCGCCCCCGGATCAAGGTTCGCCCCGGGTTCAAGGTTCGCCCCCGGATCAAGGTTCGCCCCCGGATCAAGGTTCGCCCCCGGATCAAGGTTCGCCCCCGGATCAAGGTTCGCCCCCGGATCAAGGTTCGCCCCCGGATCAAGGTTCGCCCCCGGATCAAGGTTCGCCCCCGGATCAAGGTTCGCCCCCGGATCAAGGTTCGCCCCCGGATCAAGGTTCGCCCCCGGATCAAGGTTCGCCCCCGGATCAAGGTTCGCCCCCGGATTAAGGTTCGCCCCCGGATTAAGGTTCGCCCCCGGATTAAGGTTCGCCCCCGGATTAAGGTTCGCCCCCGGATTAAGGTTCGCCCCCGGATTAAGGTTCGCCCCCGGATTAAGGTTCGCCCCCGGATTAAGGTTCGCCCCCGGATTAAGGTTCGCCCCCGGATTAAGGTTCGCCCCCGGATTAAGGTTCGCCCCCGGATTAAGGTTCGCCCCCGGATTAAGGTTCGCCCCCGGATTAAGGTTCGCCCCCGGATTAAGGTTCGCCCCCGGATTAAGGTTCGCCCCCGGATTAAGGTTCGCCCCCGGATTAAGGTTCGCCCCCGGATTAAGGTTCGCCCCCGGATTAAGGTTCGCCCCCGGATTAAGGTTCGCCCCCGGATTAAGGTTCGCCCCCGGATTAAGGTTCGCCCCCGGATTAAGGTTCGCCCCCGGATTAAGGTTCGCCCCCGGATTAAGGTTCGCCCCCGGATTAAGGTTCGCCCCCGGATTAAGGTTCGCCCCCGGATTAAGGTTCGCCCCCGGATTAAGGTTCGCCCCCGGATTAAGGTTCGCCCCCGGATTAAGGTTCGCCCCCGGATTAAGGTTCGCCCCCGGATTAAGGTTCGCCCCCGGATTAAGGTTCGCCCCCGGATTAAGGTTCGCCCCCGGATTAAGGTTCGCCCCCGGATTAAGGTTCGCCCCCGGATTAAGGTTCGCCCCCGGATTAAGGTTCGCCCCCGGATTAAGGTTCGCCCCCGGATTAAGGTTCGCCCCCGGATTAAGGTTCGCCCCCGGATTAAGGTTCGCCCCCGGATTAAGGTTCGCCCCGGATCAAGGTTCGCCCCCGGATCAAGGTTCGCCCCCGGATCAAGGTTCGCCCCCGGATCAAGGTTCGCCCCGGATCAAGGTTCGCCCCCGGATCAAGGTTCGCCCCCGGATCAAGGTTCGCCCCCGGATCAAGGTTCGCCCCCGGATCAAGGTTCGCCCCCGGATCAAGGTTCGCCCCCGGATCAAGGTTCGCCCCCGGATCAAGGTTCGCCCCCGGATCAAGGTTCGCCCCCGGATCAAGGTTCGCCCCCGGATCAAGGTTCGCCCCCGGATCAAGGTTCGCCCCCGGATCAAGGTTCGCCCCCGGATCAAGGTTCGCCCCCGGATCAAGGTTCGCCCCCGGATCAAGGTTCGCCCCCGGATCAAGGTTCGCCCCCGGATCAAGGTTCGCCCCCGGATCAAGGTTCGCCCCCGGATCAAGGTTCGCCCCCGGATCAAGGTTCGCCCCCGGATCAAGGTTCGCCCCCGGATCAAGGTTCGCCCCCGGATCAAGGTTCGCCCCGGATCAAGGTTCGCCCCCGGATCAAGGTTCGCCCCCGGATCAAGGTTCGCCCCCGGATCAAGGTTCGCCCCGGATCAATTCCCCCCGGATCAAGGTTCGCCCCCGGATCAAGGTTCGCCCCCGGATCAAGGTTCGCCCCCGGATCAAGGTTCGCCCCCGGATCAAGGTTCGCCCCCGGATCAAGGTTCGCCCCCGGATCAAGGTTCGCCCCCGGATCAAGGTTCGCCCCCGGATCAAGGTTCGCCCCCGGATCAAGGTTCGCCCCCGGATCAAGGTTCGCCCCCGGATCAAGGTTCGCCCCCGGATCAAGGTTCGCCCCCGGATCAAGGTTCGCCCCCGGATCAAGGTTCGCCCCCGGATCAAGGTTCGCCCCCGGATCAAGGTTCGCCCCCGGATCAAGGTTCGCCCCCGGATCAAGGTTCGCCCCCGGATCAAGGTTCGCCCCCGGATCAAGGTTCGCCCCGGGATCAAGGTTCGCCCCGGATCAAGGTTCGCCCCCGGATCAGGTTCGCCCCCGGATCAAGGTTCGCCCCCGGATCGAGGTTCGCCCCCGGATCGAGGTTCGCCCCCGGATCGAGGTTCGCCCCCGGATCGAGGTTCGCCCCCGGATCGAGGTTCGCCCCCGGATCGAGGTTCGCCCCCGGATCGAGGTTCGCCCCCGGATCGAGGTTCGCCCCCGGATCGAGGTTCGCCCCCGGATCGAGGTTCGCCCCCGGATCGAGGTTCGCCCCCGGATCGAGGTTCGCCCCCGGATCGAGGTTCGCCCCCGGATCGAGGTTCGCCCCCGGATCGAGGTTCGCCCCCGGATCGAGGTTCGCCCCCGGATCGAGGTTCGCCCCCGGATCGAGGTTCGCCCCCGGATCGAGGTTCGCCCCCGGATCGAGGTTCGCCCCCGGATCGAGGTTCGCCCCCGGATCGAGGTTCGCCCCCGGATCGAGGTTCGCCCCCGGATCGAGGTTCGCCCCCGGATCGAGGTTCGCCCCCGGATCGAGGTTCGCCCCCGGATCGAGGTTCGCCCCCGGATCGAGGTTCGCCCCCGGATCGAGGTTCGCCCCCGGATCGAGGTTCGCCCCCGGATCGAGGTTCGCCCCCGGATCGAGGTTCGCCCCCGGATCGAGGTTCGCCCCCGGATCGAGGTTCGCCCCCGGATCGAGGTTCGCCCCCGGATCGAGGTTCGCCCCCGGATCGAGGTTCGCCCCCGGATCGAGGTTCGCCCCCGGATCGAGGTTCGCCCCCGGATCGAGGTTCGCCCCCGGATCGAGGTTCGCCCCCGGATCGAGGTTCGCCCCCGGATCGAGGTTCGCCCCCGGATCGAGGTTCGCCCCCGGATCGAGGTTCGCCCCCGGATCGAGGTTCGCCCCCGGATCGAGGTTCGCCCCCGGATCGAGGTTCGCCCCCGGATCGAGGTTCGCCCCCGGATCGAGGTTCGCCCCCGGATCGAGGTTCGCCCCCGGATCGAGGTTCGCCCCCGGATCGAGGTTCGCCCCCGGATCGAGGTTCGCCCCCGGATCGAGGTTCGCCCCCGGATCGAGGTTCGCCCCCGGATCGAGGTTCGCCCCCGGATCGAGGTTCGCCCCCGGATCGAGGTTCGCCCCCGGATCGAGGTTCGCCCCCGGATCGAGGTTCGCCCCCGGATCGAGGTTCGCCCCCGGATCGAGGTTCGCCCCCGGATCGAGGTTCGCCCCCGGATCGAGGTTCGCCCCCGGATCGAGGTTCGCCCCCGGATCGAGGTTCGCCCCCGGATCGAGGTTCGCCCCCGGATCGAGGTTCGCCCCCGGATCGAGGTTCGCCCCCGGATCGAGGTTCGCCCCCGGATCGAGGTTCGCCCCCGGATCGAGGTTCGCCCCCGGATCGAGGTTCGCCCCCGGATCGAGGTTCGCCCCCGGATCGAGGTTCGCCCCCGGATCGAGGTTCGCCCCCGGATCGAGGTTCGCCCCCGGATCGAGGTTCGCCCCCGGATCGAGGTTCGCCCCCGGATCGAGGTTCGCCCCCGGATCGAGGTTCGCCCCCGGATCGAGGTTCGCCCCCGGATCGAGGTTCGCCCCCGGATCGAGGTTCGCCCCCGGATCGAGGTTCGCCCCCGGATCGAGGTTCGCCCCCGGATCGAGGTTCGCCCCCGGATCGAGGTTCGCCCCCGGATCGAGGTTCGCCCCCGGATCGAGGTTCGCCCCCGGATCGAGGTTCGCCCCCGGATCGAGGTTCGCCCCCGGATCGAGGTTCGCCCCCGGATCGAGGTTCGCCCCCGGATCGAGGTTCGCCCCCGGATCGAGGTTCGCCCCCGGATCGAGGTTCGCCCCCGGATCGAGGTTCGCCCCCGGATCGAGGTTCGCCCCCGGATCGAGGTTCGCCCCCGGATCGAGGTTCGCCCCCGGATCGAGGTTCGCCCCCGGATCGAGGTTCGCCCCCGGATCGAGGTTCGCCCCCGGATCGAGGTTCGCCCCCGGATCGAGGTTCGCCCCCGGATCAGGTTCGCCCCCGGATCAGGTTCGCCCCCGGATTCAGGTTCGCCCCCGGATTCAGGTTCGCCCCCGGATTCAGGTTCGCCCCCGGATTCAGGTTCGCCCCCGGATTCAGGTTCGCCCCCGGATTCAGGTTCGCCCCCGGATTCAGGTTCGCCCCCGGATCAGGTTCGCCCCCGGATCAGGTTCGCCCCCGGATCAAGGTTCGCCCCCGGATCAAGGTTCGCCCCCGGATCAAGGTTCGCCCCCGGATCAAGGTTCGCCCCCGGATCAAGGTTCGCCCCCGGATCAAGGTTCGCCCCCGGATCAAGGTTCGCCCCCGGATCAAGGTTCGCCCCCGGATCAAGGTTCGCCCCCGGATCAAGGTTCGCCCCCGGATCAAGGTTCGCCCCCGGATCAAGGTTCGCCCCCGGATCAAGGTTCGCCCCCGGATCAAGGTTCGCCCCCGGATCAAGGTTCGCCCCCGGATCAAGGTTCGCCCCCGGATCAAGGTTCGCCCCCGGATCAAGGTTCGCCCCCGGATCAAGGTTCGCCCCCGGATCAAGGTTCGCCCCCGGATCAAGGTTCGCCCCCGGATCAAGGTTCGCCCCCGGATCAAGGTTCGCCCCCGGATCAAGGTTCGCCCCCGGATCAAGGTTCGCCCCCGGATCAAGGTTCGCCCCCGGATCAAGGTTCGCCCCCGGATCAAGGTTCGCCCCGGATCAAGGTTCGCCCCCGGATCAAGGTTCGCCCCCGGATCAAGGTTCGCCCCCGGATCAAGGTTCGCCCCCGGATCAAGGTTCGCCCCCGGATCAAGGTTCGCCCCCGGATCAAGGTTCGCCCCCGGATCAAGGTTCGCCCCCGGATCAAGGTTCGCCCCGGATCAAGGTTCGCCCCCGGATCAAGGTTCGCCCCCGGATCAAGGTTCGCCCCCGGATCGAGGTTCGCCCCCGGATCGAGGTTCGCCCCCGGATCGAGGTTCGCCCCCGGATCGAGGTTCGCCCCCGGATCGAGGTTCGCCCCCGGATCGAGGTTCGCCCCCGGATCGAGGTTCGCCCCCGGATCGAGGTTCGCCCCCGGATCGAGGTTCGCCCCCGGATCGAGGTTCGCCCCCGGATCGAGGTTCGCCCCCGGATCGAGGTTCGCCCCCGGATCGAGGTTCGCCCCCGGATCGAGGTTCGCCCCCGGATCGAGGTTCGCCCCCGGATCGAGGTTCGCCCCCGGATCGAGGTTCGCCCCCGGATCGAGGTTCGCCCCCGGATCGAGGTTCGCCCCCGGATCGAGGTTCGCCCCCGGATCGAGGTTCGCCCCCGGATCGAGGTTCGCCCCCGGATCGAGGTTCGCCCCCGGATCGAGGTTCGCCCCCGGATCGAGGTTCGCCCCCGGATCGAGGTTCGCCCCCGGATCGAGGTTCGCCCCCGGATCGAGGTTCGCCCCCGGATCGAGGTTCGCCCCCGGATCGAGGTTCGCCCCCGGATCGAGGTTCGCCCCCGGATCGAGGTTCGCCCCCGGATCGAGGTTCGCCCCCGGATCGAGGTTCGCCCCCGGATCGAGGTTCGCCCCCGGATCGAGGTTCGCCCCCGGATCGAGGTTCGCCCCCGGATCGAGGTTCGCCCCCGGATCGAGGTTCGCCCCCGGATCGAGGTTCGCCCCCGGATCGAGGTTCGCCCCCGGATCGAGGTTCGCCCCCGGATCGAGGTTCGCCCCCGGATCGAGGTTCGCCCCCGGATCGAGGTTCGCCCCCGGATCGAGGTTCGCCCCCGGATCGAGGTTCGCCCCCGGATCGAGGTTCGCCCCCGGATCGAGGTTCGCCCCCGGATCGAGGTTCGCCCCCGGATCGAGGTTCGCCCCCGGATCGAGGTTCGCCCCCGGATCGAGGTTCGCCCCCGGATCGAGGTTCGCCCCCGGATCGAGGTTCGCCCCCGGATCGAGGTTCGCCCCCGGATCGAGGTTCGCCCCCGGATCGAGGTTCGCCCCCGGATCGAGGTTCGCCCCCGGATCGAGGTTCGCCCCCGGATCGAGGTTCGCCCCCGGATCGAGGTTCGCCCCCGGATCGAGGTTCGCCCCCGGATCGAGGTTCGCCCCCGGATCGAGGTTCGCCCCCGGATCGAGGTTCGCCCCCGGATCGAGGTTCGCCCCCGGATCGAGGTTCGCCCCCGGATCGAGGTTCGCCCCCGGATCGAGGTTCGCCCCCGGATCGAGGTTCGCCCCCGGATCGAGGTTCGCCCCCGGATCGAGGTTCGCCCCCGGATCGAGGTTCGCCCCCGGATCGAGGTTCGCCCCCGGATCGAGGTTCGCCCCCGGATCGAGGTTCGCCCCCGGATCAAGGTTCGCCCCCGGATCAGGTTCGCCCCCGGATCAAGGTTCGCCCCCGGATCAAGGTTCGCCCCCGGATCAAGGTTCGCCCCCGGATTCAGGTTCGCCCCCGGATTCAGGTTCGCCCCCGGATTCAGGTTCGCCCCCGGATTCAGGTTCGCCCCCGGATTCAGGTTCGCCCCCGGATTCAGGTTCGCCCCCGGATTCAGGTTCGCCCCCGGATTCAGGTTCGCCCCCGGATTCAGGTTCGCCCCGGATTCAGGTTCGCCCCGGATCAAGGTTCGCCCCCGGATCAAGGTTCGCCCCCGGATCAAGGTTCGCCCCCGGATCAAGGTTCGCCCCCGGATCAAGGTTCGCCCCCGGATCAAGGTTCGCCCCCGGATCAAGGTTCGCCCCCGGATCAAGGTTCGCCCCCGGATCAAGGTTCGCCCCCGGATCAAGGTTCGCCCCCGGATCAAGGTTCGCCCCCGGATCAAGGTTCGCCCCCGGATCAAGGTTCGCCCCCGGATCAAGGTTCGCCCCCGGATCAAGGTTCGCCCCCGGATCAAGGTTCGCCCCCGGATCAAGGTTCGCCCCCGGATCAAGGTTCGCCCCCGGATCAAGGTTCGCCCCCGGATCAAGGTTCGCCCCCGGATCAAGGTTCGCCCCCGGATCAAGGTTCGCCCCCGGATCAAGGTTCGCCCCCGGATCAAGGTTCGCCCCCGGATCAAGGTTCGCCCCCGGATCAAGGTTCGCCCCGGGATCAAGGTTCGCCCCGGGATCAAGGTTCGCCCCCGGATCAAGGTTCGCCCCCGGATCAAGGTTCGCCCCCGGATCAAGGTTCGCCCCCGGATCAAGGTTCGCCCCCGGATCAAGGTTCGCCCCCGGATCAAGGTTCGCCCCCGGATCAAGGTTCGCCCCCGGATCAAGGTTCGCCCCCGGATCAAGGTTCGCCCCCGGATCAAGGTTCGCCCCCGGATCAAGGTTCGCCCCGGATCAAGGTTCGCCCCGGATCAAGGTTCGCCCCGGATTCAGGTTCGCCCCGGATTCAGGTTCACCCCTGGATTAGGTTCACCCCTGGATTAAGGTTCACCCCTGGATTAAGGTTCACCCCTGGATTAAGGTTCACCCCTGGATTAAGGTTCACCCCTGGATTAAGGTTCACCCCTGGATTAAGGTTCACCCCTGGATTAAGGTTCACCCCTGGATTAAGGTTCACCCCTGGATTAAGGTTCACCCCTGGATTAAGGTTCACCCCTGGATTAAGGTTCACCCCTGGATTAAGGTTCACCCCTGGATTAAGGTTCACCCCTGGATTAAGGTTCACCCCTGGATTAAGGTTCACCCCTGGATTAAGGTTCACCCCTGGATTAAGGTTCACCCCTGGATTAAGGTTCACCCCTGGATTAAGGTTCACCCCTGGATTAAGGTTCACCCCTGGATTAAGGTTCACCCCTGGATTAAGGTTCACCCCTGGATTAAGGTTCACCCCTGGATTAAGGTTCACCCCTGGATTAAGGTTCACCCCTGGATTAAGGTTCACCCCTGGATTAAGGTTCACCCCTGGATTAAGGTTCACCCCTGGATTAAGGTTCACCCCTGGATTAAGGTTCACCCCTGGATTAAGGTTCACCCCTGGATTAAGGTTCACCCCTGGATTAAGGTTCACCCCTGGATTAAGGTTCACCCCTGGATTAAGGTTCACCCCTGGATTAAGGTTCACCCCTGGATTAAGGTTCACCCCTGGATTAAGGTTCACCCCTGGATTAAGGTTCACCCCTGGATTAAGGTTCACCCCTGGATTAAGGTTCACCCCTGGATTAAGGTTCACCCCTGGATTAAGGTTCACCCCTGGATTAAGGTTCACCCCTGGATTAAGGTTCACCCCTGGATTAAGGTTCACCCCTGGATTAAGGTTCACCCCTGGATTAAGGTTCACCCCTGGATTAAGGTTCACCCCTGGATTAAGGTTCACCCCTGGATTAAGGTTCACCCCTGGATTAAGGTTCACCCCTGGATTAAGGTTCACCCCTGGATTAAGGTTCACCCCTGGATTAAGGTTCACCCCTGGATTAAGGTTCACCCCTGGATTAAGGTTCACCCCTGGATTAAGGTTCACCCCTGGATTAAGGTTCACCCCTGGATTAAGGTTCACCCCTGGATTAAGGTTCACCCCTGGATTAAGGTTCACCCCTGGATTAAGGTTCACCCCTGGATTAAGGTTCACCCCTGGATTAAGGTTCACCCCTGGATTAAGGTTCACCCCTGGATTAAGGTTCACCCCTGGATTAAGGTTCACCCCTGGATTAAGGTTCACCCCTGGATTAAGGTTCACCCCTGGATTAAGGTTCACCCCTGGATTAAGGTTCACCCCTGGATTAAGGTTCACCCCTGGATTAAGGTTCACCCCTGGATTAAGGTTCACCCCTGGATTAAGGTTCACCCCTGGATTAAGGTTCACCCCTGGATTAAGGTTCACCCCTGGATTAAGGTTCACCCCTGGATTAAGGTTCACCCCTGGATTAAGGTTCACCCCTGGATTAAGGTTCACCCCTGGATTAAGGTTCACCCCTGGATTAAGGTTCACCCCTGGATTAAGGTTCACCCCTGGATTAAGGTTCACCCCTGGATTAAGGTTCACCCCTGGATTAAGGTTCACCCCTGGATTAAGGTTCACCCCTGGATTAAGGTTCACCCCTGGATTAAGGTTCACCCCTGGATTAAGGTTCACCCCTGGATTAAGGTTCACCCCTGGATTAAGGTTCACCCCTGGATTAAGGTTCACCCCTGGATTAAGGTTCACCCCTGGATTAAGGTTCACCCCTGGATTAAGGTTCACCCCTGGATTAAGGTTCACCCCTGGATTAAGGTTCACCCCTGGATTAAGGTTCACCCCTGGATTAAGGTTCACCCCTGGATTAAGGTTCACCCCTGGATTAAGGTTCACCCCTGGATTAAGGTTCACCCCTGGATTAAGGTTCACCCCTGGATTAAGGTTCACCCCTGGATTAAGGTTCACCCCTGGATTAAGGTTCACCCCTGGATTAAGGTTCACCCCTGGATTAAGGTTCACCCCTGGATTAAGGTTCACCCCTGGATTAAGGTTCACCCCTGGATTAAGGTTCACCCCTGGATTAAGGTTCACCCCTGGATTAAGGTTCACCCCTGGATTAAGGTTCACCCCTGGATTAAGGTTCACCCCTGGATTAAGGTTCACCCCTGGATTAAGGTTCACCCCTGGATTAAGGTTCACCCCTGGATTAAGGTTCACCCCTGGATTAAGGTTCACCCCTGGATTAAGGTTCACCCCTGGATTAAGGTTCACCCCTGGATTAAGGTTCACCCCTGGATTAAGGTTCACCCCTGGATTAAGGTTCACCCCTGGATTAAGGTTCACCCCTGGATTAAGGTTCACCCCTGGATTAAGGTTCACCCCATTCTTGTAGTCCCCGGCACCAACGCCCCTCAAGTGAGACTTGTACTCCCCACAGGTGTGACCTATCTAGCCTCCCTGTGCTGAGCTGATGACCTTGTTTGGTGCCCTTCCTCCTACTGCCATTGTTCTGATGCGGCATCTTGTTTATGGCGACTCTGGAAGTTATGAACTATTAAGGTGAATCAATTCCCTTCACTCTACGTCATGTCCCCGCGCTAATGTTTCCAGGTGATAGCTCTGCTGATGCGGGCGATCGGGTGGGCGGGAGCGGCAGTGCTGGCTCTGGAGACAATGAAGAGGCTGCTAGCGCCGACCAACAGATCTCGAGACGTCATTGTTGCACAGGCGCTCAGGTCAGCATGGCGGCAGGTGTTTTTTCATGTGCGCCATTGCACATCCGCCAAGTGAGCAACAGGGCATGGGCTTAGCACGCGCTGATATTATTCACTGTCTGGTGTTATTTTGCTGTGTTGCCCAGGAACGGCCTGGTGCAGGTCCTGCTGGCAATCCTTGACTGGCGGGCAGGCGGAAAAGCTTCGCTGGCTGCCCGGATGCGGTGGAGCGAATCAGAGGCAGCGGTGGGGCGAGTGCTGGCAGTGGAAATCCTGAAGCTGCTGGGGGCAGATGGGGCCTACTCCATCCGAGTACAAGAGATTCTCAACGGCTCTGAGGTGAGATGCTCAAATGGCTGAGGTGAGATTGTGTTGCCAAGTTCTGATGCGCCTCAAAGGTGCTGAAGCTGCTGGGGGCAGATGGGGCCTACGCCATCCGAGTGCAAGAGATTCTCAATGGCTCTGAGGTGAGGCATTACGTGTGGTAAGTTCCGATGCGCCTCAAGGTGCTGAAGCTGCTGGGAGCTGATGGGGCCTACTTCATCCGTGTGCTGAGATTCTGAATGGCTCTCAGGTGAGGCTTGCGACGATTCTGAGGTGAGCCGTTTCATAGGCCCAGGTCTGAGGCGCCTCAAATGTCCTGAAGCTGCTGGGGGCAGATGGGGCCGACCCCATCCGTGTGCTCGAGATCCTGAATGGCTCCCAGGTGAGGTTTGCAGCAGCGCTGAGGTGACGAATCCCCCAGGCGGTTCACAAGCTCTCAAACACCACCTCTTCCAGTTATTCCGGTTCAATGCTCCACCTTTCCTGACTTCATCACCTTCCCTTCTTCCACCCGCCGCCCCTGCCCCCCCAACCCCCCACCCCCGCACCAGGTGTGGAGGGCTTTCAAGGACCAGAAGCACGACCTCTTCCTCCCCACCAACGTGCAGTCATCTGGTGCCGGTGTGGCCGGCCTGCTGCACGGCGCTGGCTCTGCTGCCCTCGCCCTCCCTGCCCCTGCCGCCCCTCCCACCACCGCTGCTCCCGCTGCTGCTCCCGCTGCTGCCCCGTCTGCTGCTCCGGCTGCTCCTGCTGTTGCTCCGGCCCTTGCTCCTGCTGCTACTCTCTCCTCTTCTCCTCTGCATCCTGTGGAAGCTGCTAGAAGCACCTCTTCTGCTGCTGCAGTGCCTGCCCATCATTCACCAGTCCCCACCAGCACTCATCTCCCACATGCCTCACACTCCTCTCCCTCTCTCCTGCCCCTCTCCTCCATGCCCACACCTCTCTCTCCCGCCCATCCTGTACCCACTCACTCTCATCTTGCACACAAACCCTTCACTCCCTCGCAACCTGCCACAACCACACTCAATCCCTCTCCTGCCTTAACAGCTTTCTCACCCTCCCCTTCCTTCCCAGCCACTGTCCCAACCGCTACATCTCTCCCGAACCACTCCCAAGCCTTTGACCCGCTCTTAGGTTCGACACCAGGGCTGGTATCACCAACAGGAGGTTCGGGTGCAGGTATGGCTGGAATGGCAGCTTCGGCAGCAACTCGCCCCTCTGTAGAAGAGACAGGAGGGGCAGTTGCAAGAGTAGCAGCAGGGGCACGAACCTCTGGCGCTGTGGCAGGGTCTGCTGCAGGTTTGGCGGCGCCTGCTGTAGTCTCGGCCTCAGATTTTGATAGAGTGGTGGAAGAGAAAATGCTAGGAGGGGGCATTGGTGGGGCTGCTGCTCAGGTTTCTGGTCAGGTGACTGGTCAGGTGGTTCAGGTGGCTGGGCAGGTGAAACAACAAAATGCTTCTAGAGAGGGGAAGGCAAGGTTGGAGGATGAAGGGTTTTTGGTGCTTGGGAGGCAGGAGAAAGGGGTTACGGATAATGGGAATGAGGGTTATGGGGGTGAAGAGGAAGAGGAGGTTGCAAGGCAGCCCATAGGGTTGGATGCTGCCCCCTTGTAGCTTCTCACCAATTGGTGCGTACCATGTATGGTTGCTGTAGGAAATGCTATTGTAATCCAACCCAAGTGTTTTTAGCACAATGCACAGGTAGGTACCATACCATGCATCCAATGCATGAATCTGGTTGCAGCCAATCTGTTTTGTTTATTTTTCAAGTACTGTATGTGTTGTGTTGCGTTGAAGTGTAGCTGAATCAACTTGTACCGTATTCCCCAAAGGACACGCATTCGCTTGCCGAAGCAGGCCCTGCCACGTTTCTCCTCGCCCCACACCAGTCTCGTTCCGAAGCTTGTCGAAACCCTAATTTTCCGTTCCTCCACGTTTCCACATCCGTTAGCGGAGGCAACGCATCAGTCGTCTTGTAATTCTCCTAGGTATCCCCGTCGCTCGCCTTGCTAGCATCTCAGGAAGTCCGCTTTTTCCGTTGTCGGCCCGCTGCTCGCGTTCCGAGCTTCCCGCCAGCATGGCTTCCGCGCTTAGAGCGTCTCTGGCGCCTGCGGGGCTCGGCGCGGCCGCGCTCTCCGCGTCTCCGCTCGGCGGGAGAAAGGAGCACCTCGGCGCGTCTCTCCCCGCGTCCGCCGCCGGGTCTCACGGCAGAGTGACCATGGCGTTGCGCGCTCGCCGCGACCCGCGGCTGATTGCGCCGGTAAACGACAAATTCCTCCCGTGGCTGGCGGAAGTCGCGCGGTCCGACGAGGGGCGCGCGCAGATCGCCGACGCGGCGAGCGGGCGGTTCGATGGACCGCCGCTGCTAGACCTCGCCGCGGCGAAAATGGCGGCGACGCAAATGGCGGCGCCCGCGCAAGTCGAGCGAGGCGGAGGGTACGGCGAGCACCGGCCGCGACGGCCGCCGCCGGATCTGCCGTCGCTGCTGCTGAACAGCCGAATCGTGTACATCGGCATGCCGGTGGGTGCTCCCATCGTGCAAGCGAGAAATAATTTTGCTGCTCTCGGCGGTAACGGAGCTGGTGATGGCGCAGCTGCTGTACCTGCGCTGCCTCGTGCTCCCTGCTCTCCGCACACTCATCAAACCCTTCTCCGCCCCTCCCTCCCACCTCAAACTCCATCCCGGAACGTGCTGTTGGTGCCAGCGGTAACGGAGCTGGTGATAGTGCAGCTGCTGTACCTGCACTTGCTCATCTCCTCGTTATCCTTTACCTCCTTGTCCCCCCTGGTTGCAGCTCGTCCCAGCAGTGACAGAGCTGGTGATAGCACAGCTGCTGTACCTGCAGTGGCTGGATCCGCGTCAGCCCACGTACGTCTACCTCAACTCCACTGGCACTTCCCGCGCTGACGGCGAAACTGTGAGTCACCCTGACGTGGCAAGGTGACGTGACAAGTGACGTGGAAAAGGTGACTTGCCAGCACACGTGAGGTCCTGTGAGTCCTGTATAAAGCTTGCCAGATACTTGGCTGTGTGAATCCAATCCGCTGCTTAGTACCCCCACTCTCTATCTTCCCTTCTTTCTCCGCCCCTTCTGCTCCCCTTCCTTTCGTTTCGTTCCTAACCCCCTGTTCTTCACCTCTCCCCTCCCCCCCCCCCCCCCCCCCCCCCTCTCATTGCCGTGGCCGTGACCACGTGGGCATGGAGACAGAGGGGTTTGCCATTTACAACTCCATGGGGCCTCTCTTTCCATTTTTTCCTCCCCTTTCCTTTCCCTCCCTTCCCGTCCCCTTCCGCCCCTCACTTCTTGCCGCCCTTCACTTCTTGCCCTTCCTCCCCACTCCCCCTTTCATTGCCGTGGGTGCGAGCAGGTGGGCATGGAAACAGAGGGGTTTGCCATCTACGACACCATGATGCAGATGAAGAACGAGGTACGGTGCAGAGGAGAGAGTGAGGTGCGGTGCAGAGGAGTGAGGCGCGGTGCAGAGGAGTGAGGCGCGGTGCAGAGGAGTGAGGCGCGGTGCAGAGGAGTGAGGCGCGGTGCAGAGGAGTGAGACGCGGTGCAGAGGAGTGAGGCGCGGTGCAGAGGAGTGAGGTGCGGTGCAGAGGAGTGAGGTGCGGTGCAGAGGAGTGAGGTGCGGGCAGAGGAATGAGGTACGGTGCAGGGGAGTGATGTACGGTACAGAGGAATGAGCTGCGGTTTAGAGGAATGAGGTATGGTGCACTTGAAGTATGAGTTAGGAAGGCACAGCAGTTAGCCGGATTTGAGATGGTGATCGGTTGCGATGTCGCTAACCTCTTCCTCCCTTTGGGCCCGCTCCCCCCCCCCTTCCCCCGATGCCCTCCCCTTCTCCCCCTCCTGCCCCTGCTGCCCTCCCTTCTCCCCTCCCTGCTGTCCCCCCTGCACCTTCTGCTGTTGTCCCCGCGCCCCCATCCTCTCCCCCTCCTCCTTGGAGTCATGTAGATGCAGACAGTGGGAGTGGGGGCGGCCATAGGGCAGGCGTGCATGCTGCTGGCGGCGGGGGAGAAGGGGCGGCGATTCATGTTGCCACACGCCACAGCCATGATCCAGCAGCCACGCCTGCCCTCCACTGGACAGATGTCAGCCATTGATGTGCACATCCGCGCCAAGGAGGTCCGTTGATTTGCATCCGCGCCAAGTGGGTTTGTGTTGGTGCTTTCAAGATGAATTATCCTGTCATCAGGCCATCAGCTCCTCTGTTTTTTTTTTTTTTTTTTTTTTTTTTAATGTAAACAGGTGTTATCCATTTTTTTCCTCCTCCTCTTCTTTCATCTTCCCTGCTCCCCCCTATCACCCCTATTCCAGGTAGTTAACAACAGGGACACTCTTGTTAAGCTTCTTGCTCGTCACACAGGCAATGTACGTTCAAGTCTCTACTTCTTGATTCTGTTATCCTTAGTCACTATTGAGACAATGGCCTGACAATGAAGGGTACATGCACTCCATCTCACAGCACTCCACCTCACAGCACTCCATCTCACAGCACTCCATCCCACAGCACCGCATCTCACATCCTCTCGGTTCTCTTACTCTCTAATCTCGTGCTCTCTTCTCTTCTTCGGCAGTCCTTTGAGAAGATAGCCAAGACGATGGAGCGCCCGTACTACATGAACCCACAGAGGGCCCTCGAGTTTGGAGTGATTGACAAGGTGGGTGAGAGGGGTGTTTCTGCACATTGACTCACTAGTCGTTTTTTGACTCACACTAGTCGCCTCAAAAATTGACAAGGTGAGTGAGAGGGGTGTTTCTGCACATTGACTCACTAGTGTGTGTAGAGGGAACCTCCACAAGTGAACTTAAACCTGCACTGGTCAAACCCACTCTCTCTCTCTCTCTCTCTCTCTCTCTCTCTCTCTCTCTCTCTCTCTCTCTCTCTCTCTCTCTCTCTCTCTCTCTCTCTCTCTCTCTCCCCTCTCTCTCTCTCTTTCTCTCTGTGTGCTGCATGTGTGTGTCCCTGCAGATCCTGTGGCGTGGCCAGGAGGCAATGGCAAAGACACTGTCAGCGGAGGAGTGGGACAAGGGGGCCGGCATTCGCATGATGGAGAAGCCTGCTGCCGCCCCCCTCTGACATGCCCTCAGAAGCTGACAAAAACTTTTGCTGCGTCTGCGCACACGCTTGCTGCTGCACTCACTCTTGCTTGCTTGCTTGGCATTGTTGCAGAATGATTCGATAGGGTACTGTGTAGGTGGAGTTATGTAGTGGCAGTATTGTCGCTGTATAGAGGTCTAGCCATGCACACAGAAACGGGTAATTTCGGGTTGTAACGAACCATTATTAACTAGGAAACATTTCCGCAAGTTATTCGGGTACAGGGTGAAGGTACAGTATCGCAGCCGGAAAATGCTACCAGAAGAATTGAAGGGGTTCAGCGCGGTACCTATGTTGGCATCCAAGAATGCACCTGTACACACCATGTAAGACCTCCCATTCACTGACTAAGCTGTATGAGCAGGTTTCCCCATCATCTTTGTCCTTCATTCTCCCTTCGCTTCAACTCCCCTCCCTCCTCCATTCCCTCTTCCCCTTCCTCCTCCATTCCCTCTTCCCCTTCCTCCTCCGCTCCACTCGCTATAAGCAGCTGCTGTACCCTCTCAACTCAACTCCCGCTCCTCTGCACGTACTTGATCGTCTGCTCACCACGTCCCTCCTCTGCATCTTTCCTTTCCAGCAACTCTTCCCCCTCCCCCCTCCTCGTCACCACCAGCTGCTGCAGTAGTCGCTTTCTCAGCGCCAACACCCATGTCCGTGCCTCTTCCCTTACAAATCTCTTCTCTCCGCTTCATCCTTCCTCTTCCCCAACCCTCGCCTCGTCACTCATTCCTTTCCTCCCCTTCATCCTTTCTTCCTTCCTCCTCCCCAGCCCCCCTCATCACCAGCAGCTGCTGCAGCCGCTTCCGCAGCTCCAGCTCCTCGGCCAGTCGCACCCGCAGCCGTGCCAGCCGGGGCACCTCTTGCTGCCAGGGAGGAAAATGGCAATTGGGGAAGAAGATAGTGAGGTGTGAGGCATGGAAAGAGTGGGGGTGTGTGTTGAGTCGACTCAGTCCAAGCCTCCAGCTCCTCGGCCAGTCACACCCGCAGCCGTGACAGCCGGGGCACCTCTTGCTGCAAGGGAGAGAGAAATGGCGATTATGAGAGATGGTAATGAGGTGGGGGGCATGAGGGGGGGTGTGTGTTGAGTCGACTCATTCTTCACCTCCAACTTCTCACCCAGTTGCACCCGCAGTCGTGCCAGCCTGGGCAGCTCTTGCTGCACTGGAGGGGAGAAAGCGATTTGTAGTGCCAGTTGTGAGGTGTGAGGCATGGGGAAAGGGGTGGGGGCAGAAAGCCAAGGCAGCTGAGAGCAGGCAGGCATGAGGTTAGGGAGAAAAACGAGCATTCAATTCAACCGGGGAATTTTTCTTGGAAGGAAGGGAGACGGCAATTGAGTTGAGAGTGCCAGTAGTAAGGTGTTAGCATAAGGGGGAGAAACAACAGGTTGGCGCTGTGCCAGGCGAAGGTGCACTAGCAAAACGTGACACGGCAAGACATTTGGGGACATCTCAGCAGAGCACCTCATAACGTCTCATAACATTCCCCGACATTTCAGAAGCTTCCACCGAAACTGTGTCTCACCCCCCAGGCAGCGGGCGAGGCAGTGAGGCCCTGAGCCTGCTCCATGAGCGATGATCCCAAGGCGACGATGCAGCCTCCCAAGCCCTCCACTCACCCCCAATCTCCCCACACTAGATTTCAAACCGCCTCTCACTCACCCCCCAGGCAGCAGGCGAGGCAGTGAGGCCCTGAGCCTGCTCCAAGAGCGATGATCCCGAGGCCACAAGGCGGTTGGTGCGGGCGGCGTGGATGGCAGTCATGAGGGCGGCAAAGTCGTCCTGATGCTCCACCTCCACTGGCAGCCACTCGTCCGTCCCTGATTGGTCCAATGAGCTCATCAGCCAATCCTGATAGTGGGTAAGTGGTAAAAAACGTTCAGGTCAAGTGGCAATCCAGGACGTAAGATGCGAAAAATGGGAGAACGGGGAAAAAAACACGGGAGTTCTGTGGAAATAAAAACTTCAGTCTGCTATGGCATGCTGCCACATGGGCCCAGTTGTGTTACCGCACGCACCCAGTTGTCGTTGAGGAGAAGCAGCATGTCAGCAGCGGAGTTGATATTCTCTGTGAGAGGCTCCAACGAGCTCAGCACCAGCATGCTTTCCAGGTAACCGGGTTACCACACGCGTGCAGCCCTAGGTGTGAGCATTCTGCTACGACATGCTACCACACGCACCCAGTTGTCGTTGAGGAGAAGCAGCATGTCAGCTGCGGAGTTGATGTTCTCAGTCAGAGGCTCCAACGAGCTCAGCACCAGCGCGTTCCCCAGCGCCGCGTGCTCCTGCACCAGGTAACCCGGTTACCAGGGAATGAAAACATCGGGTAACCAGGGAGCCGAGTTACCAGGAGAGAGCAGCGCAAGCAGGGTTAGGGAGGTGGCCGAGACGAAACGAGGAACGACCCGTGGATCAACAAGGTGAATAAAAAGCCGGAGGCTCAGGAAGAACCGAGGTGATCCTTACCATTAGAAGCTTGTCTCTCACCTTCCGGAGCTGCAGTTCCAGCTCCATGCTGGTAACCAGCCGCTCTTCGTCAACGGCAGCCATGACTGTGTTCCACTTCGCGCGAATCTCCTCGTCCGTGCTCTTCGCGTAGCTGCTAGCATCGTTCGGATTTCGCACGTTTCTACTAATTGAGGCCTGGATGGCTGCTGAAACAGCACCACGCGATGCCTGTCCAGTGCCTCCGTGAACCATGATGTCTCTCCCATAGTTCGGATCCCTCTCGTTGCGATTCGCGACCTGTAAGGCTGCCATATTTTCACTGCGCGATGCCCGTCCAGTGCCTCCGTGAACAACGATATCTCTAGAACTAGTAACCGCATCGGCCCTGCTGGGACGAAGTCGATTGCGGTCTCGGTTCATGGTAACGGCTCGTAGGGGAATGACAGCCGATTAGAACGATCTAGTACGCATGTGACTCCTAATGCGTAGACATGGGCTAAGCCAGGTTTAGTATGATTGCGAAAGCTCCAACCCTAGTGCCATCACCAGCAGCACGTACTCAGAATGTCACACCATCCGCTATCATACGTTGATTCTGGTACTGGCCGTGTGTATTTCTCAATTGCTTGTGCGCGATGCGTATTTTCGGATTTGTTGAAAATACTCCCTAGAAAATGTCGAGCATATTAGCGAGAGTGGTGGTGGTGGCTCCAGGGAACAATTCTCGAACAAATCCTTCTGACAAACAATGTTATCCGCGATCATAACAGATGCGAATAGCATGAATTTGTGGTAGGATATATGTACAGAAGAAGTTTGCACCAGCTCTCACATATTTTCTTTGATTACCAGCTGTCATGCATGTCAAACAGAAGAAGCCGGGGGGCGCACCAACAAGCGGCTCTTGGTTCGCCGCGTGTCAAAGCAACCCGCCTGTCAAAACATGTGGCTCGCAGCGCTGTTCCTCCCCTACCCCCCACCCCCGTCATGGGGCTATCGTTTCGCAAGAACCTTGAGCAAGAAACGGACGGAAAGCTAGATTGAGGGAGGAAAGAAGCTAGATTATCTCTTGCTGCGTGCTGTCCGCTCACTGAAGCCTGCCGGTCGCCTCCAGGATACTTGTGTCTGCCTGGATTGGTTGCGCGTTGATACAGTCATCGCTTGGGCATTTTCCGTCTTCTGTGATTGTCGCCGTTGTCGCACACCGTCGTTACGAGTCGCAATGGCGTGGTCCGATTATGCGATGCTCGCAGTGTCCATCGGGCTCCCCATCGCACAGGGTTTATCTCCGCGTCGCTCTTCGGCGGCGGTGATTCGCGTGAGTCGCTGCTGTGCGTAGCCCCATGCGTAGCTGATCGTGCCAAGTTTCCGAATGCTGCGCTTTTCGTCCTCCCCTCGAGTGCGCCGTCTGCTCTCTATGGCAGTCACTTCTCAGAAACCTTAGAGAAATTCCCTTCGATTCCACGCTTTCATCGTTCGTCTTACCATGCTATTTCGCTTATCACGTACGAATGTCATTATAACTCCTCGCAAGCATGCTTGCTATCTCAATCGCAACCATAACTGTCACCATGTACAGCACCCTGTTTCTTATCTCCGTTATAGCATGACACCACAGCGTGGACAAGCCCTCTCAATATTATTCAATGCTTTGCAATCTACACTACCCTTGTCACTGTACCCAATCCAGCATGGTACAGGAGCCTGGACAAGCCCTGGTGGACCCCACCGGTGAGTGCCTGGGTCTAAACTATGAGAGAGTGTCGCCAAGTAGGGGTGGCGGTTTGGGATAAAAAATTCAAAGAGATGGAGTGAATAATTTCCAGTCGATTAGGCATTGTAGCAAGCGAGGCGTGGTGGCAAGCGAGTAAGGAAATGTTGCTGCGTTGGCGGCCAGGTCATCCGCCGAAATGCATTTTCCATACTCTGTCTCTGCCCCGCGCTGTCCCTCGGTGCATGCGCAGGGGCGGGTGTTCCCAGTGGTGTGGTGGATCAACCTCTACATCATGACGGGCGTTGCCGTGTGGCTCGTGTGGCTACGAAAAAAAACCACTCACGTCCCCTGCGACTCGTGTCCCTTTCTCTGTGTCTCTCTTGTTGCAACATGCGCAGGGGTGGGTGTTCCCAGTGGTGTGGATCAACCTCTACATCATGATGGGCGTCGCATCATGGCTCGTGTGGATGCAAGGAGGTACGCCATGCCCACAAGCGCTATCGTGCCTTCTCTTCCTCACTGCACACACCTTGCCCGGCCTGGTCCCTCGAGCGCACAAACTGCCTTCGTCCCACATTGACTCTGCTCGATGTACACTCCTTGTTTATGTGTCGTGCTGCCGTCTCTCTCTCTGCGTTGACCGTGCAGGACTTCTGAGACGTCTCAAAAGTTTATGTGTCGTGCTGCCGTCTCTCTCTGCGCTGACCGTGCAGGATTCTCCGCGCAAGCTCTCCCTCTGGGCATCTACGTGTTTCAGGTAACCTGAACCATCTCCCCTCTCACTTTTCGTCTCTTACTCTTCCCTCCTCCAAGGTCTTCCCACCCCCCACCCCTTCACCCCTCCACCCCCCCCAACCCCCTGCCCGAACCCCCTGCTCGCTCCGTTCATCCCCCCGCAAGGCATGGGATATCCCCCCTGCTCGCTCCGTTCATCCCCCCGCAAGACATGGGATATCCCCCCTGCTCGCTCCATTCATCCCTCTCTCTTGGGGATATCCCATGCCTTTCTCCCAAACCGTCGTGTTCTCTTCTCGTGTTCTCTTTTCCCTTTTTCCAAACCATCCAGCTTCTCGCGTTCTCCAGTATGAAAGCACGTCCATCCGTTTGCACAATCCAAAGGCCTTCCATGATCTCCCATCCATACTTGTATGCAATCTTCCTCTCGTGCTGATCCACCACTCTGCCGCCGTCTGCCTGTGTCTATCGCCCCCCCTCCCTGCGTGGCCTGGCCTGCACGCCAGTTGCTGCTCAACTTCCTCTGAACGCCGCTCTTCTGTGCCTTGCACAAGATTGATTCTCTCCTCCATCTGCTTTTTTTCCTTTTTAGGAATCCACCATACTGTTTATTTTCCTGCGTCTTCCCCTCGCCCCACCCCCCTCCCCCTTCCCCCACTCCCTGCGCGCCAGTTGCTTCTCAACTTCTTCTGGACGCCGCTCTTCTATGGCATGCACAAGATTGTTTGTCTCCCTCATTCGCTTTCTTACCTCAACCCACCACACTGTTTGTCTTCCTGCGTCCTCGCCCCACCCCAACCCCCTTCCCCCCCCCCCCTTCTGCGCTCCAGCTGCTGCTCAACTTCTTCTGGACGCCGCTCTTCTTTGGCATGCACAAGATTGTGAGTGGTGCAGCTGGGTTGCTGGCGTTGTGAGGCTAGTGGGGCGGCTAGTGCGGGGGCTTTGGGGCAGCAGCTATCAGGGCACCACAGTGGGTGGCTTTGGGTGGGTATCTACAAGGCAGCATTGTGGGTTGCTCTTGGTGATTATTCGCTTGGGAGGTAGCAGGTACTGTGCTTGGGAGGTAGTAGGTACTGTGCTTGGGAGGTACTGTGCTCTCTCCATAACCCCATCCCCTGTCCTTCCCTTCCCTTTCATCTTAGCCTACCGTAACTAACCTTCCGTTACTGTCCTTCCCTCCCCTTCCCCACTGCATCCCTGCAGGACTGGGCGTTGGCGGAGATAGTGCTGCTGTGGCTGTCAGTCTTCACCACCATCGTGCTCTTCTGGCCCGTTAGCAAGCTCGCTTCCATCCTCCTCTGGCCCTACATCGTCTGGTAACCACCCGCACCCTTGCTGCTTCCCACGTTCTCCCTCCTCTCAATCTACTCTTGAGTCAATTCAAGAGTCACTGCAACAAGCTAGCATCCGTTCTCCTCTGGCTCTACATCGTCTGGTAACCGTCCGCACCCTTGCTGCTTCTCACGGCACCCCTTTCTCTAGTTCTGCTTCTAGTCAACTCAAAAGTCACCTCAGCAAGTTACATCTTCTAGCTCAACGCAGTTCCGGTGTTGCATGCACTTACTCCTTCACCGCACACTGCCTCTCTCAACCCCGCTCAACCCCCCAACAGGGCGTCCATCGCCACGAGTCTCAACTGGTACATCTTTCTGCACAACGCTCCCACGCCCGGTGCTGATGGCCTTGCCCAGCCGCTCCGCTCCTCCGACTGAGCATAGAGAATACAGGAGACGATATGCGATCTGCCGCGCTGTGCTTATGAAGTTCCTTATAAATCCTGATACACAGCGCCTCTGCAGCAGTTCCTTTGCTCCTCGAACTGAGGGCCTAGAGTGCCTGTGCGACACTGTGCCTGCTCGCTTTTTGAGTCTACTCTATTTGAGTCAATTTGGGTCGATTCAATGGGATTATGCAATTTCCTCTCCTCCTTTGGTTATTACCGCTAGAGTCAACGCCACACATTGTGTTCAATCGGGTCAGGTGCTTCAGTTCACGCGCAGGGTGCACCTACCGTAGGCGCTTATTGGATTCAGGCTTCATGGTGGCACATCCCAGCAGACACCTAAATCAAAACCTTACAGCAGCGGGCCGTTTGATAATTCTTAGGTACCTATGTGGGGTGGAGTGGAAGGTGGTGCATTCAAGGAGCCATTTCACGAAAAGCTGTGAGAAGAAATCCTCACTCCGACTCCTCTTGTAGTCTAACAACGGATCTTCTCTGGTCTGGTGGTTATCTTTACCGCACTAAGCAGTGCGGAGCAGGATATTGGTCGGATACTTCACAAGGTCAGGAATGCAGAAGAGACCTGCCTGCCATGGTACTCTAGTCTAGCCTCCCTTCCATTGTCACTGATTCAGCAAGACAGCTCTGCAGCAAGTGGAACAGGCTTCTCGGGTCTCTCCTTGTAGTAGGCATGAAGGAAGAGAGACTTAGGAGGGATTAGATGCACCAGCGCGAGCTTGCCGTGCTTTTTGCTCTTCAACGTAAGGGTTATGGTAATGTTTTAAGAGCCGAACTAAGAGAGTTGTTTTTTTTGCACTCTTGCATCTGTTTGTCCTAATCAATCACAAAAGAAATGAAGTGATATTGAATATATAAGCAAGTCATTCATGACAGCAGCAGCAGCAGCCTGTGTCCTGGGAAAGGGCAGACTTCCGTCGTAGTACATCCAGATCTGAGCGGTTGTCGCAAGAAGCTCGAATTCGAAACTCCACGTGTAAAAATCCTTTCCGTCGAAAGGAATTGAGGTCTTCAATTTTGAAGTCAGTACAAATTTGGTTTGCATTGAAGCGATGTCTGACTGCGACCGTTGTGGGTTGTCTTGTGCAGGAGCTGACCCTTGACGATTGTCAAAGGTGAAGGATCTCTCGGAGTTGACGCGGCGGTCTTCTCCAGGGAGAGGAAGTCCAGCAACGCCACGTGCATAGCTTGAGCCATCAATGCTCATAGCCTGATGGCTTTCAAGAGCGTTGATGCGTGCGACTAGCTGCTCAACGACAGCGGCGTTGACGGAGGTCACCGCTGTTGTAGAGGGACTGAGTGATGTTTATAACGAGGTTGGAAACGGAAGAGGCGAGGGCGACGAGATTCGTCATGTTGGGCTGCGCGCTGCTGAGCTCAGCGAGATAATCATTGGCGCCGATGCTCACCACAAACAGCGCCTCGTCCAGCTTCTGTGGAGCAAAAAGGAGAGAAAATCAACGAAAAGGAAGATTCGAAAAAAAAAAAAAAAAAAGAGAAGGAGATTGAAGACAACGACGGAACAGATAAGAAGATGGAAACGGAAGCTGACGGGAAAGGGAGAAAACAAGGAGGGCACACGAGATCGGGATGGAAAAGGGGCGGGAGAATGGAGCGCGTACGAGATCGGGGTTGTTGGTGCGCTTGGCCTCGTTGAAGAACTTCTTGAACTCGTTGAACTGCTGCTGCAGCCCGCGCGTCTGCCGCCATGCGAAAGGGAAACCACAAGGAGGCGGAGGAAAGATGATGATGAGAAAGAAAAACGACCACGAGAAGGCGGACGGTAGAAGGTGGCTGGGACAACTACCGGGACTACATTTGAAAGTTTAGAGCACGCGGGAAAAAAAACCAAAAACGAGGCCGGACTCTTCCCAAGCGAGGAGCTGGCGAAACGTGAGAGGCTTTCTCGGTCTATTCTAGTACCTTGCCGCCGTTGGTGCCGGATTTGGCGCCGGCGCCAACCATGGCGTAATCAAGGCCAGTGAAGGGAAGCGACGCATTGCGGGGCGCGAGATCGGCGCGCGGCGAGGCGATTCCGAGGAAGTCGGCTGTTGGAAGAAGAGAGAAGGAGAGGAGGGAGAGGGAAATAGGAGGATAGAGTGGAGATTGAGGAGATAAAATTGGTAAGAAGTAGTACTAAAATTGGTAAAATTGGTAAAGGCGCCGTTTCGGGGGAGGGAGAAAGATTGGGCTTGAACATTTGTACGTTTTTTGAGAATTCTCGGAAAGAATACTGGTACCACTATCGGTGACTCCGCGACGATGAATTAGCGTCGTGCCGAGATAGTCGAGGACGAGCTTGCCGTGGGAGAAGCATAGAACTACATAAGAACTATCAAGAGCAGCAGAACGGATTTACAGCGCAGATTCGTACCGAGGTAGTCGACGACGAGCTTGCCGTCGGAGAAGCGCCCCGACGCGGGCTTGAAGCTGAGGCCATACGGCGCCTTATTCGCCTTCACGGTCGCGCGCGTGAAGAAATTCGCGTTGCCCACGTCCGCCGACTCGTCGCCGAACACGTACATCTGCGAGATCGTGGCGGCCGTCGCGGCGCGCGCGACGCACGCCAAGGCCGTGGCGAGCAGAAGCAGCGCGGAAGCAGACGCGAACCTCGAAGCCATGTTGAGGCGGGCGGAGCGGGTACTTGGCCGGCTTGTCGTGAAATTGGAAGTTTCAATAAGTTGAGAGGGCCACTGCGAGAGCAAGAGGAGGGATGTTGTGGAGCGGAGCAAGTGGCAGGCTTTATGGTCAGAGGTGGCTCACCCGAGTGTGGAGCAAGTGGAGACTTTGGAATGTAGCAGGTTGCGTTGCGGGTGGTGTGAGGAAGGGAAGACGTAAGGGGTTTTTCAATGCGGATGGCCCGCCTGCGTCGAGTCGCGCTGGAGGCGTCGCGAGGACGGGTTGTGGACGCATTACCTCCTGTAGGCCTCATGCAGAGCGGAGCGAGCTACCATTTCTGTTCATAAAATTGTGGAACTCTCTGTTCGATTTTCTATGCACCCAAAATGGTGGCTGCGAGCTTGCATGCATGTTGTGACTGGAGGGGGAATTCGAATTTCATGCATACGACACGAGATACCACCGGCAGCGAAAGATACGATTGAGCTTGAAAAATCTCGTATGAGCGTTACCTTGTTTCGTCAGTCTTTCGTGAAGTCATTCGCGACGCCGTGCAAGTTGGGACGACACTCTCATCACCTGGGGTACTGTAGGTGTGTTGTGGTGTGAGGGACGAGCCACCGCGGATCGCGTTGGGATTCAGCGATTCGAAGTGGTGCACATCATCACATTTGGGATTCAGACACAGCACCCCCCCCCATCATTTGTAACGCGGATGAATGGGAGGGCACGGGAGGAAGGTTGGATTCACGCAGAATAAAAGAAGAAACTCTATAGACTCAGATTACGAGGGGAGTGCGGACAATTACAAAGTCTGTAGCGTACAACGTGAAACACTGCCTTTCTACACTAAATCATCCTCCATAAGTCGACCACCTTGGTTCGTCAACCTTCGGAAGCTGTCGTGCGAGGCTGACGCGGCACGTGGTGGGGCCGTCGCAGCGAATCAGCAACGAGCTTTCATCGCCAAATTCACCGAACCTGGTGGAGGCACGGAGAGGCACGGTATGTGATGAAATCAGGGAGACCGACCATCAGCAGCCTTCACAAGTTACTCAATTCTGAGGCATCCCTGCGAAGTCCCCGACGCACTCCCTGTTGTTCCTAAATAGTGTCTTCTGACTCCTGATTACGAAGTTTCAGCTTAGCAGCAGAGAGCGAGTCTCGGTTTCCATCCACAGTGTTTCCGCTCTGAATGATCTGTCTTTATATTCCACGAGTCGGCGCCGTTGAAAGGTGGCTGAAATCGTTTGCGTTTATAGCGATCAGTTTCCCTTCGAGCTCGTGGCCGTAGTAGGTCGAAGTAGCACTGAAGCTACGTAAACGGTAACATCAGCGACATCGGGTGCGTTTTTTCCGCATTTCAGGCTACCTGACACCAAGGTCAGTGACCGCTGCGATATGTCGACATCAGTAACGTGACAAAATACCAGCTGCTGAATTGCTGTCACGCAGTGAGCGGATACAGAGTGAGCGGACAAACAGTGAGCGGAGCGGACACGAGGTAGGAATCTACCCTGATTATATCGACAGGGCATGTTTTGGTCCACTAACGGACGATGCTGCCGACGTCTCGAGGCGCGAGAACCACCAGATGCCACGTGTCTGCTCTGCAGAGTACTAGCAGATAATCTGGTACTTAGAGATTAGCCGCTGGTTGGAACTTAGTGACCTTAGCGCTGTACCGATTTGTCGCCATACCGATATGCCTAGGTCACGGATTCGGTCGAAGCTTTTGACTCAGCCGCACTAGGTTTAGGGTTACCAGGTTACCACCCGAGGTCTTTTGTTTAAGCGAGCACGGCCTCAAGGGTTTCGCGCCGGCTTCGCCATGCCTCGTGGTCGGCACGCGCCTGTGAGCTGGGCGACGGTGCTGCCGACCATCGCTCACCTGTGTCTTCTGCTCTTCACGTGCCTCTTGATCTTGAAACTGCAAGGCCGATGGCCTTGGTCCTGGTGGTGAGTGCAGTGCTATTGTGGTTGGTGCAGCGCTCTAGTGGTGTGTGCAGTGTCTCAGGTTTGAATCCTCCCTGTGGTGCTGGCGAGTTCCTGTGCTTACTGCTCTTCACGCGCCTCCTCATCCTGAAACTGCAAGGCCGATGGACGTGGTCCTGGTGGTGAGTGCAGTGGCTTAGGTGTGACTCCTCCCTGTGTTACTTTTTATCACCTGTACCTGCTGCTCCTCACCTGCTTTCCCAAACCCCCTTCCCCCCCCACCCCCCCTTCCCCTTTCTCCTTCTCCCTCTCCCCCTCCGGCAGGTGGATGTTCTGTCCGCTGTGGGTGTTCTGTCCGCTGTGGGTGTTCTGTCCGCTGTGGGTGTTCTGTCCGCTGTGGGTGTTCTGTCCGCTGTGGGTGTTCTGTCCGCTGTGGGTGTTCTGTCCGCTGTGGGTGTTGTGTCCGCTGTGGGTGTTCTGTCCGCTGTGGGTGTTCTGTCCGCTGTGGGTGTTCTGTCCGCTGTGGGTGTTGTGTCCGCTGTGGGTGTTCTGTCCGCTGTGGGTGTTCTGTCCGCTGTGGGTGTTGTGTCCGCTGTGGGTGTTCTGTCCGCTGTGGGTGTTCTGTCCGCTGTGGGTGTTCTGTCCGCTGTGGGTGTTCTGTCCGCTGTGGGTGTTCTGTCCGCTGTGGGTGTTCTGTCCGCTGTGGGTGTTCTGTCCGCTGTGGGTGTTCTGTCCGCTGTGGGTGTTCTGTCCGCTGTGGGTGTTCTGTCCGCTGTGGGTGTTCTGTCCGCTGTGGGTGTTCTGTCCGCTGTGGGTGTTCTGTCCGCTGTGGGTGTTCTGTCCGCTGTGGGTGTTCTGTCCGCTGTGGGTGTTCTGTCCGCTGTGGGTGTTCTGTCCGCTGTGGGTGTTCTGTCCGCTGTGGGTGTTCTGTCCGCTGTGGGTGTTCTGTCCGCTGTGGGTGTTCTGTCCGCTGTGGGTGTTCTGTCCGCTGTGGGTGTTCTGTCCGCTGTGGGTGTTGTGTCCGCTGTGGGTGTTGTGTCCGCTGTGGGTGTTGTGTCCGCTGTGGGTGTTGTGTCCGCTGTGGGTGTTGTGTCCGCTGTGGGTGTTGTGTCCGCTGTGGGTGTTGTGTCCGCTGTGGGTGTTGTGTCCGCTGTGGGTGTTGTGTCCGCTGTGGGTGTTGTGTCCGCTGTGGGTGTTGTGTCCGCTGTGGGTGTTGTGTCCGCTGTGGGTGTTGTGTCCGCTGTGGGTGTTGTGTCCGCTGTGGGTGTTCTGTCCGCTGTGGGTGTTGTGTCCGCTGTGGGTGTTGTGTCCGCTGTGGGTGTTGTGTCCGCTGTGGGTGTTGTGTCCGCTGTGGGTGTTGTGTCCGCTGTGGGTGTTGTGTCCGCTGTGGGTGTTGTGTCCGCTGTGGGTGTTGTGTCCGCTGTGGGTGTTGTGTCCGCTGTGGGTGTTCTGTCCGCTGTGGGTGTTCTGTCCGCTGTGGGTGTTCTGTCCGCTGTGGGTGTTCTGTCCGCTGTGGGTGTTGTGTCCGCTGTGGGTGTTGTGTCCGCTGTGGGTGTTCTGTCCGCTGTGGGTGTTCTGTCCGCTGTGGGTGTTCTGTCCGCTGTGGGTGTTGTGTCCGCTGTGGGTGTTGTGTCCGCTGTGGGTGTTGTGTCCGCTGTGGGTGTTGTGTCCGCTGTGGGTGTTCTGTCCGCTGTGGTTGTTCTGTCCGCTGTGGGTGTTCTGTCCGCTGTGGGTGTTCTGTCCGCTGTGGGTGTTCTGTCCGCTGTGGGTGTTCTGTCCGCTGTGGGTGTTCTGTCCGCTGTGGGTGTTCTGTCCGCTGTGGGTGTTCTGTCCGCTGTGGGTGTTCTGTCCGCTGTGGGTGTTCTGTCCGCTGTGGGTGTTCTGTCCGCTGTGGGTGTTCTGTCCGCTGTGGGTGTTCTGTCCGCTGTGGGTGTTCTGTCCGCTGTGGGTGTTCTGTCCGCTGTGGGTGTTCTGTCCGCTGTGGGTGTTCTGTCCGCTGTGGGTGTTCTGTCCGCTGTGGGTGTTCTGTCCGCTGTGGGTGTTCCACTGCAACTGCTCCATGTCCCCTACGCACACCCCCCACCGCCACCCCTTCCACCCTTTCATGCCCACCCCCTCACTCCCCCTTCCAGGTGGGTGTTCTGTCCATTGTGGGTGTTTCATGGTGCGCTCTCCTGCTGCAACTGCTCCATGCCCGCGCCCAGCTCGCCCCACGACCGCCAACCCAACCCTTTCTTCCACACCCCCCTTTTCCTTTCCGTTTTCTCGCGCCCCACACCTTCCACCCTCCCTTCTGTACCACTCTTGACGCAGGTGGGTGTTCTGTCCGCTGTGGGTGTTCCATGGTGCCCTGTCCCGCTGCAACTGCTCCATGCCCGCGCCCAGCTCGCCCTACGACCGCCACTGGCGCCCCTGCCACTCGCTGCTCACGCTACCGCTGCTCGTTGCCTTTGAGCTGCTGCTCTGCTGCTACCTCGCTGCAAGAGAGAGTGCGTGCTCTCTCCCAGCGTATTGTTATTTCCTCTTTCTCTTGCCACTCGCTGCTCACGCCGCTAAAACATGTCGCCTTTGAGCTGCTGCTTGGCTGACCCCTGCGGCCCTGCACCAATCCACTCCTCCCAGTCACCCCTCCCTCCACTCTTACCCACTGCACTGTGCGTGGCGCGGCCGCCGGTGTACCTGGTCTTTGTGTTCCTGCCTCTCTCTCATTCGCCATCCACCACCCACCCACGCAATTTTTCGCACATTACCCATCACCCATTCGCACGTCTTCCCCTCCCCTGCAGTGTGTGTGGCGCGGCCGCCAGTGGACCTGGCCATTGTGTTCCTGCCTCTCATTCTGCTCGAGGGGCTCGTGCTCGTTGACAACTTCAGGTGAGAATTCAGGTGGATTCAGGTGATTCCCGGCAGTGGGCGTATTAAGGTAAATTACGTAAATTTGGTAGATTCGAGCACTTCAGATGGGTAGTTGTGGCATCAGGTGAATTCAGGTGAGGTCTTAGGTAAGAATACACAAGGTCACAAGGAGGAAGTGCACGCACAAGTTCACCTGTATATTCAGGCGATGTTTTGATTTGACACAAGGCGTTAGTGCACGCACATTGACATCCTCATGTGCTTTCCCTTGCTGCCACTTTTGGAGAAAACGAAAAAAAGGAAACAAGTGTGGCACATCAAAGTGCGTGCATCCGTCTTCTACTCCCCCATTGGCCAATCGATGTGTGCCACGTCAGGATGTGCATGGCGCTGATGCCGGGGGAAGATGACAACATGACAGATGAGGCTCTGTGGGAGACATTGCCGGTATGCATGGGCATGCCAACGCATCATGGCAAGGTGTATGTATGCATGGATGCTGGTGCTGTGTGCAAGACATCAAATCTTGCAATGCATGGTCTTCGGTATGTGCATGGGTTGTGGTATTTGGGTCAAAGATGCCGTTTTTCATGGAAGCAGCTATATAATTGTGGTGATACCTATTTTCTCCCTTTTCCCTCCCTACTTTTCTTTTCCCCCCATCCATCTCTCCCCAACCCGCCACGTCTCTCCCCTCTCAAAGCACTCTGCAGTGGCAGTGTCAATGATATTTTTCATGGCAACAACTATGCGTTCACCTCTCTTACCGCTTTTTCATCCCTGCCTTTGTCTTTCCCGCTTTCCCCCCCACGTTCTCCCCACTCAAAGCACTTTGCAGTGGCGGTGTCAATGATATTCTTCATGGCAGCAACCGTGTTCTCTGTGCTCAAGCTTAATGGTAAGCCGTGGTCGTTTTTTTGTTTTCTTTTTGTTTATTTCAATTCGGCTTTAAGCCACCAAGATTCTGGTGAGCCACCAACTGCCCCACCCCACCTATGCTGCCTCCGCCCCACTCCCCTGTGTGGTGTGCTGATGTGACGGAGGTGATCGGTATCGACTGGTGGACATGTGAGGCGTCTCAGGAGTTTTTTCATCCTTGCCCCACCTGTGCTGTTGCCCACCCATGCTGCGTCTGCCCACCCATGCTGCCCCACTCACCTGTGTTGAGTGCAGATGTGACGGAGGTGATTGGCATCGACTGGTGGACATTGCTGGTGGATCTCTGGTGAGTGTGTGCTGCTGCGTGCTCACTGCTCACTCTGCTAAGTCAACCACGCAGTAAGCACCAGTAAGCACCAGTAAGCACCGGTAAGCACCGGTAAGCACCAGTGGGGATTCTCCTAATTCATTCAAACGCTCCTGGTGGACCTCTCGTGCGTCGAACCGCCCCCTGTTCCCCTCCCTCCTCCCAACGCATATGTGCCCCCTTCTGTCCTCCCCCCCTTCTGTTCTTAACAGCATTGGCGAGTTCTTTGCTTTCCTTCTCTGCATGCAATGGACCAACCCGCACCAACCTCCCCCCCGCCCCTCCCCAGCCCCCTCTCCTCTCCTCCGCCCATCCTACTCCTCCCCTTCCCTCCTCCCCTCCTCCCAACCACCCTCCTCCTCCTCTTCCTCCTCCTCCTCCTCCTCCTCCACTTCCTCGCCCCCTCAAGCCACCGCCATCACCATCACCACTCCCCTTCTCGCATCACAATCCCCACAGAGGGGCGGCAGCAGGGGTGGCAGCAGCAGCAGGGGAGGTGCAGACGGGGGAGAGGCCGAGTCAGAACCTAGATTAGCAGAGGGCGCCGCTGCTGCTGGAATTGCTGCTGCTGCTGCTGCTGCTGCTGGTGTTGCTGCTGCTGGTGTCGCTGCTGCTGGCAGTGGTTCTGGTAGGGTAGTTGATAGGAGGGTGGGTAGTGGAGGGTCGGGTGTAGGAAGGGCAGGGAGAGGGAGCAGAAGGCAGAGAGGAGGAGGAGAGGGGGAGGAGGCGGAGGAGGATGAAGAGGCAGAGATAAGACGAGGAGGGGACGGAGGTGGAGCAGGGGGAGGAAGAGAAGAGAGAGTTTCAGGGGGAGGAGGGGTGGGAGGAGGGGGGGCGGGAGCCGGGGGAGGAGGGGCGAGAGGGAGTGAGGAAGGGGGCGACGAGGACAGCGAGAGTGAGGTAGAGTTTCACTGCGGTGCCCCAGAGGTGGGGGGGCATCTACTGAAAGCCGGGGTGATAGTATTCCAAGTGCTGCTCTGCATGCGTCTCGAAGGCCAGCCCAACTGGGCGGCACACATGTCCTATTGGATGCTCTTTTCGCCACTCCTCGTCGTCCAGCTGGCGGCGCTGATGTCAGCGCTGACCCAGCTCGCGGAGGGCGTGCTGTTGTTGTACGCGCCCGAGACCGGGCGGCGGTTTTCGGCGGTAGTGAAGGAGCATGATCCGTTTATGTTTGTGACGCGGGGGATGCGGCTGGCAGGGTGGTGGTGGCGGGATGATGAAATAAGGGAAGAGCAGAAGAGCCTCACTGCCTCACTGTTTCCCGGGTGAGTGGAAAACATAATCAGGGTCACATCAGGAGCCATGCTTGGGGAATGCGGCTTGCGGGGTGGTGGTGACGGGATGATGAAATAAGGGAGGAGCAGAAGAGCCTCACAGCCTCTCTCTTTCCTGGGTGAGTGGCGAGGAGGGGTATGCAGATGGGATGTGGGTGGTATGCGGTTGACAGGGTGGTGGTGGTGGGACGATGATGGGAGAATCAACTGGAGGCACATCGAGTGAGAGAGGTGAGAATTTTGCCTAGATTGCGGGAGCATGATCCGTTTATGTTTGTGACGCGGGGGATGCGGCTTGCGGGGTGGTGGTGGCGGGACAATGAGGTGCGGGAGGAGCAAAAAGAGTCTCACTGCCTCACTGTTTCCCGGGTGAGTGGAAAACATAATAGGGTCACATCAGGGACCGTGCTTGGGGCATGCGGCTGGCGGGATGATGTGGCGGGATGATGTGGCGGGATGATGTGGCGGGATGATGCGGCGGGATGATGCGGCGGGATGATGTGGCGGGATGATGTGGCGGGATGATGTGGCGGGATGATGTGGCGGGATGATGTGGCGGGATGATGTGGCGGGATGATGTGGCGGGATGATGTGGCGGGATGATGTGGCGGGATGATGTGGCGGGATGATGAAGTGCCTTAGGAGCAGAAGAGTCTCACTGCCTCGCTGTTTCCTGGGTGAGTGGTGCGGCTGCAGGCAGCACTGGCGGAGCAGGTGGAGACGGGCAAGGCGCAGATTGCTCTCCCCTCATCCCCTTCCACTGCTACCTACCCTCCCTCCCCTCCCCTCCCCTCCGCAGCACATATGATACATTTGAGGCCGTCCCTCCGGACCACATAAAGAGAATGCGCCAGGGTCAATTAGCAGAGGAGGCGGTGTGGCTGCAGGCGGCGCTGGCGGAGCAGGTGGAGACGGGCAAGGCACAGCAGCAGGAGCTGGAGCGCACAGTGCTGCAGCACTCACCCACCTTTTGGGGCGCCTTCTGAGTTGACTCAAAAGCAAATCCCCTGTGCTATCAATCCCGCCCCACAACACCAGCACATATGATACATTCGAGGCAGTACCCCCCGATCACATAAAGCGCATGAGGAAAGGTCAATTAGCAGAGGAGGTGGTGCGGCTGCAGGCAGCGCTGGCGGAGCAGGTGGAGACGGGCAAGGCGCAGCGGCAGGAGCTGGAGCGAGTGCAGCAGGAGAAGGTGCTGTGCCGCGTGTGCTTCGAGCGTGAAATCAGCCTCGTGCTGCTGCCCTGCCGCCACCGCGTGCTCTGCCAGTGAGTCAAGTGCCATGGTTGTAAGTCGCCTGTCTTATGCCATTCCCCATGCCTCATGACCCATTCCCCATGCCTCATGACCCATTCCCCATGCCCCATGACCCATTCCCCATGCCCCATGACCCATTCCCCATGCCCCATGACCCATAACCATGCCCCATCCGCTCTTCTCCCTTCTCCTCCCCCCATCACACCACCAGTCCCTGTGCAGACAAGTGTCGGCAGTGCCCCATATGCATGTGCTCATGCTCATCCCTGCCCCGTTTTCTCCATCTCCCCTATCCGCTCTCTCCCTCCCTCCATCACACCACCAGTCCCTGTGCAGACAAGTGTCGGCAGTGTCCCATATGCCGGCGGCATATTGCAGACCGCATGGCCGTGTTTGACGTGTGAGGGGGGGGGAGCGACACACATGTTGGGAGGCGCCTAAGAAAATGGCATGTGAGGGAACCAAGTAGCCATGTCTTGCAGTGCCCCATATGCCGTCGGCATATTGCAGACCGCATGGCCGTGTTTGATGTGTGAGGGGGGGAGAAGGGACTCGCCGGCAGGGAATCTTGTAGTTGGGAGTGATGCAATGCGCGTGTGGTGTGGTGCAGAGGGAGAGGGGAAAGAAAGGGGGGCGGGGGAAGGAAGGGGGGCGGGGGGGGAGGAATGGGTGAGGGCCCAGGTGGATGGGGAGGAGAAGCGCTGCAGGAGACACTGTTGAAGGGCAGAGCAATGACTGCAGTGCTGGGTGTCATGGCAGCTGTGGTTTATTCGTGCAGTCAGGGAAGTGGTGGGTACACTGGTTGGTTGTACAAGGGTTGCACTGTTGGTGCTCCCGAGCTTGTTTGCAGCATATGCTAGTCAAGGCTCAGAAGGTATACCAGCATGTATTGTACACATACAGTGCCGAAGTACAACCCCTAAACGTTTGGAGGTTAGCTAAGGCTGAAAAATCCGAACTAAAAAAACATCTATCTAGCCTATACATTGATTAACTTCTGCCGGACACTTAACATACAACACACTAGACGTGAATGGTCAGCTTGGTACAGTATACTGGGCTATTCTCGAATCTGGTCACATGTAGCTCAGGTCATGGCAAACAAGCAGCAAGTCTACACATACAAGAATCACTGACATTCAGAAATAAAATGAAACTTGAGGTTCAACATGCGTTAGCACGCAACTCGGTTCTCATGCCCTGTTGCGGCGGCAATGCCAATGCAAGGCGGCAGTTCTCGTGGTTCAGAAGGAGCAGGAGGATTCACACAAGCATTCCCAAACTCCTGAAGCCTTGCGATGCAGGCTACGAGTTCAGGAACGCCGCCTGTAGGTCCGGACGGGTTGAGACGGTAGTGCAGCGCGGGCTTTAATCTCTTCTTATTTAGAAGATGATCCACCAGTTTAGAAGAATCCACCCACCTGGCGTTTAACCGAGCCACAACTGAAGCAGGTACTGCTGGGGTGCTGGCACCTGCAGCTTTTTTCTTTACTGTCACAGCACCACCTGCAGTGCTGTTCGTTCCATTCGATTCAATCACGCTGTTGTCTGTCACACTGCTGCCGGCCTGCTTGGGGCTATTTAGGCGGTCCGCGTGGCACAGGAAGAACACGTGCCCGCTGTTCCCGCTGTAGAAGGCCTCTGATTGGTCCGCGAGTGCTGCTGCCACGTCAGCAATGCGTTTCTCCCACGAAGCACCCTTGAGGTTGTAATAGCCGGCCTCATACTCCTCCACGTACTCCCTGCGACGTGGCAGCAGCAGAGAGGCACAAAGAGGCACATGGGGTGTGTGAAATATGAGATTCATTAGGGGTTGATCAAGGATCAATCACCATCCTGTACTCCCTTCACCGCCGCAGCAGCAGCAGCAGCAGCAGCAGCAGCAGCAGCAGCAGCAGCGGCGGCGGCGGCGGCAGCAGCAGCAGCACACTGAAGCACATGACGGTGAGAGTTTCTTAACAAACTCCCTGCAACGCACCTCACAGGGGCACGTGGGGGGTCAGGTTCGGCAAAAGAGACGGGGTGGAGCAGGGCAGGGCAGGGCGGGGTGGGGTGGGGTGGGGAAGCGCGGGTCAGAGAGGGGAGGGCGGGCCGGGTAGGGGGAGGGCGGGGCAGGGAGAGAAGGTCGGGGCAGGACGGGCAGGGAGGGGGAGGCAGCGCGCGCTGCATACCGCGCAGCAGTGCGGCGGGGGAGCGGTTGTCCGCCACGTCCTGCTTCCCCCCGAGGTAGGTAGTGCGGGCGGGGGACGGGAGGGAACCTCAGCGCGCAGGCGAGAGGGATCGGGGAGGGCGGGGGACGGTGGAAGCCTCAGCGCACGGGCAAGAGGCGACCCACGGTGGCGGGGGAGTGGTGAGGGCGGGGGAGCAGGGGAGCGGGGAAGCTGGGGAGCGGGGGAGTGAGGAGCGGCATACCGCGCAGCAGTGCGGATGGGGGAGTTGTTGTCCGCCTCCTCCTCCTTCTTCCCCCCGAAGTCAAGCAGAAACACTCCGCTCTTCTGCATCTTCAGCCTCCGCTTCTGTTTTCATAAATTTCTCAAAAATCAGATTCGACATACCGCGCAGCAGTGCGAGCGGGGGAGTTATTGTCCCCCTCCTCCTTCTTCCCCCCGAAGTCCAGCAAAAACACTCCGTTCTTCTGCATCTTCCGCCTCCGCCTCTCCTGCCGCCGCCGCCCCTTCTCCTGCAGCCGGTTCTCCGCCTTAATCTCTTCCAGCCGCTTCTTCCGACTCCGCGGATCTTCCTGCGCCAACTGCGCCAACTGCATCCGCGCATACTCGAGGAACCTCCTCCGCTTCTCCGCACCGCTCTCCGCTACAGGCTCTTGCGATTGATCCGAGGGACTTTGACTCTCTCGCATTCGCTCCTCCTCACTCTCTTGATCCTGATCCTGCATCTTCCGTTCTTGCTTCTCCTGCCGCTTCCGCGCGCTCTCCCTCTGCCGGTGCTCCGCCTTGAGCGCTTCCAGCCGCTTCTTCCGACTCCGCGGATCTTCCTGCGCCAACTCCATCCGCAACTGGTCGTTCATCCTCTTCCGCTTCTCCGCGCCGCTCTCCGCTGCAGTCTCTTGCGACTGATCCGCGGGGTTTGCACTCGCTTGCTTTTGCTCCTCCCCATTATATCGATCCGGTTCCTGCTTCACTACTATCTCTTGCAACTGATCCGCGGGGTTTGCACTCGCTTGCTTCTGCTCCTCCTCGTTCTCTTGATCCGGTTCCTGCTTCGCTACTATCTCTTGCGGCTGATCCGAAGGATTTGCACTCTCTTGCCTGTACTCCTCTTCATCCTGATTCTGCTTTGATGCGTCGCACGCGGATGCGCTTGCGCGGGGAGCCCCTTGCTTGCGCCCGCTCGCGGATGCTTGATTGCGCGCGGACGCGATAGCGCGAGGGGGGCAATGCCCGCACCCTTCTGTGTGGAGCAGAAAGAACAACCGGCCGGCATCGTCGTAGCAGTACGGAACGATGCCCGCGGCGCAGTAGTCGGCGCTCACCGCCGCGAGCCACGCGTTTGACTCCACCATCGGTATTGTGGGGTGGGGAGGACCAAGAGGGGGGTGTGTGTCGAATGGCTGGGGTTTTGAACTGTCTCGTACGCGATGAAAATCCCGAGACCCTCGAAATGTTCGCATTCAAACACGCAAGTAAAAGGATATGAACACAACAAAAGAAACGATGCAATGCAATACACAAGCTGCAACATATAGGGATGGTTCCTAACGAGATGGCAAAAACAAAACCGGCAAAAGGGATGCTTATGAAGCACACTCCCTCAGGTCCTACCTACTATGAGGTTAGTTACAAGTGAGAATAAATACACTGCACAGCACATACAGGGAATGTCAGTCAGAATTATCGGGAAATTAGCGGCGGCTGTGTGCTGTGATTTCGCAGAACATTTGAGGTCCTGTAGCAAAGCCCCTGTAGCAAAGAAGTTGACGCGGTGAAACGACGCGCGTCGTGTCGTGTGCCGTTGTAATGAGGTGCCGTGTAGCAAAGGTCGCCTCGCCTCAAAGCACTATATCAAAGTTGTTAATGCTGTGACACAATACAGCCCGCAGTCAGGGAAGGTAGGGCAGGCACGGCAGGCAGCGCAGCCGGGGAGGTCTTCAGAGGACACGCAGCCAATGAGAGCCCTCAGGTCAGAGAGCATGCCTAAAAATAATTTACAAGTTGCACCGCAGGAAGCATCGAAGAGCATGCTGAAGGGCAGCTGTAGAAAGTTTAGCTAGCAGAGACCATCAGCCTCCTTAGGAAAATGTGGATCCAAAACAGCTTTCTAGGCGCCTCTGCTGCTTTTGCCTCTGCTGAATTTCAGCCCAGCACAGCAGCCATAGCTGTAGAAAGAGGGTTAGAGCAAAAGGAGAGGGGGGGAAGGGGGGGGGGGGGGGGGGGGGGGGGGGGGTAAGGGCAGGAAATAATTAGACAAGAGACTTAAAATAGGCTGACTGACTGAGACTTGAGCAAGAACAGCCAAAGCACTCTTAGAAGAGTACATACACTCCTCAGGTGCCAGGTGCCCCATAAGAGGCCACTTACAAAAAAAAAAAAAAAAAAAAAACATGATGGAGAGAAGAGAACTCTGCTTCACTGGGAGGCCAGGTGTCAGCACCACACCCCAAGAAAACACACAGCGAAGAGAGTGGCCAATCAGAGCGTACCTCCCAAAGCAACAGAGCGCCACGTGGCAGCAGCTGAGCGGTCGAGAACCTCCATCACCTCCTCCTCGGTCTAAGGCGGTAGGGAGGGAAATGGAGAGAGATTTTGGGTGGGAGGAGCAGAGGTCAGGTAAAGACATCACAGAATTTCACAAGAGTTGTGCATAGTCAACCAGGGTCACATGAGTTGTTAAAGGAGGGCGTGGAGTAAAATGCAGGGTTAACTCACGCCCTCCTTAAAGCAGGGTTACTGCTCACAGTTGACATGGGCCACTCCCCCTGCTGCATTGCCATGCTGCCATACGCTTTCATCCCCCCCTCCCCGCCCCCATCCCATCCAATCTCTCCTCCCACCTCGCACTGCTCCAGCAGCTGCTCTCGTTTGGGCATGGCTCACAGCTGCACCGCCACAGCTGCACTGCCACAGCTGCACCGCCACAGCTGCACCGCCACAGCTGCACCCCCACAGCTGCACCCCACAGCTGCACCCCCACAGCTGCACCGCCATACACCTCTCAGCCTGGCCACCCCCTCAACCCCCCTTTCTCGCTCTCACTTCCTAGGCCCCCCCTTCCTTCCCTGCCTCTCACCTCGCACTGCTGTAGCAGCTGCTCGCGCTTGGGCCTGGCCCACCCCCACACGCCTCTCAACATCACAACCCCCTCAGCCCCTCTTCCGTGTTCTCAACCCCTTCAACCCATTCTCCCCCCTCTCCCCCTTTTCTCTCCCCCCGGTCTCTCACCTCGCACTGCTCCAGCAGCTGCTCGCGCTTGGGCATGGCCCACCCCCACAGCTGCACCGCCACCTGCACGGCGCGGCTCTGCTGATCGCGAGTCATCTCCGCGCCTGGCGAGTTGGGGTGGGGTGGGTGGGGGGAAAACGTGCGAGGAGAAGACGCGAACATGCTTAGTCAGACAACACAGCTGCACCGCCACCTGCACTGCCCGGTTCTGCTGGTTGTGAGCAAGTCATCTCAGCAACTGCAAGAGGGGTCAGGGAGAGGACACGGATAAGTCACAACAGGGGATAGATAAGGGGCAGAGCACACTGGGGCAGGCAGCAAGTCAAGGAGAGTCAAGCTGAGTCAAGACGGGTCAAGCGCATGCAGTCCTCCACCATTGTGAGCAGTTGTGACAACGAAGAGCACGTACCCCCCTTTGACAGGAAAGCGCACAGGTCAACACAGTCATCGTCCTCGGGTCAGGCAAGTCAAGCAGGTCAAGCGGAGTCAAACCGATTCAAAGTGAGTCAAACCGAAATAAACCAAGCTGAGGAGAGTATGGGAGAGGCACTTACAGTCCTCCACAAGGGTGAGTAGTTTAGCAACAAAAAGTGCCGATCCCCCTTTGACGGGCCAGTGCACGCTGGGGCAGGCTGCGATCCTTGCCACCACAGCCAGGGACAGGTCAACCCAGTCATCGTCCTCCGGGTCAAGCAAGTCAAGCAGAGTCTGCGCAGGGGAGCTCTCTGGCAGCACATGTAGCAGCCCGTGCATGCCCCAGTCCAACACCTCCCCTGCTGTGGCGTCCGTGCATGACCCATCCTCCTCTAGTTTCTGGAGTGGGGAGAGGGGGAGAGAAAGAGGGGGGTGGGGGGATTGGGGATGGGGGGAGCCCTCTCGCGTGGCACGTGGCTCATCTCGCTCTCTACCAGCCGCCACTTGCTCTGAGCCACCTTAGCAGAACCTACCAAGTGCAAGGACTAGGACACTCACGTCATAGCTCAGCCAGATGGAGAGCCGTGCATGGCCTCCATGAGCCGGGGCATGTGGCTCATCTCACTCTCCACCCATCCACATTCAATGTTTGGTAGTGCAAGCACATGAGTCACCTTTAAAACCCACCAAGTGCAAGCACTCACATCATAGTTGAGCCATATCGACAATGCGTGCATGGCATGGCCTCCATGAGGCGCGGCATGTGCGTGTCTCTTCTCGCTCTCCACCAGCCGCTTGCTCCTTTCACTCACCTCCAATCAAACCCACCTTACCGAGTGAGAGTGATACTGGGAAGAGAGAAAGAAAGAGGGCGGAAAGCTCACGTCATAGTTGAGCCAGATGGAGAGTGCGTGCATGGCCTCCATGAGACGCGGCATGTGGCTCATCTCGCTCTCCACCACCACCCTTCCGGTCCTTACCCACACATCCCGTCAGCTATCGGCAAGAGACACTCACATCATAGTTGAGCCATATCGACAGGGCGTGCATGACCTCCATGAGACGCGGCATGTGCTTCATCTCGCTCTCCACCAGCCGTCCAATGCGCAGCCACATGGGCCACCCCACCTCCGACCCTGGATTGCCCATCCTCTCCACCCGAGCCATTGCCCGAGCCTCGCGGTCAGCCTCGGAGCCCTCGCCGAGCCACTTGTTGAGCACCACCTGTGGCGAGGGAGGGAGGAAACGATGAGGAGAGGGAGGAAAGCAGGCAGAGAGTGAAACGCATATGTATACACAGACACCATACAGACTCACTCTCCATCTCGCCCGCACACACACCCCCACTCCTTGGACATGGCATACACACACCCAATCAAGACTCACCCGAGCACACAGGTCCAGCTCCCGTTCTTCCATGGGCGCCCCCCGGCTGTTGATACGGAGGAAATCCAGCAGCACCTCATACGCCCACGTGTGCTGCTTCCTCATCCCCGCACACATTCCCATGCACCCAACACTTACAGGAAAAAAAGGAATCACTCACCCGAGCACACAGGTCCAGCTCCCTCTCTTCCATGGCCGCCCCCCGGCTGTTGATGCGGAGGAAGTTCAGCAGCACCTCATACGCCCACGCGTGCTGCTTCCTCATCTCCTCACTCCTCAGCACCGCTGCCACAAACTCGGACACATAAGAGCTCTTCTGCTGCTGCTGCTGGTGCTGCTGCTGCAGCCGATCGCGGGGTGAGAGCGCGTGGCGTGCACCCCCCGTTGCCAGGTGTCAGCGCGCCATTCGTCCCGCCGGCCCAGTTGCTGCCGCCGCCCCAGTTACTGCCGCCCCCCCAGTTGCTCCCATTACCCCACCCGAACCCGTTACCGTTGTTACCGCGGTTACCGCCGCCGCCGCCACCGCTGTAGATGCTGGCAGTGCTGGTGAGGGCTGCAGCAATAGCACTTGCGAAACCACCACCACCACTAGCTGCAGCAGCACCAGCGGCAGAAGCAGAAGCGCTACGGGCACCAACACTGCTGACAGAAATTTCGCTGCCCGGGCCGAGCCCTCCTTCCTGGGACAAAACGTCGTCCTCCACTGCCCCAGCCCCGCCCCTGCTGCCCGTGAAACTGCCCATGAAAAAATCCCACCTCTTACTGTTACTCCCACTCCCCCCGCCTCCACTCCCAATCGCAGCCAGATTCCCACCATCCGCAGCAGCACCTTCGCGGCAGCTTCCTGCAATGCTTCTAGTATCCGACTTACTGTCTGCCCCTGCTTTCTCCCCATCCGCTGCCCCACGGCCCCCTTGCATGGCGGTACCCCAAGCAGACGCGGCAGCAAGAGCGGCAGACGCCCACTTGGGAGTGTTGGAGCTAAGGAGAGAGACAGAGGAGGAGAGAGCAGCTGGGTTTGGACTGTGAGAAGAGGTGGATTTTGGGCTGCTCTGCTGGTGGTGGTGCTGCTGCTGGTGGTGCTGGTGGTGCTGCTGCTGGTGGTTGTGGTTCTGGCTGTAGCGGTGCTGATGCTGGTCGCTGGTGATGCTTCTAGGGCTCGAAACCACACTGGACGGGCCTCTGGGGGTCCTAGGACTGGCCTGAGGCCCGGCGGTGCCGCCGTTGCCGTGGCTGGAGGTTTGGTACACGCCGAGGCTGCCGGCAGCTCCGGCACCGAAGCTAGAAGCTCCTGTGCTGACATAGCTGGTGCTGGGCCGCTGTTTCTGAGATCCGAAGAGAGAGAGGACACCTCCCAACGCCCCCCCACCTCCACTACTAGCCTTGCCACTGGCAGGGCAAGACTCTTTAGCAGAAGCAGAAACCCCCCCGGCTCTCCCCCAGGATGTTGCTGCTCTCTCCGGCGCGCCTACTACAGTCACGCTGCCGGTTGCACTGCCGCCCGCACTGCCACCCACGCTGCCAGCCGCACTGCCGCCCAGTCCGAGCATCCCCGCCCCCGCAGCTCCTCCGGGCGGCGCGCTCGCCGCCCCGCTCCCGCCGCCCAGAAACCGCACCGATTTCACCGCAGCAGTCAGTTTAGCAAACCTCATCGCCACAGACTGCACCCCACGCCCCACAAACACCATCCGCACAACCGCATCAAACCCCTCTGCACCCAGCCTCCCACTCGCCACCGCCCGCAACCCCGCATGAAATGCTGCCTCCTCCACGCCCATACCTTCCACTGCCGAAGCTACAGCCATGGTATCGTCCGGATGCAGGTTCGGCAGGTCCCGCATGGCTGCCGACAGCGTCATAGCAAGCAGGCCCGGGCCGAGGCTGAGATGCAGGTACAGCCGGTCCTGCTCCTCGCACCGCTCCTCCAGGCTCGAGTGCTTGGCCGCGGCTAGGCCTTCAGCCAGAGCGACTTCGGAGAGAGAAGCCAGGGACATGGGTGACCAGGCAGTGCGGAAGGATGGGCCTGGCACGGAGGGGGATGGGGCGGAGAAGCTGGGGAGCCGGCCCCGACGCTTCTTCGGCTGCTTCCGTATGCTGCCTGTGGTGCTGCTGCTGGTGGTGGCAGTACCACCAGCAGCAGCAGCAGCAGCAGCAGCAGCCGCGGCTTCTGTGGCCTCTCCATCATCCCTCTCCTCTATGACTACCTCTAGCACTTCCCCTCCTACACCCTCCCGGCCCCTTCTCCGTCGCACCCACTCGCCTCCTGCCACATCAGCAGCCGCTGCACCGCTGGCGTCGCGGCCGCCATGGCTGCTGCCGCCCGGTCCTCGCAAGAGGACAAAATCGCCAGCAGGCACGACACGACAAACGAGCGGCACGCAGGCAGGTTCGCGCCCGCCCTCTTGCCGCCCAGAAGAACGGACACATTCTGAGGGGAGGTGGAACAGGGGGAGGCTGCACCTGGAGCTATGTGACTCCCAGTGCTGCTGATACTGATGCAAATACTGGTATCAGCAGCAGCGGCGCCAGAAGCATGGATAGGGGTGGTCCAGGGACGCAAGCCATAAGTGGGGGAGGAGGGCGTGCTACTCAAAGGCGTACTGCTGAACGCACCCATACCCCCTCTGGTCGGTGTAGACCCTCTGGTGGGTGTACTCCCACCCCCTCTGGTTGGCGTCGCCACACCGCTCCCTCTCGTCGGAGTCCCCCTACCTCCCCTATGCTGCTGCAGCTCCTGCTGCTCCTGCTGCTGCTCTAAGAGGCGTTCAAAGAAGGCGATGCGGTCGAGCACGCGCAGGAGGATCACAGCAGCAGTGGCGGGGCGCCACGCGCTGATGGCCGCAGCCACGCCCACGAACAGCAGAATGTCGTCGTGCTGGCACCGCGCTGACAGGAACCGGTCGCTCTCCCCTCCTGCCAGCGCATCTTTCACCAGCCGAGACATTATCGATACTGCTGATCCCCCTCCTGCTCCTGCTCCTCCTGCTCCTCCCCCTCCTCCCCCCCTCCTCCTCCTGCTGCTGCTCCTGCTCCTCCTGTTGCCCCTCCTGTTGCTGCTCCTCCTGTGCCTGACCTGCCCCCCTCTGCCCGGCCAGCATCGTCGAACTCAGGAGGGGGGCGCCAGCGCTGCTTGCGGTGTGGAGTGATGGTTAGGGTTGGCGGAGAGGAGAGGTCAGAAGCATGTGACCCTTCTACCCCTCCTGCTGATACTGTTGCCCTTGCTGCTGCTGCCCCTGCACCTGCTGCCCTTGTCCCTGCTGCTACTGCTGCTGCTGCCCCTGCTGCTGCCGCTCCTGCTCCTGCTGATGCTCCTATTGCCCCTGGTGCTGCAGCAGCTGGAGAGCCAATAGACCCGGGTTGACTCGCCCCACGCCCCAGGCCCGAGGGCACATTGGCCGTGTACGGACGGTGCGATCTGAGCGGTTGATGCTGCTGCCTCTCAGCAACCGACGGCCGGGATTGCTCGCTGGTGAACGGCCGCTCTGCTCCCGAACTTGCAAGTGCTCTCTCCTCCCTATGCAGGACTCTTGCATCCCTTGCCCGGTCTTCCCTTACCCTCCTGCTGCTACTACCACCCCTCTCTTCCCTCTCCAGTAGACTGCTAGAAGCCCTCTCCCTCCTCTCAGCTGACCTGTCTCTCTCCCCTCTCTCCCCTCCCTCCTCTTGCACCCCCTCCGCCCGTGATTCACCAGACTCACTGTCCTCTGAGAGAGCAGCAGCAGCAGCAGCAACAGCAGAGGAGGTGATACTATGCCACTGCCCCACTGCCAGTCTAGACCCCTTGTGCTTCCCTGGCGAATCAATCACTTCGCCCTGAGACACCGCTGCTCCCCCTACATACAGCTCCGCGCCCCCTGCTCCTCTCCCGCCTCTCCCCCCTCTTACCCCTCCGCCTGCCCCTCCCCCGCCCCTTTCCCCCGGCCCTCTCCCCCCTCCATCCCCCCGCCTGTCCCATCCCCGTCCTCTTGAACCCCTGCCACAGCAGCAGCAGCAGCAGCAGCAGAGATCTGAATTCCACCCACAGGGGGAGGCAAGAAGGGAGCTGCCACTGCACCTGCTGTTGCCGCTATCACTCCTCTGCCACACATCCGCCTGCCCATACCCCCTCCATGCCACTGCACCCTCTCCTGCTCCCGCACCTCCCGCTCTCCCCTCTCTTCCTGTCGCTACACCCCCACCCACCCCGCCCCCACCTCCCCCCTCCGCTCCTCCTTCCCCTTCAGGCGATGAGTCGTCATTTTCAGCTGCCCAGGACGGCCGGCCGTCACCCCATTGGTCCCAAAACTTGAGCCAGACGGCCAGGGCAGCCGTGAAAACTTCGCCGGTGCAGACCGCAGGCAGGTGGTCCGACGTCTCGGAAGTTGCCTGGAACTTGCGGCAGATCCACTCAAACTCACGATGGGATGCCGAGACAGAAGACCAGGCTCGGCCGAGCCTCCCCGATCGACCCTTCATCCAGGAATGGACTGCTCCCGATGCTGTGCCTGTTGCTCCAGCTGCTCCTGCTCCTGCTGCTGCTCCGCTTGCCCCTCTCCCTCCCGCTGTACCCACTGTTCTGTCCAAGCCCCCTGCCAGAGAGTCACGGTCTACGTCCCAGGGGCCTGCTCCAACAGTAGCAGGGCGAGCTACGGTCAACCCTGCACCAGCCCTCCTCGTTGTTCTACCCACTCTTCCTCCCCAACCTCCTCCTCCCCCTCCCCAACCTTCTCCTCCCCCTCCCCCACCTCCTCCTTCAATAACAACAGACCCTTCACCCGTACCCCACCTTTCCTCCATCTCCTCCTCCTCCTCTCTCCCCCTCCCTTCTCCAACCCGCCTTCCCTGCCCCACCTCCTCCTCTCCCTCTCCCTCCCCCCTTCCCCTGCCAGAGCAGCCATTAGAACATCCATATACTGAGAAAACAGCAGCGACCAGTGCATCCGAGCCTCCTCAGCTCGGCACCGAGCCTGCGCGATAGGCCCGAACTCCCTGTAGGGGCAGGCAGCAATGGGGCCGTCAAGGGTGGAGTGCGGTGCGGAGGGTGGGAAGGGGGACTGGGATTGAGGAGAAGGGGGGTCATTAAGAAGTATGCTGAGATTGAGACTCGGACGAATTGCTGATGCTGATGCGGGTCCTGCTGGGGCTCTTGCTGCTGCAGCTGCTTTTTCTGCACTTCCGTCCACTTGTGATGAACCCGAACCTGCACCTCCCCCTCCTCCAACCACTCTTCTCCCCTCCTCTTCTCCCTCCTCTCTCCCCTCCCCCTCTCCCTCCTCCTCTCTCTCCAAAGCAGCAGAAGCAATGTCTTCATCGATATCGCTCAGATTCAACCGCCCAACGGGAATGCGGGAGAAAGACAGCTCCATCGAGTTGCCTCCACCGCCCAGATCTCTCCCACCCCAAGCAAACTTCTTGCCCGGCATAAGCTTCCGGTCCTCCCTGCCCGAACCTATCTCCCTGACCGAACCTATCTCGCTGCCCGAACCAAGCTCCCTGCTCGAATGCACCTCTCGTCTCAGACTCCGCCCGTCTTTGCTCCCCGCTTTGCTACCTTTCCCTCTCCTCTCGCTCCCTCTCGCTTCCTCCTCCTCTTCCCCCTCCTCTTCCACCTCCTTTTCCCAACTTCCTCCTCCCCCCTACCCTCACCCCTCTCACCCTCGCCCCTCTCACCCTCGCCCCTCTGACCCTCGCTCAGCATGACTTCAAAGCTAAGGTCCGCCTCTGCTGCTCCCTGCCGCACTCTGGAAAGCGCCTGTGGCGGAAGCACCTGCAGGCTGCGCGCAGGCGCACTGCTGGTCCGCGCCACTCCGCCCATCTTGCCCCTCGTGCCACTGGGGGGGAAATGGGGGGCATCCTGCATGTCAACACCCCCTCCCTCTCCGCTCCTCACCTCACCATCATCTCCCTGCCCCCGTGCATCATTCTGTCCTTCTCTCTGCCCCTCTCTCAGTCTCTCTCTCTGCTCGTCTCTCTGCGTCACTTTCCCCCGCCCGTGCTTGCCCCTCCGCATGGGCGACTTGAGTCTCGCGGGCAGCAGCAGCGGAATCACGGGCTGGTGCTCAAACTGCACGCCGCACGAGGGCGACCGCAGCAGGGGCGACTGCAGCGGGGAGGCCGACAGAGATGCACGCGGGAAAGGGATATACAGCCCTGAGGAGGCGTCAAGCGAGGAGGACAGATGCTCCCCCCGCATGGGGGCAGGGGAGCGTGCCCGCTGAATTATCGTCAAATGCCCCCTCTCCTCCGCCTCCTCCTCCTCCTCCCCTTCCCCCTCCCTCCACGTCCCCCCTCCGCTTCTCTCTGCCTCTTCAAGCTCCACCCTGCCCTCCCACTCGCCCATGCTAGCCCAGGGGTCTCCACTCTCCCTAGCCTCTCTAGCCTCTGAATACCCTACACTGGTATCAGCGCCACTGGAGCCATTCTCATCCTCTCCCCCTCCTTGGCCCTGGTCTGGATTGCTACCGAATGACCGCCGCCGCTGCTGTCTCTGCTGCTGCTGGTCCCGCTTCTTCCGCACTAGAGGGCTGTCTAGCCCGGACCTTCCCACTCCCATACCTCCGCCCATGCCCCCGCCCGAACCTACCCCGAGAGCTTCCAAAGCAGCGCGGCTAACAGGAGAGGCAGAGGAGGTCCGGGAGAGGTCTCGAAACAGAGGAGCCTGGGCAGAGGTCGCTCCTCCTAGGGCCCTGCTGCCACCAACCGCCAACGCAGCAGCAGCAGCAGCAGCAGCAGCACCGCCAGCACCTGAGATTGCACCGGCAGAGGCATTGGCACGTGCACCTGCAGCTGCAGTGGCAGGGGTAGGGGCAGAAGAACCCAGAGAGCCCGCGCGCACAGGGCTGCAGTAAGCGTCACTGCCACTGGAATCATCCTCCGCCACAGACGACCCAAACGACCCGAATCTCCGCCTCCTGCGTTCCCCGCCCTCCTCCTGCGCGCGGCTGGGCGGGCGCGGGGGCACCTGGGGGAAGTTCTTGGGGAGGGATGGGCGGAAGGAGGCGGAGGCGGAGGAGGAGGAGGAGGAGGAGGAGAGGTGGGAGAGGGAGTGGGGGTGCTGGGGCGAGAGGGTGGAGGGGAGCTGGTGCAGATGCTGCAGTCGGTGGTGCTGGTGCTGCTGGTAGTGGTGGTGATGCTGATGATGCTGAGGATGGAGTGAGGAGGGGGATAAAACAGTTTCACCAGCAACAGCCGCAGCAGCAGCCACAGCAGCAGCAGCGCCACTAGAACGACCGCCAGTACCAGCAGACGGGCTGCGGGCCCTACCAGCAGCAGAGAAGAGCGCCAGAGAAGCGCTATCAGCCCCGTGACTAGCCGACCGCACGTGACTCCTGGGAGGAATAGGAAAACTCAAACTACCCAGAACACCCGCCACATGGTGTGGCGCTCGAGGGGGGGTCCCACTGCCCTCCACCCGCCCTCCTCCCACTGACCCGCCCCCTCTCTCCCCCCACCCCCCCGCCCTCATCCCTCCTCCGCCCCCCAGAGCAGCGGCTCTTCTTGCAGCAGCAGCGGCCGCGGCTGCCTCTCTGACTCGCATCCACTGGTCCTCGTCCCGGCTGCCCCCTATCCGCCCGTCACACGTGCTCGATCGCTCTATGGGCTCTGGGCTCTCCCATCCCTCCTCATCTTCTTCCTCCTCCTCTTCCCTCTCGTCCTCCTTTTTCTCCTTCTCCTCATCCCCCTTCCCCTGCGCCTTCTTCTCAGTTTCCTGCTCCTTCTCCCTTTCCCTCATGCCCTCTCTAGTAGCACCCATGGGATCAGTAGCAGGTTCGGCATCAGTGCCCATTCGCCCAATCTGAGCTTCCATGGCACCGCCCACGCCACAACTGCTTGCATCATCCTCCTTACTGTCACCCGCACCCCGGACTGCTACAGCCGTCCCCTTACCTGCCGCCCTGGGAACCGAATCCGCTTCTCCCGCCCCGAACCTCTCTTCTTCCCCAACCCCCTCCTCGATAACTCTTCCCCCGAGGTCCCTTCCTTCCGTGGCCCATCCCCTCTAGGTGCTTCCTCCCGCGGCACTTCCCCTTCCGGTACTCCCCCCCGCGGCCCTTCCCTCCGCGGCCCTTCCCCCCGCACCCGTTCCCCCCGTGCAGCCGCCCTCCGCTGCTCCTTGATCTGTCGGCGCTTCTCTAGAATCTCCTGGACGACCGTCCTCGCCTCGCCCGCTCCCTGCCCGCTTCCCTGCGCCTCCTCACTCAACGCTATAGACTCCTCACTTGAGTCGCTCCCCCTCTCCCGCCCCCGCTCCTCCGCCCTCTCCGCCCTCTCCGCTCTCTCCGCTCTGCCCAGCCTACCCTCGCAGCCTATCTCACCTTCCGCTATTCCCCTTTCCGCCTCCCCTTCCGCCTCCATCTCGCCTTTCCGCCCTCCCCCCGCCCCAACGCCCCCGTCCCCGCCACTGCTCCGCAGCGCCTTCCGTTCTTCCCGCCGCAGCTGCAGGCTGTGCAGACGGTTCACGCGCTCGCGAATCTCCTCCCCTTGAATCGCGTCAGCCATTGACGGGGACAGGGGCGGAAACAGACACCCTTTCAAAGACCCTCCCCGGGCCTTAAGCCGCTGAGCCAGCTCCCCTTTCCCGTACCCCCGCGCCAGCGCTTCCCTCTCCCATTCCCCATCTCCCCCCATCGCTCCCCCTTCGCCCCCGCGTTCCCCCTCCCCGCTCGCCCCGTTCCGCCCATGGGGGAGCTTCAGTGACAGCCCGAGCCTGCGGCTGAGCGCCCGCTTCGGTGAGGCGGCGTTGGTTCGGATCCGAGGCAGGGCAGGCACGGGGAGAACCTCATGCCGATCGTCTCCGTCTGTCACCTGTAACGAATCAGACGAGCTATCCTCGTTAAAGAAATCCGGCAGCTTGTTGCTGCTGCTGGTGGTGTTAGCGTAGCTATTGCTGTTGCTGTTGCTGCTGCTGCTGCTGCCATGGCCGCTGCTCCTGTTCCGCGTGGTGAGGCTGCTACTAGAGCGTCTCATCATGCCCCCTCCGCTCTGACCCAACCCGCCCCCGCCGTTTCTGCTACTCTCGCCGCTGCTCTCCTTGTTGCAGCTACCCACCTTGCCGCCGCCGCCGCCGCCGCCACTGCTGCTGCGCGAAGCGGTGCTGCTGCTGCGGGAGAACACGCCCCTGATCCCCCCAGGCCCCCTTCTCCGCGCGCCTTCGCCTGCCGTTTCTTCTCCGCCGCGATGGCGGCCGCGCGCGACGGCGGGGGAAAGAAGTCCGCCTGGCGGCTGGAGCCGGCGGAAGAGAACGACTCAGACATGGCCTTTCTCTCCGGGAATTGCGGCCTCTCGGGAGTTTTCGGGCGCGCGTGGCGGAACATGCTGGGTCTGCGCGCGGGCTCCGGGTCCGTGCTTCCGCGATGATCATTATCCGGAGACGCGGGATGCGGGAGGTTCTTCTTGCTTCCGCTTCCGCCGCTGTTGCTTCCGCCGCTGCTGGGACGTTGAGCGCTGCTGCTGCTGCGGTGGGCATTCCTGTCCGAGTCATTACTCTCCTCCTCTTCAAAGCTCCTCCTCCTTTCGCTCACATGCCCGAACGACGCGGAATAAAACGGTCGCCGATGCGGAACCTCAGGCCCGGCATCCAAGCCTGCCGAAACTTGGCCCTTCCGAGGCTCTGGAACGGGCTCGACCGGGCCTCCGTCGTCCCTCCCATTGGTGCTGTGCCGCCTCCGGAGGCTCGGCATGCGCCACGTCCGGCCTTTCTTATCCTCCTTAAAAGACCCTCCGTTAGAGTCTTCGCCTTGCTTCACCAGCGCTCTCCGTCTCCTTCCACCGGGACTCTTAGCCGCATTCGAGCTCGCGCTTTCGCTCTCCTCCACACCTCGTAAATGCCGGTTTTCTGCCTCTAAATCTGCCGGATAAGGACCGCCGGACCCACCGTGAGAGTCGGTGGTAGATAGACTACTTTCGGAAGGAAGGAAACTATGGCTGATGACGTCATTAGGCGAATTAGTCCCTTTCGACCCACCATACGAAGGCTCCTCTTCATAGGTCGTAGTCGCTGTCCTGCCGTAACTCGTGGTAGCCTTTACACCCAACGCGCGACTCCTGGCTTCTACCCGTGCCGCTGCAATCCGCGCTTCGAATTTAATCTCCTCGCACGGGTCGGTTCTAGACTGCGGAATGTGCTTCGGATGCGCTGCGGGTCCTACAGTCGAGTTAGGGTTCGCTGAGCGAGGCCTGCTGACGTCACCCTGCTGATTCTGCTGCGTGTTCCACGTCACGGACCTTGGGACTGCCGAGCGGGGGACTAAAACTGTCTCACGGTAGGTATTTGACGAAGCCACGTGGCCGGTTTTGACAGGCCCGCCGGAGTTTGCTCTGTCAAGCTCAGTATTGGATGGCATTGTCGTTTTTCTTCTGGGTGCATCGCGACGCGACTCCTCGTGCTGCGATGCTAGCTGCTGTCGGGAAGTCTGGTGTGGCAACGGCGACCCTAGGTGCTGTGCGTGGAGGAACGACGGCGATGGCAGGTCAAACGGTAACACCGACGTCCCGCTGTTCTTCGCCATCGCATGTGCTTGCGACTACAAAACTCATGGGAAGAACTACGATTTAAAACCTAATCTAGTCATTTTTTAACTGCATTAGGAACCTATTCCAGTTTGGAGCCGACAGACCGACCGTGTAATCTCCATCCTCCTGATACCCCACCCACAAGAACTATCCGTTCCCAAGGTCCAGCAAAACATCAGCACGAAACAATTTCCTGGTTTGGTCGGTTTGGATACATGTATTCGCTATGCTCTCTGTCTGTCTTGCAAAGGCACTGTTCCGTGCCGTACGTACACACACCCCTTTTGCTGGTTGGTTCGGTTCGCTGTCTGTCCTGCTGTACGCACACACACAACAGTTCTGGCTTTTAGGGGGGACGCTCCGCGGAAACGCGCAAGACTGCTCTGCTGGTGCCCGAGCGCATGGCGCGGGAGGCCAGTCGCGGTAGTACCACACCTCGACTCTCGATGGGGGAGGAGATGGGGGAGGAGATGGGGGAGAATTGTGCGCGGGAGGGGACAAAAGACATCGATATTTGCTGCGTTGGCGGGACGGTTGGGGGGGAATCGAAAGGGCAAGGAGGAATAATCGGCGGAGCGAGGTTCGATCGGGTGTCGCGGAAGAACCCAGTTGCGCAATTCGTTGTGTTGCGCGGGAAAGCACCACAAGTCAAACAAGACCAGCCGGGGAAGGAAACTCTCCGCGACTAGAAGCGCAAGCGCATGCTTGCGCCAGCGAGATTCGGTGACGGGGGTGTACTTTCGCAAAAAACATGTCTGCCACCGTGCCAGCTCATGGGAATGCAGTTACACGAGCAGGACAAACTGACAGTACCGAGAGGCAAGGTTCGGGTGTGGTGTGGGAAACGGTTGGGGGTGCATCTCCATCTTTATGGGCATTCTTCATGTATCGACGGCCAAGAGAGAAGTCGGTTTTGTCGAGCCAACCTCCTTGTATGGAGGGAATCGCCTTCGGGGGCTTGGGGTGGGGAGTGCCCGTCTTTTCAACAGCTCATACAGAATCCTCAAGTGCCTGTTTCGAGTTGGATTGGGGGACTGTAGTTCATGACAGCATGGTATATGTCAGTTAAAAAACATATCATAACACTGTAATACTAGTAGTCAATGTCTGGGATGCTGGAGAAAACAGCAAGGTTTTAGAATATTATGGCTACATTAGTTCAAACCAAATGGAAACAGAGGGGGTAGGTGGAAAGGAATCACACCATTAACAGGTCAAAAGTCCCCGCAACTCTTCCAGCCAACACACATGTTACAGAGCAGCATAAGTCATCCCAACAAAGGCATCTGAAGGGATGCACTAAGCAAACAAGCTCCAACCCCCATTGGAGTGATAATGGTAGGCACAGGAAAGGAATGAACAACACAAGTTTGCCAGTCTGCACAGCACTGATAAATAATAAAGAAATCCGATGCGCATGGACCAATGGGGCAAACTTAAAACGAAAGGAACTTCAGTAAGAGGAGCAGTTGCAGACACTGCAGCTGTAGGCGATTCAACTCGAAAGGACCCTCCTCTCAGGTGGCTATCGCAAGGGGCAATATGGTATACCATAGCTGCATGAGGAGACGCCTCAGGGCAATCTCAGAGCAGCACTAAGAGGAGAAGTTACAGACGTTGCAGTTGATGGTGTCGTTTGCTGGCTCCCCGCAGGTGCCGGAGAGCGGTGCAATGCGGTAGTTGCACTTCTCGCTCAGCCTGCCGAAGCACGTGACCTGCTTCCATATGGCAGGGCGCGGGTTCAGATAGCAGCAGCCGTCGCACTCCAAATCTGCACGCATCAACATTTGAGTGCGAAAATGGGGAGGGGGAAGTGGGGGTTGGGGGGGAAGGAAAGGGACAAGAGGATTGGAAGATGACAAGCACAAGAGCAGGTGGGGATGGGGGGAGAGATGTGAGGTGGAGAGGGACGGGAAAGTTGACGAAGGGACACAAGAGGTAACAAGAGAACAGTTGAGAGGTTGGGAAGGTCGCCAAGGATAAATGAAGCGAGAAAGATGCGTTCAAGGAAGGACAGAGGGGTTGATGCGAACGGAACACGGAGACAATTATCAGCCCAGGCCATGAGAGAGAGAGAGAGAGAGAGAGAGAGAGAGAGAGAGAGAGAGAGAGAGAGAGAGAGAGAGAGAGAGAGAGAGAGAGAGAGAGAGAGAGAGAGAAAGGGGGTGGGGGTGGGGGGAAGGGGAGGGGAATGGGAGGGGAGGGGAGCGGCGAAGGAAATATACGAAGAAAGTCGGATTGTGTAAAACTTGAATCAAAGGTCGCTCAAGAATAGAGACAGAGGTGACATGAGAAACGTGTAATGGTGACAACATCGCCACGGGTTACGTGTGGGGAAGCGAGGGAAAGGAATGGACGTGACAAACTTTGATTTACACGAAGAAACGGTCGAGGAATCTGAGAAACGGTGTGTAACACACCCACAAGACGTGCGATTAACTAGCAGAGCAACTTACATCAGGCACGCAACGGACATGCGAGTAACGAGCAACGTAGAAGACATACCTCACGCATCAGGCATGCGGTAGGAAAGCAAGGTAAACCTATCTCATTCGACACTGCTACAGGAGGAAGTCGACTATGCCTCGCAGGTCCAGTTTCCGTTCACGGCGTGGACATTCAGTGGCTGCAACGGGCATCCACACGACTCACCACGAAACAGAAATAGGGTAACATAAGTAACGTAACGAAAATTCTAACCTCTTTGCACGATGTTGCACGAGGAGTCAACCATGTACTCGCAGTTTCCGTTCACGGCGTAGAATCCCAGCGGCGGCAGCGCAGCATCCATGGGACTCGGAAAGTTCTCCTGGAATCCGTTGAACCAGAACGGGGTGAAAGACACTTCGCCCGTGTCCGGGTCCTCGTTATAAGTGCACAGCCAGAAGACGAACCAGCCGTTGTGAAGCGAGTACGGGGACGCGAGCGTATTTGCAGCAGGCAGAACGCCGCCGTAAGAGGTAGCGGCGGAGATGAGCGGGGAGTGGTGGAAGAGGAGCAGGAGCGAGAGGACGAGAGGAGCCGCGAGCTTACTCAACCGAGGCGAAGACGGGGGACTGGACAGCGCTAGACGCTGTTGTGAGAAAGCCATTATGCTGATGACAGATTGGCGGATAAGATTCCAGAGAATGATGACTGAGTTTCTAAGAATGAATTTGATACGTTAGGAACGAGGAAGCGAGAGCAAGAGATGACGGGAGTATTAAACGAACACGTAAACTAAGTACCAAGTACCTGAGGATATTTCGCAATTTGGCGGAAACGTCTACGGCTGCACTACGCAAGATTAGCGCGGCTCGAACGACTACCTGGCCTTACGACATAAATATTACCGACCAATAGTAGCTTGTCAAAAGTATAATTTCTAGGGTTCGTTGGTTGCAAGTTCCAACCAAGCTTGTCTGCTGCAAGTGCGCGGGACCATGTTCTCCGGCCCTCCCCATCTCCTACAGTACACAGTACTCTCTGCGCCAGGCGCACCCAGCCCTCTCTGTTGTGTTCCGCCTGAGTGCGCGCACATCTCGGGGAACTTCTGACTGGCTCCTTCCGTCGGGGGGAGTGGTCACCACACATTCACCACCACCTCTGCACATCAGCTGGGCTGGTCGGGAGAGTCTTGTGGCAGGGAGTGCGCAGCGCAGGTGGTGGCAGATTAGGGGGAGGTGACCCCTACCACCACGTCGTTTAGCGCTGGATGGTCTCGAGAGTAGATGTTAGGAAATAATATCATACCGCATCCAAACTCCCTGCACCGCACAAGTCATTACTCCTTCACACTAACGTACACTCCCGTTGTGCAGTTATCACCCTTGACGTCAAGTGAATCTTGCTGGTCCCTCTGCTGCACTAAGTGGGTACTCAGCGTTTCTGATTTGAGGTGAAAGCATTTGAATTTCAACATCCATCACCTACACAAAGCTATATCATACCACATTGCCCACTACACACACTCATAAGGCTTCAACGATTTTGGCTTTATGCAAGAGCTGGAACAACCAGGGCTTCAGCCTCCTTGCCAATAACGGGCTTGAAGAGAGCATCGTCCTCGTCCTTGGGCGTGTGGATGGTAACCTGCATGAAGGCAAATAGTAAACAATAAAATAAATAGCATCTTTAGGATGCTCCATATTGTATGCACGAGACAAAAGGAATCTGAACAAGGTCAACTGGACATGCGCGTACAAAAAGTGGGTCATAATGGCGAGTACAAGGGAGACAGGAGCGGACACGCCATGGCACCCACCTGATCGGGCAGAGGGCGGACAACACCGGCCTTGCCAGTGGCGTCGTGCGGCAGCATGATCTTCACCTTGATGCCCAGCACTCCCTGATGAATACAGTCCAAGGGGGGAAAGGGAGAGATGGGGGTGGGAGAGAGGGGTGGGGAGGGGAGCTCTGCACAATTAGCGTCATGAGGCAGCATGATCTTCACCTTGATGCCCAGCACTCCCTGAGGGAGGGAGGTAGGGAAGAGGGAGTAGAAAGAGGGGGGATGTGGGAAGACTGGGGGAAGGAGGAAGTGATTGTGGAAGGGAGGGGGAAGACAAGGGGAGCCCTGAGCTACCATGGACATTAATGGCCAGCACTCCCTCGGCGAGAGGGGCCCTTCATGATCCCCTCCCTGAGTGGGCGCAGCACCTGGGCGGGCTTAACTGGCGCAGCACCTGGGCGGGTTCACCTGGCGCAGCACCTGGGCGGGCACACCTGGCTCAGCACCTGGGCGGGCTCACCTGGCGCAGCACCTGAGCGGGCTCACCTGGCGCAGCACCTGCGCGCGCGGGCTCACCTGGCGCAGCATGACGTGGCGCACGGCGGAGTCGATGTAGTCGCGCACGGGCCCACCGGACGAGATCATGTATCCGTCCTTGAACTTCATCGCCTTGGCCCTCTGCGCGCGCAGCTTCCCGCTCACAATCACCTGCGCCGCAGGCGGGAAGTGGGAGGGATGGAGTGAGAGTGGGGAGCAGGCGGGAGAGGTGTGGAGGGGAGGGCCGAGGAAGAGGGGGAATACGGGGGGAACACGTCAGCGTTCTGCCTTGCAAGTAACGGGAAGAAACATGTTCGTTTATTCCCGTCGCCACTTGCCACTCCCGCCACCATTGACATTGATCGAATTTCTTCCCACACGCCCCTCGCTACCCTCTAGCAGCCCTCAACGCCCTTCGTCGACACTCGCAGCCCCCACCATGTCGCACCCCTCCCGACTGGAGATAACCCCGTCAACCCCTCAAAAACCGCTCAACTGCTACCAAACGCTACCAATCCCTCCAGCACCTCTCAGCACCGCTTCCCACCTCGCAGCCCTTGGCGTTGCTCTCCATGATGAAGCGCAGCACGCCGTAGCACGCGCGGCGCACGGCGAGCCCGCCGAGCAGCTTGTAGCGCAGCGACTCCGCCTGCGCGACGGCGCAGAGGCCCTTGTTGGCGACCTTCTCGGCGTAGAGCTCCACCGTGCCCTCCTTGAACTTGAACCGCTTCTGCACCACCGACGTCAACTCGCGAATGCGCCGCCCCTTCTCGCCTGCCAGGGGGAGGGGGAAGGGGGTGGTGGCCGGGGGCGAAGTGGGGGGAGGTGGGGAGGGAAAAGGCGGGGAAAGGCGGGGGAAACGGGGAGGAAATTAGCGCAGGAATGGCGGTGTGCGGCGGGGAGCGCAGAGGCCCTTGTTGGCGACCTTCTCGGCGTAGAGCTCCACCGTGCCCTCCTTGAACTTGAACCGCTTCTGCACCACCGACGTCAACTCGCGAATGCGCCTCCCCTTCTCGCCTGCCACGGAACGCGGAGGGGTATGGGCAACGTGCGATTTTGAGCGCGAGAAATTTCAGGCGCCAAAGGCGATCGTCTCATCCCACGAGACAGGAGCGGGGTCAAAGGTCAGCTCGCGACGACAGAATGCGAGAACCTTATGGTGCTACAGATTTTGCGTGCGCGCGGCTTACCGAGGACGTTCTGAGTGCGCGTGGCGCGGATGATGATCTCGACGCGCATGGGCGTGTTGCGCACCTCCACGCCCGAGTACCCCTCCTCCGCCAGCTCGCGCGTGAGCAGCTCGTTCAGCTCCGCGTAGAACACGCCGTCCGCCACAAACTGTTTTGAGGTTATAACGGGACAAGCAGTAGCGAGTAAAGTTGGGCCAAGAGGAGGAGAACGGATAGAAAAAATGAGCGCTCGCGCTTGAGGAGCTCGTTCAGCTCAACGTTAAACACGCCGTCAGCGACAAACTGTTGATAGGGCATAACGGGACATGCAATAGCGAGTACAGATGGAGTAGGACTCGCAAGAGAGCAGGTACTACAGCCGGGCGTCGAGCCCGCCGTCCTTTGGAATATGTCGGCGGAAACAGTGCAATGATGTTATACGATACGAGACGAGCAAGGAACATAGGGTTGCATGAATTGCAGGAAAAGCGGGGAGAAGGGGTTCGTGAATTTGCTAAGCACGAGATCCGCGGCGTCTCAAGGGAAGCAGGAGGAGGGCTGCGACGGCTGGGATCGATCGTGTGACGATGACAAAATGGTGACCTAACGGGAAAACTCGAAGCGCCACTAACGTGCCGAGAGAATGCTAAAGGCGGAGAGCCGACGCTTAGCGGGTAAGAGGTCGAAATAGCAAATCAAATGCACTCCCGTATTGCGCTAGTTTTCAAACCTAAAGAGTCAAAGAGAAGCAAAAACTCGTCCAGTGTTAATTTCAAATCTTGCGCTTTGACTAACGCAAAAAGTTCGCCGAATTCGGGACACTACAAGCGCTGAACGAAGACTGGCGAATAACGAACCTTCTTCTTCTTGTTCATGGTGGTAGCCATGATGCCTGGAGTGCGACTAGACAAGAGGAACAGCGACCAGAGGGAAGAGGAAAAGATCCTAGGCAAGAAGGCGTAGGGTTTATAACGCTGGAGGCCGTAGGACGAGAGAAAGGGGAAGCGAGAGAAAGGGAGAGAGGACGAGGTTGGGAGGTGCGATAAACGAGACGAGCGGTCGGGAGAGGGAGGGAGGAAGAGGATGACCACAGCAGCACGCAACGAAAGCCGACGAAGGCGTAAACCCCCTCGCAGAAACCAGGTTAAATGTTTAGAATTTCAACGTTTTTTTTTTTCACGACAACATCACCACGTCAGTAGTCCAATGGTTAGGATATTTGCCTTCCAAGCAAAAGATCCGGGTTCGATTCCCGGCTGACGTATTGACAGCTACTTCTAAGTTTTTGAGTCCTTGAGTACATTGTCATCGCGCATCTCGGACATCAAGTCATCAGCCCTTCGTCCCCCATTTGTCTCTTCCTAGCTTTGAAATTGCCCCACGAACAAGCCACTTCGTGTCTCACCTGATGCCTTACGCGAGCTACAAATGTACCCTTTTGTCACCGTCCCCATTAGCTCTCAGAGTGATGGCTCTATTTGACATGCAGACAGACCCTTCCTCTGAATCGTCAAAGCGGTTTCGAAATTGGCGATTTTTTTTTCCCGCTGATCCGCCCAGAAATTGGTGCTAAACCTGGTGAGGCCTCCAAAACCAGACGAACTCATCATGCATGTTGAGCGCACCTTTTACATGACGAATTGTCCGGTCGGAAACGTCCCAAGCCCTGTACAGAGGCAAATGTAAAGGTAAAGGTAAAGGTTTTAGGGGAAACCCCCTTTGGTATTACCCCGGCGGGCAGTCGTAACCCGCCTACCCATTTCTTTACATGCCTCGCTGGGTATCGAGGTTGTTGTATCCACTCCCAGATGAGCATCTGTGTAGCCCCTTTAAGTGGGAGCTGGCTATATACGCCGCAGGGGTGATTTGATCTGGGGACCTCATCTTTCGGAAGTGAACCAGCTAACTAGCTGGGCCACTTCAGGATAGGCTACTCAGCGCCATAGGATAGGCCACTTCAGGATAGGCTAACCCTAGCCACAGGCTAACCCTCGCCTTAGAAATCGAGTGCTTGTTGAGCAGGGCCGGTGTTATAGCGTCATGGACCAATCAAAACTCTCCGTGTAATTTCATTCATGCAAATGTGCTATACATATAAATGTAAGGGAACCAGTTAGCCTTCGATATTTGTCGAAGATAGCGTTACATTTTCATATCAATGCTTGCATCCGTCTTGCTCTGGTTTGTCTCCTCTGGAATCTCACTAGCATTACGAAAGGGTGTAGAAATAAACTGCAACTGAGGAGATGCTGTAAGCAAACAAACTTGGATTAGGAGGTGCTACGATCAGAGAATGATCGCTTTGCCGGGATCTACTCGGGAAGGTTCGCACACAGGGAAATGTAGTTGGTGGGCCCGTGACCTCAATAGCAGAGTGAATGTAAAATGCTTGAGATGATTAAAACATGCAAATACAGCAAGTATAAATATGAGTACAGGGAAGACGAAACGACCTAGCTAGCCATGTACTCTAAGGGGTACATTCCCTTATTCAAACGCATTCTCAACCGTGCGGCGCGTACAGTTTCGTAACTGTTCCCGCCAAAAACATCCTGCCTGCAGCTGTTCGATGCCATCTGCTTCCGACGGTCCAGATGCGCCCCAACTGTCTGACACTTGAGTCAAACTCCAACCGTTTGGCGGTTCGCTTTCTTGCTTCGATACTGCGTGCTTCTCTTTGCTGCGGTGAGGAGTGCTCAGTAACAATTAAATGTTACTATTCGTAACACCCCCCTTCACTCCTGGCCGTAGCTCGATTTGACCTGCTTGACCACGCCGCTGAGTTCGGAGCAGTGCTGATACTGCTGACGTGGCAGTCGCTTCGTGAGGAAGTCCGCTGCCATGTCACCGGTCGGGCAATAGGTCAAGTTGACCTTGCCCTTGTCCACTTCGTCCTTCACGAAGAAATATCGCAGCGCAATGTGCTTGGTGCGATTGACGAAACCAGGTTTGTTCGCGATGCGAATCGCGCTCTGGTTGTCGCAGTGAAGTCGAAAGGTTGGCGAAGCTGGAATTTTCGCCTCCTGTAAGAGTTCCTGTAGGTAGAGGCCTTCGCGAACTGCTGCGGTTGCTGCGATGAATTCTGCTTCGGCTGACGACAGGGCAACCAGCTCCTGCTTCTGTGAGTTCCAGGAGATTGGCCCCGTTGGTTCGAGTCGGAACAGGAAGCCGGTCCTGGACCGTCGATTGTCGGGATCTGCTGCATGATCGGCATCCACATAGCCGACGAGATTGAAGGATGGGGTTGGTGCAGTTGAGTAGCACAGCCCGATCTTGGGCGTTGAGACGAAAAATTGCAAAGCGCGCTGCAGGTCCAGGTGATTTTCAGCCGTTGGTTTCCGTGAGTGCTGGGCAAGCTGACTTGCGATGTAGGAGAGGTCTGGCCTGCAGGTGACAGAGGCGAAGAGGAGGCATCCCAGCTGCTGCTGGTAAGTCTGAATTCCAGCAGGGGATAGGGCTTTGTTGTCAGGTTTGTGGTTCGGTCCGGGGGTTCGGTAGGGAGTCGAGAGAGGTGCGGGTGAAATCTTGAACCGCTTCCCTAACTCCTCTGCGTACTTGGCTGCTGACAGATGAATGGCTTCAGGCGCGTAGGAGATGTTGAGGCCTAGGAACTGCTTCACCTCGTAGTTGCACGTGATGTCGACGCGCCCCGCCAAAGCCTTCTCGAACTGCTCGAGCAGCTCGTTGTTTGAGCCCGTGTAGAGCAAGTCGTCGACGTAGACCGTGAGGAGGATGTATTCCCCGCGGAAATCGCGGCGGTACATCCCTAGGTCGTGGGGCATCTGCTTGAACCCGATTTCAAGCAGGATGTTGTGCAAGTACTGCTGCCACAGCCTCGGGGCCTGTTTGATGCCGTACAGTGACTTGCACAGCTGACATACGCGTGAGTCACCTTCGCCATAGGTGTGTGGCTGCTCCACGTAAATCACAGCGTCCACTAACGCGTATAGGAACGCGTTTTTAACATCGATCTGGCGGAGTGGCAGGTGCCTTGCAGCTGCGATAGCGAGCAAGATGCGGACGGAGGTGTGGCGACTGACGGGGGCGAATGTCTGGTCGAAATCGATCCCATGCCTCTGGTCATAGCCGCGAACCACCCAGCGCGCTTTAAAGCGCTCAATCGTTCCGTCAGCTGCGGTCTTCACGCGGAAGACCCACTTCCCCGAAAGGATTCTTGCACCTTTGATTGCTGCGCGGTCAACGAGCACCCAGGTGTCGCGTGACTCCAGTGCCTTGATTTCCGCGTCCATTGCCTCACGCCATTCCTTGCTGTGTGGTCCAGAGAGGGCTTCGCGCGGGTTTCGGGGCTCGATGACGCGCGGCGCTTTCGAGGTTGCGGTGTGAAGTCCGAGCAGTTGTAGTCCTGAGACGGTACTGTCGTGGTGACGCTGCGGGACGACTTCCTGCACGTCATCATCGTCGCTCTCAGGTTCAGGTGGTGCTGATGGTGTTGCGCCTCCGCCGCTTCCGCCCGTTCCGCCTATTCCTCCTCCCGAGGAATCATCGTCGTTGTCGCTGCTGCGCCGATCTTCCCAAGTGAATTCGGCCCTGGTGTCCTGCTCTAGAAGTGCTGCAGCGGCTTCGTCTTCGGGCGTTGCGTAGCTGTGGCCGTTGTTCGCGTAAACGCGATCTGCATTCCTCTGCTCGTCGTCGCGGAACTGGTCGAGGAAGAGACGCTCGTAGAAAATTACGTCGCGAGCGTGAGTGGTTTTTTGACTGAGGAGGTCCAGCACGATCCATGCCTTGTACTCGTGACTGATGCCGAGGTGGATCCCCCAACGCGCGCGGCTGGCGAACTTGCCGATGGTTGAGGTCGGTGGGCGGTATTGGACCATACACCCCCACACGCGGAGCATGGAGGTATCCCCCTTGGTCCCGGTCCATTTGACGTGCGGGGAGAGATTCCCGGTGATCGCGGTGGTTGAAAGCAGGTTGTGCACCCGCACGGCGTGGTGCATCGCGTAAGTCCAGTAGATCGGCGGCAGCTTCGACTGCTTCATCAGCGCCCGCACCTTCGTCATCAGTGTGCGATTCGTTCGCTCCGCTACGCCTTGCTGCTGATGTGCGTAGGGGAGAGAGATGTGATGCTCGATCCCCTTTTGCGTCAGGTAAGTTTGCATCTGGTTGCTCCTGAACTCTGCTGCGCCGTCAGATTGCCAGATCTTTAGCTTCTTTCCAGATTGCCGCTCCGCATGCGCTAGCCAGAGCCGAAACACCTCGTAGGCTCTGTCGCGCGTCTCCACGTTCACGACCCACACGTAGCGTGTTCCAGCGTCAATGAAGGTAAGAGTGTATAGCTCGTCCTCGACTCCGCAATGCCCTACGTTCAGGAAATCGCTGTACACCTTGTGCAGTTTGGGGTAGCGGTTCGTCCCAGGTTCGAGCAGCGGGAACGGTTGGTGGCTCAGCGCAGCTTCGGGGCAGACTGTGCAATTGCGCGGATGCGTTGCGCCTCTCACTTCGGAGCCATCAGGGCGCAGGAGTGTGTCAGAAATAACGGACTGGAATGATGGACTAGCAAGGATTGTGAGTACAAATATGAAACCCTAATGTTGTGACCCCCCTATAGGCTAACCCACTACAGCCTACACAAATACAACATGTATAATGTTTGACACACCCCCATAGGCAAAGTGGGGGAGTCCTAGGGGTCACAAGACCAGTCAAGGCAAAACAAGGCAACAACAAGCTCAGGGTGGACCTCAAGGATTCCACACAAATTCCGAGCACAAGCTAGTGGTCACAAGACCAGTTCACATGCAAGTTTATAACAGAGCAAGAGATACAGTGATCACAACCTAGCAAGAGTAAACATGCAGGTATAGATATATATAGTGATCACAGTACAAGCAAAGTCACGAGGTAAGCAAGTGAGGTCCAGTAGGCACAAGGCCTAGTAGAGTGCAGAAGCGCTGATGGTCACGAGGCTGAAGCGCCTTGGTGAACACATCAGCAGTGTTGGCCTCAGTGGCCACGTAGCGAATACAAAGCTGACCGCGCTGCTGCAACTCTCGAGCAAGGAAGTACCGCAGGGCGATGTGCTTCGTTCTGTGCTCCAGTCTGTGCTCCTCACACAAGGCAATGGCAGCCTTGTTGTCGACGTACAGTACTGGAGGAGAACGAGGCCGCTCTCCGAGGTCGGTCAGCAGGTAGGTCAGCCAGCGTAGCTCCTGGGCAGCCATGGCTGTAGCGTAGATCTCAGCCTCGCAACTGGAGCCGAGAACAGAAGAAGAGCGTGTAGAGCGCCAAGAAACTGAGCCAGAGCCAAGGCTGAAGGTGTAACCCTCAGACGACCGCTGAGTGGCCTGGTCGTCTGCCCAAGAAGCGTCTGAGTGCCCTGTGAGAACAACTCGGTCTCGCCCTCCAAGCACAAGCCCCATGCCCGACGTACTGCACAAGTAGCGCAACACCCTCTTAGCGGCATCCATGTGCTCCTTCCTGTGACGGCCAGGAGCGACATAGCGTGCAAGGATGCTAAGAGGGTATGCAAGGTCAGGTCGAGTGCAGGTCATCAGGTACATGAGGCAGCCCACAAGCTCTGGATACGGGCCACTCAGCTCTACGGACTCATCCGAAGGCAGAGCTGAGAGCGAGTGACCGGTAGGCAGAGGAGTGGACTGAGGCGAGGAGTACGTGAAGCGGAAGCGCTGGAGAACCTGCTGCACCATGTGTGACTGAGTCAGGGTGATGGTGCGCCGTGCTCTGTCCCGGGTGATCCGCAAGCCAAGATAGCTTGTCAGCTCACCCAGGTCTGTGCACGTGTGTCTCCTCTGCAGCTCCGACTTCACGTAGGCGAGTCCTGCAGTGTCAGCAGTGGCACGGTAGGTAGAAAATAAACAACAGTGAGAGCGAGTGCCTCGCGGGCGGCGGCTGCAGAAGCGCACGGGCGGCAGCGGCGCACGGGGAACGGCGGTGCACGGGCAGCGGCAGCGCACGGGCAGCGGCAGCGTAGGAGCAGCGACGGCGCACGGGCAGCGGCGGCGCACAGGCAGCGGCGGCGCTCGGGAGGCAGCAGTGCGCAAGCAGCAGCGGAAGCAGCGGCGTACGAGCGGCTGCGGGCAGCGGGGCGTGCGCGAGTAGGCGACGGGCTTATACGCACGGGCAGCAGCGCCGACAGCGCACGGGCGGCTGCAGCAGCGAGCGGTGCGCAAGCAGCAGCGGCAGCAGCGCACGGGTGGCAGCGGCGTCGGTGCACGGGCGGCAGCGGCGTCGGCGGACGGGCGGCTGCGGGCAACGGGCGTGCGGCAGCTGCGGCGGCGAGCTGCGGGCCTGCGGGGCCACGGCGGGGTGTGCGCGAGCGGGCGACGGGCGGCTGCAGCAGCGGGCGCGTCAGCGAGGCGCACAGGCAGCGCGCGGGCAGCGTGCGGGGCCGCGCGTAAAGAAAAACAGCCGCGCGCGTGCGGCTAGCGGGGCGCGCGCAGCGAAATCGACCGCGCGCGGGCGGCTAGCGGGATACGCGCGCTAAAAAAAAAGTCGAGTCGCGCGCGGGCGGCTGGCGGGCTGCGCGCGCGCGGTAGGTAGGAGGCGCACGAGGGCGCGTAGGCGCACGAGGCGCACGGTAGGTAGGTAGGTATGTAGGTAACGGTGGGCCCTAAGAACGGTCCTAGCGAAGGACCATGTCAGAAATAACGGACTGGAATGATGGACTAGCAAGGATTGTGAGTACAAATATGAAACCCTAATGTTGTGACCCCCCTATAGGCTAACCCACTACAGCCTACACAAATACAACATGTATAATGTTTGACAGAGTGCGCTAGGAGCGAAGACGCCTGCGTCGATACAATTTTTCAGCGTTGCGCGAGAAGGATGTCCGAGGCGCTGGTGCCAGAGTGCGTCGTCAGCGCGAAAGCCGGAGGTGCGCATGTAGCGCGCGCGTGCTTCCTCAGGGTCTTCGTCAGGTACAGGAGCAGGTTCCGATGCTTCTTCCTCTGCTTCTTCTTCTTCTGTGGCGGCGGTGAGGATCAGCGCCAGGAATTCTCTGTCACGAATTTCAGAGAGCGGGATGTTGGTCCCAGGGATGGTTCCAGGGACGAGGGTTGGTTCGCGTGGTTCGGGAGCCGGTCCGTAAGCGGTGCGACGCGGGGTTGACGGCTCGTTGCCCCAGGCGATGGTGTCCCATGGATCGCGGCGCGGTGGGTTATCAGGAGGAGGTAACGCGAGTGGGACATGGCGTGGGGGACGACCGAGGGGAACAACTGCAGACTCTTTAGCTTCTTCTTCTCCCCCCCTTTGGTCTTCGCGGGAAGTCCCCCAGCCTCTAGTAGGGGTGCCCCGGCCACTTGTGTCAGCACCAGATGCGGCGCCCCATCTGCCGGTTGCGGTTGCCCAGGTTCCGCCGGTGTTGCCCCAGTCGCCAGCCTCAGTCGTTCCCCAACCGCCGACGTTTTCCCACCCCCCTTCATTGGTGGCGCTTTCTTCAGCTTCGGCGCCCCATGCGGCGCAGGTGAACGTTCCGCGTGCCTCGGCGAGGCTCTGTTGGCGAAGCTCCTCGGCTTCGCGGCGCGCCAGTTCTTCCTCCTGTTCCACGGTGAGTTTTGCCGTGGGGTCGCGCCAATGTGGGTAAATCTGCAGAAAATTCTCGCGGGTGTAGGGGCGTGGCATGCCACGCGCATCGAAGGTGCCGACACCAGTTCCACGAAGCATCCCTCGAAGATGTTGAGAAGGGGGACCTGTGAGGGGGTGCTCAGGCGTGCCGAACACGCCATGCGTGGTGACTTCGAGTTCGAGTTGCGACATCCCTTCCTCGGGGGGCGCGTTGCGCTCTGCTTCCGCGATGGCGGCGAGTCCACGGCCTGCAATCGCGCTCGTCGAGGTCGTCGGCGTGTGACAATCCCTGCAGATTCCATCTGGATCGGGGTTGTGAACTTCCATTTCGCATGGGTGGGGATGATGCGGCACCCACGGCCTGCCGTCAGGGTGCTTCCAGTCCCTGCGGTGGATGTGTTCGAATCGCAGTGGCACGAGGTCAATCAGCTCGTGCGAGTCGCCGCTGCAGTCGGGAATATCGAAATCCAGGATGTACACTCCATTTTCGGAGTGTGCTCGTCCGATCTGCCTGCGGGAAAAGGTGCGCGATTCGTAGTGCAGCAGAATGTCGCGCGTCGCGCGATCTGTGCTGAGTTCTACGCCGCAATCCATGAGCTGTGCGGCGGACAGGAGGTTGAAGCGCAGGTTCTGGACGATCAGCACATCGTTGAGCGTGATGTGCGTGCGGCTTCCGCGTGCCTTGAGCACGACGATGCCTTGCGCGCTTGCGCGCAGGCGCGTGTTGTTCGCCACTGTGACGTAAGTGACTGTGGGGGTGGCGACGGCGTTGGATATGTAACGCTCGGAGCCTACCATATGCTGGCCGCAGCAGCTGTCCAGGTACCAGGTGTTGTAGCGCTTGTTGTTGTCACGTGCGAGCAGCGCCAGTCGCGGCGTGACGATATGCGCAGTGTCGAACTTCAGGAATTGCTCGCGCGAGAGCCAATCAAGTGGCGCCACCCGCATGTCAGGTACGTGCGGGGGACTCTCAAGCAGCGGGACTGGGAGATTCCAGTCCTGGTCGTCGTCGTCGGTGAAGTCGTGGCGCGGACTGAATGGGTTGTTGTTAGAGAACGCGCCAATGGGATGCGGTGCTGGCTCAGGTGATGGTGAGCGCACGCGGCGACGACGTGACTCGCCTGTCATGGCCATGTTGCTCATGACATTGCGTACTGTGGCAGTCGGTGGCGGCTGCTGCTGCTGATGCTGAACCGCGGGGTTCAGGTTGCGCGCGGGTTGGGGTTGATACCCCTGGGCTGGACGCACGTCGCCTCGTGCGTCTTGTCGGCCGGACCAGGTGCTCGGATTGGTCTGGCGAGGGCGAGATCGGTATTTACATCGATCCGCCAGGTGCCCGAAAGTCCTGCAAATTTTGCAGTAGAGGCGCCTCGGCCGTCGCTCTTCGTTGTTGTCGGCGTAGAAGGCGAGCCGTTCTCTTTCTCGTCGTGGCGCTGGTCGCTGCTGGTCCATATCCCGTTGTTCGACGAGAAGGGCGGCGCAAAGGGCGGCCTCCGAGATGACCCCCTGCTGTCGGAGAAGCGCCTTGCAGGGCCGCCACTCTGGGCCGAGCCCTTGAAGTACGATGTTAACGAAGATTTCTTCAGATATCGTGCTTCCCAACTTCACGATTTGATCGCGAAGGCTCCGACAACGGTTAAGGTAAGTGTTGACCTTCTCCCCTGAGGTCATCTTGGTTTCCAGGAGTTCCTGGAGCAGTCGGCTCGAGGAGACAGAGTCCTTGGGCTGATACACTCCTGTCAGATGTCGCCAGGCGTTGAGGGCTGGAGCAGCTGTCGTTTTGTACGAACGAATGTTGAGCTGCTCCGCCGGGGACATGTTCCGCAGGAGCACCCCGTACGCCATCAGTGATTCGTTGTAATACCTCGCCTTGGCGTCGTCGGTGTCCTCGGCAGGCTCGGCGTAGCTCCCGTCGAAGTAATGGAAGATTTGGGCGTTCTGCAGCAGGAGCTCCAATTCGAAGCTCCAGGTATAGAAGTCTTTGCCGTCAAAGCTGGAACTTGTCTTTATTTTTGATATGCTCAGAAACTTTGATTGAGCGGAGAGAATTGCTTCTTCACTGGGACGGGGAGCCTTGGGGGTTGAGCCATTTGTGTCGAGGGAGAAGGTTTGCGGGACGGTGTTCTGCCCAGTTGGACCTGGTTGGGATGGTTGCGAGGATGTTCCCGCATCGCCGTTCCGCAATGTTTGGAGCCCTTGCTCCAGACTGGTGATTTGCTGAAGAAGTTGTGCGAGGACTTCGGTGCCGATCGTAGTCGTTTCCTCGCTCGTCGTTGCCGGATTGGTGCGCGCTTCAGCCGTCAGATTAGTCTGACCACCAGATCCTCCGGCCATTCTCACACGCGAGCGTGTGCCGGTCGCCACTTTCCGAGTGTCGCAATTTTCGGGAGTGGTGTTGCGAAGGATTCCCGAGCCGCTCTCATACCATGCTACGATCAGAGAATGATTGCTTTGCCGGGATCTACTCGGGAAGGTTCGCACACAGGGAAATGTAGTTGGTGGGCCCGTGACCTCAATAGCAGAGTGAATGTAAAATGCTTGAGATGATTAAAACATGCAAATACAGCAAGTATAAATATGAGTACAGGGAAGACGAAACGACCTAGCTAGCCATGTACTCTAAGGGGTACATTCCCTTATTCAAACGCATTCTCAACCGTGCGGCGCGTACAGTTTCGTAACTGTTCCCGCCAAAAACATCCTGCCTGCAGCTGTTCGATGCCATCTGCTTCCGACGGTCCAGATGCGCCCCAACTGTCTGACACTTGAGTCAAACTCCAACCGTCTGACGGTTCGCTTTCTTGCTTCGATACTGCGTGCTTCTCTTTGCTGCGGTGAGGAGTGCTCAGTAACAATTAAATGTTACTATTCGTAACAGGAGGAAACCCATATATGTCTTATGCTTGTATAATCATTCAACAAGTCTAAGAACCCGCGAGATTCTTTCGCTTCTTGGAGAGCATGTTTTTCTTCTTCCTCCGCGGCGAGAACTTTAACGTAGTCATGCCCGTGGGAGTACATCAAGTGAAAGGTCGGTCAGTCATATGGGTGAGGTCGATTTTTGCTGTTGAATGCCCCACGACTTCCGCTATGGAGAATGTGTTGTATGCGTTCGGTCATGATAGTGTGGTGATCGAAGATAGTGGGACCCAGGATTAAGATGGCAGCGGTGCAGAGTTTATCATCTATCATCATTTTTTTCGGACGATATTTAGTTATTTGTCCTTTTTTCAGACGTGTCCTTATGATATTGCTTAACAATGCTGTAGGTGTGGGGCAACTGTGATATATTCTATATGCTATAGGATTGTGAAGACTAAGGGTATATTCCGCTGTAGACATGTCCCTTAAGAAAGCGTCGCAATCAATTTTCCGCCGAGTCGCGTCCAAATGCCTCGACACCTCATGTGATACATAATGTACATGGATGTACATGAGTGAATGTACATTGATGCAGAGATTTTCGCAAGGGAATGTTTTATTGTTGTGGAGCTCACAAGAGTATACGCATCATATAAGCGAGGTTCGTCCTACAGAGTGTGTGCATATGTGTATAACGAAGACGGCCCACACCTTGATACACCTAACCACCGCTATTTTCTTTCGGTCTATCTTCAACCCCCACGTGTGCAAAGGGGTAGGCACCCTTCAAAACGTTTTTGACCGAGGGTTGTGTCGGACGTCATACGCTCTACGCAGAGTTAGTTCCTGACTCCTGAAAGCTACGCAATGGGATGCGCAACAACAAGCAGACTCCACACGAGCCGAAATTGTCTTACACTCGCCCGATTGAAATCTCCATTTGATGTCATTCATAGTCCCCTATAACGAGGTTTCTAACAGAAAACCCCAAAAGCTGGGCAGGGATTACATGAAAATCGGGAACAGTGCCAAGGTCAGAAGTTGAAAATAGCGGTGGCTAGGTGTAGTTTCGGTGGCGAAGTTCAGGCACGGCAAGCGGCGGCACGTACGCGGAGGCGCAGGTCATGGGTCAAGGGCCAACATCTCATCCGCTCCTATCGGACGGTCCGTCAAGGCCAACCGTTTGAGGGATAAGACAGACCGTGTCTGTGATTGGCTGCCGCCAGTTGCCGCGAGGAATTCCTGTCACATGAACAGCACCGGGACTGCCGCCGACAACCCGTCCCGTCAGTGCGGGTTGCAAAAGTGGACCTCAGCAAACGCCCCCCGTTATTGTCTCAGCCACGGCGGAAGCTAGCTGCGGTGCGCAGCAGCATAGCCTACACGTTGGGCGAACAGCGCGGAGCAGGATTCGCAAATGGGAGGAACCAAGGTGGAATCCAACGAACCAGATTGCAGAACGTCAAAATGCGGAGTTTGGGAGGAGAGTCGCTGAAACCAAGGCCAGGAGATGAAACGAAATGCGAAGTTCCCCAGAGTGGATTTTCGTCAGCAGATTCGACTTCCAGCAGTAGAATCCAGGACACAGTTTCAAAAGGTGAAACCAGAAGCAATTCCAGCTTCGTTTTCTGGGATGCGTTGGTTGGTAGGCAGGCAGACCACCACCACTTGAGGGCGGTTCTGTCCCATCCATAGTCAGGGAGTTCCCTCGTTCCACTAGTTACCTTGGTTCCGGTTGACTGAAGTGGCTTGTTAGTGTGTAGATTTTTGTGTTGTTGTAATTAAGATGCCACGTTCACATTAGCTACTCAAGCAAAGCTTTTCCGAAGTTCACATAGTAGCTGTTTGACATGGGTATACCCCGGCGATCCGCATACACGAGGTTCGTAGACCAATCAGACAGCGACAGCTCTCCAGGCTCCTCCAATCCCTCCTCCCCATTATGTCAGAGCAACCCCTATCGGTTCACCTCCGCGAACCTACACACGCCAGAAGACGCCAAATCGCTCCAAACCGAATGGAACCTCTATCAGATGCAATCCCCATCCCCGCCCATGCCCCACGCCTTAGCTCCAGTAGAGGAAGCCGAGAATGACGCGCAAGAGCTTGAGCTCGGGGGAGAACCGGGGGAGGCGCAGGCTCTTTGCGACGATAGAGAGAATGGCGGAGGGGAGGCGGAAGGCGCGGGCGGAAGCGGGAGTGGCGGCGGATGGGGGGAGCGGAGAGCGCAGCTGCTGCAGCTTGGAGCCGCGAGCTGGGACAGGCTGGTGCCGCGCCGAGTGCGGAGAATCTTCGGGCAGGGAATCATGCCGCGCGCGTGGGGGTCGCAAGGGCCGATATTCGGGCTCGTGGATCGGCAAACCACGCCAGCATCGGCATGGGAGTGGTGCGTGCTAATGCAATCCGGTAATCTTTGTGATTTCTGAATAATGACTCCAACATATTCCGGGCTTCTGGATCGGCAAACCACGCCAGCACCAGCATGGGAGTGGTGCGTGCCAATGCGATGCGGTTAATTACCTCGAAAATTTTGTCTGTATGTTGTTGCGTTGTATCGAGTAACAAGTTTATTCGGAACGAATTTGGTTGCCGCGACACCTCATTGCCGTTTTCCCACCGCGCGCTGCCGTTTACCCAGCAGACTAATTGCCGCGTCGAAGTTTCGCCGCAGAAGAAGTTGACTTTCCTCCGCCATCCGCTCTTACGACTGAGTGGTTCAGCTGCCATAAGAGCATTTTCTTTCCCCCCTTCTCCCCCCACACCCTTTCTCCCCGGGCCGACTGTGCGCGGTTCCCCACAGGCTAGTGGACACGTGGAAGTCTCGCCGCGTGGGGCAGCTGGATTTTCTGCGCCATCCGCTCGTGCGGCCGGTGGTGCAGCTGCCGACGGAGGCGTTCGTAGGGCTGCTGTTCTGGACCAGCCTCATGGCGTTCGTGCGCAGCGTGTACTGGTTCATGCTCGCCGCGCAGGGCCTCACGTCGCACATCCTCCTGCTTGGCTATCTGCTAGTTCCGGGTAGGGCTCAATTCAGTTAGGTGCTCCTCGCGCAGCGTGTACTGGTTCATGCTCGCCGCGCGGGGCCTAACCTCGCATACCTCCTCCTCGGCTACCTGCTCGTCCCGGGTAGCTCCTCAGTCGGTCAGGCAGATGCTTGTCGCAGAGAGGGCATCGCAGTCGCCTGATGCTCGTCGCAGAGAGGGCATCGCAGTCGCCTGATGCTCGTCGCAGAGAGGGCATCGCAGTCGCCTGATGCTCGTCGCAGAGAGGGCATCGCAGTCGCCTGATGCTCGTCGCAGAGAGGGCATCGCAGTTGCCTGATGCTCGTCGCAGAGAGGGCATCGCAGTCGCCTGACGCCCGTTTCCACTGCTGCGTTGGCCGTTGAGGCGATTTCATGCATGTCGAACCCTACCCTCCATTGAGTTCGCTTTCCGTCGCCTCATTTGCCGCGCCTCTTCCCCGCCCCGCCTTATGTCTCGTTCTACCCACTGCCAACGCGAATTCGCCCTCAGTTTTTCCCGCTTTTTCCTCCACTTATTCTTTTACCTTCACCAGGTCTCGTGCTAGGTCACGAGTTTCTACACCAACTGCTCTCCACCAATCCGGTGCTCCGAGCGCTCCTCGTCTTAGGCGGCGTGGTCGGCGTGGGCGGCAGCAGGGAGGGCGTCGAAACCACTATATGGGGGGTTGCTCTTAGCGGAGCAGGGGTTGCCATGGTAGGGTTATACATAGGGGAGGGGCTGTGGCTTGCGCCGACTGCGCGCAGGCGGAGAGTCGGGTTCGGACTCGCGGGGGGACTGCTGCTGCTGCAGGCGCTGCAGTTGGCGTTCGGCGGGCGGAACCCGCTGCTTGCGCGCTGGTGGGGGCTGCTGCTGCTGGCCGTGCTCCCGGGCGCGTGGGTGGCGGCGCTGCTGCTGTATGAAGAACTGAGGGACTGGGAGGGGGAGGAGGAGGAGGAGGGGCGGATGGTGGGCGGGAGCGGGAGCGCGGAGGGCGCGCCAGGGTACTGGCCGGTTGGGCGCGGTGGGCAGCGGTTGGAAGGGACTGTGTTGAGTGAGGATGACTGGAGTGTGGAGTCGGAGGGAGGGTGGCGGGCGGCAGAGGAGGCGGGATTGAAGCAGTTGAATTGTGTGAAAGGTATGGTTGCAAACGGTGGGGAAGGAGCGGAACTGAGGACAGAAAATGCAAGTTTCGTAGCAGTTACGGTTGATGGGGCCCAAGAGGAGACGCAGCAGCAGCAGCAGGTGCAGGTGCAGCAGCGAGAGCAGCAAGGGAAGGGATCGAAGCAGGAAACCGAGGTTATGTTAGGGGGAGGAGCCACAATCCCAGCATCAAACAAAGCCCCAGCTGCCGAACCTGCTGCTGCTGCCCGCCCACTGAGCACAGGCTCGGGTTGCCTTGGAACGTCCTCCGAGCCTAACAGCCGGGGCTGGGGAAGCGTGGACGAATCGCACGATGCCTCGTCATCGGCCTATGACCGATCACGCACAGTATCCGCGTCGGCAGCAGCAGGTGCGGGAGGGAATGCTGCCACAGGACCCGTGTGGGTGGCTGATATGCTGGGCGGGTTTATGGAGGAAGAGGAGGAGGTGGAGAACGGTGGGGAGGGCGGAACTGTAGTGATGAGTGAAAGTGATAGTGACAGTAACGCTGGGGCGAGTAGAGAGGGGTGTGGGTGCCTTGTCACGCAAGGGTGTAAGTGTGTAGGGGTGGTAGGTGAGGAGGGGACGCATGGGGGTGAATGCAAGTGCAGGGTAGAGGAAGGGGGAGGAACAGAGGAAAGAGCGGCTGGGAGAGAAGGGGAGGTGAGGGAGTGTACAGGATATGGAGGGGAGATGGGAGCTGCGGAGGAGGAGAATGGGGAGTTAGGTCAACAGCAAGAAGCAGGGCGTGAATTGGCAGTGCGGGTGGAGGGGCAGGGGCCAGAGCAGCAAGATGGATGCTCTAGCGAGAATTTGCCCAAATGTAACGAGGGGTCACTTGAATGCAATGAGGGTTACCCTGAGTGGCGGGAGCCCGCGCGGGGAGTGCTGGGGTACTTTGGCCTCGAGATTGGTTCTGTGGAGACGTCTGAAGGGAAGCTCAGAGCTGAGTGGCGCAGCAGCCGGCAGTGGGAGACGACTGTGGAGCTTAGCGAGTGTGACAGTATGGGGTATGGGACGGAGGGCCGGGCAGAGGGATATGGGGCAGGGGGCGGAGGAGGAGCAAGGGGAGGAGGAGGAATGGGAGAGGGAGAGGGAGGGGGAGGTGAAGGGGGAATGGAGGCGGGAGATGGAGCAGGAGGAGGTTGTGAAGGGTTGAGTGTGGTTCGGGTGCGCAGCAGGGAACGCAAGTGCTACGACACGTGCCCGAACCTGCCTCAAGCCGGCCAGAGTGAGGCATGGAAGGCAGCAGCATCATTGCCGTGGGAGGGTCCGTGGGACAGACTGGGCAGTTTGGACAGAGCAGCTATGGCTCGAGCAACATTGGCTAGAGCAGCAGACGACGAAATGCTCCCTTTCCGGCAGAAACGCGCTCATTGGACGAAGCACGGGTGCGTGCGCACTTGTCAAGCCGCCATTGGTCACGGAAGCCTCATGTTCCTCTGCCATTGGCTGCTCTCCTCTCCGTATCTGATTCCCAGATGGCTCTCTGCTCCCCCTGCATGGGGTTTCATCTCTGTAGTGTCACTCGCTTTAGGTATAGTGCTCGCAGCAGAGGTTCTCAGAATGCATATCCCTAAGCGCGTGCATGCCATAGCTGCATTGGCTCTTGCTATCTCTGGGTGCATCTGGTTGCTTCTCTCTGGGCCGTTCCATCCCATTCCTGCGCTCCAGGCTCGGCCCGAGCCTGGGTCACGGTTCTGGCTGTCGTTCTCCCAAGCCAGCGGGTACGTGTCAGACGAGCCTCAGGATCTGGTATACCTTTCCGGACCTGTAACCGGGCCTGTTGCTGGACCTGTTGCCGGACCTGTTGCCGTACCTGCTGCTGCTGCCTCGGCATCGCAAGTTAGCACATCCACATTTTCCGAACCAGCAGCAGTTGCAGCCAGAGCAGCAGCAGCAGCCGAAGCTGCAGGCTTCCGATCCTATCTTCTTGGTGCGCCGCTCCTAGCCATGGCAATCCCGAGCCTGTGGGTTGTGCTGGCGCAGAACATGGGCGGGGCGTATCCAGGCCTAGGAGCAGCAGGTTCGGCAATTTGGTATGTCGTCCTGCTGGTTTGGAGTGCAGCCTTGGTGGCGTATGAAAAGCTCGGACCTCTCGGCTTGCTTCGGGGGAGCTTGCCGGTCCTAATGGTGGTCTCAATGGGAGGCGTGGCTTGGGGAATATGGCGGGTCCCCGAACCTAAAGGCGAGGGACGGCGGGGCGACCTGGCGGTTCGGACGGAGTGGTGGAGGGTCGGGCGGCTCGCGTGGGGCAGCGGCGTCCCGGACCGAATGGTTAGGCTCGGTGCCCTTATCCTCGTTGCATTTCTCATGCTTCTCTCACAGGGGACCTTGTCCTTCCGGTGTAAATAACAGGGAGCTGGGAAACAAAAGAAGGGAAACCACAGGAAACAGGCAGCACGAGTTGCAATCATATTCAAGGTTTCAGCCCAAGGGAGGGTAAGGGAGGGAGGGGTTTCTTTGACCTCATCTCTTGCTCTCTTGCTGCTCAAGCCCCTCCTCTCTTTGCCCGTTGAAACACAGCCTGCTTGTAGATTTGATGCTTCTAGTGTGATAGTCTGTAGTCGGCACTGCTCGTGCCAATCCCTTGCCACTACGTCAGTTTATCCCCCCTGGCACTGCTCCTGCGACATGCGTGCTCGGGCAGCGGCATCCATGCTCGAGCAGCGGCATGCATGCTCGTGAGACGTCATGCGTGCCTGTGTGGCTACAGCATTGACGTTTCACAAGCATGCATGACGTTGTGAAATAGGTTGGTTCAACCTGTGAAATGAGCTATAGGTTGGTCTAGGCGCAAGGGCTGTGGTGTTTATTCCTGTGGCCCTTGAATTCATCCCTTCATATGTTCGCCCTTTATATGAATTTATCACAATTTTCACCTATTTCCCCCCTTTTCGTGGCATCCCTTTGAAGTGTTTTTCATTTTTCAACCCTTCATTGAACCTGCACCAGGTTTCTCAACTTTGTTTCCTTTTCCTGTTCCCCCTCACATTCTCCCTTTTTCCCACCGTAATTCCCTACCACAACAGGCGCTATTAGCTCTTCTCCTGATCGTCCTCCTCCTCCTCCCCTTCCCGCTCCTCCTTCAATACGCCTACGCCCCTTCCTCCTCCCCAACCTTCGTCAGCAGCTTCGGCAGCAGCAGCAGCAGCAGCTCCGGCGGTGCCGAGCCTGGCTCGGAGGCTTGGGTGCAGCTTCGGGTGCTCAACTTCAATGTGCAGCAGGGATTCAGCCGTGCAGGTTCAGTGAACCTGGACGCCATAGAGCATGTCATCTGGCAGCAGAAGCCAGACATTGTCTTGTAAGTACACTGTGGGAAACTCTATTGCGTAAATGGGCCCTACCTTGGACTGTTCAGCCGTGCAGGTTCAGTGAACCTGGACGCAATTGAGCATGTCATCTGGCAACAGAAGCCGGAGTTTGTATTGTAAGTACACTGTGCGAAAAAGTAACCCGTGCGTAGCGTTTGATTCAGTGAACCTGGACGCCTTAGAGCGCACCAGCTGGCACAAGATTCCCAGCATAATCCACAGCAAGGCTGACTCTGTCTGACCATCTTTGACTGTCCTTGACCTCCATGTGCCATCTCTTTCCACGTGGGACCCATGGCAGGCTGCAGGAGTCAGACACATTGCACACGATCCACGGCAATGTTGACTCTGTCTGACCGTCTTTGACCATGTTTGACCGACCTTGACCTTGAATTGTCGTCTCCTCCTCCATTCTTGCCCCCCGTGGCAGGCTGCAGGAGTCAGACACGATGCACATGATCCACGGCATTGTTGGCTCAGAGTGCTCTCCTGATTGACTTTTTTTTCACCATTCCACTCTCTCCTCTCCACATCGCCCCCCCATGGCAGGCTGCAGGAGTCAGACACAATGCACATGATCCACGGCAATGTTGACATGGTGAGTCACATGCTTGTCACATACCACGCTCGTAGAGTTCTATTGTTGGAAATGCCCGAAACTACCAATTTTAGATTGATGCTGGTGTAAGCTTGATTTGGATCGGAGGTGCCCCCTTAAAAAGTTCCCATTTGCACTCATACCCTCCCTTCCCTCCTCCCCTTCCCTTTGCGCTGCCCCACCCGCAGGTACAGTACCTGGCAACATGGCTGGGCATGCACGCCTGGTCCTCCCCGCCCGCCCGCCGCCAGTCCTGGGGATGTGCCATCCTCTCGCGCTTCCCCCTCCTCTCCGCCTCCGCCTCCCAGTCCCTCCCCTCCCCTCACGGCGAGCTAGCTTGTTTCCAACATGCTGTTATTCTCCTAGGCGCTGGTAACATGCTGCCTGGAGGCGGTAACATGGTTACCAGCGAGAGTGTGGGTGCTGGTGGTAACCAGACGAGTGGGGTCGTGTCTGGTTACCCTGTTCACATCATGAACGCACATTTTAGCGATCTGGAGGTGGATATTCGGCTGGAGGCTGAGCGGGCGGCATCCCTTGTCCGTAGTGTGCTGCAGGCAGGAAAAGGGAGGGAGCAGGGTGGGGGAGAGGAGGGAGGGAAGGAGGACGGGGCTGAGAGGACTTTTGAGTCGACTCAAAAGTCAACAGGGAAGGAGGACGGGGCTGAGAGGGAGGAGAGACGGACTCAAGAAGAAGGGTTCCAAGGAGGAATGGAGACAGCAGGTGAACTGTCAGGTGAATTTTCAGGTGATTTGTCAGGCGGAGCAGTGGATGGATCAGCAGATGCTGGCGCACATTCTCCTGTGCATGCTGCGTTGGAAGCAGAGTCAGGGGCAGCAGCAGCGGCAGGGGCAGCAGCAGCAGCAGCAGCAGCAGCAGCAGCTGCTGGAACAACAGCAGAGAGCGGTTTATCTGGAGGCATGCAAGTAGCAAGCACAGCGGCAGCAGTGGATGGGTCAGAGGAACACGCAGGAGGAGCTTTGGAGGGGCGTGTTTCTGGGGCAGAGGGTGAGGCGTCAGCCGTGGCAGCAGCAGCAGCAGCAGCAGGGGTAACACAGGATGGAGACGCAGAAGAAACGGCAGAAACGGGAGAAACAGCAGAAGCAGAAGTTGCAGCAAAGTCAGGGTCAGCAGCATTGGCAGGGTCAGCTGAAGAAGAGGCAGTAGGGGATGGAAATGCAGCAGTAGGGCCAGATGATGCATCAGAAGCAGAGGAAGCACCAGGTTCAGTGGCGGCACCAATGCCATTGGCATCATCATCACAAGCAGCACCGGCCACAACAGCCCCCACCACCCACCCTCTCACTTCATCCCTTCCCACCACCCCCACTCCCGCACCAACACTCGCCCCTTCTCACTCTCACACTCCCACGGCCCTAATTTTTGGAGGAGATTTCAACCTCGCACCACTCTCTCCGCCCTACCTCACCCTCCTCTCCCCGGGTCTCATGGACACTCAGGCTGAGAGGATGGGTGCGTGGAAGGGCACGGGGGACCGGGACCCGGGGGCGGGGTATGTGTTTGTGTCGCGAGGGAATGTGGAGTGTGAGGCGTGGCGGGAACCGAGATATGATCAGCGGAAAACGTCTGATGGGTACCCTGTGGTGGTGGATGTGAGGGTCACTCTCCCTGCTGCTGCTGTGTGAAAGTGCTGGTACCTGGATGAAAACAAGACAGGGAGGGAGTGTGCAACGTGGTCTCAGGAGGAATGTGGAATGGCGAGCACTGACTCAAGTAGGGATGGGGAGTGTGAGGGGCGCGGCGGGAACCGAGGTATGATCAGAGGAAGACGTCTGATGGGTACCCTGTGGTGGTGGATGTGAGGGTCACTCTCCCTGCTGCTGCTGTATGAAAGTGCTTGAGCTCATATGAAAGCGAGACAGAGCGAGTGTGGCAAGGTGGTCTTGGGATGAATGTGAGGCGTGGCAGGACCCGAGGTATGATCAGAGGAAGACGTCTGATGGGTATCCTCCTGTTGTGGTCGACGTTAGGGTGACGCTCCCTGCTGCTGCTGTGTGAAATGGAGCTGTGGGTGGGAGTGTGCGAGGTGGTTTCAAGGGGGGATGCGGAGTGTGCGGCGTGGCAGGACCCGAGGTATGATTAGCGAAAGACGTCTGATGGGTACTCTGTTGTGGTGGATGTTAGGGCCACTCACCCTGCTGCTGCTGCTGCTGCTGCTGCGTGAGAAGGGGGAGAGGGGGAGTGTGCAGGGCTGTGAATGACTGACTAAATAAGCTTTTTTTAGCCATGTATTGGCTGGCTGACAATCGGTGACCGGGCGGTGTGTGGACGACGTCAGACTTTTTTGAGGCGCCTCATGAGGCGATGTGTCTTAGCAAGAATGCAAATGAGTCGGGGCGGTTGGAGGATGGTGTGGATGCTTTTTAGAGAATCGTTACCAAGTCAGATACAAATCATGGTGCGAGGGGAGGGCTGCTTCAAAGAAGCAGTGATTTCTGAGGCGCATCAAGGAAGCATAGAATGCCTGTGCACTATCTGAATGCTTGTCCTCGTTTGGGGGGAGAGCTTGATATAGTACACCATCGCACAAAGTGCGTATAGGTTTTATAAATGTTTTCTAGTTCTTCCTGAATGCTTGCTCTGATTTTCTCGCCTCCCCTCCACCCCTTTCCCCGACTATCCGCGCCCCAAATGTTGTAGCCCTCTGATTGTTGCCCTCATAACTGAGCCCCCCATGGGCAGGGGCTCTGGCGATATTGTGTTAACATGATTAGCACCCATGATTTGCTTGGATATGGAGCATTTGAAATGCAAAAAATACTGTACAGATACCGTGTTTTCGGCGTTAAAAAAAAAAAAAAAAAAATCCGGTGTAGTGTATTCCTTGCATGTTGCGGGTTTCCGCATGGCTGGCCGCGTTTGCAGCACCCGCTCGAGCAGCAATTCCAATTCATCCTTCCGTTCATGAGGACGAGGAGCACTGTATCCACAAGTTAATGTATACATATATGTATATGTATAAACACACATAGACAAGCTTATGATAGTGAACTTTGTGCGACGCACTTGTGTCCGCGCAAGGGCTGTACATTTTTATGCACCGGGGATCAGGGAATGTGGTCCACCATCCCACTGAATGACACCCGCTTGGCTGCAATCTGAATCAACCGCCCCTTGAGAAACTTGTATGCATGCTTGGAAGGAGACCTATGCCCATGCCCATGCTCATGCCCCTGCTCATGCCCATGCGCATGTGCATGCTGATGCTGATCTGGATGCTGGTGACGATGTTGGAACCTTTGCTCCTCTGCTGCGTCATGTGGCTGCTCGGAGCGAGTACCGCGTGTTGACTGTCCTTCATGACGCATGCCACCAGCCGTAGCACCATTCGTGCGACCATCCATAACACCGTGTGGCTTCTCCTCAAGTCCAGCAGGAGCTTCCAGGAAGGGGTACGAGATGACAGCCGCTTCCCAGGGGCACCGTGGCTGGCTCCTCTCCCCCCGTACAACCTCCTCTCTGCCACATTCCTCTCCCTCACACTCATCCCTCTCACACTCTCCCTCACACTCTCCCTCACACTCATCCCTCTCACACTCTCGCTCACACTCTCCCTCACACTCATCCCTCTCAAACTCCTCTCCGTCACGGTCCCGTGCCTCCATCTCCCCCCGCACCTCAAACACTCTAAACTCACTCATTCGCTCTCTGCCAGTTGTGCCAGTAACACCGGCAGGTTCCCCAGTCATCGCACCAGCACTCACCCTCTCTTTGGGAGTGGCACTCGTGCCGTCGCTATCAGTGGAATACCAGGGGAACCCGCTGCTGATGCTGCTTGCGATGCTGCTGATGCTGAAGCTCGCGCTCCTCCTTCGCATCCCACCCTTCCTCCTCCTCGGCTGCTCCTCCTCCTCTCTTACTTCTTTCTCTTCTGTATCCGCACGTCTCTGTGGTGACTTTTGAGTCAACTCAAAAGTCACTTCTTTCTCTTCTGTATCCTCACGTCTCTCTCTCGACTCCTCCACGTCTGAAGGCTTTTCTTTCTCTGATGCCCCACCACCCTTCCCACTGCCATTCACGCAGCTCGTGTCTTTTTGAGGCGCCTCAGAGACTGCCTCACTGCCCTTCCCTCTGCCGTTCGCGCCGCTAGCGCTTCGCTGAAGCTGCCTGCCCCACTTGCCACTGATCCTGCTACCGATGCTGTTACCGATGCTGCTGCTGATGCTGGTTCGGATGCCACCCCTGATGCTGGTGGTCAGGGATATGCTCCTCCTCATGACCGCACTGCTGCTGCTACCCCGGTTACGGCTCACATGCATGTTACCTTGAGTGCTCCTCTCCTGCTTCTTTTCATCCTTCGCTTTTCCCTCCTTCCACCTGCTGGTAAGAGATATGCTCCTCCTCATGACCGCGCTGCTGCTGCTGCTACCCCGGTTGCGGCACAAATGCATGTTACCTTGGGTGTTGCTTTCCTGCTTCTTTTTCTCCTGCACCACCCCCTTCTTCTCCTCCTTCCTCTCTTTCCTCTCTTCCTTTCTCCCCCCTTTCCTTTCCTTCCTCTCCTCCTTCCTCTCCTTCCTGTCTCCCTTCCTCTCCTTCCTCTCCTTCCTCTCCTCCTTCCTCTCCTTCCTCTCCTCCTTCCTCTCCTTCCTCTCCTCCTTCCTCTCCTTCCTCTCTTCCCTCTCCACAGTCTCCTTCCTATCACTCAAGGAAACAATACGAAGGGGAGCAGCAGGGGGTGGAACAACAGGAGGGGTAGCAGCAGTAGGGGGAACGGCAGGCGGGGGAGCAGCACGAAGAGAAGTGTGACGGGGGCGAGTGGCACGAGGGCTAAGAGGCCTGGGAATGGCGAGTGCAGCAGAGCGGCAACTCTGTAACTGATTCTCCTGACTCTGCTGGCTGTTGCTGCTCTGCTGGCTGCTGCTGCTGAGCTGGCTGCTGCTGCTGCTGCTGAGCTGGCTGCTGCTGCTGCTGCTGAGCTGGCTGCTGCTGCTGCTGAGCTGGCTGCTGCTGCTGCTGCTGAGCTGGCTGCTACTGCCGCTGAGCTGGCTGCTACTGCCGCTGAGCTGGCTGCTACTGCCGCTGAGCTGGCTGCTACTGCCGCTGAGCTGGCTGCTGCTGCTCAGGTGTTGGTTGCCCTTCCACCTGTTGCTGCTGCCACGGCTGCGCATCACAGCGCCATACAGCCCGATAAAGTCATCGTCTGAGTTGTCCGCGTCTTCCTCCTCTTCACTTTCCATCACATTCCCACCTTTCGTCCCATTCCCACGTTCCATTGGGTCCCTATGGAGTCCTTTCTGCTGCTGCTGCTGCTGAATCAGCCCAATAGCTTCATAGAGGCCCAAGACATGGTCGTCTGAGTCATTTCCTGCATCATCTTCCCGCGCCGCTAGCTCCTTTTGGAAATCATGTGGCAGCACAGGAGACGACTTTTGAGACGTCTCAAAAGCTAGCTCCTTCTGGTAACCATGGGGCAGCACAGGACCTCGGGAATTGTTCTGCTGCTGCTGCTGCTGCTGCTCCTGGTGGGGTTGGTTTTGGTAGTGATTCTGGTGCGGCGGTTGTTCTTGCTGCTGCTTCTGCTGCTGCTCCGGAGCACCAACATTATACAGATCCTGCGAGTTGCAGGGGGCAGCATCCCCGTTATAGAGCTCCAAGTGGAAGCTCCTGCTGCCCCACCTGCGCGACCACCCAGGCTCAGACGCCGGAGAGGGAGCAGCAGAGGCACTGGCGGAGGCGGAGAGAGGCGAGCAGAACGCACAGGAGGAGCGCAGGGCGAGAGAGCCTGTGCGCGAGTGGTGCGGCCTTGATGAAGGCGCGGAGACAGAAGAGAGGGGCGAGAGGGCGGAGCGTGTGGAGTGTTGGGAGAGCGCGGAGTGAGTTGACACAGGGGAGTGTTGAGTTGATTGAAGACAGGCGTCGGATCGCAGGGAGAGAGAGGGAGAGCACGCATGGCGCGGCTGGGATGAGGGGCCGGGGATGGGGGAGAGGGCGGAGTGCGCTGATGCGGGGGAGTGGAGGGAATGGGAAGGGGACTGAGCGGAGTGGGCGGAAATGCGGGAGTGGGCGGAATAAGCGGAGATGGGGAGTGGGCGGAATAAGCGGAGATGGGGGAGTGGGCGGAATAAGCGGAGATAGGGGAGTGGGCGGAGATGGGGGAGTGGGCGGAGATGGGGAGTGGGAGGAGTGAGCCCAAAAGGGGGGGGATGGGGGGGAAGGAAAGCTCCTGCTGCCAGCGATGGAAGGAAGGAAGCGGAAGTTGTTGGTGGGTTGAAACTGGTAACCGTTGGAGCTGCTTCTGGGAGGAGGGTGCTTCTCTGACCTGCCACGTGGAATGCTCTCCAGCATGCCACGTGGAGAAGATTTGTTGGCAGCTGATTGGACTGGCAGGAGGGCGTTGCCCATGGGCTCAGATGTCGAAACGAGAGACGGATGCTGTCGCTGCTGCTGCCGCTGCTGCCGCTGATGGTGGTGGTCGTGCTGCTGCTGGTGCTGGTGTGGTGCTTGTCTAGATGAAGCGAGTGAGGCAGATAACACAGACGATGACGAATACAAGGAGAGCGATACACGCGCTGCTCCTGCTGCTCCTGCTGCTCCTGCTCCTGCTGGTGTTACTGCAGCTGCTGAAGCTGATGCATGTGCAGGCTGTTGACCAATCATCTGCGTGCGTGTATGACGCACCACCAGACGCGCCGCTCCAATCGGCCATCTCCCGCCCAGCAAATGCTGCGACCCGCCTGAATCATCACCACCAGAAGTCCCACCTGACTTTCCACCTGAACCCCCAACAGAAGTTGCACCTGAAATCTCAGCTGCAGTAGAATTAGCCGTACCTCGTGCGGCTTTATGTGAAGGGCTGGAGCTTGCTGATGATATCTTGCCATTGTAGGAGTCCCCATGATAAGTGTCCGTACGGGAACCTGTTGCCACGTGTCCTTGTTTCCTGCCAGCTTGGCAGTTACTGGAAGGGCTGCTTTGGGTGCTGTGGCTGTGCTGCGGGCTGCTGCGGTTGCTGTAGCGGCCGCTGCCGTGTTGGGGGCTGCTGAGCTTGAGCAGGGGTCTGTGGTTGTGACTACAGCGGGGGCTGCTGTTATTCTCAGCACCGGCCCAAGCAGCAGCTGGAGCAGTGAAAGCATACCCCGTTATAGTGGACCCGACATTGCCATTAGGAGATGTGTTCTCGCCAGAGCTGAACTGCTGGCTGAAAGTGCGACGCGGCGTCACGAGGACGCGCTCTGACGCAACGTCCTTGCTTCCCCACCTCGGACTGCTGTTACCCGCTCCGCTCTTGACGCCGTTGCTGACGCCGCTGTTGACGCCGCTGTTGACGCCGCTGTTGACGCCGCTGTTGACGCCGTTGCTGACGCCGCTGTTGACGCCGCTGTTGACGCCGCTGTTGACGCTGCTGCACGTGGGAACGCTGCTGACACAGCGGCGGTGGAACGGGGAACGATTAATCTTAGCAGATGCTGCTGACGTTGCCGCTGCTGCTGGGGGCGACTTTTGAGGTGCCTCGAAATAACTCTTAGCTGATGCTGGCGACGTTGCCGCTGCTGCTGCGGGCGGAGCAGGTATGCCCGGCGCAGGCCGCGGGGTTCGGGTCGGAAACGACGTGGAAGATTCGTCTGCTGCTTCTTTGCGATGCGAGTAACGGGGGAAAAGCGAGTCGGAGAAATCATCGACCGGCATGACACCGTGACTGCCAACAGTAGTAGTTGCTCTACTGGCTGGGAACGGAATGGCAGAAGCACCAATGCTGGAGCTACGATGACGACGATGAAGCGTCTTCTTGGGATCGAACGGCGTAAAGTGGCTCGAGTCGGGCGACTGTGCGAGCATGGCGACGGATCTTGTGGGTAGCTGGAGCTCCCAAGGGTTTGAGAATGTCATTCTGAGAGCTCGCGGCACGACCTCTGTGTGAGAAAGTCGCGTCACGGACAGACACACGGAATAGGTTTCGACTTAAAGAAACGAGGCCTGCTAGGGCATGATTTCGCACAGACCTGTCGCGGGTCATGAGTAGTAGTCGTACCAATCACTGGGAACAGTTTGTGCTCCAACGGAGCGTCGAAGTTCGAAGCGAGCACTATGTGTTGTGGAGCTACAAGATATTTTTCGAAGCCGCAGCCCGCGGTAACTCTTTTGCTGCATTCGGCGCTTCGACGGGTTCGTGAGGGGGGATCATCCAGCCCCCCACCGATGCACCATAGATAGCACATGGGTCCCAACGTGCCCTACTTTCTTCCCCGCCCGCTGAATTGCCGCTTGCTACATCTGATCTGATGTGTACAAAGGCGGTGAACCGACGCGCCGCAGCAGCCATCTCAGCAGTCCCCACAGTCCCCGAGATTTACACGCGGGAAGCTTTGTTCGCCAGCCAGCCCGACCAATTCAGTTCAGTCAGACTAGGAAGGCTCGGAAAACCCGGAAGATTATATTCTCGCTCGCTTACATCGAGTAGTGAACGGACGAGATCCGAGCGATAATGTTAGAGGGTGTCCCGAAGTGGACGTCGACATCATTTGATAAACGTCGAGGGATGTCGAGGAATGTCAATCGTCCAATCCCTCCATCCGAGGGTTGACATTGTCCACATTTCTCGACATTTGTCGAGGGATGTCGACGTTGCTCTATGCTGCCACTTCATCTTGGGCAGAATACGGTCGCACTGGGAGTTTCTAGAGATCAAGGCCTTGTGCAGAGGGGACTATGGCGGCCTGTGTTAGGGCTAGGAGCAAGCGCAAGATTCGGGACGGGAACCAGGTGTGTTTGGCGGGCTCGCTGCTTAGTCGCCGCCACAGTATGCCGCCCACTGGTTTAGTCCGTCCGTAACAGAAGCAATTGCAGGCGAAGCCTGTGGATGTGCTTGCCGTGTGCTGCGAACAGTTCACGCCGCTTGTTATGGTACCCCCCAGCAGATTCTGGCGGTGATCACGTGGTTCGGTGAACAGCATTGTGGAACCCTGGGAAGGAGAAATCCGGTTTGCAGAACTGATGCCAGCTGGTTGGATGGTTGAGTACGATTTTGTGCTTTCTACAGCGGTTTGCTTATTTACAAGCAAGTAGATACACCTCGACAGCGATAAAGCGACACGTAGAGGGAATCGACAGTTCCCCCTCGCACTCGCACACCATTTGAACCCCACCACATACAGGTTTTAAGGAAAATCCTTATTTGCAGGTTGACGATTTGTGTAATAAACAAGAGTTACAGCTTGTTCATCTCCAGATTTCCACAAGCTCCTTTACTACTCCAATCCAATCACTCTTCTGCTAACATCAGCAGTTATATTTGTGAACATGTGACAAGTTTCACCAGAAAAACCAGCAAAGCAAACCATAAAAAACCACACCAGAGCTTTGAATATGCTCTGGAAAACGGGGATCGAAACACAAGGTGGATGGTTAAGAAATGTGCTCAACCTCCCCCTTAAACGTTACTTTCTTGCCAAGATGCCTCAAGAATCTGCGCGGCGGCTTCAGCGCCCATCTGCCAGCGTGCTGGTGCTCTCCCCCATGCCCATGCTTGAGCCCATGACCATTCTCACGCCTATGGGAAGCCTCTTCCCATGACTCTGCCTGGTACCATGCTCTTGCTCATGTTTATACAGGCGTGTACTCTCACGCTGATAATGACGGGAAAAATGTGCCGCTTTTTCTGCAACCTCAGCCGTATGAACGCCGTGACCCTGCCTACTGGCCTTTCTGCCACCCATCCTTGGGTCATCCCCTGAACCCATTGACCCTGTTGACTGAGCAGACCCCTTTGACCTGTTTGAACCTATTGACCCGTTTGACCCATAAGCCTCTGCTGACTGGCACTCAAGCTCCCCCTTCTTGAGCCCAGTGCTCCTCTTAGAGCTGTACGCAAGTCCTTCTGCATCCCACGGGTTGCGCGGCTGCTGCTGCTGCTGCTGCTTCACACTCACACTCGCCCAGCTCTGGGACCTCCTGTGACGGGGAGCCCGAGACTCAGACGATGGCAAAGCACTGTTGCCCGTGTTCGCACCACTGGTAACGCTGCTGATGCTGACAGGTGTGACAGCGCCGCTGACAGGTGTGACAGCGCCGTCGCTATCGGTGGAATACCAGGGGAAACCACTGCTGATGCTGCTCGCGATGCTGCTCAGGCTGAAGCTGCTGCTTCTTCGCCAGGACCTACTCTCCCTACTCTTACAACTCCCCTTACAACTCCCCTTACAACTCCCCTTACAACTCCCCTTACAACTCCCCTTACAACTCCCCTTACAACTCCCCTTACAACTCCCCTTACAACTCCCCTTACAACTCCCCTTACAACTCCCCTTACAACTCCCCTTACAACTCCCCTTACAACTCCCCTTACAACTCCCCTTACAACTCCCCTTACAACTCCCCTTACAACTCCCCTTACAACTCCCCTTACAACTCCCCTTACAACTCCCCTTACAACTCCCCTTACAACTCCCCTTACAACTCCCCTTACAACTCCCCTTACAACTCCCCTTACAACTCCCCTTACAACTCCCCTTACAACTCCCCTTACAACTCCCCTTACAACTCCCCTTACAACTCCCCTTACAACTCCCCTTACAACTCCCCTTACAACTCCCCTTACAACTCCCCTTACAACTCCCCTTACAACTCCCTTACAACTCCCCTTACAACTCCCCTTACAACTCCCCTTACAACTCCCCTTACAACTCCCCTTACAACTCCCCTTACAACTCCCCTTACAACTCCCCTTACAACTCCCCTTACAACTCCCCTTACAACTCCCCTTACAACTCCCCTTACAACTCCCCTTACAACTCCCCTTACAACTCCCCTTACAACTCCCCTTACAACTCCCCTTACAACTCCCCTTACAACTCCCCTTACAACTCCCCTTACAACTCCCCTTACAACTCCCCTTACAACTCCCCTTACAACTCCCCTTACAACTCCCCTTACAACTCCCCTTACAACTCCCCTTACAACTCCCCTTACAACTCCCCTTACAACTCCCCTTACAACTCCCCTTACAACTCCCCTTACAACTCCCCTTACAACTCCCCTTACAACTCCCCTTACAACTCCCCTTACAACTCCCCTTACAACTCCCCTTACAACTCCCCTTACAACTCCCCTTACAACTCCCCTTACAACTCCCCTTACAACTCCCCTTACAACTCCCCTTACAACTCCCCTTACAACTCCCCTTACAACTCCCCTTACAACTCCCCTTACAACTCCCCTTACAACTCCCCTTACAACTCCCCTTACAACTCCCCTTACAACTCCCCTTACAACTCCCCTTACAACTCCCCTTACAACTCCCCTTACAACTCCCCTTACTCCCCTTACAACTCCCCTTACAACTCCCCTTACAACTCCCCTTACAACTCCCCTTACAACTCCCCTTACAACTCCCCTTACAACTCCCCTTACAACTCCCCTTACAACTCCCCTTACAACTCCCCTTACAACTCCCCTTACAACTCCCCTTACAACTCCCCTTACAACTCCCCTTACAACTCCCCTTACAACTCCCCTTACAACTCCCCTTACAACTCCCCCTTACAACTCCCCTTACAACTCCCCTTACAACTCCCCTTACAACTCCCCTTACAACTCCCCTTACAACTCCCCTTACAACTCCCCTACAACTCCCCTTACAACTCCCCTTACAACTCCCCTTACAACTCCCTTACAACTCCCCTTACAACTCCCCTTACAACTCCCCTTACAACTCCCCTTACAACTCCCCTTACAACTCCCCTTACAACTCCCCTTACAACTCCCCTTACAACTCCCCTTACAACTCCCCTTACAACTCCCCTTACCACTCCCCTTACCGCTCCCTTACACCGCTCCCCTACCACCGCTCCCCTTACCGCTCCCTTACCGCTCCCCTTACCGCTCCCCTTACCGCTACCCCCCCTTACGCTCCCTTACCGCTCCCCTTAAACTCCCCCCTACCCTCCCCTTACCGCTCCCCTTACCCTACCGCTCCCCTTACCACCAGCTCCCCCCCTTACCGCTCCCCTTACCTACCGCTCCCCTTACCGCTCCCCTTACCGCGCTCCCCTTACCTACCGCTCCCCCTTACCGCTCCCCTTACCCTCCCCTTACCGCTCCCCTTACCGCTCCCCTTACCGCTCCCCTTACCGCTCCCCCCCCCCTTACCGCTTCCCCTTCCCACCGCTACCGCTCCCCTTACCGCTCCCCTTACCGCTCCCCTTACCGCTCCCCTTACCGCTCCCCTTACCGCTCCCCTTACCGCTCCCCTTACCGCTCCCCTTAACCGCTCCCCTTACCGCTCCCCTTACCGCTCCCCTTACCGCTCCCCTTACCGCTACCGCTCCCCTTACCCCGCTCCCTTACCGCTCCCCCCCCTTACCGCTCCCCTTACCGCTCCCCTTACCGCTCCCTTACCGCTCCCCCTTACCGCTCCCCTTACCGCTCCCCTTACCAACCGCTCCCCTTACCGCCCCCTTACCGCTCCCCTTACCGCTCCCCTTACCGCTCCCCTTTACCCTCCCCTTACCGCTCCCCTTAATACCGCTCCCTTATACCGCTCCCCTTACCGCTCCGCTTCCCCTTACCCTCTCCCTTACCGCTCCCCTTACCGCTCCCCTTACCGCTCCCCTTACCGCTCCCTTACCTAACCGCTCCCTTACCGCTCCCCTTACCGCTCCCCTTACCGCTCCCCTTACCGCTCCCCTTACCGCTCCCCTACCGCTCCCCTTACCGCTCCCCTTACCGCTCCCCTTACGCTCCCCTTACCGCTCCCTTACCGCTCCCCTTACCGCTCCCCTTACCGCCTACCACCGCTCCCCTTACCGCTCCCCTTACCCGCTACCGCGTCCCCTTACCGCTCCTCCCCTTACCGCTCCCCTTACCGCTCCCCTTACCGCTCCCCTTACCGCTCCCCTTACCGCCCCTTACCGCTCCCCTTACCGCTCCCCTTACCACCGCTCCCCTTACCGCTCCCCTACCGCTCCCCTTACCGCTCCCTTACCGCTCCCCTTACCGCTCCCGTCCGCTCCCCTACCGCTCCCCTTACCTACCCCCCCCTTACCCGCTCCCCTTACCGCTCCCCTTTCCGCTCCCCTTACCGCTCCCCTACCTTACCGCTCCCCTTACCCGCTCCCCTTACCGCTCCCCTTACCCCGCCTCCCCTCACCGCTCCCCTCACCGCTCCCTCCACCGCTCCCCCTCACCGCTCCCCTCACCGCTCCCTCACCGCTCCCCTCACCGCTCCCCTCACCGCTCCCCTCACCGCTCCCCTCACCGCTCCCCTCACCGCTCCCCTCACCGCTCCCCTCACCGCTCCCCTCACCGCTCCCCTCACCGCTCCCCTCACCGCTCCCCTCACCGCTCCCCTCACCGCTTCCCTCACCGCTTCCCTCACCGCTCCCTCACCGCTTCCCTCACCGCTTCCCTCACCGCTTCCCCTTACCACTCCCCTTACCACTCCCCTTACCGCTCCCCTTACCACTCCCCAGTTCACTCCACTGTTCACTCTCCTCTTCATCCCTTTCATCCCCTTCCTCCCCTTCACCATCACCCGCCTCACCATCCACTCCTCCTCCCGCCTTCCCGCTGCCATTCCCGCTGCTAATACTCCGCCTCAGCCGCCGCGCCCACCGTCCTCCAAGGCTGCCGCTGATGCTGGTTAGGATACTGCTGGCCAGAGACAAGCTGCTTCCGACAGTCAAGCTGCGCCTTGAATTCCGCTGCGCCCGACCCTCCTCCTGAGGAACCGATTTTTGGGTTGACTCAATCTCAGAAATCTCCTTCTGAGGAGCCTCCTCCGCCTGCGCTGCCACGGCCTTTCTTGCTCTCCTCGCATCCCTCCTCGCCCTCCTTTCCATCCTCTCATCAATCCTCTCTGTTCCCTCCACCCTTCCTGTCTCTGTGGCGGCACGGGCCGGCACAGCCCTCTCCGAAGCAGCAGCAGCAGGCAGGTTGGGATTGGGAACCTCATGGGAGGCCATCTGCTGTGCTATGCTGACCAGCACACACCTCTGTGCTGTGCTGGCTGGAAGCACCCTGCTGCGAGATTCGCCGGCCGTGCTGCCAGCAGTGCCGCCGCCGGTCGCTTGAGCGCCGTTTCCGTTCCAGCTGGCTTTGCGATCCTCGTTGCTGCTCGCAGCAGCACGGCTGTCTGCCACAGCGTGCGACGAGGCAGATCGGATCTTCATGCTGCCAGTGTCACTACGATTCTCCATGCCCGCACCACACTGCTCCACCACCCCAGCATGCACCTTCATACTATCAGCGCGGCTCTCCAAGCCGCCAGCGCAAGCCTTCATGCTGCCGGCACAAGCACGGCTGCGCACCACAGCAGCATAGAGCCCAATGAAATCATCGTCTGAGTCGCTTGACTCGCCACCGCCGCCCCCCGCGACAACGCTGCCTTCCGCCCACTCCTGCCCCTTGCGCTCCTGCCCCTTGTGCTGCTGCCGCGGCTGCTGATGCCCCTTGTGCTGCATTGCCTCCTCCTCCTTGTCCTTGTGCGACCCGAGGGAGCAAGCCGGGTGCTTCACAGCGCTGCTGCGGCTGCGGCCGTGAGAAGGCGAGGCGCCGGAAGGGGAGGAAGCCGCTTGACCCGTTTGACCCGTTTGACCCGGAAGATCAAGAGGAGACAGGTGTCGTGGGCGAATGGAGTGACCCAGTTGACCCAGTTGACCCGGGTGGCCTGGGTGAGTGGTGTGGGCGTGCACTGCAGCGGAGTGCGAGAGGGTTTTTTTGTGCCCCCTGGATGGTGACGGGACCGTTTGACCCAGTTGACTTGTTTGACTCGGAATCTCAACACGAGGCAAGTACTTGGTGTGACAGCTGGTGAAGTGCGGTGCAGCGGAGTGCGGTGCAGCGGAGTGCGGTGCAGCAGAGTGCGACCGGGATCTCTTGTGGGTTGGTAGCTGCTGCTGCTTCCTAATTAAGCCACTTCCTTGGCGCGCAGGTGGTGGGAGAGACGCGCCGGGTCGGTCGTCCCTCGACGGGACAGCATGCGGGGCGTGCGGAGAAGCAGCAGAGCCGTGCTGAGCAGCAGCAGAGCCGTGGCGAGCGGTAGAAGAGGCAGAATGAGGGGCGTGCAGCGCAGAGGCAGGGCTGCACGGCTCGTCCCACTGGCAAGCGCGCTGGCCGCTGCTGCTGTTGCTGCTCAAGGCCACAACAGGGAAGCGATTCCCCGCGCTGCTGCTGCGAGACATGATCGCCGCATCATCCCACGCAACCCCGTGAGAAGAGGGGTCGGTCGCAATGCTGTCGCACTCCCAGTTATTGTCCCACGCGGCATCGTTTGCATGGCTCGCACCAAGCGGGTCAGTTAGTTCGTGGGAAGAGCGCGGAGCACACGTGGCGGCGCCCCATTCGTCCAGATCCACTGACGCGAATCGCCTGGACCAGCCAGGCTCGGAGGCCGGGGATCGGACGGATCTTCCCGAACCTCCGAATCGCGGTCCCCAAGCCGCGTCGTCTGCATCCTCCTCATGGCATTTTGGCTCGTGACATTTCGGCGCCATGGATAGTATTGGGGGCGACTTTGACGCGTACATGCTCTTGCTTCTGGTGATGGAGCTGCTAGTAACGAGACTGTTACTACCGGGGCTGATCCTGCCGGAAGCGGGTCCACGTGGGCTCCTTCTCAGCACGCCACGTGGCGACGATGTGCTGGCAGGCGAGGGCGGCGGCAGGGGGGCAACGGCACTCCTAGTAGTGGTGCCGCTGCCGTATCGCGGGCTGTCCTGTCCGCATTGACGGGTGAGATTGTTCTCTGGGGGTATGTGACCATACCGAGGGCTGTGACTGCCTCGAGAGATGTGACTGTATCGAGGGGAGCTGTGACTATCAACAGGGTTTCCGCTTCCCCCTGCACCACCAGCAGCAGCCCAAGCCGCGGCGGGAGCTGTATGCGGATACATCACCGTGGGAGGTGCCACGTCAGCAAGACAAGGAGGGCTCGGGGGTGTCCTGAAGTGCAGGCTGCTCTTGCTGCAGCCACATAGCATAGCGCGTACAGGCGAGCCCAGATCCGAGTTGCTGCTGACGTGGCTGCTGACGTGGTTGCTGGAGGGGATGCCTACGCTTTGGGTCCTGCGGTGGTGCAGACGAACGCTCCTTGAAGCTTCTGGATCCGGAATCTGCAGGCTCCGCGGAGATCCCGCTGCCAGCGTGGCGGCTGCTGGAGATCGCCGCGGGCTCTCCACGTGGCAGGCGAGCTGCGGCCTCGAGTCGCGCCGCAGCGACCCCTGCCGCTCGTTCCGCAATGCCCCTCCCGATCCGGCGCTACTGCTCTCCGCGGCCTCCGCCGCCGCCAACGGTGCCGGTGCAGGTGGCGCGTCGCGGCTGCTGACGCAGCGAACAAGGTCTGGGATCATTCTTGACGTCGGAACCGCCGCAGATTCAGAAAACACTAAGAGCGCTTCCGCCATGGCAGCAGAGGCAGCAGCAGCAGCAGCAGCAGCAGCAGCAGCAGCAGCAGCAGCAGCAGCAGCAGCAGCAGCAGCAGCAGCAGCAGCAGCAGCAGCAGCAGCAGCAGCAGCAGCAGCAGCAGCAGCAGCAGCAGCAGCAGCAGCAGCAGCAGCAGCAGCAGCAGCAGCAGCAGCAGCAGCAGCAGCAGCAGCAGCAGCAGCAGCAGCAGCAGCAGCAGCAGCAGCAGCAGCAGCAGCAGCAGCAGCAGCAGCAGCAGCAGCAGCAGCAGCAGCAGCAGCAGCAGCAGCAGCAGCAGCAGCAGCAGCAGCAGCAGCAGCAGCAGCAGCAGCAGCAGCAGCAGCAGCAGCAGCAGCAGCAGCAGCAGCAGCAGCAGCAGCAGCAGCAGCAGCAGCAGCAGCAGCAGCAGCAGCAGCAGCAGCAGCAGCAGCAGCAGCAGCAGCAGCAGCAGCAGCAGCAGCAGCAGCAGCAGCAGCAGCAGCAGCAGCAGCAGCAGCAGCAGCAGCAGCAGCAGCAGCAGCAGCAGCAGCAGTCTCGTCCGATGCACGCCGGGTAACAATCCCGTACCTTGATAGATACTGCGGCGGCTCGAGAAGCAATTTTTTTTAACCACCACTCGTCGTGATGATGTCAGTCGTTCGCCGTTCAAGTACTAAGGAGATCCAGAAACAGTGAAGAGAGGCTCGACTTGAGGAGAGAAATGCGCGTCTTAGGCAGACCAAGAGGGGTAGCTCGCGACTCGCCGGAAATTTTCGGAAAGAGCCGACGGTACAGCTCTTGGCGAGCTACCGTAGCGAGTGACACTAGCGGGGATGAGCCGCCTGCATTGCTCCGTAAGAATCCCTTTCTTAGGATTGCTAACACGACGCTACTTGAAAGCCAGTCACAGCGACCTCACTAACCTTCTCCGACTCGAGTCCGAACAGAAGCGAGGAAGGGAATCTGGTCTCAGTCACAAGGGACACTCTCAGAGTCGGAGTGTAGTCTACGGTGGGAACTCTAGTCAGGGAGCCAGGCCAGTGGGAGGTGCCTTTGTACGAAGAACACCCAGCTGGGAGCTGAGCGAAGGAGACGCGGAGATGTGAGCCAGGAAGAATTGGAAGGCACGGCGGAAGAACGACTGCTGGCAGCGACTAGGTCTCTTCCCGGATGCAGCAAAGCAGCAGCGACGGCCATGGAAATTTGGCTCCGCGAGCTGGCAGACCGAGACTGTTTTCCGGAATTCACGGGCTGGATCTCGGACGAGATTCACTCATCTACAGCATACATGAAATAGAACGTCGGAACGAAAGGTGTTCCTGAGGCCGCGCATGGAAAGGCGAGACATGCCGCGAGCAAGCATGCCATAGTGTACTATCTTCCATTCCATCCATTTTCCATGGCCCGCCTGTCTGACATTATTCCGAAGCAGCACTGCTCTGTTTGCGGTCACCATGCTTCGGAAGGAGACAGTAATGGCAAGACGACACCAGATGCCATCGGAACATCTCGAGCCGCATACGTTTACCGACAAACCTGTATGGTGGCGAACCGCTGGTTGATCCGTACTTGGAGACAAGATGAATTCCAACTGGACTAGCTGGCGCCGAGCTTTTTTCCAGGATGCGCGACCGCGTTATCCGTGACATGTTTCGGCTAAGAAGCGAACACGTCGGTTGCAAGCTTCGGTTCTTTTCGACGTGTCTATCTGGAACGAAAAAGATATGCTTCCCCTTGGGATGTGCACACTCTGATCTGGCTGCCAAGCTGGAGGGTAACACGGTTAGGTACAATGCAATGTACATAGTTAGGGCGGGGGTAGCGCGTTCATTTTCGCCACTTGTACAAAATTTTGACACCCGTCGAATCTGGAGGTTACTGTAGCTTTTTTGTACCGCGCTTAGTTTGTGTCCCAGGTGGGACACGCGCGTCCAAAATCCGGCACAGGACCCGCCACATTTTTGCCAAACCGCCTACCCAACAAGGTAACCCTGTGCCCCCGAATTGAAGGTGGCGCTGTATGAATCTATATTTGTGAACCCTTGGATTTGCGAGGGTCGTACGCGCTTGACGAAGTCGTGGTGCGGTTTCGCTGACGTTTTCAAGGGCTTTCTCAAATGATGCGCGGGTTGTTCGCGGACGTTGTGGGAACGTGTTTTGTTCGATTGACGGCACGGAAAACAGCCACCGTTCATCCACTGTATACTCCGTCGTGTCCACAGGTTACCCTAAATCGGGGTTACAAACCCCTGAATCTGGTAACTGTTTCGGGCTAAGCCAGGAAAATGAACGCGCTGCCCCCGCCCTTAAAGAGCCTACTATCGTACATTCTGAACAGCGTCCGAGCTTATGTCCGTGCGTGTGCAATAAATATAAGTCGAGGAGCACTGAGGAGGAACAGATCAGAACTGAGGTACGATTCGATCTCAGGACGACGAAATGGGAGAGATACGACTGTATGAAGTCTCGATTTGGATGGCAAGCTTGGTGTACAGAAAGCAGCAACAGCAGCACAGCAACCTCACTTTCCCATCCCACGGGGGCAGTTCCAAGGTTTGCCTCAAGAGCAGTTCCGCAACACTGTACAGTGAACTTCGATACAGTACAAGAGCTCTGCAGAATGATTGCGGTGGAACTGTACAAGGGTTACGCTGAAAGTACCTCAGAAAGTACCCTAGAGGTTTCACAGAGCTTCGCAATAACGAACTGTTAACGACTGTACTATTTTCTGTAAGAAATACACTGTACAGCACTTCATTTTAGGTTAGGTTAGCAAATGTGCCAATCAACCTTGGGCAAGTTCCAGGGTGGCAGATTTGATGACGTGTCAAGCTTATTGATTGATTGAGGGATGCCGCGCGGTAGCGTACCGAGCCCAGCCTCCGCCTCGGTCCGAGCCTGGCCATGTTTTGTTCTTGCTTAAGAATACTCGGTAGCACAAACTCGTTTCCATAATGTCGCTAGTCAATTCACAGAATTACTCAAGTTTAACGGGTAGTGAAATCACTATCAAAGCCGATCCGTTGCGCTACCGAAGCTGCTTTGGATGAGACCTATCCCAGTTTGACCGTTTCCCTCCGCTTTAGCCGCCTCATAGAACAGGGTTCATCCGCTCTTCTGTTTCGCTTTTCTTCTCAATGCTCTTCCCCAACTAGTGCCTGGGCGTCCTCTGGTGAACTACACGATCAAGCAGCATCCATCGCCGTGCCTGCTGCCTTTTCGCTCCGTTGTCCATCGCGGATGTTTTAACTCGGAGTCACGTGCCACTTTGTACTCCAATGGCAACTTCACGGACCGTGTCTTTTGCCACGTGGCAACAGGATGTCATCAACAGGTCATCCATTACCGTCCGCGTTACCGCGAGGCCGTCTATCCAGCCGCTTTCCCCAACAGGCCGTTCAGCAGGGTTGAAACTGACGAGCTGTCTCCGCAATGCCCGCGGTGTGGTCACAATAGCAGGCTTACGCCGACCTGGTATGTACATTAGGTCACCACGAAATAACCAGCAGTTACATCCCGGCTATTTATCCCCACGATTCTCGCGACATTCTCCAAAATTTATCCTGCGAGCAGGCAGTTTCCGCCTAAGCAACGGGAAGAAATCGCGGCCGTTGGTGATCCAAGCGGCGGCTGGTGGACCGTCCGATTTCAGCGGCTCCGATGTCAGCAATAAAGACCAGCCAGATAGCCGTTTTCGCTCGGCGGACAATGCTGTTAACAGGAAGAACCTTAACGGGTCAAACATTCCGAAAATTGCCGGCATTGCTGGTGCTTCAGGAGCTGATAACGGGTTTCCAGCTGATTTCTGCCATCCGCGCGCTTCCCCCGATCGTTCCGCCGCACTCGCGCGCTGCAGGGGGAAGCGGAAACGGACAGACGGGGACCCCGCGGGACGAGAGGCGCGCGGGGACGTACCCGCGGATGCTCCGCGCGGTTACCGCCAGTGAGGGGGAGGCGGACGGGAAGAGGGAGGGGGAAGGGGGGTTGTTGGCGCAAAGCGGTCAGGAGAGTCTTCACATGGAGGCGGAATGGCCAATCGCGTGGTGCCAGGTGGCAGAGAACGTACTCATAGGCTCGCCGCTCGTGTCGGCTGCTGACGTGGACGTGGTGACGTCCAGGGCGGGCGTGACAGCTGTCGTCTCGTTACTGGTTGGTGATGCTGGTGGTCTGATCATGTTTCTGTGTCACTAATGAACTCACTTTTTTCACATTTCTCGCTCTCTCGCTCCCCACTTTCCTCTCACTCCAATACTCCCCAATATCCTCACTTGTTCCTTCTCTAACTCTCACCCACTCGCTCCCGTGCTCTTCCCTTCCCCCCTCCACGCTCCTCCCCTCTCCCCGCTTCTCCCCTTTTCCCCCCCTCTTTTTCCCCTCTCCTCCTCCCTCCGCGCCTTCCCAACCCCCGCCAATCACAGCCGTCGGAGCATGAGTCAGCGCTGGCCGTTGATTGGTCCGCCGTGACCCACCAGCTGGCAAGAGAGGGCGGCGTGGCGCTCAAACTGCCCGTGGGGGAAGCCGCCGCCGGGGGGGAGGCGGAAGCGGGGGCTCGGGGGGAGGGGGAACCGGGGGAGGGGTGGCGGGGAGTGTTATCCGAGGGGGAAGCGGGGGAGTCGGATATGGAAGTGTGCCTGGAGGAGGACGGGGAGGGGGAGGGGGGAGAGGACGTGGTTTCACAGGTGTTGGAAGCGGTGCGAGTGGTGGCAGCGCTGGTGGCAACGGGGCACAGAGTAGCGATTGTCAGCTGCTCGCCTCATTCCGCCAGTGCCCTCGTTGCTCTGGGGTAATAATACCCTCAGCTTCCTTGTTTCACTTGAATGGTTTATCTTGTGTAGCTTTCTCTGCTCACTTGGCACTTTCGCAGCCCCCAACACCCCCTCCACTCCCACCCCCACCCCCACGGTCACACCTTCTTGCTCCCCGCCCCATTCCCCTGCTGTTGTTCTGTTCCTCCCCCCCCCTCGCTCTTTGCCTCTCCCTCTTACGCATTGCTACTTCCGCACCTGCTCGTCTTTCGAATCCTTCCTTCCCCTTTCAAAGCTCCACGCTTCGTCTCTCTTCCTCATGGTCCACTTCCTGTCTCATTCGTTTCACCACCTGTCTTCTTTTGCCACGTCTCCCCTAAAGACACGTGTCTCCTTGTGCCACATCTGTCCGTGTGCCACGTGTCTCTTGTTGCCACGTGGCTGCCAGCTACACCACGTTCGTGAGGGGCGCGGACGTGAGCACTGCTCTGGCGGACATGCGCCGAGCCTGTCCGGCTGCTGACCCGCCCATGCGCGTCTGGAAGAAGGTGCGTGGCGTTACAGGTGCACTCTCAGGTGCCTTCTCAGGTGCCTTCTCAGGTGCCATCGCAGGTACATTCTCAGGTGGGTTGCCAGGGGTATGGCAATGGCTCATGGACGTGCCTCCAGCTGTCTGTTTCCAGCATCAGTTAACTTCTATATGTGCTTTCATGCTCGTATGTGTGTGTGCATGCATATGCAACTGTGTGCATATGGGTTCGCGTGTGTGCATGTGCGTGGTTGTGTGCGCGCGTATGCTGCATGCATGTCCATGCTTTTGTATGCATGTGTATGCATGTGTTCGCATGTGTATGCACGTGTATGCATGTGTCTGCATGTGTATGCACGTGTATGCATGTACGCGTGTGTATGTGTGTTTTGGCGAATGCATATCCACAGGCCCACGCGCAGCTAGCGGGCAGCAACATGAGGCGTCTTACAGACCTTGCAGCGGAGGAGCTTCAAAGGAGGATAGCTAACGGCGTGCCTGGGTCCAGTGCCAATGACTGGCAGGTCGGCCCCCACTGCACCGCACCACACCGCGCCCCCCCCCCTTCCTCCCCCCCCCCCCTATATTGTTTTCGCTCTGTGACTCTATGTTGCTCCGCATGATTGGATCTCTTTCAGTGGCGTCGTTTGCTTCGAGATCATCCCCGCTTTGCATGATTTCTGCTCCGCTCCCATTTCTGCCCAATCGCATGCTGCCAGGTGGCAGAGCGTAAGCTGGTGGCGGAAGGCTTCCAGCGCATGGTGGCTGCTGACGTGGCACTCTCTGACGCCATTTCCAAGGTGCGTATTGATCCATGCATGCGTGTGTTGATCCATGCATGCATGTGTTGATCCATGCATGTGTGCGATTAATTGGCACTGTTATGTCCCACCTGACCACTCCGCTGTGTCTCTCCTGATCCTTTTCTGCAATCATACACACTTCCACATACACACTTCCACATACACACTTCCACATACACACTCACATACATATATCCCATGCTCCCTGCCATGCCATGCCATGCCATGCCACTCCTCTTTCTCTCTGCAGGCGGCCATTCGCAGGGCAGCACGGGCGGCAGAGAAGCAGATGGATGACGTGGAGGTGAGTGCTGGATAAACCCTGCCTTGCCCTTCTTCCCCGCCTCCCCCGCCCTCCCCCGCCCTCCCTCTCTCTCCCCAACCCTCCCCCACCTCCTTCGCCCTCCCCCACCCTGTTGTGTCTTGCTGCTCGACTTTTCCTCCACGTGTCTATCTCCATCCATCCTCCTTCCCACATCCTCTTTTCCGCAGCGTGTGTCACTTTTGAGAATTCTCAAAAGTGATCTCAAAAGAGAATTCTCAAAAGTCTTTTCCGCAGCGTGTGTCCATTCTCTAGGCCCGAGAACATAGTCCCTTTGCTCTTTTCTTCCTTGTTGCCACATGTCACATGCTCGCCACGCCATGCCCACAGCTCACCTCATCCTCTGGTTGGTCCCTTGAACATAGACTCGTACTCACCTCATCCCCTTGCTCTCCTGTTCCTTGCTTCCACATGTCACATGTGCCCCCTGCCCCACATGCCCCTTGCCTTGCCGTCAGCTCACCTCGTCCGATCGTATTGCTTTGCTCAAAGCTCAAATTTCTCGTCTCGAAGAGAAGCAGCAAGCCGCAGACCAGGCCGCCCGGGCGGCGGAGGATCGGATCAACTTCTTCCTGCGCCAGCTCAGCGCACTACAGGACAAACACGCTGCGGCAGAGAAGGAGGCGGCTGCTGCCACCCAGCTGGCAAGTCAACTCGCCGGCCAGTTGCAATCCTTGCAAGCGAGAGAAGCTTCCTCTGCACCTTCCTCTTCGGCTGTAGCCCAAGCCTCGCCTCTAGGTCCGGCAGCCGCCGAAGCTGACCGGGTGGCAGCTCTGGAAGCCGAGGTCCGGGAGAGGCGCGAGCGGGAGCAGGAGCTCCGGGCGGCGCAGCAGCAGGCAGAGCAGCGGGCGGCATCGGCTCGGCAGCTTCTGCTCACTCTAGAAAAAGACCTGGCGAGGGTGACAGAGGGGGAGGCAGCAGCAAAAGAAGCAGCAGCAGAAGCGAAAGAACGAGTAGGGTTCCTATCAGGTGTGGTGCGAGAGCTAGAAGGCCGAGAGAGGGACGCGAGGAGAGAAGCAGAGAGGGCGAATGAGGCTTTAGAGGTGGTGGCAGCAAGGGAACGGGCGGCTCAGGCTCGTGTGCAGGAGCTTTCTTTGCAGGTGGAGCAGCTAGAAAAGGAGCTTGCTGCTGCTCAGGAAGCTTCCAGGATCGCGCACGGGCGGTGCGATTTCTTCGCCCGGCTGGTGGATGTGCTGAGGGAGAGGGAGCAGGCGGCTAGTGAGGCGGCGAAACGGGCCAATCAGGCGCTGACAGGTGTCGCGCGGGAGCTGGAGGAGGTGAAGGGGAGGGAGAGGCGGGAGAGGGAGACGTGGAAAGGTGCAGTGGCGCGGTCTGAAGCGGTAATGGCGGAGTTAGGAGCGACTAAGAGGATGCAAAGAGAGGCGAGGGAGAGGAGGGAAGCTGCCGAGAAGCTTCTCGTGAAGCTCGAGTCGTCGGGAGAGAGCGGGGAGGAAGGTTCGAGGAAGCTTCTGGTCCAGGCCCGTGCGGCGGTGGCTGAGGCTCTGGAGAACGAGGCGAGCCTCGCCGGACTGGTTGTTGCGCTAGCTGACAAATTGACTGAGGCGGCTGCCGCCCGCACGGCCCAGCGGGAGCGTTTGGCGTTTCTGGAGCGACAGGTGGCGGAGGGGAGGGAGAGGGAGCGGACGGCGGAAGAGGCTGTGGCAGCGGCAATGGGCGGGCAGGAGGAGCTTCGGAGGCAGTTGGAAGAAGTGGCTCGGAAAGAGGCTGAGGCCCGGGAGGAGGTTCGGGTGCTGTCGAGCAAAGTGGAGAGCCTGTCAGCTCAGGTTCGTAGTCTGAGGATAATGCTTGCTTATTTCTGAGTCGTCTCAGCAGTATATTCTGGGTTTAGCTGCTTGCTTACACTTAAAGTGGAGCGAATTTTGTGGGCGATGGAAATCGATGGATTTGTTTCCTCTCATTCCCTTCCCCGCTCCCACCCCTTTCCCCGTTCTCCCACACCCTCTTTTCCACAGTCGACGGTAGCAGAGGAGGTGGAGGGTTCTCTCTCCGTTCTCCGAGCCCAGGTGGCATTCCTCCAATCAGAGCTCGCCAGCGCGACACAGGAAGCCACGTCAGCCACCCAGCGGTCCACCTCGCTCCTTCACCAGCTCAACCAGCTGCGATCTGGTGCCAGCAGTGATGGCAGCGCAGGACAGGTGGCGGGTTCTGATTCGTTGGATGATGTTGCGGGGGAGGAGGAGGTGGTGAGGAGGTTGGAGGAGGAACTTTTAGCTGCCCGTGGGGCAGCAGAATCGGCCAATCAGAGGGTTTTTGTGCTGCAGGAGCAGGTGAAGGAGTTGCAAAGGAAAGAGGGAGTGGCCCAAGCGCTGCTAGGCCGGGCAGAGGAAAAGATGTCGGCGCTGTTTGGGCAGCTTGCGGCTGCCCGGGACAAAGACTCGACAAGCCTCCGCGCTCTCGCCAAGGCTAGGTCGGAGGTTCGGCAGATGGCGTGGCAAGTGGCTCGGCTGGAGGAGCAGCTACAGGCTCGGGGAAACACCGCAGGAGGGGTAGGGTTGGCAGCATTGGGAAGGGGAGAAGGTTGGGGATTGGCAGGGCTGCTGAATGGGTTAAGTGCGGGAACGCTGAAGCTGCTGGGGATGGCAGGATTGGGCGGAATGGGAGGGGCGGCAGGGGTGGACGGCGGGCAGAAAGAGCCGAATGCTGCCAGGCTGGCAGCTGAGCTGTCGCGAGGGGCTGCTGCTCTGCAGTCCAGGTGGGTTGTGTGCGGTCAATGCAGTCAATGCAGTCAGTGCAGTCAGTGCAGTCAATGGAGTCAATGCAGTCAATGCAGTCAATGCAGTCCACGCAGTCTATGCAGTCAATGCAGTCAATGTTGGTAGTAGAATGCACGTGTGGAATTAAAAGTAAGCCCGCCTGCTCTGGTCCCGGGTTTATTGCCGGCTTGCTTCATAACACTTGAATCCTTGTGCATGGCATGTGAGTGGCTTGCACATGTGCACGTGTATGGCATGTGCATGGGGTGTGCATGGCATGTGCATGGGGTCTGCATGGCATGTGCATGGGGTGTGCATGGCATGTGCATGGGGTGTGCATGGCATGTGCATGGGGTGTGCATGGCATGTGCATGGGGTGTGCATGGCATGTGCATGGGGTCTGCATGGCATGTGCATGGGGTGTGCATGTGGTGTGCATGGTATGCGCATGGCGTGTGTGTTTCGCGTGCATGGCATGTGCGTGTTTTGTGGCAACAGGGTGAAGAAGCACGTGTCTCGGCTGGGCAAGAATGCAGCAGCAGTGGATACAGCAGCATTGTCTTCGTTATCAGATCAGCCTATAGAGGAGCATTTCTCAGAGGTACGCCCTTTTCATACTCTCATCACCTCACCATTGAGTAATTTACTGGTATACCATCACCACCATTTTACTATCACCATCTACAGCATGCCCTTCACTGTTCGCGGATCAGCACATAGAGGAGCACTTGTGCACTGCCTACTGTTTTCAAAGGCTTCTGCCTATTGCCTGCCCTTGCTTTCTGTTAAAGCCTGACCCAAACATTTGTCTGCTGCTATTCTGTCTGCTGCTATTCTTCTGCTACAACTGCCCATTCCCCGTGTGCAGGAGGAGGAGAAGCTTCTGGCGTCAGCGTCGTGTCTGCGGGAAGCCGTGGTGGCAATAGATGCCAAACGCCATGAGCTGGGAGCCGCACCTCTTGCCGCCCGGGTTCCTTCCGCTTCCCGGGCGGCAGCGCCGCCTGCTACAGTGCCCGGAGCTTCAGCCACCCAGGTTTCAGGTCCGGCACCCACGGCAGCAACAGCAGCAGCAACAGCTGCTGTTGCACCTGTTGTGCCTGTTGTACCATCTGCTGCTGCTGCCGCTACCGCCGCCACAGCAGCAGCAGCAGCAGCAGCACAGACGTAGCAGCACCTGCAGCAGCTAGGACAGCTTCAGGGGATGCTATTGATTCAGGGAACCAGTGGCAGCAGGAGCAGCAGCAGGAGCAGCAGCAGCAGCAGCAGGAGCAGCAGCAGCAGCAGCAGGAGCAGCAGCAGGCAGAGGTGACTGGAGAGGGAGACAAGAGAGTGGGCACGCACAGAGAAGAGGTGAAAGAATCGCACGAGGAGAGCAGCGACTGCAGCAGCAGCAGCAGCAGCAGCAGCAGCAGCAGCCACACTTGCATCTCCCTCCTCCGCCTCAAACTCCTCCACTCCTCCCGCCTCCTCTTCCCCCTCTTCCGATCCCGCCTCTCCTGTTCCTCTGGCTTCTCTCCCCCCTTCCACTGACACCCCTGCTACATCAACCCAGCAGTCCTCCCCCTCACCCCCAGCACCCTTCTCCTCCCTCACCGCTCTCTTCGCCAAGGCAGCAGCAGCAGTGGGTCTCAGCGCCCTCCTGCTCATGCCCCTGGCCCTCGGCTCGCACAGTAACGAGTCGCCTCTTATCGAATCGCAGCAGTCCAACTCCCACGAATCTGTCAACGTAACGAGGCCTCTGACTCACTACCAGTCGGTTCAACCACTCTCGCTGCACCAGCAGCACCAGTCCAACCCCCTGGCAGCACCGCTGCAGCTGTATAACCCCTCCGACCAGGCTGCATCCTCCTTGCCAGCAGCTTCAGTGCCGGCAGCAGCTCTGCAGCAGCCCACCCCGGCAGCAGCGCTACAGCTGTTCTTTGACCCTCTTACACTGCAACCGGTGCAGGCTGCAGGCACCGGGGAGGCGTATGAGGGACCCTCCGCTCTGGTGAGTCTATGTTTGAGAAGCCTCGAAGATACACCCGTCTGTATCACTGCAGCTGTTCTTGACCCTCTTACACTGCAACCAGTGCAGGCTGCAGGCACCGGGGAGGCCTATGAGGGACCCTCCGCTCTGGTGAGAGCTCTTATGTGGGTAGAAGATTCTCCTGTACCTGTTGCGAGTGCACTCGCGAAACTGTTAACGAGTGTGCTCAAAGGCATGGATGTGTGCAAACGTTTTGTCTACTCCTTACCTGCCCCTCTCCTCTGCTTCGCTTACTCTCCTCACCACACATTCTCCACTTTTCTCTCCCCCCCCCCCCCCCCCCTTTTGATGCTCACCAGCTGAGCATAATTCGACTCAAAACACTCCCCTCGCCATCCCCTCTCCACATTTCCTCTCCCCTCCTTGCTGCTCACCAGATCCCATTACCAGTGCTGAAGGAAGCAGAAACAGAAGTCTTGAATTTGATTGGCCAGTACGTGGCAGTGGCTAGGGAAATGAAGGGACTGGCTGCAGTGGTTGCTCCGGATGCTTCGCCGGAAGATAGGATCCAGGCTGCGTTTCTATTCTGCCGCCAGCTGGCGTCACCGCCGTCCACGTCAGCAGCTGGGATGTCTAGAGTTGGTGGTGGTTTAGAAGACCCAACGTCAATGAGCCGCATCTTCTGTGCATCGATGGGGTTGTGAATGTCGTGCGAAGATAGCCTGTATGGCATGTAATGTTGACATGAAGCAGTACCGTTTGATGCTGCCTTTAGTGCTGCTTTTTTTTTTTCGTAATGGCTTAAAATGTGGACTACTTTTGTACCCAAATTTGTTCACTGTTTTCACATAGCATTATCCCAACCCAATCCTCCTTCAGAACAGTGCCTGCATTTGGTCGTTTTCCAAGCACGGTGCTGTTGCTTGCCAATTTCGTCCTCCATTCCCGCGCTAGTGTTGCAAGTGGGAACTCCCACTGCACTGTGCGCCGAATGACGTGGCTGCCTCAGCGGGGCTGCGCGTGTGACATTGGGCTGACAAATCGGGTCAATGGGGTCTGTGGAGCGGCCAACTTCATACATACTCAAATTATTCCCGAGCGGGCTCTCAGGTGTAATCAACTTGGATTTCCTCAACGTTGATTGGGCTTCGCTTTTTAGCACATTTCAAGCTGGTCGAACTCTTGAGGAAGTGACAAAAACAAAACCATCCAGTTTAACTCCCCGAATTGGATATGTTAGATTAAAGTACGGAAATTTACGACAGGGCCGAAAAAAAGTAAACCCTCTAGGGAGCATGGACGCATTTTCGGGAGGTATCAACCCTAAACACGGGAAAAGGGCATTGTTTTTAGTGTTGATGCCTCCCGAGTCAAGTTCCTTTCCGACTGGGTTTTATTTTTGGGTCGGGTAGGGTGCCTTATATATTTTTTTTTAATATTGGGCGGCTTCTCGTTGTATTCAGGGTTGATCCGTCTCGAAATTCATACAGGTCCGCTACAGGTTATTTTGATTTTTAATCAAGTGCTGAAACTAATTTTAGTCACTGTCTACAGAAAACAACAAGAATAGACGAGTACTATATCGCGAAACTGTGTTTCTGTTGGTGATTACACCTGAGAACCCGCTCGGGAATAATCTGAGTATGTATGAAGTTGGCCGGTCTGTGGAGATTTCTACCGCGAGCTTTGGGCTTTGAGAATCCGGAGTCTGGATTTCAGACCTGACCAGTTGGGCCAGTGGCTGAAACTCCATCCCCTATTTTGTACATACAAGAAAATTTCCTACTGTACCTTCGAGCCCGTTTGTTTTCCTGAAAGGGGCTCTATGAATGTGGTGGTCGTCCATCCGTTTCCCTCGCATGCCCTCGGTCAGCGTCAGCGCATTTCGGACCCACACACTAGGGACGCTTAGCCGAATACAGTAAACCAAGAAAAGGTCCCTCAGTACTGTACAACCTTACGCGTACGCTACGCACACCTTTTGTTGGGTTACCCAAATCCCGAAAAAGAAAACCTTTTTGCCTGGATGATGGTTGGCAAATGAAGTGAATTTTGCTTGAAATACACGAAGATAGGTTTGCCAGATTCCAGGGGAGACCGAAGTGTTTCAGGATTTACAGCCCCTGTCGTCAAGTCTCCCACCTTGGCCCATAAACGGATGCTGCTGACTTTCAGGATTTACAGCCCCTGTCGTCAAGTCTCCCACCTTGGCCCATAAACGGATGCTGCTGACTTGTCACACGGGAAATCCCCTCTGCCAGCGTCACTTGCCACTCTTGTTTCTCGCTGTTGGACGATTTGTCAACTTGTGTGAAGGTTTCTTTTCTCCGCTTCTTTCCTCCCCCTCCAACGCCTTTCTCTCTCCGCCTGCCCTGCTTCGGTGGCGAAAGAAACACCCACCACTTCCACCAGGAGGCGACAAATCTGCCCTGTGTTGCGGAGAACAAGCTCTCCCAACCCCACCCCACCCCACCTTTTACCCTGTCCACAGCACAGCATCGCAATAAAACTACTTGTCAGCCTGTGCTCCTTCCACCCAACGGCACTATGGCAAGATGGCCCCTCCACCACCACCCCTCCCCCTCCATTTCATCTCAACCTCCTCTGAACCATCCAAAACCATTTCCACCACTGCAACTGACCAGGCATCTCCACCACCACCACCACTACCTGGACTGTTTGCTTATCTGCAGTTCAGACCGAAGCCTCCAGGCGTAAAACGGTTCTCCGTTAGTTGCAGCTCCTGTGGTTGTTGCCGAAACGCCCAGCGAATGCAAGTCCAGCGCCATGCGACCGCAAGGACTGGAGAAAGGGGTTTCAGCAGCAGAAGTGGCGCAGCGGAACGCCCGCAACAGCAATTTCAACAGCCCTTCAGTTGAGTCGAGTTGAAGGTTACTAACTTACCGTTCAGCTGACAGAGGTAGTCGCATGCGATCCTCGACTTCGCATGGAAATGCTTTCAGACGTCGTTCGGCGTGACGCTTCACAACGACAGAAAACTCGCTAGTTATTAGGCTGGTGTCGCTAGTTTTAATTAGTACCTTCCCGGACTGACTAACAATCTTGATCGCCTAGACCGCCTAGACTCCGTAGCGTCGTTCGCTGGATAAGGATAAAAAGTCGACCTTCAGCCTCGTGAGCGGTTTCTGACCCGTCAATGCATCCTATCTTTGAAAGTAGATCAGGTGGCTGTGCCGCTGACGGTTCTTGGTCAGGCGGTTGCTCCGGCAGTAGATTAGCCGGCCGCAGTGACGGCGATGGACGGCCGCTCGTAACGTATCAGGCTTCGAGGAGTTCTCGCCGCGAATGGCCCTCGAGCTTGTCACAACGCCCGCAGGCTGCGGCGATACGCCCGCAGGCTGCGGCGATGCGACCGCCCAACTTAATCTCTAAGGCGACTCGAAACAGATCGCGTAATTCGAAAGAGGAAGGCATCCCGCAGTTTCCGATTTTCCTGATGTGGAGACGATTAACCTTTTTGCGTTCCTGTTGGGCCATAGCCCTCGTCGTCCTTCTCACCGTTCTCCACCCGACTGCAACCCTAGCCAGCCGCAACGGCCCTGCCGTAGACTCGTTGCGACGTCCCTCTTCCGCAAAAGGCGACGGCGATCGCGGAGGAGCGGCGCTGACGGCGCAATCGGAGGCGCCTATGTTCGAGGCGCACATGCTGGAGAAGTGGGCCGCCGTGAAACACGGCGAGCCGCAGCCCAGCAGCCTGGAAGAAATCGCGCAGGTGTTTCTGCAGGAGGGGTATGGCGACGCGACGGCAGAGCTGGAATGTGTCACCACGAGCGGCCGGAATGGCCGCAGCATCGTTATTAGTAGAACCCTTACTAGCAGTATCACGGCCCGCAGCAGCAGCGGCGGCGGTGGCGGCAGCGGCTTTATCCCGCGGCGGTCCGGGGCGCTGCGCGCGCAGAGTCCGCGGTTGAGTTCCGCGGAGCGGGCGCGTCGGCTGTTAGACGCTTCGGGCGAGGAGGTGGTGCCGATTCAGGCGCCCCCGCTGGGATCGCCGCCAACAACGGGCGACCTGAATCAGCCGTGGTATCGCTTCGAGACCGTGTCGCAGCTGCGGTTCGTCGACTGGCGCGCGTCGCGGTACAGGACGGGCCTGCTGCTCCAGGACGGGGTAAGGGAGTGTGTACGTCGGTGCTGTCAGATTCAGTGCGGTGCAGTACGGGGCTGCTAGGTTCTTTCCGTTTTCGGGGGCAACGAGCGTCGGGCATTTGTAGCCAAGGTTAAAATACCTCCCGCTCCCTTCTCATCACCGTCGTTCCCTTTCCCCACTCCTCCGTTCCCCCTCCCTACTCGTTCACCCTCCCTCCCCCTCCCCGCTTCGCCCCCCCTCCTTCCCCTTCTCCCCCCGCAGTGCGAGAGCTGCTGGGCGTTAGCAGCGACGGACCTCCTCTCGATGCTCTGGGCCCTCGCTTTCAACGCCACGGCGCCCGTGCCGCTCGCGCCGCAGCAGGTCTGCGACTGCGGCACGGGCAGCTGCTGCCGCGGCGGCTGGCCCGAGTGGGTGTTCCTCTACGCGATGAGCAACGGCGGCGTTGCGCGGGAGATCGATTATCCTTACACTGCTGTGGACGGGTTGAGTTGCCGCGGATTGCAAACCGGCGCGGTGAAATTGGGGAACGTTAGCGGGTGGGAGAAAGTTCCGGCGAAAAGCGCGGTTTCGCTGATGAAAGCGGTTTCGCAGCAGCCGGTGTTGGTATACATCGCGACGGATAGCGACGATTTTCGGGGATACAGTGGGGGTTTATTTAAAGGAGTTTGCGGAAAAGATATCGATCACGCGATGATTGTGATGGGTTACAGTTTAGACGCGGCGGAGGGACCCTATTGGCTGCTGAAAAACACCTGGGGGCCGGAGTGGGGCGAAATGGGTTACATGAAGCTGCCGATTTTGAACGAAAGCCAGCCGACCGGGAAGTGTAGCATTCACAGCGAAGCTGCGGTTTACCCAACCTTTTACGATTCGCGGAGTAATGCGAACCCGTGTAACGTTCGCCCGCAGCCGTGCGGTGGGGGCACATGCAAACTGCATTCAGACGGCGCGGCGCGGTGCACGTGCCCCACGGGATTTGTGGAGAGGAGGGAATCGACCGGGCCGCCCAAATGCGTGCGGGCGGACCTGTGCGGCGCGAACCCGAACCCGTGCGGCTCGGGAAACTGCTCGAATAAATTCGACGGCAGCTACACCTGTTCCTGCCCCGCGGTACGATTTTCACTCTGCTTTGCACAATTCCACGTTCCTTTTTCTCGCCCCTACGTTCCCCCTGATTTCAAGTCTTCCCGTCCAGTCGCTGCCCCCCTCGCTGCTCCTTTCACCACCATCTCTTACTTCCCCGTCTGTCCCATTTTTCTCCCCTCCCCTCCCCTTCCGCCTTCCGCCTTCCCCCTTCGTGGTGCGTGCAGGGGTCGGTAATCGGAGCGCGCACGGACGGCGCGATGACGTGCGTGCTCGGCACGTTTCAGAGCGGGCTGCAGACCTACACCGTCGCTGCCGGGGACACCTGCGAGGTGAGGTGCCCCGGACCGTTGCCTCCCTCCCCCCCGCTCTGCTTCCCCTCCTCTCCCTCCTCCGTTCCCCCTCCTTCGCCCGCTTCCCCTCTAATTCCTTTTTCTTTCCCCATTTCCCTCTTCCCCCCCTCCCCCCCGCCTTCTATACTCGTTCCCCCCGTTACCCTCTTCTGTTTACACTGCCGCTTTCAACTCCTCCCAACCAACCCTTTTCCCTCCACCTGCTTAAATGGTTTACACCTCGTCCCTTCTCTCCTCCTACTCTATACCCTTCCCCCATTTCGTCCCTCTCTCCCCCACATCCAGTCCCTCGCGCGCGCGTTCAACATAACACCCGCATCCCTTGAAGCCCGGAACCCCTTCGTTGACTGCTCCGTCCCGCCACTCACGCCCGGCTACATCCTCATAGTTGCCGGCGACACCAACATCACTCTCGGCTGCGCAGCAGTCGACCTCATCTCCCCAAACGACACCTGCACAGCCATCGCTGCGCGTAACAACTTTACCACGAAAGTCCTCCAAGCGCTCAACCCGGGTGTGAACTGCTCGCTGCCCGCGCCGTCGCCGTCGCTGCGAGTGTCGTCTACAGTGTGCGTGCGATCCGGAATGCTGTCTACAACTGCGCCGGCGGCGGTGTCGTGTGGGCAGACGTACCGCGTGCAACCGGGGGATACCTGCATGAATGTGGCTCTCAACGCCAGCATCACGCTCACCCGCCTCTTGCTGTGAGTGGTTCACTCGACTCGCTCATCCGCTTCTTGCTCAGAGTGTTTCCCTCGACTAAAAAATCCATGGGCGCATGCATGCTGCGAGTCTGCGAAAGTCCTTGTAACCCACCTGCGCTACCTCACCCACCCCCTGCCCTTCCCTCTTCCCCCCTCGCAGCCTCAACCCCGGGCTGAGATGCACCACCATGGCCCCTCTGGACCCCTCGATGTTGCTCTGTGTGGCGCCACTGACGGTGGAGCTTGTGAGCGTTGAGTGCGCCGAGTGGTACTCTGTCACCCAGGCCGACACCTGCACCCGCATCGCCAACGCTGCTCTGCTCTCCATGGATGATTTCATGAAGCTCAATCCCGGACTCAGGGTAAGCTCTAGTTTTACACCTTGGACTCTTAGGGTAAGCTCTTGTGTACACACTGGGCTCACCATGCCTCGTCCTGCTCTTGTTCTCCTGTTTCTCAGTCTATATTTTTTATCTTGTAGTGACGTTTTCCTCTTCTCATGTTTCTCTTCCTCCCTTTTCCCTTTGCAGTGTGACCCGCCATACTTCCAGATTGGCCAGCAGGTGTGCGTCGCAGGGGCAATCGACGCGTTCAGTGCCGACTCTCTCTCCTCCGACGTTATCCCGTACACCGTCGTTGCAAACGACACCCTCGCATCTATCGCCAAGTACTTTAACACTCTCTGCCTCAACAACACCTTCCCCACTTCTATCTGCGACACCAACACCCTCCCCTCCTGCGACGATTCCGCCATCTCGCAAGGGCAACTGCTGCTAATACCCTGCAAAAACCGGATATTTTCGGACGTCTGTCCGCTGGCGACGTCGACCGTGTGTGGGGCTGATGGAGTGACATATGGCAGCGGGTGTGCGGCGAAAAAGGCATATGCGATGCCGTTCAGGCAGGGAGTGTGTGCGCCGTGTGAATCGGCCTGCCGTGGCCGCATGTTCTTAAAGCCACTCACCGGCAATGCCTGCACTTCCACAGCAGCTTGTCCCCCTCCCTCGTGGCCACTCACTGATCCTGCCCTCACTTGCGGAAATCTCTCGCCTTGCGATTGTTTGTTTCAAATATGCGCATACAACTGTAGACGGGCGTCGGCGTATTTGGCGCTGAGCCAACGGCCGGGATGGGCTCCCAACACTTGCCTGCCTGCCTGCTACCAGTTACGAACTCCTTGCCTTGCTCGGAAACCGCCTGCTTGGCTTAGGTAGTGGTAGGAATGGTGCTTTGGAGGAGCGGAAGTGAGTGCTGCTGGTCAGGGTGATCGAGCAGAACAACAGGCTTTCTTTTTGCTTTTCTGTTTGTTAGATGTGCCTAAATCCTGCTGATCCACGTTTTTGCTTTGTACATGTTTCTACTAATACAAAATTCTGACACCTCTTTGCGCATGGGCAGGTTGATCAGCATGTAGCCCGAAGAAATCCAGTAGTTTCACGTCTGATAGCAAACGTTTGATACTATATCGAGAAGGTTCATCTGCATGTTCTGTCGCACAGCTGGGTAACTCGCTCAGCAGTTCTCCGCCACCGCAACACACGGAAGAGGGGACGGCTTCATCAGTTGCTGTCACAGCAGTCCGCAATTCACGCCACACCTCACCTTCGTGCTCCTCGCGATCCCGAATTTCCCGAGCCGCTACGAACAATTTTCGTCCAGAAATTTGCGAGCTGAATTTCGCGCCACGACCCCTCCCCCACTTCCTTCATTTTCGTCACTCACGCACTTGCTCGCAATTTCAGTCCCAACCCAATTTCAGAACGGATGCGCGAAAAAAGCATCAGTGCTTCCTAATCACGTCACCTCCCACTTCATACCTCCCTCCATGCACCCATCAGAAAAATGTCGGTCACAATCTGACGTCTTTGAATTCGCTAGCGCCGACAGCTGTCGCAATCGCAAGTGGCATATCGCTGGAGTATAAATAGCGCACTGCCTTGCCAGGCACAATTGACTAGACTATCTTTGCGGGTGAATCCGTAAAACTTAGATCTTTCTCTTCAGTAGCTCAAATAGAAGGACTACTCCACTGGAACTTACGGCCCACGCGGTAGGACCAGTCAACCGAACGCAGACGACTCGTCAACCATAGCAGCAGAGAGCGTGTGTATGTACAATTTTGCAATCCGTCACGAGCGAGATACATCGACATAGTACCATCCGCACGAGTACCGTGACATGGCGAGCAGGACTTTGCTGGGAGCAATTCTCGTTCTCTCACTCGCCGTAGCGGCGGCTGCGGGGCCGACGCCTGCGGAGTTCATCGCGGAACTGGAGCAGCTGCAGAAGACCCTTCTCAAGAACCCGTTCAAATACTCGATGGTAGCGAACGCGTTACAACGGTCAATCAAACAGCTTAGTACGTGCTGTATCGTCACTTTCGGCCATCTTCTTGTTCCGTTTCTATCCCACTAACCACCATTCAACCCCCATCAACCACCATCACCGCTCATCTTTCCCCTTTCCCTCCCCACCCTTCACCCCCTCCGACTTACACCTCCTCTTCCTAATCATTTATAGTTGACTGACGCGATAACTCAACAAGTAACTCAACTTCTTCCCTCCCACTTCTGCACCTTTTCTTCCCGATTTCTCTTTTTTTTTTTTCCTTGTTTCTTTCAGAGAAGCTACCCGACGCGAACATAAGCGTGGAGTTTCTATCTGAAAACACTGCGCTGATCCCCACCAACATCGCTCTCACGGGAGTCGGCATACGCGCTATAGTGCCAAAGCTAATGGGCGACCTGATTCGTTTTAACGTCATCGAAGGCTTGTACCCGTTCGCACAAATAAAGTCGATTCCTGTTGGCGGGAAACTGAAAACGCAATTGAACGGCAAGCAGCTCGTAAGGTTCAAGACGCAAACGGGTTTTCTTTCGCACGGTACAACCGTTGCGCTGGGCCCTCCTGGGGCGAACGTGCTGACGTGGGCACAAATCGACGATCCAGATCTGTTCAAAGGGCAGTTTATCCGAGCGCACGGTGTGGATGGAGTCCTCAAGCCCAACGGGATCATCTGAGGTCCCGCGTCCTGCCACCAGCTTTTTTTCTGAAGACTAACATACTTAATCTATACATACACTCATTGTACTTCTGCACCGTATATAAGTGAGGTTTGCGAGAAAAGAGTTTTCTGCTGTTTCCCACTCGAGAGGCTCACTTCTGATAGGCTTCAATGGGTTACCGTACTGTTGCTTATACTGTGCAGAACTTCAGGTTTGACACTGCCTTTCTATGCATGACAAGCAGGGCCCTAGATATCAGACTTTGGAGTCTGATTCAGAGTCCGTTCAGACTTTTTTTTTGTACCTAGTCTGAACTCAATTTTTTTATGCACCCTGTCTGATTTTTCAGAGTTTTTTTAACTGACTTGTCTGAAATTTCAGCGTAGTCATAGTAGTGTAGGCTGAGCCTCAGACTTGTATCGGGGGTCCACTCTGAAACCGGTTATACAGGGGTTTCCGCCAGCCTGAATGAAAGGTTATCGGAACGAAACTTCCTCGAAACTTCTTTTCGATACACCCACGTGTGTACGAGCCAGCACTAACGATTTCCTCCGGATAAAACTGCCCGAGTAGGGGCACCAGAATACACTACTTTGTCGACGCTATCACGAGTGTTGAATTCATCGGGGGCTTATAATAAACCCTTAAATTTTGAAACTAGATAGCCAATCGCACATGGCCAAAACGATTTTAGCGAATCTTACATGGCGAAAAAGCGAATTGGTGCAAACGAAAGCCTTGTCGCATATGAGTCTCGTACTTCAGCAGAACCGCACATCATTTCCCCTTGCCAAACCGAGTATAAATTTCGAAGCTGCAACTTTATGAGAAAATATTCCACGCACATACGGTGTACACAGTGGAAAACTCTTGCTGCTGCCAGCGCGCCCAGCACAGAAAAGTGCCGAGCGATACCTTGCCTGCTGCCAGGTCAGCTGATTGTGAGCTTGCCACACTTGGCACTTGCACGAGGCCATTGTCTGATGCCCACACCTCGACCCTGACTGCTCAGTGTTCCTAACTTTTGAAAAATGACCAATCAGAGTGCCCCATTTCTAGCCGCACAATTGCGTTGGTATGCTGTAATCAGCTTCAATGCTATTATAACTATGCTGTTATGAAACTGCATGAACATCTTAAAATTTGAAGTAACTCTGACAGTTCAGACAAAAAAAAATGTGCTTGTCTGAATTTTTAGACTCAAAAAAATAGGTAGCTCTGACAGCCAGACTAAGAAGAGGGGTGTACTCTGAGGCGTCAGACTACCTCAAAACGAATCTAGGGGCCTGGTACACAGTGGAAAACTCTTGCTGCTGCCAGCGCGTCCATGTCAGAGGTCCATTGGGGATCCCCGATGATCCTAGGGAAGGGTTACAGGCACGTCGGCCTGGGGGGTTATGGGCGCACTCACCCGCTACACAAACAAGCCCTTTTATCCCAGTGGTTAGTGACTGGGATTCTGACATGGTATCAGAGCGAAGGTCTCGGGTTCGATTCCCGGTGTGTGCACTTCGGGCATCCCAGTGCGGGGGGGTGTTAGAGGTCCACTGGGGATCCCCGATGATCCTAGGGAAGGGTTACAGGCACGTCGGCCTGGGGGGTTATGGGCGCACTCACCCGCTATATAAATAAGCCCTTTTATCCCAGTGGTTAGTGGCTGGGATTCTGACATGGTATCAGAGCGAAGGTCTCGGGTTCGATTCCCGGTGTGTGCACTTCGGGCATCCCAGTGCGGGGGGGTGTCAGAGGTCCACTGGGGATCCCCGATGATCCTAGGGAAGGGTTACAGGCACGTCGGCCTGGGGGGTTATGGGCGCACTCACCCGCTATATAAATAAGCCCTTTTATCCCAGTGGTTAGTGGCTGGGATTCTGACATGGTATCAGAGCGAAGGTCTCGGGTTCGATTCCCGGTGTGTGCACTTCGGGCATCCCAGTGCGGGGGGGTGTCAGAGGTCCACTGGGGATCCCCGATGATCCTAGGGAAGGGTTACAGGCACGTCGGCCTGGGGGGTTATGGGCGCACTCACCCGCTACACAAACAAGCCCTTTTATCCCAGTGGTTAGTGGCTGGGATTCTGACAGCCCAGCACAGAAAAGTGCCGAGCGATACCGTGCCTGCTGCCAGGTCAGCTGATTGTGAGCTTGCCACACTTGGCACTTGCACGAGGCCATTGTCTGATGCCCACACCTCGACCCTGACTGCTCAGTGTTCCTAACTTTTGAAAAATGACCAATCAGAGTGCCCCATTTCTAGCCGCACAATTGCGTTGGTATGCTGTAATCAGCTTCAATGCTATTATAACTATGCTGTTATGAAACTGCATGAACATCTTAAAATTTGAAGTAACTCTGACAGTTCAGACAAAAAAAATGTGCTTGTCTGAATTTTTAGACTCAAAAAAATAGGTAGCTCTGACAGCCAGACTAAGAAGAGGGGTGTACTCTGAGGCGTCAGACTACCTCAAAACGAATCTAGGGGCCTGGTACACAGTGGAAAACTCTTGCTGCTGCCAGCGCGCCCATGTCAGAGGTCCATTGGGGATCCCCGATGATCCTAGGGAAGGGTTACAGGCACGTCGGCCTGGGGGGTTATGGGCGCACTCACCCGCTACACAAACAAGCCCTTTTATCCCAGTGGTTAGTGACTGGGATTCTGACATGGTATCAGAGCGAAGGTCTCGGGTTCGATTCCCGGTGTGTGCACTTCGGGCATCCCAGTGCGGGGGGGTGTCAGAGGTCCACTGGGGATCCCCGATGATCCTAGGGAAGGGTTACAGGCACGTCGGCCTGGGGGGTTATGGGCGCACTCACCCGCTATATAAATAAGCCCTTTTATCCCAGTGGTTAGTGGCTGGGATTCTGACATGGTATCAGAGCGAAGGTCTCGGGTTCGATTCCCGGTGTGTGCACTTCGGGCATCCCAGTGCGGGGGGGTGTCAGAGGTCCACTGGGGATCCCCGATGATCCTAGGGAAGGGTTACAGGCACGTCGGCCTGGGGGGTTATGGGCGCACTCACCCGCTACACAAACAAGCCCTTTTATCCCAGTGGTTAGTGGCTGGGATTCTGACAGCCCAGCACAGAAAAGTGCCGAGCGATACCGTGCCTGCTGCCAGGTCAGCTGATTGTGAGCTTGCCACACTTGGCACTTGCACGAGGCCATTGTCTGATGCCCACACCTCGACCCTGACTGCTCAGTGTTCCTAACTTTTTAAAAATGACCAATCAGAGTGCCCCATTTCTAGCCGCACAATTGCGTTGGTATGCTGTAATCAGCTTCAATGCTATTATAACTATGCTGTTATGAAACTGCATGAACATCTTAAAATTTGAAGTAACTCTGACAGTTCAGACAAAAAAAATGTGCTTGTCTGAATTTTTAGACTCAAAAAAATAGGTAGCTCTGACAGCCAGACTAAGAAGAGGGGTGTACTCTGAGGCGTCAGACTACCTCAAAACGAATCTAGGGGCCTGGTACACAGTGGAAAACTCTTGCTGCTGCCAGCGCGCCCATGTCAGAGGTCCATTGGGGATCCCCGATGATCCTAGGGAAGGGTTACAGGCACGTCGGCCTGGGGGGTTATGGGCGCACTCACCCGCTACACAAACAAGCCCTTTTATCCCAGTGGTTAGTGACTGGGATTCTGACATGGTATCAGAGCGAAGGTCTCGGGTTCGATTCCCGGTGTGTGCACTTCGGGCATCCCAGTGCGGGGGGGTGTTAGAGGTCCACTGGGGATCCCCGATGATCCTAGGGAAGGGTTACAGGCACGTCGGCCTGGGGGGTTATGGGCGCACTCACCCGCTATATAAATAAGCCCTTTTATCCCAGTGGTTAGTGGCTGGGATTCTGACATGGTATCAGAGCGAAGGTCTCGGGTTCGATTCGTGGTGTATGCACTTCGGGCATCCCAGTGCGGGGGGGTGTCAGAGGTCCACTGGGGATCCCCGATGATCCTAGGGAAGGGTTACAGGCACGTCGGCCTGGGGGGTTATGGGCGCACTCACCCGCTACACAAACAAGCCCTTTTATCCCAGTGGTTAGTGGCTGGGATTCTGACAGCCCAGCACAGAAAAGTGCCGAGCGATACCGTGCCTGCTGCCAGGTCAGCTGATTGTGAGCTTGCCACACTTGGCACTTGCACGAGGCCATTGTCTGATGCCCACACCTCGACCCTGACTGCTCAGTGTTCCTAACTTTTGAAAAATGACCAATCAGAGTGCCCCATTTCTAGCCGCACAATTGCGTTGGTATGCTGTAATCAGCTTCAATGCTATTATAACTATGCTGTTATGAAACTGCATGAACATCTTAAAATTTGAAGTAACTCTGACAGTTCAGACAAAAAAAAATGTGCTTGTCTGAATTTTCAGACTAAAAAAAATAGGTAACTCTGACAGCCAGACTAGGAAGAGGGGTGTACTCTGAGGCGTCAGACTACCTCAAAACGAATCTAGGGGCCTGATGACAAAGCGTCAGCTCAACATAACTTCACACAGCTTTAGATTAATTGCTACATGGAGGCAATTCACAGCAGCAAGACCAAAAAGCTGTTGTCAAATCCCTTGTTCAACAGTGTCAGCTCAACATGGTATTCTACTGGAAAAGGGACTGGCAGTTTCAAATCAAAGCGCCCAAAGAGTCAGCGGGGTGGTGGTGGCCGGCCCAACAAGGGCTTGGCGTCAGCAGCGCTGGCAGAGGGGTGATGCACTAGGCACGCTGCTTATTTATTGCTTTAAAAGTTAACTCAACATCACTGGCAGCAGCTTCTGGGCTCGCCTACGGGTCTTGTGCAAGGAGAGCCTCGGCATAGGGCCTCCACAATTGGACGGCTGAGATGTCAGCATCCAGCGAGTGGCACAGCCCTCGTAGCAGCAGCATGGCTCTCACAATCTGATGCAGACAAAGAAGAGAGATGAGGAGAAAGATGGGCGGGGGTAAGGGGGAAAGGCGATTAGACCAAGTGCCAAATGTGGCACAGCCCTCAAAGCAGCAGCATGCCCCTAATGATTTGAAACAGATGGAGGAGTGGGGGAGGGGGGGGGGGGGGGGGGGTAGGGTGGGGGAGGGAGAGGGGGAGAGGCAACTTCGAGTCTGTTTTGAAGGCGCCGAAGCAACATGGGGGCTCAAAGACTTTTGAGGCGCCTCAAAAGTTTTCAAGGCTCAAAATGCCGGAGCAATATGGGCTCTCACGGTCTAATTCATGCACCCACAAGGGAGCCCGTTCCTCTTCACACCTTCCCCGCGACTTTTGAGGCGCCTCAAAAGTCACCAATATGGGCTCTCACGATCTGATGCATGCACCCACAAGCCAACAAGTTCCTCAGACCTCCCCCGCGCTTCCTCTGTCCCCCCCCCATCCCTCACCACTTCCTCTCTCTACCCCCCACTCACCAGCCAGTAGGACTGGTTGAACGCCTTGAGAGGAGCCCTCTGCAAAAGAGACTCCTGAGCGAGGGGTGACGTCTGGGCCTCAGCCATGGGGCGCGTGTCAAACATGAGGTACGACAGCGTCTGCACCGTCTGCAGCCTCTATAATCCCTCCTTTACCCCCACCACTAGCCACACACCCACCTGCCAGCCCAAACTCACCAGCCACTAGGACTGGTTAAATGCCTCCAGTGGCGCCCTCTGAAGCACGGACTTTTGTGCAAGAGGCGAGATTTGAGCCTCAGCCGTGGGGCGCGTGTCAAACATGAGGTATGACAGCGTCTGCACCGTCTGCAGCCGCTGCATCCCCTCTTTCATCCACCTTCTCCCCACTTAGTCCCACACCTACCTCCCAGCCGGACCAGCCCTATTCAGCCCCTTACCATTCCGCCCCCTTCCCCCAACCACTCACCAGCCAGTACGATTGGTTGAACGCCTTGAGAGGAGCCCTCTGCAAAACAGACTCCTGAGCGAGGGGTGACATCTGGGCCTCAGCCATGGGGCGCGTGTCAAACATGAGGTACGACAGCGTCTGCACCGTCTGCAGCCTCTGCGGCGTTGCTGCTGCCAGCAGCCCTGCTGGCCCCACCTCCTTCAGCAGCGTTGCCAGCGCTGAATCCCCATCAGATTCTCCCCTCCTCGCACCTGCCTTGTTGCTACTGCTCTCCTCCCGTCCCTTCTCACTCACACCAGCAGCAGCAGCAGCAGGAGCAGCAGCAGTGGTGGCAGCAGCATTGGCGTCATCAGGAGGGGCGTTTTCTGTGAAGGCGACCACAGCAGCCAGCACTGCAGCAGACACGGTTCCCCCTTCCACCCCATGCAGCACTGGTGATCCCCCTGCAGCAGCGGCAGGAGTGGCAGCAGCAGAAGTAGCAGCAGCAGGAGCAAGAGCCACAGCCGAAACAGGAGCAGGAGCAGCAGCAGGAGTGGCAGAAGTAGCAGCAGGCACTGCAGGTGCAGGGGCAATGAGGTTGCTTCTAATTGGGGCAGCTGGCATGCCAGCAGCAGCAGCAGCAGCAGCAGAGCTTGAGGAGGCAGCAGGGCCGAGAGTGAGGGGGTCACTGAACGCAACTGACTTCTTTTTCCTCGGCCTGGGGCCAAGACCAGGCAGTCCCACTGCTGCCTCTCCTCCTGCTGCAACTGCTGCTGCTGACGATTGTGCTGTTCCTGTCCCTGTGACTGTTGTTACTGCTGCTGCTGCCGTGCCTGCTGGTGCTGCTTTTGAGCCCGAGGCTGCTGCCCGCTTGGGTCCCAGACCAGAACCAAGGCCCAGCCCTGCAGGAGCAGGAGCAGGAGCAGGAGAAGGAGCAGGAGCAGGAGCAGCCACACTTTTTACTGTTGCCAGGCCGTTACATTGCGCACTCTCTGACACGTGTCCATTCATCATTGGCTCAACTTTCGCTGCCTCGTCGCCCCCCTTCCCGCCCTTCCCACCCTCCTCTGCCCCCACTGCTGCACTCCCCCCTGTCGACTCCTCCCCTGGTTTAGAGAAGAAGGTAGTCCAATCAGCATCCCCCCCGAATGATATTCCTGTGCCCAGCAGAGCAAGGGCAATTTCCAGCTGGTTTCCCTTACACAGGGCCACCACCATCCGGGCAAACGAACGTTTCGTCTGCCGCTCCAAAACTTTCGACTGCCCGAAGTCCAGCAGCCCGAGCTTGGCTCCGGGCAGCAGCAAAAGGTTTCCCGGGTGCGGGTCGGCATGGAAAACGCCGTCCAGGAAGAACATGGCACCGTAGGATTCGAGGAGGGATCGGACGGCTGAGATCGCTTCTTGGCGTGTGGCGGCAAGAGGCGGAGGGAGGAGGGTGGAATCCTTATAGGGGTGTAGCGAGTCGATTATCTTGGTGAATGGTGTACCGTAGAGCCTCTGGGAGGGTTGAAAATGGGAGGGAAGGAGAAAAGCAAGGAGGAAGGGAAAAACGATTCAGGAGGAAAATGGGAGGTGCTTGTATCGTAGGGGTGTAGCGAGTCGATTATCTTGGTGAATGGTGTGCCGTAGAGCCTCTGGGGGACAGAGATGGGAGAAAGGGTGAAGGGGAGGAAAAGGACCAAACGAGTTAGGGAGGAAAAGGACCAAACGTGTTAGGGAGGAAAAGGACCAAACGTGTTAGGGAGGAAAAGGACCTAACGTGTTAGGGAGGAAAAGGACCAAACGTGTTAGGGAGGAAATGAGGGATGCGCTTCTGGGGGTGCAGTAGGGGTGACGTGATAGGACCAACAACAGCAGCAGCACCTGACAGAACCGCCACAACCACCACCGCAAGCCCACACGTACGTCCATGACGATCTGATTTGGCGTGTGCAGAGATACAGCAAGGACGACCTGGCTTGGAAGCTCTGAGACGGCTCACAAGTCACCAGTACCACCCAACACCCCACAGCACCCTTGCGTACCTCCATGACGATCATTCGCCGCGTGCAGAGACTCAACACGGGAGTCGGGCAGACGACTTGGTGGAAGCCCCGGCAGGCGAGGTTGTGGCGGACGGTGGTCATGAAGGCGGCCTCCCTCTGAAAGTTGAACTCGTTGGGAATGGTCTGCTGTATCTCCTTCACTATCTGGGAGCGGGGGGAAGGGGGAGGGGAAGGGGACGCGGAAGGGGGGACGAAGGGAAGAGGAGGAGGGGAGTGGGAAGAGGGGAGAAGGGCGAGAAGAAAGGGAAGTGGGAGAGGGACCAAGAAGAAGGGGAATAGACAATCGAACAGGCATGCTGACGAGCGCATGTGCATTTGTGCAGCTGAGAGCTCACACTGCATGTACCTACACCATACCACACCACACCACACCACACCGCACAGCATCGCACCACGCTACAGCACGGCAGAGCTCACATTGCGGAGGTCGAAGGGCAGCTGGGGTGAGAGGAACTCAGCCACGCGGCCAATGTTTCTGAGGTCGGAGCGCATGATGATATCCATACCCAGATGCTGTACCTTCACCACCACCGCCCTGCCCCGCTGCCTCTCCCTCTCCCTCTCCCTCTCCCTCTCCCTCTGCCGCTTTTCCTCCTCCTCGCTACCTCCCTCCTCACCAGCTCCCCGTTCCGCTACTCTTCCGGTCCCTCCCTCCCGTCCCTCACACGCTACCACGTGGCTACCACTCGCCACGTCAGCGCCAAGTTCAGAGGCCTCGGAATGCGCGTCAAAGAAATCGTCCCTCTCGTCTCCACTCTCCCCGCTCTCTCCTCCCTCCCCATCGAAAAACAGCTCCTCCTCGCCCTCCTCCTCCCGCTCGCCCTCCTCCGTCTTGTCATTGGCCAGCCGCGGAGGTATAGGCCGCTTCACCATGGCTCCAGCTGCACCTGTTTCCCCTGCTGCGGCAGCAGCAGAAGGCGAAGGTAGAGGTGGGTCGGCAGGGGAGATGGGTTTAATGGTGCCATCGGCAGTCATGACTCCGATGGGCTTGCGGTCCAGTGGCACCAGCCGGGATATCACCCCTGGCACAGTCCTCCGTGGGGCAGGACTGGTGCTGCTAGCACCTCCTACTGTGTTCACTGTACCTACTGTGTTTGTTGCACCTACTGCAGGGGAAGGAGGCACAGCAGCTGCTGCTGGTTTTTCTGCTGGTGTTTCTACTGCCAATTCTACCGCCCCTGCTGTATCCGCCCCTGCTGTATCCGCTGCTGCTGCATCATCTGCAGCTGTCACTTCCGCTCCCATCCCTGCGGTCGGTGCTTGGAAAGGCAACTGGAACAGCGGCTTCGGCCACGGCCGATCCGTCCGCGCCAGAAAGCACGCCTCAGTGCACTCAGCGGCAATCCCGAGGGCCTCTCTCTCCTTGCTCGTGAGGTGCGGGAGGATCGGCAGCACCTTGGTGGGGTCAGTGGGGTGGTTCTCAGGGAGGGGGTGCAGCAGCACGGCTGCATGCGCCTGGGCGATGGAGGCAGAGGCTAGGGACTCCTCGTCTATGCTCTCAAACACGTCTGCTACCAGCAGTGGGCGGCGCTTGACCTGCGATGACTTGCTTTGACTGGCTGCTTTGTCGGCTGTTGCGGGTTTGATTGAAGGGGCTTGACCATTCGCAACAGCGGCAGCAGGATCAGAGGTAGCAGCAGAGACAGCAGAAGTATCACCATTGGTAACAGCAGGGGGAGCAGTTGGGGCAGCAACAGGAGGAGGTGGGAGGAGAGCGGGGGTGGTGGGGGAGACGGGAGGAGGACAGATGGCGAGCTCGCATTGGATGGAGCGGATGACTTGCGAGTAGGGGCGGGGCGGCACGTTGTCGAATAGGGCTGACAGGCGCCGCACCCACGCTGCTGGCATGAAGTCCTGTGAGGGGGGATGAGGAGGGGGGGGGGGGGGGGGGGGGGGGGGGGGGATGGGGTGAACAGCATCGGGGGAAGGGAGAAGGGATGGCATACTGTGAGCGTTGGCCTTCGCACCCACGCTGGTGGCATGAAATCCTGTCAAGACGAAGGGAGGGCATGGGGGAGAACATGGGAGGGCGGGCATTGGGAGGGAGATGGGAGCGCGGGCATGGGGGGAAACGTGGGGAGGGGAAGATGGATGGGGGAACATGCGAGGCAAGGATGGGAGCGTACCGATTTGGAGGCAAGGATGGGAGCGTACCGATTTGGAGGCAAGGATGGGAGCGTACCGATTTGGAGGCAAGAATCTGCGCAGACTTGACGTAGAGACCACTGAGACGCAGCACCAGGTCGTGCACAAGCCTGCATTGGGGGGAGAGTGGGGGGGAGAGGGAACAGAGGGTAGAGAGAAAGTGCGGGGGAGGGCAAAGGAAGGACGGAGGGAGGGCAGAGGAGTAATGAGATGTTTGAAGGGCCACTGAGACGCAGCACTGGGTATGGGCCTGCATGGGCGGGCAGTTGGACATGAGGGCATCAATGGGAAGAACGGTGAAGCTGATGTTGAGAGTGGTGGTGAGGGTGGTGGTGAGGGTGGTGGTGAGGGTGGTGGTGAGGGTGGTGGTGAGGGTGGTGGTGAGGGTGGTGGTGAGGACCACATCAGGACAAGACGGCGCACATTCCTGGTGTCCTCGAATGCTCCTCTGTATTAGACTCCTCACCCTTGTTCAATCAGTTCTAATAGTGACAGACCAGACCAGACCAGACCAGACATGCTCCTCACGCATACTGCCTGAGGAGTCTAGTTTTGAGGCGCCTCAAAATCAGTTATATTAATGACAGACCAGACCAGACCAGACCAGACCAGACCAGACCAGACCAGACCAGACCAGACCAGACCAGACCAGACCAGACCAGACCAGACCAGACCAGACCAGACCAGACCAGACCAGACCAGACCAGACCAGACCAGACCAGACCAGCCATGCTCCTTACACATGCTGCCTGAGGAGCTAACTCTTGTTTAATCGGTTCTACTGCATACATGATGGTGCTTCTTGCCCCATCCCCTCTTACCCGCCGCCCACTTCCCACTCACTTACTGCCCCATTCACACACACACACACCCGCCGCCCTACGCCCGCTCACATGCCGCCCAAATTTCACACGCATGCCGGCCAATTCCACTCACTTGCCGCCCCACTCGTGGCGCACGGCCCACTTCTCGTGGCGCACCTCAATGGGCTTCTTGCGCACCGCAAGCTTTGTCTTCATGTACCTGGGGGTGGGGGGGAAGAGAGGAGGGGGAAGAGGAAGGGGGAGAAGGGGGAGGGGTTTTCAGGCGCTTCAAAAAGAACCTCAATGGGTTTCTTGCGCACCGCGAGCTTTGACTTCATGTACCTGGGGGAGAGAGGGGACGGAGGGGAGGGCGGGGAAGGGGAGGGGGAGGGGGAGAGAGAGGGGAAGAGGGGGGGGAGAGGGGGGATTTGGGAGGGAGGGTGAAAAGGGGACGTGGGTGGAAGAGGAAAGGGGAATAAATGAGGTGGGGGTGGGCTTGGAGCAAATGGAGCAAGAATGAGCTGTCTCAAACGCCTCAGAGCATGCACCCCAGGTAGACGGGCATGAGCTTTTAAAGTGCCTCAGGGAACGTACACGCACGCAACCCACGTGGATCAGAATGAGCGCTCAACGTGCCTCAGAAAACGCACCCCAGGTAGATGGGCATGAGGCGGTCCCAGAAGCGGAGCGTGCGCCAGACGTCGGGGAACGCGAGGGGGATTAGCGAGCTGAGCGCCACCTGCAGCAGCACCGGCACGCAGAAGGGCCGCAGCCGCGCCACGGACCCGGCTGCTCCGGCCGGCATTGGCTGCAGATGGGGGGAAGAAGTGGTTGGGCGTGGTTGGGAATGGTTGAGATTGATTGGGTATACTTAAGCACGGCTGGGCAGTCAGGGTTGTAGTCGGCTGGGAGAGAGCATGGAGCAGATTGTGTGCCATTCATTGTCATATGGGTCACTTATCCTCGTGTGTCTCTCTCATTGTCGTGTGTTTCGTTCAATGCAACGTGTACCGTTCACTGCCACGTGTATCTCTCTCTACCACGTGTATCTGTCACTGACCTTTGCGTCTCTCACTGGCATGCGCGTCTCTCGTCAGAGCCGACCGCGAAGGCCAGAATCACACGTGCCGTCACAGACGGCTGACGATGTGACACGAGTAGAAGCAGGAAGCTGCAGCTGCAGCTGCGGTAAGAATATAAATAGGCACAGCAATGCTAAAAGATACGCGTACCAGGCGAAGAGGCAGCTTGGACCAGACATTGCTGCTGGCGATCGCGGCGACTCGGAAGAAAGGCCATACGACCCGTCCTAGCGTGTGGACCGCGAGAACGGCCACGAACCGACCCGCGAAAGAGGCTCCGGACCGTAAGAATTTCCCGATACCCATCTGAGCTGCACCCTCTTAGTCCACGGAGTCACTGGAATCAGCCTTCCATGATGAAGAAACTATGGAGGTCAATAGTTGACGTCGAGTTGAATTAGAAACTAAGCTGCCGTAGAGTTGAACTGCTGAAATGACTGCCGTCGAGCTAATGAAGCTGATAGATGCTAGGAACCTCAAGGGAGAGGGCTAGTTCCGGTAGCAGTGGTCATGCAAGGATCGGCCGAGCATCGATCAAGTGCATCTGTCTGGTTACGTGTGGCTGGGCCTGACGACGCCGTTTGAGCTCTTACGTGCGGGTGGACCAGAGCCGAAAAAAGCCGACTAAACGTCTTGTCAAAGACCGTTTGGCCAGCCAATCTAGTGCTGAAACAGCAAACCGATTCCTGATGCTGTCATGTCAATCAGAGCATCTGAGTTGAGTTCCCTAGACAAATTACGAGTGTGTCAAATGCAGGTTGCTTCTTCCCCTGTGTGTGTTTGACCAATACAGCGGAGGAGGACCACTTCCATATCTCTATCCCTGAACGTCTGCCATAACAGCGATCGAACCTAAAGCTAGGTTTGGTTCGGAATTTGGTGGGGGAATTCGGATGAAATCGAGGGCGGGCTTGTGCTACAGCTCCAAATTCCCAGATTCTTGGGGTGAAACTGGGGGGAGCCCCTCTCAACGCACCGAAAGACAAAGCGTACTGATTGGCCGGAGGCTCGGCATGTAGCTATGTTCGGTTCGCCTGATCTGGTCCAGAAGAATTGCCGCGCCTAGAGAACTTCAGGCCGAACTTCGGTCATGCTCCGAACCTGGTTTCCCGCCACCGTAGTTTGTGCGGTGGACCGAGCCTCTCAGCTGCGGGAGAGGTTTGGTATCGAACAAGGCTGACGGTTTGGGCGGTCAGCAGCGTGTGCGTGGGTGAATACGCGGTGTTCAAAAGGAGGTATGGAAACCAGCAAGCATCTTTCCTATAGAACACTACCAATGCCTATCCCTCGATGTGCTTAGAAAACCAGCAAGCATCTTTCCTCTTCTACACCGCAAGCCATCGATTAGCATGGACCACATCGAGCCAAGAGCACCTATAAAATAATCAGCCTCTGCTGCCATAAGCAGATTGACCCAAGCATTCTCAACACTGCGTTGGGCACCGATTCGGGCCTCGAAGGCTGGCATGCTCTCCTTTCCTTGCATCCGAGGTACGTTGGTGACCTTCCAGTCCCATCCGGGAGTACGAATGGCCATTTCAACCACCTGCCAGCAGTAACCAACAACGAACCAGTGGAAACTTGGTCAACAAAAGAGCGATTGCAGCATACCCAGCAAATTCCCACGAGCCTAAGCGGAAGAAAAAGCATTCTCAGATAAAGCCACACAACAGTGAAGGGACGCGGGGTGTGATGGGGAGATGGGAGGAAGCACGATGGAACACCATAATAGGATGTCATGTAATGCCCCAGAGCCCCAGTTGCCTTACCGGCTGCATTTCCGTGCTGAGCCAGACGGTTGTAGCGGAGGGGTCGAACTGCCGCACTCTCGACAGCAGGTGCAAGTACGTGCCGAAACCCGCCACCCGCATCTCCCTTGCCTTGTCCCCCATGCGCACGTGCATGCTCACCAGAGGCCGCGGCACCCACGGTGCTGACCTGGCACCCACGAGAAAACCTTCATATGCACGAAAGCCCTCAAAAGCACCACTCTGAGACGCATTACGCTGAAAATCACTCTTCTTGATGGTTCTACTCTCGGACAACTGAGACGCAGCAGGGATGAGCTGTGGAGTCCCAGTCCCAGAGAGGTTAACACGGTGAGTGTTTGCGGCAAAGCCCAGCTTCTCGGCTCGAAGAATCGCGGCTTCTGCTTGCGCCACGTGGCGAGCTGCCATTGGTCCGAAGGCCGCGTGCCTGGCCCGGTTGAGGACGGCACAGAGGTAGCGCGAGGGCGAGCGCATGAGGAAGCGCCACGCCTGCGCCCTCCACCAGCGATCCTTGTTGCTGCAGTGAGGAAGGGGATGAGGGGTGGGGGTAGCACTGGCAGTGAGGAGTGGGTGGAGCAGTGCACAGTGTCATCACGAGAGAGGCAGGCATAGAAAGCAGCAGTGACCGATGGTGAAGGAATGGTAAGCGCATGAGGGAAGCGCCACGCCTGCGCCCTCCACCAGCGGTCCTTGTTGCTGCAGACAGTGAAGGGCATAACAACAGGCAGAGCAATGGGCGGTGCAATGGGCATGTGAGGGGCACGTGCAAAGGAAGGCAGAAAGGAGTGCCACGCCTGCGCCCTCCACCAGCGGTCCTTGTTGCTGCAGTGAGGAGTGGGTAGAGCAACGCATGGGCAGAGAAATCATGTGAGAGGCATGTGCAGTGGCATGGGCAATGGTATGTGCATGTGCATGTGCATGGGCAAGGGCATGGCAGCAACAAGCACCATGCCTGCACCCTCTGCCAACGGTCCTCTGCAGATGAATGGGCAGAGCAATCATGTCAGAGGCATTTGCGGTCAGGCACGGGCAGTCGGGCATTTGCGGTCAGGCACGGGCAGTCGGGCATGGGCAGTCAGGCATGGGAAGTCAGGCATGCAAGCAACAAGCACAAGTGAGGGCGAGGGCGTGTACAGTGAGGGCAAGGGCGTGTACAGTGAGTGACTCACCCGGTCTTGGTGGTTTGCCGCATGTGCCCGTTGATTTCAATGACAGCAGGGATGCGCAGCCACGGCTCCCCCCACAGGGCGGGCACGGGGGGGAACCACACCAGCTCCTCGGGAATATCCTGCCGCCGCACCACAGTCAGGTTTGAGTGCACGTCCGACTCTACTGACAGATTGGATTCGCCCTGAAGATTTGATTCTGCTGTGTGGTTTGATTGTGCGGCGGAGATAAGCGGGTTGGGATGCTGCGCTTTCTGCTTGGCCATTAGGTCGTGAGCTCGCCTGTGGGATGGGAGGTGGGAGGAGAAGGGGGGAGGTAAGAGGCATGGTTTCAAGGCAAGGCACCGCGCAGGCACGGCAGGGCATGGCATGGCATAGCATGGCATGGCATGGCATGGCATGGCATGGCATGGAGGCACTGAGTTCAGTGGCAACGGGCTGCAAGAGTTTGCACTTTCTGCTTGGCCACCAGGACATGAGCTCATCTGTGGTAGGAGAATAGAGATTCGACCCGCTTCAGAAGGAAGGAAAGGGAAGAGGAGGAGGAAGCGTTACAGGGCGGGGTACAGTGCAGGTGTAGACACAAAGGCAACCTTTCAGTCGACTCAAGAAAGGTGAATGAACCTTTCTTGGTGACGTTTCAAGGTAAGGAGTCCAGTCCGGTTGTGCGGTTGTGGCACTGACAATGGCTGGGGGGATGTTTCACGTGCTGTTCCGCCACAACCGGTTTATGTTGAACCTCGGCAGCTGCTGCTGTTGTTGTTTCAATATAAACCGTTGTGCTGGCCACTCGAGAGTACACTGAACTGAAGTACGCCACACGCCAGACCGCACCACACAGCACCACACCACACCACACCACCACAAACAGGCACCAAACACACACCTTCTGCACGCATCCCCCGTTTCCGGCGCGAAAAAGCACTTCCAGCGGCCGTGCTTGCGCCCCTCACACCCTCCGTGCATCGCCCTCGGGAACTTCCCCAACACCAGCACCCTCCCTGACGCCACCGCCAGTGCCAATGCCCCTGCCACGTTGGTGAGCTGTGCGCCAATTCCGTACTTGGCCTGGGGGACGAACGTGGCATAGAGGAACCTGCGTGAGGGAGGGAGGGGGGGTCGGCAAAGGGGGGAAAATGGAAAGGGAGAGGGTTGGAAGGTGGGTTGGAAGGTGGGTTGGAAGGTGGGTTGGAAGGTGGGTTGGAAGGTGGGTTGGCAGGTGGGTTGGCAGGTGGGTTGCTACTTCTAAGGCGCCCCTCCGTGCTTCGCCCACTGCAACTTCCCCAGCACCAGCACCCGCCCTGACGCCACTGCCAGCGCCAATGCCCCTGCCACGTTGGTAAGTTGCGCGCCGATTCCGTACTTAGATTGAGGGACGAATGTAGCGTAGAGGAACCTGCGTGAGGGAGGGAGGGGAATTAGGCCAAGGGGTTCGAAACGTGGGTTGCTACTTCTGAGGCGCCCCTGCCACGTTGGTGAGCTGTGCTCCAATGGGGGAAGTACTGGCCGTACTTGGCCTGGGGGACGAACGGGGCGTAGAGGAACCTGTGTTGCGTGGTGGAATGAGGGAGACACGGGGGAGAAGATGACACGGGGGAGAAGATGACACGGGGGAGAAGATGACACGGGGGAGAAGATGACACGGGGGAGAAGATGACACGGGGGAGAAGATGACACGGGGGAGAAGATGACACGGGGGAGAAGATGACACGGGGGAGAAGATGACACGGGGGAGAAGATGACACGGGGGAGAAGATGACACGGGGGAGAAGATGACACGGGGGAGAAGATGACACGGCGGAGAAGATGACACGGCGGAGAAGATGACACGGGGGAGAAGATGACACGGGGGAGAAGATGACACGGGGGAGAAGATGACACGGGGGAGAAGATGACACGGGGGAGAAGATGACACGGGGGAGAAGATGACACGGGGGAGAAGATGACACGGGGGAGAAGATGACACGGGGGAGAAGATGACACGGGGGAGAAGATGACACGGGGGAGAAGATGACACGGGGGAGAAGATGACACGGGGGAGAAGATGACACGGGGGAGAAGATGACACGGGGGAGAAGATGACACGGGGGAGAAGATGACACGGGGGAGAAGATGACACGGGGGAGAAGAGAAGATGACACGGGGGAGAAGATGACACGGGGGAGAAGATGACAGGGGGGAGACACATGGCTCGGGAGAGGGTTGACAGGTGGGTTGCCCCTGCCACGTTGATGAGCTACTGCAGGCCAAAGGCCAAGGGTTGTGCATGGGGCGGGGAAGGGAGGGGCGGAGGAGGTGGGGTTATGCATGCTTGGTGTTGGTGTTGGTGATCTTGTGATGATTCTAAACCTCAAGCGCGCCAAGCCAATGGCATTCTTGGACTGCGGGACGCAGGCAGCATAGAGGAAGTCGCGAGGAGGGAGTGAATGGGATGGGTTAAAGGGTAGCAAGCAACCACATTGGCACCAGCTGAGGCAGCTCACTTGACTGAAAGGTGGTAACAGTCGGCGACTCGGTGGGGTGCGGTGCTGGTGAAACGAGATGTCCGTACAAGCACCCCAATAAGCAGCAGCACTACAAGCACCCCCATATGCACCATGACAATCGCCTCGCCTCACTTGACAGAAGGGTGGTAGCAGTCAGAGGGGTGCTGGTGCAGCCAGATGTCCCTCTGCAAACGCCCTCAAAAGCACACTTATAGGCAGCAATATAAGCACCCTTATAGGCACCACCATGACAAGCAGCTCACTTGACAGAAGGGTGGTAGCAGTCGGAGGGGTGCTGATGAAGCCATATGTCTCTCTGCACACGCCGAGTCAGCGGGTAATTCTCCTCGTCCGCCCCCACCACCCACGGCGGGTATGGTCCCTCCACCACCCCTCCCCTCGCCCCCCCCTTCCCCTCCCCCTCCCCCTCCCCTTCCCCCTCCCCCTCCCCCTCCCCCTCCCCCTCCCCCTCCCCCTCCTCCTCCTCATGCTCCCTCTTTCCCCCCTCCTCCTCATGGCTTAAGATCCCACCGCCCATGCTTCGTGCGCTCAAAACTCGATCATTATCAATAGACCTACCGCGTTTCTCCTCGCGAACCGGTGCCCACGGGACCTGCTCCACCCCTTTCCCCTGGCGGACGAGAGCCCACGGCACCTGCTCCACCACGTCCCGTCCGCGCGCGAACCTCTCGTACTGCGTCACGGCTTTGACCATCGCCTCGCAGTTCACCAGGTGCGGAGGGACCGGCGGAGGGACAGGCGAATGGACAGAGACTGTCGTTTCCTTCTGCTGCTCCTTATTCTCATCTTGTTGCTGTTGCTGTTGCTGACTCTGCTGCTGTTGTTGACTCTGCTGCTGTAGCGGTGGTGCTTCCTGCGAAAGGTCTGCTGAATCGTCAGAAGGAGCCAGTGCTGCTGCTGCATTCCAAGGTTCCACGTCAGGACCCCCCTTGTCGCTCATAACAGCAGGGTAGCTGCTTTCTGTCAGTGTTCCGAGCAGTGTAGCGTTGGCGTCAGGATCACTCGCGGGAATGCCGGAACCTTGTTGAGAGCTAGTGGTAATGCTCTCGTCGCTGCTGACGTCACGGGTTGCGTACGGTGACCCAGGCCAAAGCAGCTCTCCCCAAAGCCGCATAAGCTCCTGTTCCCGTTGTAAAACAGCGGCTTCTAACGGGTCAGCTGCTAACGAATCACTGAGAGATGACTGTGAATTGCTAGGTTGGCCGAGCGAACTGGTGTTCATCCGCGCCAAGCCGACGGATTCGTGAGACGAATTTAACGACGCTGATGATGATCGCTCAAGAGAGGATTCAGAAGAAACGGTGAAATACCGTCCCAGGAGAATCCCGGAACCTGAGCCGAGGAGATACCGTCCCAGGAGAATTGACAATGTAACCATCAGGAAAACAACGAGCACATAAAAGGTAGGGGCGTTAGCAACGTTGCTTCCATGGCTTAGGAATCCCGACGAGCTCGCGGAACCACCAGGACCGTCAGTAACAACTCCACAACAGCTATTCGGCCTCTGTTTCTCGGTCAGCAGGAGAAGTATCGATTCATCATCGATTTCGTTTAACCTTTCTTCTGAAATCATCAACGCCGCATGATCCTCTTCCTCCTCCTGAATGTCTGCCTGACCGTCCCCCTCCTCGCGGCAATCATGGTGATGAGCTTCTGGAGGGCAGCTACTGGGTCCTCCTTGCCTAGCAAGCTCCATGACACGCGACGCGAGGGCTCAGCTGCGGGAACTAAGAGTCGAGAACTCCAGCTGCTCGCACCAGAAAAGAAACTCGTGTCATTTTCCAGGATCACCATTATTATGACTCTTCTTCTCCACTGCAGAACCCGCGGAATGAGATTGTGTGAAATGCTGCCGCGTGGGGATGGCCGAGAAGCGGAAGTGGAGGTGTTCGTGAGCGACACGAACGCAATAATGAGTACAGATCTGATGCTACAGTCACCTGGCACTGTATTTCAGCGGGCATATATGCAGTTGTCAGCTCATTAGCTGTTAGTGCTGTTTCCATCGCGTGGTCGTATTATCAGTTTCTTTCAAAGATTATAACTCTTATCTAGTACCATACCTAGGAGAGGAATTATCACTTTTATATTGGTGCATAATTCATGCACCAATATAATCTGCTCAGAAAGGACCTGCTGGGCGTAAATTCTCGCTATCCAATCCATCTAGCGATTCTCATACTGTTGTGATCACATAGATAAATGGATACAGACAGAAAACGCTTTTTTTATACGTACTTATTGCTACACTGCAATGCTCAGTTCTTACACCAATCTCGCCGCCTGATGAGTTCCCATGAAGTCACACGACCATCGTGGACCCAGAGTTTACCACTCGCGCCAGTTTCCATCATCCACTCATCCGCTTTACAGCGCACTGGCTCTGTCGTTGAAGGCCACGTCTGCACATTCATCAAAATCCATGCGGTGGTATACCACCAGTCCATCAACTCATCATTCGCAAGCACCTTTTCCCCCCTAGCTCATCCATCCAGCAGGCAGCGAGCCAGCCCTCTTTCCGCCTATGACGCTCAGACATCCATATGCCACGTCATCCACCTCTACTTCCGCCCCGATACTGCTCCATCCGAGTGCACCCTCTCTGCTGCCGCTCCTCCCCCAGCCACACTACACCCTGCAGCCATTTTCCGTTTCTCCGTTCCCTCGCCAGCATCTGTTGCTCTCCATTCCCTTAGCTTCCAATTCCCTTCCGAGGCCGCCGTCCGTAGTCTCCCCGTAGTCTACTCTCAGGCTTCAAAAATGGCGGCCCTCGCTACCAAGCTTGCGCTCACAAGCTCCCCATGCCTCTCATCAGTGTCCCTCCAACGGGGATCCGCCCTCCCCGTCGTGTCGGTCGCGCCTGTCAGGAAGACCCGCGCTGCTGCCGGTCGCGTCGTGGCCTCCGCCGCGACCACCGATATCGAGGAGCTCGTGTCGCAGATTAAGAACCTCACGCTTATCCAGGCCAGGACTCTCACTGACAGGCTGCAGGAGGAGCTCGGCGTGTCTGCCGCTGCCATGATGCCTGTCGCCGGCATTGCCGCTCCCGCCGCCGGCGAGGCCGCTGCCGTGGTTGAGGAGCAGACTGAGTTCGATCTGCTTCTGGAGGAGGTCCCGGCTTCGTCGCGTATCGCCGTGATCAAGGTCGTGCGCGCGATCACCGGCCTTGGCTTGAAGGAGGCCAAGGACATGATTGAGGGTCTTCCTAAGAAGGTTAAGGAGGCTGTTGCTAAGGAGGATGCGGAGGATGCCAAGAAGCAACTGGAGGGTGCCGGTGCCAAGTGCAGCATCAAGTAAAGGAAGTGATGATGTGATCGTCTTTGCCAAGTAGGAGGAGGGCTCCCTCGTGTGGATAATGTGCGTTGGTTAGCTGTGCGGTCTTTGTTACGGCAGTGAAGCATTTTCGCAGCCAGACGGAGATCGCGAGGTTAGTCGCGCGCTGGTCCGTGCATTGATCCTTTGTCTTTCTGTTTACTATAATCACGTTCACTCAATGCTTCTTGTATTCACACAATCCCCCTCCCTCAAGAACATGGATTGACAATGACTGTCATGGGAAACTGTGCAAGGTAACAGGAAGAGATATGTGAGGTGGAGAAGTTCCGACTTGGGGCGGTCGGAGTCACGGTGACAGGTTATAGTCCAGTCCAGAGTAGAGGGTTTTCGTTGGTAGCTGCAGGCGAATCCAACGCGGAGTGTTTTGAGAGGTTTCAGTTCTAGTCCGTTGTGTAGTCCCTCTCTTCTCCCGTCCCCAAAGGTCACGTAGGACGTCGCTTCTCCCGCTCCGAGCAGTTTCTTAGCTGGGTTCCCATTTTCATCCCTTCTTCCAACTCGTATAGCCCATGTTCGGTGTCAGGTGTTGGAGACGGTATCTCAAGTCGGCGTGTATGCGTGTGTCCGTCCCATGACTACATTGAGTCCCGCATTTTCGTCTGGTCTGTCCAGCCCGTGGAGTCCATGTCCGTTATCAGGTCCGAGGTGTCTTAGACCTCAGCATTGAAGGCGCACGTGTTTGGACTTCCTCATTCATGTCTACATACCAATGTCCAGTCAGTGGTCAGAGCGTTCAGGCCACTCTTGAGGTTGGTGGGGTTGGTGGTCAGTGGTCCATAAAACAGGGTTTTTGGAATCAAAGAATCTCTTAGTCACGTTCAAGGTGTAGTGTGGTTGTAGCCACATGTAGTAGGTCCCTTTCTGGGATAATGTTGAACTGAACAAAACCAGGAGGAAGTTGACGTAGGATAGAACTACACTCCTGGACTCAGCTTAACCCCAACGGTTCCACACAGAGGTTTTTTAGCCCTACCGTTTTGCGTCAGAGGAGCGTGCATGCAGGACTTCCGCTGATTGTGCTCTATATTTAAAACCAGTATCTAAAGTAAGAGAAATTGGCTTCAATTGCAAAACACTTGTTGGAGTGTGAAGGGAATACACTTAAGCATTCCCGAAGGTGCAGCTACATCGCACCAGTCACTATCGAAGCAGCGCGAGCAGTAAAAGTCGGATCAGCCTATACCAAAGGCAGGAAGGTCAACAGGCGCAAAAGTCAACTGTCGCGACTGTTGACCATCTGGACCGACGATTGACTCACCATCGAGGAATGTCAACAGGCGTAACCGCACGCACGGTTACAAGCAGCGACTCGGTAACAAGAAAGGAAATGCAACAGTCAAAGTCACTGCTGTACTGCCTGTAAAACAGTTACAATAAGGGAATGTACCCCTTAGAGTACATGGCTAGTTAGGACTATTTATTTGCTTGTATTCTATCCTTTCAACAACTTTGTCATCTACATTCACTATGATCAAGGTTCCTACCAAGACTTCCGCTACCAACTCTCCTAGAGGCACTTCCTATCCTATCCAAGATCCTCACTCTAACATGGTATGAGAGCTAGTTTGGATTATAGGAACTGCCAAAGAGGGTCTCTTTGTCAGAGGTCCACTGGGGATCCCCGATGATCCTAGGGAAGGGTTACAGGCATGTCGGCCTGGGGGGTTATGGGCGCACTCACCCGCTACTTAAACAAGCCCTTTTATCCCAGTGGTTAGTGGCTGGGATTCTGACATGGTATCAGAGCGAAGGTCTCGGGTTCGATTCCCGGTGTGTGCACCTCGGGCATCCCAGTGCGGGGGGGTGTCAGAGGTCCACTGGGGATCCCCGATGATCCTAGGGAAGGGTTACAGGCATGTCGGCCTGGGGGGTTATGGGCGCACTCACCCGCTACTTAAACAAGCCCTTTTATCCCAGTGGTTAGTGGCTGAGATTCTGACACTCTTGACAAGGACAACCTTTTGCATAATTTACTATAAGGGCAAGCATCATGCCAGGCGCCGACTGCGGAGAAACTGGAGAAACCCCAGTACAACCTTCCACTAATGTTACTTCTACTACAACGACTGTGGACACAGCGCTCCTCGAGCAGCTGATTTCCCGCATCAGCGCACTGGAGAGCCATCAGCCAATGAGCATCGACGGCTCCAGCTACGCCCGAAGACCTCCCGATCCTCAAGGAGCTGGATCAGAAAGATCCTTCACCTTCGACAATCGCGGAGCCCCAGGACCTGCTCAAACACAGCAAGCACATTTTGAGACAATGGCGTCAATGCAGAACAAGTTTCTGACAACATCAAAGCTCAAAACAACAAAGCCCTTCGACGGGCAAGACTTCTACACCTGGAGCTTCGAATTCGAGCTGTTAGCTCAAGGCGCTCAAATCTGGATGTACTACGACGGTTCGTATCCCTTCCCGACTAACGGCTCACCTCAGGAGAAGACGCAGTACTACAACGAATCTCTCCTGGCCTTCACCGTACTGATTCGAAACCTGTCGCCAGAAGAACAGCTAAGTATTCGCCCTTTCAAGAACGAGTGGGCACCCGCGCAACAATCCTGGGAGCACCTGCGCACCTGCCACATGGCAACAGATTCGGTGACACTCGGTCGCCTGCTTAACCAGCTGAACAACGTCAGAATGTTCCCCGGCGAAAAGGCCGGATCCTACATCAACCGCTGCAGAAATCTGAGAGACCAATTCAAGAAAAGCGGCGGAAACTTCCCTGACGACATGTTCGTGACAATCATTCTCGCTGGATTAAGCTCGTAATGCGCCAGTGTAAATCGCTCCTTCGCACTCAAGGAACTGTCAGCGAAACCGCCCTCTGCTCGACGCTCCTCTCCGAACAAAAGGAAATGGACCTGTACAACGAGAGAGGCAACAAGAAGGAGAAAATCGCTTTCTATGCACAAGCGCCACCAGACAAGAAGAGACTCTTCTGCAAGTACTGCAAGAAGACTGGACACACAATCCAAGACTGCTGGAAGTTGAACGGCAACAACAACAACCAGAAGGGAGCTGCCACTTACCAGCAAGGAAGAACTCCAGCGCGCAACCAGACCATGTCACCACCAGCCGTCGCAAGCACATCTCAAGCTCCGACGCGCATCCCTGCGAACACAACCGACAAAGGCAAAAGCAAGGTGTTGACTTGCATGGTGCGTCGAGGTCCGCCTCGTCCCAACCGACACTACCGCTTCTTCCGCAGCTGGGAAGACATGTTCGTAGATCCACCGCAAGAACGTCCCGAAGGGTCGGTCGAAGACGAAGAAGAAAACGACCCAACATACGACGAGCTGTCGGTCGGACGCATGGAGTACGACTGGGAAATGCCGCCTTGGATCCAGGAGTCGCCACCTGCACGCGAGGCATACGAAGACGAGGACTACACCTATAATTACGAACACGATCACGACATGGAACATCACATCACGCCAAGACTCGCCAACCTCGCCAAAGCAAGAAAGGAGGTTAACACCTGGTACCTGGATAGCTGCTGCGGCCAGCACATGGTGTCGTCAGACACCTTCATCCTCAACAGCGAACGACTCTGCAATGAGGTGGAAATTACTGTTGCTAACAGTCAAACCATCTACGCCAGCAGTCGCGGACAAATTCAGCTGCAGTCACGCGACACAGGTTACTGCATTCACGTCAGCGACGTCCTCGTCGTGCCCGAGCTCCGGTACAACCTTTTGTCCCTCCACCAGCTGATGAAGTGCGGAGTCGGCCTGGAAACAACAGAAGACGAAATGCATTTAATATATAAGGGGACCTTCATCGGAAGGGCGACAAGTGTGGAAGGAGTCTTCGTGCTTGACTTCGAGTCACCAAGAACCTCTGGCGACAGCGAGAACATCCTCGTTCTCGATCCACCAGGCCACCCGTCACCACCCAGGTGGAGCCATCCGGGAGAGACGGACTACCAACGGCCAGTCCCCGACGGCACGTTCCGCGCTCTTGCCGTCCCTGTCGCCTCAACCACAAAACCTGAAAACACGCAAACGCCAGTGGCAGAAGAAGAAGAAGTCACATCAGGCACGGCAATCGTAACGACTGAAACAGCAGAGACAGAGACCGCACAGTCAACCTGGCCCTCTGTCTCACACCCTACCGGCTGGAACACAACTCAAGGCTGGGACACCGTCGACGTGCGTTGGGTCATGGAAAACACCGCTCTTGGAGAAGCTAGATGGGGGAGTTTCGCCAAATAGCCTGCAGCAGAAGAAACCGAACCGGTACAGTCACCAGAAATACCTGAGGAGGCACCAGAAGCTAGACAGGGGGAACTGCAAACGGAGTACGGACCTCACCTGCTTCCTATTACAACTGACGGTAGGGACTACCTCCGCCTGGAGACAAGGGGAGTGGTGATCGGAGACACCCCCTTCGAAGAAGGAGAAATCGCGCTGATCGACGATCGACACCCGCGAACCACGCCTCCGCCTCCTGAAGGACCACTGGAACTGCCAGTTACGATCGACACCGTCACCATCGGTGAGACCAGCGGGACGTATCACGGCGCAACAATCCAAGCAGCAGCAGTCCACGTCACCGTACCCGACGAACCTGCGGACAAAACCAGAAGGGCAACAGCAGAAGAGATATTAGCACGGGAGAAGGAGCTATACACCCGTACCAAAGGATATCGGGCCGACGGCGACATCTGGCATCAACGCATGGGTCACCCGTCAGTCGAGGTACTCAACAACTGCATAAACGCAAAAGTTTTTGCGGAAGACGCACTACTGCTACCTGACGGAAAACTGCTGAAACCAAGAACCGATCTACCCAATTGCTCGGTCTGCCCGACAGCCGCGCTACGTCACACGCCCTTCGCTGAGAAAATCCCTGGAGCTGAACGTTACAAGCCGCTGGAGAAAGTTTACAGCGACTTCTTGGTTCTTACGGCAAAAGGAGTCGGCGGGGAACAGTACACACTCACCTTCATCGATGCCAGCACACGCTTCGTCTGGGCCGTAAACATCAGCGACCGTTACCTCGCCTACCAGTGCTTCGAGGTTTGGCTCAGCATGGCGGAAAACCAGAGCGACAACCACAAGGTCAAAGCCTTCCAAACTGACGGGGCCCTGGAATACATGTTGGAGGACTTCAAAACCCTCTGCAAACAGAAAGGCATCAAGAGGATGATCTCGCTCCCCTACGCTCACGAGCAGCAGGGATTGGCCGAGCGAACCAACAGGAGCCTCGCGACAAAGATGCGAGCTCTCATGAAGCAGTCAGCTGTGCCAACCAAGTATTGGCCCTATGCCATGGCGCATGCAGTCCGACTGCACAACATGCTCTCCTCCAAAGCCCTGCCCAACCACAGTTCACCCTTCAAGGAGTGGACTGGAAAACACCCCGACACACGCATGCTGCGGGTCTTCGGATGTATGGTACAGTACCGACCCCACACTGCCCGAACCGGAAAATTTGAAGACCGTGCCCGCTGGGGCATTCACCTCGGAATCGAATCCGAATACCACGCCTGGACAATTCTGGACTTCGCCACCCACCAGCTCACGCGTTCACGTGACTGCATCTTCTACGAAAGACTGACCCTGCCACTGTACCGCCAGCACCGCACTGCACAAAACGCACAAGACAACATTTTTCAGGGACAGCACAGCTACGCAAATGACGAGGACGACATCGACGTGGCAGGAGAACAACCGGACGAAGCCACAACAGATAACACACCATTTGTACCCGTTACGGAGCAACTCACGACACCCACCTTCTTCCCGACGAACACTGATTCAGGTGAAGCAGTCCAAGCCCAACATGACTACGCAAGTGCGGAAATGCACTCACCCATTAACGAAGACACGGCTCGCAACTCTTCTCGTGATACCATTCGCGACATTCCTGGCGACGACGACGACGTAGTCGAAGTAACCAACGCAGCCGAATCCAACCTTACTGGTCTTCGCATCCTCGGCCTCGCCGTCGCCGTGCGGGGTAACCGACACCTGGTGGAGCCCACCACTGTTCGCCAAGCCCTCAGTGGGCCCGATGCCGAAAAATGGAGAGCCGCCATGGCCGCAGAAGTCGCTGCCCTTCAGCGACGAGGAACGTGGAAGCTGGTCCCAAGACGACACGCGAAGGGGAGAAAAATTCTCACGGGGAAATGGGTATTCAGAATCAAAACTCTGGCGGACGGAACCATCGACAAATACAAGGCACGGTGGGTCGTTCGCGGGTTCGAGCAAACACAGTTCGTCGACTACGACCAGACCTTCGCACCTGTCGGCCGTCACACGTCTGTGCGCATTCTTCTCTGCATCGCCGCCATCAAGCAGCGCCCTCTGCGCAAAATCGACGTCTCCAACGCCTTCCTCTACGCGATCGTCGACGCTATCATCTACGTCGAACAGCCGCACGCATTCGAGGAAGACGGCGACACCATCTGCCTTCTCCAGAAGTCACTCTACGGCATCAAGCAGGCGCCGCGCCTGTGGCAACAGTACCTTCACGCCATCCTTATCGAGCTCGGCTTCCAACAGCTTCCCCATGACCAAGGAATGTACCGCCTCAAATCCCGCGGCCACTTCATCCTACTCGTCGCCTACGTGGACGACCTTCTCTACACCGGGGACGACTCCGAGCTGCTCGATCGCTTCGAGCGCGAGATTCAGGAGAAGCTGGAGGTAACCATCGACCACGACGTCACCCAATTCCTCGGCCTCAACGTCACACAGAGCGCCGATTCTATTCACCTCTTTGCTGCGAAGTACGCCAAGAGCCTCACCAAGAAATTCGGCATCCCTCCCATCGGCATCACCACCCCATTTCGCACTCCTCCTCCCAACCACAAGCCGGACACCACCCCGCTCTCCCCAGCAGACCACCGCCTCTACCAGCAACAGCTCGGTTGCCTCCTGTTCGCCGCCGTCACATGCCGCCCGGATCTCTCCTACATTGCCAGCCAGCTCGCCCAGTACCTGCGCCGACCTGAAGGGGAGAACATGGCAGACCTACATCGAGCCCTACAGTACTTCATCTCCACGCCCGACGTCGGCCTCACCTACAAGGCAAATCTAACAGCCAACCTACAGCTTACCGGCTACGTCGACGCAGATCACGCGGGGGACGCAGAAAACAGAAGGTCCCGCACAGGCTTCATTTTCAAGCTTGAGCCTGCAGGAACCATCTCCTGGAACTCGCAGAAACAGGAGCTCATCGCCCTCTCGTCAGCAGAAGCAGAGTTCATCGCAGCAAGCGCAGCAGTTCGCGAAGGACTCTACCTCACGGAACTCCTACAGGAAACGAAAACGGCGATGAACGGGTCCTTCAAGTTACTCTGCGACAACCAGAGTGCGATCAAAATCGCACACAAGCCCGGCTTCGTCAACCGCACCAAGCACATCGCCCTGCGATATTTCTTCGTCAAGGACGAAATCGACAAGGGCAAGGTCCAGCTCACCTACTGCCCAACCGACAAGATGGCAGCAGATTTTCTGACTAAGAAGCTGCCACGTCAGAAGTTTCAGTACTGCTCAGACCTGTGCGGAGTCGCTCGCAAAAGGCCACATGGCACACCTCCAGGAATGAAGGGGAGTGTTGGAGTATGAAGGGAATACACTTAAGCATTCCCGAAGGTGCAGCTACATCGCACCAGTCACTATCGAAGCAGCGCGAGCAGTAAAAGTCGGATCAGCCTATACCAAAGGCAGGAAGGTCAACAGGCGCAAAAGTCAACTGTCGCGACTGTTGACCATCTGGACCGACGATTGACTCACCATCGAGGAATGTCAACAGGCGTAACCGCACGCACGGTTACAAGCAGCGACTCGGTAACAAGAAAGGAAATGCAACAGTCAAAGTCACTGCTGTACTGCCTGTAAAACAGTTACAATAAGGGAATGTACCCCTTAGAGTACATGGCTAGTTACCGTCATACCCCGGATATAAGCGCCACCCGCGGATAAGCGCCTGGCGCTTTTAATCGGCGCCCGGCGCTTATATCCGGTGCTCGATTATAAGCGCACCCCCCTGAAAAAACTTGTTTTATTATAAGCGCACGTAAACTTTAAATTTTGAATTGTGTTCGAAACACTGTAACGATTTCTACTTCAGCAGGGGGATGTGTTGCAGATTCGCTTCCCTTCACATTCGGACCCTGCACTGGATGCGGGACCAGTCAGCAGGAGCAGTCAGGAGCTGTCAGAAGCTGTCAGAAGCTGTCAGGAGCTGTCAGAGTAGGTGTATCTCCAGCGCGCGCGAGAAATTTCACAGAACTTCGACTCGATTGAAAAAGGCTAGCACGAGATCTACAGCTTGGTGTTAAAACATATATAAAATATATATGTCGTTTTATAAACGCCGGCGCTTATAAATTTACCCGATTATAAGCCCACCCCCCCTAAAAAAACATGTTTTATTATTGCCCCCCATGGGGGTATATCCGGGGTATGACGGTAGGACTATTTATTTGCTTGTATTCTATCCTTTCAACAACTTTGTCATCTACATTCACTATGATCAAGGTTCCTACCAAGACTTCCGCTACCAACTCTCCTAGAGGCACTTCCTATCCTATCCAAGATCCTCACTCTAACAACACTTGCAGCTTGAGTCACCCTGTTTGTGTAGGCGAAATCGAGTGGTTGGTTTGAAGGTTCAGTGTGCGACAGATTTCTGTTTTGCCCGTGAATCTCAATTGCAAAACAAATTGCTGTACATAAGATTTGTCAGCAGCTGAGGGCGTGTTCCTACGGCCCCTTATCAGGCCAACCTCTTATCATACTTGCCTGGTAAAATGCGCAAAGGGTTTAGGGTTAGCGCGATTTCAGTGTGATTTTTTCCGAGCTTGATAGGAGATGGCCTGATAGTGTCGTGATAGTAGGTATACTGAGGAGCCATAGCTAGGGTTTACCTAGCTAGGCAAGAGAGAAATGAGCAAAGGAGGGTTTGCACTAGCAACAATGGTGGTACAAATAGCTAACCCTAGAAGGGTTGTACTCGCTATAGAGCACCCCACTGCAGGCTAGAGCATAATATTCTGACACACCCCCATAGTCAAAGTGGGGTGTAATCAGCAGAGCAAGCAAAGCAGTACAAGCTCAGGGTGGATCACGATGTCACCACACATTCTGAGCACAAGCAAGAAGCAATAGTTTAAGGTTCAAATTATGAGCAAAGCTAGAGGCAGTCACAGGGGGCAAGTGAGGAGGAGGAGGGCTGGCGAGAGGAGAGTAGATAGGAGGCGACGACTGAAGATGCAGACACACGGGCAACAGACGGCTCTGGTGCGACAACGTGGCTACCGGGAATGAGTGCCCCGGAGTACAGGAGTAACAGGCTCCGCGGCTAATATGCTCGGCAGGAGCAACGGACCCACAGGCGACGGCGCAACCGGCTCTCTGAGCTACCGGGAATGAGTGCCCCGGAGTACAGGCGCTGCGTACGACACGACGGCAACCTCCGCTCAACCTCCCCCAACAGTCCCACACCCCTCGACACACACCCTCTGCTTCAAACCCTAGCTAGCTCCACTCCCACGGTACCCCCCTTAAACCCCAAACCCTAGGCTCCCACACACCACCCCCCTCAGCGGCAGCTGTAGCAGAGGGAGACTAGGGAGGAGGAGGAGCAGGGGGAGGAACTCACAACCGACACCCCCATAGTCGCCACCCCCACACTCCTCACCCCCAAACCCTAAAACGGGCGGAACGGGGGAAGGAGCGCGGGGGACGGCGAGGGGGACGGCGCGCGGCCCCCAGGACGCCACCACGGGGCAGCGAGGGGCCGCGCGCGGCTCCTTAGGGCGCCGCGCGGGGGCAGCGGGGGGTCGCGCGCGGCTCCCCAGGGCGGCGCGACGGGAAATCGGGGGCCGCGCGCGGCTCCCGAGGGCGTCGCGGCCGTCGACGGGGCAGCGGGGGGTCGCGCGCGGCTCCCCAGGGCGGCGCGACGGCGAATCGGGGCAGCGGGGGGCCGAGTGCGGCTCCCCAGGGCGGCGCGACGGCGAATCGGGGCAGCGGGGGGCCGAGTGCGGCTCCCCAGGGCGGCGCGACGGGAAATCGGGGCCGCGGGGGGTCGCGCGCGGCTCCTTAGGACGTCGCAACGAAAGGGGCGGGGGCGCGCGGGGTCCCCCACGGTAGGAAACCGCCGTGCGCCTCGGGGCGCACGGCGGGGAGAAAACCGCCGCACGCCCCGAGCGCGCGGCGGGATGAAAAATCCGTCGCACGCCACGGGGCGTGCGACACAGACAGTAGTAGGAGCAGCGGAAGACTGAGGTGGTGGGGCCCACCCACAGGATCGACCCAACAGGATCGTCCTGCTCTGATAGCATGTCGAGATAGTAGGTATACTGAGGAGCCATAGCTAGGGTTTACCTAGCTAGGCAAGAGAGAAATGAGCAAAGGAGGGTTTGCACTAGCAACAATGGTGGTACAAATAGCTAACCCTAGAAGGGTTGTACTCGCTATAGAGCACCCCACTGCAGGCTAGAGCATAATATTCTGACAGATAGGGGGCCGTAGGAACACGCCCTGAGACACATTGCTGGGAAATGAGCTTCGGAACCCAACCAAATTTTCATGCCTAGGTGGTTCGGAAGCAGCCTGCGATTTTTTTTTCTTCGCATCCCTCGTTTCAGCTCTCGTCAACTACTCTACCTCCTCGTCAACCAATCACAGCCTAGCGCAATTCACTAACTGCAAAACAGCCAAACTACTTGAGATCCTGGCTTTAAAGAAACTATAGATGCAAGAATTCAATATGTGGGGTGACAGCCATCGATTGGCACTGTGGTACCATTATGTTTTTTTCTAATTATTTAAGTGGTATGTTCGTGTTCTTGGATTTCGTAGGAGTAACAGTTGCAGTAACTGGTCATTTTCTGGTTTAGCAGCCACGTCTCGCTGTCCAATGAGGTTTAAATGTTCGACAAATGAACCAATCACTGATCTTCTTCAGATGTGTCGTGCTTCGCGCGCGTATGTCTGGTCTGCTTCGATCGAACCGTCGATTCTTCAGAAAGATGCTTTAGCTAAGGCGATCGAAGGGTAAAGAACCCATCAATGAGGCCTAATTTCTGGAAGAATTCGTTCGGCTGGTAGATTACATCTCACACACACATCTCGCGAGATTTTCCAGAATTCGACCCCTGCTGAAAACTGTACTGTACAGCTGAATCCCGATCATTTCTAGGCTTCTCTGGTGGGATAGCCAAGCTCCATTTTCTGCCACCACGCAGGATATCCTCAGCTTGAGCTGCGGACAGCCAAACAGAGCGCTGGACCATAGATCGTTGTAGTTTTGTAGCCTGAGAGCAGTCATTCAGATTCTTCTTTTCCGTGACTAGCGGTCTCTTCTAGATCTGGACCAGGGATCGTATATCATGGCACGGACGACGGTTCTTGCGCTCCTGGCGCTCGTTTTCATCACCACCCAGTCATGCCTTGCCGTAAGTTGAAAACAATTCTTGTCTAGCTAGTGTTTTGGCGGGTAGATCGTGCAGTCAAAATTTCTCTGCCGCATCTACTGCCATTCGTCTTTTGATGCCGGATGTTCCTACGCCTCTCTCTCCCATGTCGATCCATGCAGGTGGAATTCTTCGAGTCGTTCGACGAGGATTACGCCGGTCGCTGGGTCGTCTCTAGCACCGCGGACTACACGGGTAAGACTTAATGACTCTGCATAACATTTTTGCAGATGTAATTATAGAATACCTATAGATGAGCATCCATGCGGAGTTCTTTGCCCACTGAATACTCATCTGACAATGCTCCAAACGTGTACTCGTGTTCCACTTTCCCGCATGCTCAGGCAAATGGAAGTGGGCTCCTGGCGAAGCGTCGGGCGATTACGGCCTGCTGGTAACCGAGAAGGCGAAGAAGTACGGCATCGCAGTGGAGCTTCCGGAGCTGGTGGATCCGAAGCAGGACACCCTGGTGCTGCAGTACGACGTTCGCCTGCAGAACAAACTCGAGTGTGGCGGAGCCTATCTCAAGTTCCTCATGCCACAGGTGCTGAAGCTGTGGGCTTATTTTGAGAACAATTTTGAAACGCTTGACTAGTTCTTTTGCCTGATTGCGAAAACGACCTGTGCTGACACCGTTTATTTTCCTCCTACCCTACTTATCTGGTCCATCCTGAGACCTTGCTCCTCCTTGCTTGTGGTTTTCAATCTATCCTCCCCCTGGGACCAATCAGACCGCGGGCTGGACTCCCAGTCAATTCAAGGACGACTCGCCCTACTCGATCATGTTCGGACCCGATAAGTGCGGCTCGACGAATAAAGTGCACTTTATTTTCCGCCACAAGTCACCCAAGACGGGCGAGTACGTGGAGCATCACATGAAGAAGCCCGCGTCGCCTCTCACATTCGACAAGCTCTCGCACGTGTACACGGCGATCGTGTATCCGAACAACTCGGTGGAGATTCTGATCGACGGCGAGAAGAAGGCGGAGGGCGATTTGCTCTCCGGGAAGGATTTTCAGCCGCCCGTGCTGCCGCCGAAGACGATCCCGGACCCCGAGGATAAGAAGCCCGATGACTGGTGAGTTCAGGGTGATGACTGGTTGGTTGAGAGCGTACGTTCAGCGAATTGAGCGTACCTACGGTTTGAGTCTGTTCTCAGCCAACCGTTCCGTGTCGGTTGGATACGCGTCGCACGCACGCGAAATGTTTGTGGATTCGTAAGCTTTTCAGATAAACAAGTGGATCTCCATTCGCAACTGAACTGAACGACGCGGGCGCGCGATTTTTGCGACGCGTGGTGGTGTGCGTGCAGGGACGAGCGAGCCAAGATTAAGGACCCCGAGGCGACCAAGCCGGACGACTGGGACGAGGACGCTCCGCGGGAGATCCCCGACGAGGATGCTACCAAGCCCGAGGGGTGGCTGGACGACGAACCCGAGGAGGTGCGTTGGGGGATGGTCGGGTAATCTGGTTGGCTTGTGGAAGAATGCTGGATTCTAAGAGCCGTGCGGCAAGTCCGAGGGATGGCTGGGCGGCTAGCCCGCGGGGGTGGGTTGGAGGATGAGTCGCAAGAGGGGGTCGGTTGAAATTGTTCTGAACCGGATTGTGGAGGTCAAGGGGTGGCTGTATGATGAACCAAGGAAGTTAGTGGCTGATTAAATGTCAAGAGTGAAACGGGTCTACAATAATGAGAGCATCGCTCATATCCGAGGAGTGGGCTGGGTGGATGCCTTAGTCCGAAGGGGAAGTTGCAATGCCCAGTCTCCTCGTTCCTTCCCCCCACCCCCCCTTTCCCGCACCTCCTGTGGGGTTTTCCGTCACTGTTGTATTCTTGGATCAGTTGTCGAGGCCCAATCCTTCCGCCCCTTCGCACCAATTCCGATGGAATCCTCGTCCCCAAAAAACTGGTGGACGATGCTGAATCCCATCGTTTTTCCCACCGTTTCCCGTACTAATCTCCGTTCCCGCAGAACAGGTGGACGATCCCGAGGCGAAGAAGCCGGAGGACTGGGACGGGGGTGAGGACGGCGAGTGGGAACCGCCTAAACCACCCAACCCCAAATGCGCAGACGCCCAATGGTGCGATTGACCCACTGATTTCCCGTGCAACCCGTCTCCTTTCCCGGATGACAGGTGGACGATCCCGAGGCGAAGAAGCCAGAGGACTGGGACGAGGAGGAGGACGGAGAGTGGGAGCCGCCCAAAACCCCGAACCCCAAGTGCGAGGAGGCGCCCGGGTGCGGCGAGTGGAAGCGGCCGATGAAGCGCAACCCCGCGTACAAGGGCAAGTGGACGGCGCCGCTCATCGACAACCCCGCGTACAAGGGCGTGTGGAAGGCTCGGGACATCCCGAACCCGGACTACTTCCACCTGGACCGGCCAAACCTGGAGAGCGTCGCTGCTGTGGGAATTGAGATCTGGACCATGTCGGTGCGTGCCTGGGCGCGGGGATGTGTGGGGGGGGGGGATGGAGATAAGTGTGTGAGAGGGGCTCAGGGTTCGGGGTTTCTGGGTAGGATAAGAGGTGGTTGGTGGACGAGTAGCTGGGAGCGGAGCATGAGAAACAGGGCGTAGTGTAGAAAGGGCAATGCACACAAGAGCATTGGCTGCAAGCGAAAGAACATGAAAGAACGAGGTCATGTCATTTGCATTGCACAAGCCGAGAGTGTTGCTTGGAAGGGTGCAAACATAGCAGTTGTCTATCTGGAGAATCCTCCCCCCATCTCTTTTCCTTCCCTGTCCACTACAGGTGATCGCTTCTAGTTTGACAAGAGACGCGTTTGCATGTGGGTCCAACTCATTCCCCAACCCGCCCATCCAACCATCCACATCCACCTAACCACCCACCCACCCACCCATCCACTGAGGACGGCCGAAGGGCTGCAGCGCACGGTGGAGGAGCGGGATAGGATTGTCGAGGGGCTGCAACCCCTCGAGCCTCTCGACTGTCCTGTCCCGCTCCTGCGCCGTGCGCTGCAGCCCCTCGACCGTCCTCTCCCGCCTTCCACTCAGCCTCCCGCCCATCCACCCATTTAATCATCCCCCTCATCTGCCCACCCACCTGCCCATCCACCCATCCACGTTCACGCAACCCCACCCATGCCAACGCATCCCTCCCCCCACCCCTCCCCCCATCCCTCCCCCCATCCAACCCCTCCAGGACGGCATTCTCTTTGACAACATCCTCGTTACAAGTGACCCCGCTGTAGCGGAGAAGTACCGGCGGGAGCGTTGGGCGCCCAAGTACGCCAAGGAGAAGGAGGCGGAGCAGAAGAAGCGCGAGGAGGAGGACGCGAAGCTGAAAAAGGACTCTGCTGCTGGCAAGGGCGGTTGGGAGGTGAGTGGGTGGTGTGAGGCTGGTGGGTGTGTGGTAGATGTGTCATGGGGGGATAGTGTGGTATGCAGCAGAAGAAGCGCAGAGGAGGACGCGAAGCTCAAGAAGGACTCCGCTGGCAAGGGCGGGTGGGAGGTGAGCTGGAGGGGCCCGGGTGAAGTGGGCTGCAGGGTAGATGTGAAAATGGAGGGTTAGTGTGGTAGGAGCAGGCGGATCAGGCGAAGAGAAGGACGCAAAGCTAAATAAAGGACTCCGCTGGGTAGGGTGGGTGGGAATTGAATGGGGGAGGTGTGAGACCAAGTAAGGGGTGAGAAAGCAACGGCAGGGCAGCCTGTTTGAGATTTTCAAAAGCCTTTGTCTTAAGGCGGCTCGAAAATATCCCCCTCACTCGTACTGTAACCCCCTCACCCCCACTGCAACTCCCTAACCCCTTCAACCTCACTGCGAACCCCTCTGTCGTCTCCCCACATCAGGGCAAGCTGTTTGAAACGTTCCACAAGATCGCAGACGCGCCCCCTCTCAAGCCTTGTCTCTCGCCCTCTCCCTCTTCTCACCCCACTGCATCCCTCTCAACCCCACTGCACCCCCCTCTGTCGTCCCCACAACAGGGCAAGCTTTTTGAGACTCTCCACAAGATTGCAGACGCGCCCCCTCTCAAGCCCGTTCGCCCCCAAATCAAGGTGCGTTGCCCACCACCACCCCCAAACCCCCCACCACCCTGCTCCATCACCTCCTCTTTCAACCCTCCTACCCCCGTCCACCCCTTACCCCTTCACCCTCCCTTGTCTCCCATCCCTCCTCCCTCCCTCTCTCCTCCCCTTCACACTTGCGGTCACATGTCTCTTCCATCTCTGTCACTTAGCACTCCCTCCTGTGATCGTATCCCAAGTTCCCGTATGGTGCCGTGGCTGTTCACAGCCCTCGATACACTTGAACACAACTTTTTAACTTCCACAGTCCCCACCTCTTCTCCTCACTTCCCCAGGCCATCCTAGCAGAGGCGGCCAAGTACCCATACGCAGCAGTGGGCATCATCATTCTCATCCCCCTCGTGCCCTTCCTGCTGCTCGTCTCTGTGCTGCTCTCCTCGCCCAAGCGGCCGGCTGGCCAGGTATTCTCATAAATTTGGGACTTGGGGGGAGGTTTGAAATTTGGGGTTGTGGGGGTATGGGGGTATGGGAGGGGAATGAGGTCAGACTGAGGGGTTGGGGGGTTGTATGTGAGATGATGATTTAGTCGACTCAAAAGGGTATCATAGAGAATCCTTCAACAGACTGAGATTCAAAAGACTGAGAGGTTGGGATTGTCTGTGAGAAAATACCGAAAAGGAGTCGATCCAGCAGGGAGCCGGCAGTCCAGGTGAGTTCATGACTTGGGAATGTAGGAGATGGTAAGGTGGGAACTAGGGGTTGGTTGGGGGTATGGGAGGAAGCAAGGTCGGACTGAAGAGTTGGTGTTGTACCGTATGTTTCTGCTTTCGAGACTTCACCCTTGTCCGTCTCTCCTCTGTCCCCTGCTGTGCTTGTTTCCGAGCAGGTGTCGCTGGAGAGGGCCAAGAAGGAGGACATTACCTCACCTGACGATGCTCCAGAGGAGAGCGCGGAGGAGCCGAAGGAGGAGGCTAAGGAAAAGGGCGAAGCTGATGCAGCAGATGAGCTGAACGAGGGCACCACCGAGCCTGCTAAAGCAGAGGAGCCCGCCGAACCTGCAGCAGCTTCGGAAGCCCAGCCTGCAGCCGTGGAGGAGGTGAAGGAGGGGGGTGAGACCAAGGTGAGGCGGCGTACGCGCAGGGATTGAAGCAGCGGAGGGAATGAAGCAGGGACTGATGCGGCTGATGCGTATGGTATTGGATTAAGTGGCAGGGGGGTGGCTGGACCTTACCTGCAGTGCTGCAATTTTGGTCCTTGTTGCAGTTTGACATTCTAGTCTAGATTGAACCATGTATTTTTAGGTACCGGTACCGTGCATTAGACCTGTGAAGGTGTTCTTGTAGAGCTGTGTCCTAATGTACTCTGCAAACAGGCTACCAATGTTGCATAATCAATGGAAAACATGCAACCGGGCATTTGGCAGGTGCATCTGAGTGAGTTACGGTACTGCACCAACGATGAGGAATGAACCTCATATTGTGATGTCAGCAGTCTACTATCATGTACTTGAACCTCCAAACACCATCTTAACTACATCTACATATGTGAGCAGACTCGTGGGGCTGTCCTACAGGAACCTTGTTGAGCCGACCAACTTACGTAAATCAAGTGTGTGCGAATCCCTGTTTCAACAAACCCCAGCCCTGCAACGCCTCGGTCCACACGGGAACAGTAATGTCAGGCTGTCATACGGTATCTTATTGGGCCGCACACACGCCCTAAGTTTTTGAGGAACAACCCTTTGGGTGCTTTGTTTTGTCAATAAAAGTCAGTTGATCAGGCCTGTCAGTCCATGGGCACGGCGGGGTCGGGCTGGCCTACGGTATCTTGTTGGGCCGCACATTTGTCCACCAAAACAAAACAAAACCCAGAATGCAAGTTCTTGAGTCGATACGCATGGGTTGATGTGTCTGTCAGTCCATGGGCACGGCAGGGTCCGGCTGGCCTATCTTGTTGGGCCGCACGATGATGACCGGCATGGGGCAATGGTGGGCGCAGTACTCACTCACACTGCCCAGCACCAGCCTGCAAGTTCGGTGGAAGGGGTTGAGGAGAGGAAGAAAAAAGGAGAGGGAGGAAGGTTGACCAGCAGAACAGCTTGCAGCACGGGGCAGTGGTGGGCGCAGTACGTACTCACACTGCCCAGCACCAGCCTGCAAGTGGGGCGGAGGAAATCAAGAGGGGAAAGGGATGGGAGAGGGGGGTTAACAGGTAGGGCAGCATGCAGCCTGGGGCAGAGTAGCGGTGGTCCCAGCCCAGCATGGGCCAGTACTCACTCACTCACACGGTGCGCTTAGCGCTCCCTGTAGCATGTCATGCAGCCACTGAAACGCAGAATCAATAAAAGCCGCACAACCCCATTTAACTCATCTTCTTTAGAGCACCGTGTCCCCCGCTCCCCACCACCACGACATCCGCCTTGGCCTGCTCTGCTGCGCTCTGCTGCCTGTAAAGCACACCTTGGGCATAACTGACCTGCCCCAGTGCTGCTCACCTCTTGAGAGCGCCGTGTCCCCGGCTCCCCACCACCACTGCGTCCGCCTTGGCCTGCTCCGCTGCCTCGGATATCGACAGCCTGGCATCGCCAATCATCACACGTGTCTCACACAGCAGCTGCCACGTCAGCACAGGGCGAGGGACGGGAAGGCTTTTTTTTGTTTTGTTTTTTTTTTAGGAAAGGGAGCAGAAGAGCTGGGAGGACAATCTGAGCCAACGGATTTTCCCCTCACCTGAGAGCGTGTTGCCTTGATGGCTTAACGATTTGATAGCCATCACGGCAACCCGCTCTCTCACAATCTCCTCGCACTGCGCTCTCCTCTCCTCACCTGCCTCGCCTCGCATTGCGCCTTGTACTTTTCCAGCAGCTTGTACCCGGCATCCTTCTTCCTCTGCGTGTCCGCATTGATCTCCCCCTGAGACACGTGGAAGCCTGTCATTGGCGGGGGAAGAAAGGAAGGGGAGGTGGGGGGGGGGGGGGGGAGGGCAGCACGTGGGAGGGGAGAAGACAGCAGATGAGGGAACATCCGGAACACACAGATGTGATGTGACGCCGTGCTAACTTGTTATTGCCCACTGGTGAGCATTGAGTTGAGTTGAGACCACTCAAAAGTCACACATGTGATGCGACGCCGTGCTAACTCACCATTGCATAGGGTTATGTGGTCGGGGGGGAGGTAATGACCCAAAACTGGGCGGCAAGATCTGGCTTACCTCGTCAGGAAGTTCTGGCTGAACTGGTCGGGAGTTTTTGTCTTACCTGGCCGGGAAGTAGGGGCGGCGGAATAGGCCTGAGTGTTAACGAGAATGATGGTGTCACGACCTGCGAGAGGGGAAGGGCGGGAGGGCGGGAGGGCGGGAGGGAGGGAGGGAGGGAGGGAGGGAGGGAGGGAGGGAGGGAGGGAGGGAGGGAGGGAGGGAGGGAGGGAGGGAGGGAGGGAGGGAGGGAGGGAGGGAGGGAGGGAGGGAGGGAGGGAGGGAGGGCGGGAGCAGCAGAGAATGGGAAAATTTGTTGAGCTGCAAGAGAAGGGAGCGCGGAAGTGGAGGAATAGGCCTGAGTGTTACCGAGAATGATGGTGTCGCGACCTGCACAGGGGAGTGGCGGGGCGCAGAGGAGAAAAGATTTGCACCCTCGCCTGAAACTCACCCGCCTGAAACTCACCCGCCTGAAACTCACCCGCCTGACACCCGCCCGTTGCAACCTCGCCTGAACCTCATTCGTCCGACACCCATTCATCGCACATTCACCCCCCCTGGTTGACTTTTGAGTCGACTCAAAAGTCAATTCACCCCTCCTGGCACGCACCCGGCTGCAACTGGATGTTATCGAGCCGCCATTAATGCGCCAAGCAAACACAATGACCGTCGGGTGACAAGAATTGAAACTAACCAGACACATTCACCGTTTGAACCTTACCCAACTGCCTCGCACATATTCTCTCGGCACGCACCGGGCTGCAGCTGCATGTTGTCGAGCGCCCATTGGAGCGCCTCGGTGCTGCCCGTCGAGTCGTCAATCGCAACCACGATGCGCCGCGGCGGCGTTCCCGTCGCCGACATGTCTCTGAAATATACGTGGCCTTCTTTATACCCGCTTAAGGTCTAGCTACGCGGTTTTGTTTATATACCCCTATTGCCGATATTCGTGGTCTTCTGAAGCCTGATAACGGCCAGGTTGGGGAACAATGGCCAGGCACGCACAACAAAAAGTATCGAATAGTCTATTAGATGAGTGAAGCAGTAGTTGAGGGTGAGAGTAACGGCTGTTGACAGTGTATTGAGGTAATCTGAGATAAGGTAAAATCTAGGTTGTTGCTTGTGGGAGAAGCGGGACTGGTGGAAAGGAAAACGGTTGATGGCACGAGGGGACGCACATGCAGACCGTGATTGGCTAATGATCGAAAGTTTTTTCGCGGTGGAGGAAAAATTAGCGCTTACAAGCAAGTATTACGAAAACGAGTGGCCCATACAGGTCTCGAACCTGTGACCTTCGCGTTATTAGCACGACGCTCTAACCAGCTGAGCTAATAGGCCGATGCCAGAGACCTTCGTAAAACGTTTTCGACCTGTTTATCTACGGCTAAATTCGTAAATTCAAATGTGCGACAAGGCAATCGTTGAATTCCCCAGCTTGTGGTGGACTTAGCCCACCCAGACGACCAGCATTGCACCAGACGACCAGACGACCAGCATTTCGAGTCGCGAGTCCACTTTTCGATGCACGTCACTTATCATTTCCTCCTGATTCCCTCCCTTCCGTCTCGCCCGCTTTCCATTGATTCGCCTTACCTTTCCATACTCTCGCCTTCAGTTGGAACGCTTGCCTCCAAGAAGCCTGCTAGGCCACTCTGCTGACTCGCTGTCTAGAACCGCTTAGCGCTTCTACCGAATCAGAGCACTATCCCGATCGACATTAGGAGTGCGTTGCTGATTCACTAAGTGCTTTATTGAAACCGCGTTCCCACGCCCTCGATCGCCGTAAAGCGGCATCCATCCGTCGTTGGAGTCCGAGCGATCCAAATTCAGTCCCGTACTAAGCGTTTCTTTTAAGAAACACAGGCCAAGTTTCCACTAGGAGACACTTTTAAGGGCGGCAGCGGGCAGAATGGCGCGGGAGGAGGAGGAGTACCCGGACGAGGGGGAGGAGCGGGTGATAAACGAGGAGTATAAGATCTGGAAGAAGAACACGCCGTTCCTCTACGACCTCGTCATCACGCACGCGCTCGAATGGCCGTCGCTCACCGTGCAATGGATGCCAGGTTTGAATTATTCCACGTATATCGCTCAGATGATTCCACGTGGTTTTCGTCTCCGCATTGATGACACGCGCGTTGACGTCCAGTTTCGTCTGGCCTCCGTTCGACCTCCGTTTTCCCTCCGGCCTCCCTTTCCGCCTTTTCTCCCCGCCACGTACACATCACTCAGCGGAGAGATGCATGCGAGAGCTGCAAGCGGAAGCATTTGGCGTGACTTGAGAGAATCTCCTTCCGCATTCTGCTGCTACCCCATTCCCCTTGCTCACTCACTGCAGAGCGGCAGGAGCCAGCGGGAAAGGATTATTCGGTGCAGCGCATGGTGCTGGGCACGCACACGTCGGACAAGGAGCACAACTACCTGATGCTGGTGGACGTGCAGCTGCCTTGCCCTGATTCACCTCTCCCCACCCCTCTCCGCCCCTCTCCGCCCCTCTCCCCGCCCCTCTCCCAATTTTACAGAGCGCCAAGAACCGGCAGGGAAGGACTATTCCGTCCAACGCATGGTCCTGGGGACGCACACGTCGGACAACGAGCAGAACTACCTCATGCTCGTGGACGTGCAGCTGCCCCTTGACGACACAGAGACGGACGCGCGGCAGTATGACGAGCAGCGCAGCGACGTTGGGGGATTTGGTGCTGGGTGCGCCAAGGTGGGGAAGAGAGGGGGATGAGGTGGGGAGGGGAGGGGTTGCGTCAAGATGGGGTGCGGTAAGAGTGGGTTGTGAGTCTGACTCAGAAGTCACGTTGAGCAGAACTACCTCATGCTGGTGGACGTGCATCTGCCTCTGGACGACACAGAGACGGACGCGCGGCAGTATGACGAGCAGCGCAGCGACGTCGGTGGGTTCGGCGCTGGGTGCGCCAAGGTGGGAAGGAAGAAAGGGGGCAAAGTGGGGAGTGGGGAGGAGTGCTCCGATTTTTGAGTCGACTAAAAAATCGACTCATCACGAGCGGAAGAAAGGGGGCAAGGTGGGGAGTGGGGAGGAGTGCTACTATGGAACATTCAGTGCCGGGTGCGCTAAGGTGGGGTCTCTTTTGTATCTTTTGCGTTTTTCTTTGCTAGCTCTTCAACCCCAACCCTCTCCCTTCCCTCCCGCCTTCTCCTCCTCCCCTCACGCTCTCACTCTCACACCACCGCAGGTGCAAGTGGTGCAACAGATTAACCATGAGGGCGAGGTGAACAGAGCGCGCTACATGCCACAGAACCCCTTCCTCATCGCCACCAAGACCGTTTCTGCTGAGGTGTGCTCCCCCTTGCTTGTTTCGAGCATCCTCAAAACGGGTACAGCCGTGTAACAACAACCTTCTTAGGGGGTGTCAAATGCCGCAGAACCCCTTCCTCATCGCCACCAAGACCGTCTCTGCCGAGGTAAGCGCTTTTAGGCTTGTGTTGAACATGTTTTAAACGGGTACATGGTATCGGCCTCTCAAGAGCGCGCTACATGCCACAAAACCCCTTTCTTATCGCCACTAAAACCGTCTCTGCCGAGGTAAGCGCTTTTAGGCTTGTGTTGAACATGTTTTAAACGGGTACAATAGTATCGGCCTCTCAAGAGCGCGCTACATGCCACAGAACCCCTTTCTCATTGCCACTAAGACCGTCTCTGCTGAGGTAAGCGCATTCTGGCTGGTTTCGAGCATCCTTAAAACGGGTACAGCGGTGTAGCATGTATCGGCCTTCCCAGGGTACGCTACATGCCACAGAACCCTTCCTCATCGCCACCAATATCGTCTCTGCTGGGCTGAGGGGTTCAAACTTCCATTTGCCTCAAAATAAAACTGCGTGAAATGAATAAGACGACACATGAGGCGCCTCAAGACCCGAGTGCGCTACATGCCACAGAACCCTTTCCTTATCGCCACTAAGACCGTCTCTGCCGACCCCTTCCCAGGGTGCGCTGCATGCCACAGAACCCTTTTCTTATCGCCACTAAGGCCGACTCTGCTGAGGTGAGATGAGACAGCTTTTGAGCCATATGCTTCCTCTCTGCCTCCCATGCGCAACCCATACCGCCCTGCCACACGTGTTTGTTTAGGGCAAATTACCCTTGTTCCACCTCCCCTGCATCTCATCCCCCTCTCCCAACCCCATCCCCCCTCCGTACAGGTATTCGTGTTCGACTACAGCCGGCACCCCTCAAAACCCCCTCAAGAGGGAACATGCAACCCGGACCTGCGCCTGAGGGGGCACAAGACGGAGGGGTATGGGCTGTCCTGGAGCCCCTTCCGCGCCACAGGTGCTCATTTTCAGCTCAGGTTTCCTCCTCCGTTACCCCTGCTCGACTCATCCACCCCCCACCCCACAGGTATTCGTGTTCGACTACAGCCGGCACCCCTCGAAACCCCCTCAAGAGGGAACATGCAACCCGGACCTGCGCCTGAGGGGGCACAAGACGGAGGGGTATGGGCTGTCCTGGAGCCCCTTCCGCGCCACAGGTGCTCATTTTCAGCTCAGGTTTCCTCCTCCGTTACCCCTGCTCGACTCATCCCCCCCCACCCCACAGGTATTCGTGTTCGACTACAGCCGGCACCCCTCAAAACCCCCTCAGGAGGGCACATGCAACCCCGACCTGCGCCTGAGGGGCCACAAGACGGAGGGGTACGGGCTGTCCTGGAGCCCCTTCCGCGCTGGTCACCTGCTGAGCGGGTCAGACGACATGCAGATCTGCGTGTGGGACATCGGGGCTGCTACTAAGGCGAATAAAGTGGTGGACGCCAAGCATGTCTTTCGGGTGGGTTGGGAGGGGTGAGGAGCGGTGGGGGTGGGTTGACGGGTGAGCCGGGCACCTGCTGAGCGGGTCAGACGACATGCAGATCTGCGTGTGGACGAGCGCAGACTTTTCCACGTCCTCTGGTCATGCCACGCGCCATACACGAGTGATGAGTCGACTCAAAAACCGACTTCCCCACGTCCTCTGGTCATGCCACGCGCCATACACGAGTGATGAGTCGACTCAAAAACCGACTTCCCCACGTCCTCTGGTCATGCCACGCGCCATACACGAGTGATGAGTCGACTCAAAAACCGACTTCCCCACGTCCTCTGGTCATGCCACGCGCCATACACGAGTGATGAGTCGACTCAAAAAACGACTTCCCCACGTCCTCTGGTCATGCCACGTGCAGACTCCATACACGACGAGGTTGCCCCCGCCTGCACCCTCAACGCCCTGTCGCTCATCTCTCCCTCCCTTCCCCTGCCCAGGCGCACACGGGGGTGGTGGAGGACGTGGCGTGGCACTGCCGGCACGAGTACCTGTTTGGGTCCGTGGGGGACGACCAGCAGCTGCTGCTCTGGGACCTGCGCTCCTCCGCTGTTGACAAACCCGCCCATGCGGTTACCGCACATCCTGCTGAGGTAAGAAGGCAACCGTTCAAACAAACGGCACACCATTTGCATTGCCTCAAAGCTCTCATTTCAATCCCATTCCCCTTCTCTTCAGTCCCATATCCTCAGTCTTTTCAGCTCTCTTCTCTCCATTTCTAACATGCGATCGCCTATCCCACCACACCAGGTGAACTGCCTGTCGTTTAACCCCTTCAACGAGTGGGTGCTGGTGACAGGCTCAGCTGACAAGACCGTGGCTCTGCATGACATCCGCAATCTCTCTAGACGCCTGCACACGTTTGTTCAACACACGTGAGTGGATACGCACAATCAAAATGCGATTGTAACACACATACGTGCACTTTACTGTGTACGATGTGCTGTGCACGCTACTGTGGAAAATATACTGTGGGATATATATTTATATGTATATATATATATACTGTGAATATTATCAGGGTATGTGCACAACACAAGGCACCCCTGCCTTCGTGCCTTATGAGGCGCCTCATTATGCATCCCCCTGTTCTGTCCCCCTGCCTTGTCCCCCTGCCCTGTCCCCGTGCCTTATCCCTCCCTGCAACCATGCACAGGGAGGAGGTGTTTCGGGTGGGGTGGAGCCCCCAAAACGAGACCATCCTTGCCTCCTGTGGGGCTGACAGGCTTTTTTTTGGTCGATTCATAACACACCATAACACACCTGCTGTTCCCTTATCGTCCCCCTTTCCCCCCCTTCCTTTCTCCCTACCGAGTGCAGGGAGGAGGTGTTTCAGGTGGGCTGGAGCCCCCAGAACGAGACCATCCTGGCCTCCTGTGGGGCCGACAGGCGACTCATGGTCTGGGACCTCAGCAGGTACTACACTCTCCACGTTTTCCCCACTCGCTTGGACTTTTAATCATATTTTCATAAATAAACTTCTGACACCCCCCTTCCCCCAACACCTGTGTCCGTTCACGCCCGCCCACCCCTGCCCCGCCTTACCTCCCTATCAGGATCGGCGAGCAGCAGGCGCCAGAAGATGCCGAGGATGGGCCGCCCGAGCTACTTTTCATCCACGGGGGGCACACGAGCAAAATATCTGACTTTTCATGGAACAGCAATGATGACTGGGTGATTGCCAGCGTGGCAGAGGATAATATCCTGCAGATATGGCAGATGGCGGAAAATATCTACCTGGATGACGAGGAGGAGGAAGGGGGGGAGGGGGACGGGGGAAGAGATGCAGGAGGGAGAAGAAGGATGACTGAATGAGTGTGGTTTGAGTCGTTCAACAGAATCAAATCTGGCAGATGGCGGAAAATATCTACTTGGATGACGAGGAGGAAGGGGCGGAGGACACAGGGAGAGATGCAGGGGGGAGGAGACGGATGACGGATTGAGCGAGTTTTGAGAAAGCGCCAATGATTCTGCGTACAAATCGCAGGGGTGGAGAAGGGTGTAATTGTAAATTCAGCTCTGTGGAGAAGCAGCCGGGTGGACGGATGACAGATGGTACAGGTGCTGTCTTACTACCCACCTAGTTCTCAAATACGAGCAGCAGCACCATTAGAAGCAATCAAATTAGTAGAAGCCAGAATGTGTTGGGTAGGGATAAGATTGATGTTTGACCTTTAACCATGTACTAACTCACATTTCCCAGCAAGTAGAACTGATCTAGGACAATGCACAAGGCTTGCGGTGTATCCATATTCTTATAGAAGTGACAAATGTCCCGGATGATAATACCCGGCCGGTATACGGGGATGAGCGTCTGTCAGATGTAGCGGTGTTTCCCGCGCAAACAAACGCAACCGTGATACTCCCGCGCTTCGGAGATGCTGTTACTTTTCCTGCGAAACTTTTCGGAACTTTAGCGAATCAATCATCCCGCAAGCGAAAGGCAATTATCCCGGTTTCACGAAACTGAGGCCGTGCGCCGATGGTGCGGCGGCCTGCACCAGGGCTGGGAAAGGGAAGTGATTGCCTTGCCCTCGAACATCCTCTGCTTCAGTACATTCCCCCTTGGTCTCACCTCTCTTGATTTTTGTGGATCCCTGTCAACCGCTCTGAAACCCTCTGGATTCCTTGAAATGCTTCACTGAGCCCCTCTTTTCACTCCCTGAATCCCAGTACAGTATGGAGCATCTCTGAAAGCCATTCTTACCTTGATCACCAGACTCCTAAACATAAGACTCGTCCGGTTTCTTGGAATCCATGGCCGTCGTTTGACGTTCCATCACCAACCATCGACAAGGTCTAAATTTTAATCTTCCTATTAGCTTAATTTCATTTGATCTTGTGTTCGAGTTTCATGGTCTAGCATGATTGAGGAATACTCATGGCTCAACTCGTTTCGTCAGCTATCCATCATGGCGGTCGTTTAGACCGTTAAATACCTCTCAAGCACAGTCTTAGTCGTATCTGTAGTGACCGTTAAATACAAGCTTCTACGCTATTTTATGCAATCAGAGTAGCTCGATCATAGAACCAGTAGCATCTCTCTTTATTCATTACTAATTAGGTCGTTGAAGCGCCATTATGATCCTCTAGCACATCGAGAGATTTCTTCTTAAGGCTGTCAGATACGGTTTCGTGACGTAATTTCGGTTCTTTGTAATTTATCTCAACTCTTTTTCAGCCCGTCTTGAAGCATAGTTCACTTGGCGACAGTCACAGCTGTTTCAGGCAGCAACGATGACGCCATTCTGAAATTGTACAGACCGACAAGGACCGAGGCACAGACCGAGACGGAGACGGAGACGGAGACAGGGATTCTTGAAATCGTTAACGGTGTCTTTGGACGGGAACGACGTAGACGGCGAGTTCCGACGACAACGATAGAGATGAGAAGTGCTGACGGCGACGTCCGAAACATTAATTCCCTACGGACGATGGTGACGGCGACAGTCGAGACATTCCTGACGGTCTCTAACGGTGACGATTGACGTCTTCTGATGGTGACGAGTATATCTGACGGTGAATCGGCGTCGTCTGATGATTATAACTGATGGTCGAGACGGCAAGATTTTTCGCTGCTGTTCAAGAATAAGACGGAGATTCCTGACGACGTGACAACAATAGAGAAGAGAAGTGCTGACGGCGACATCCGAGACATTAATTCCCTACGGACGATGGTGACGGTGACAGTCGAGACGGTCTCTAACGGTGACGATTGACGTCTTCTGATGGTGACGAGTACGGAGATTCCTGACGACGTTCATCCCGTTGAGGAGTTCTTACGGCTGATTGGCGTCTTCTGCGAGAGGGGGTACAAAGCATGGATTTCCGACGGTGTCAGGGAGGTTTCACGTTGACGACGGAGGCTGAATGTGAATCTGATGGATTTCACTCGGAATGGTGACCAGGGCGATCCTGATGCGGAGTTCTGACGGCAACGATAATAGTATTCGTCTTCAGATATTTCCGGACGGTGATGATTGAACATCGTCTCGGAAACCCCGCGTTGCCGACTGGTTGACGACCGATACGCGAAATCCCGTCCCTGAATGCGATGGCGAGTCGATGATTGGGATGGGGTATTCACATGTTGAGATCGCGAGAACCAGTTCTTGCGGCGACGTCGATTGACGAGTCGTGCTGACAGGGGTTTCTGACGGTGACGAGGCGACGAAGGAGACGGCGACTAAATAAGGATACGGCGACTAAGGATCAAGACGGCGACGACGGATCAAGACGGCGAGTAAGGATCAAAACGGCGACTGAGACGGCGAGTTCTGACGTCGACGATCAGGGCGGAATCGTGGAAGGCTGATGACTGCGACGTGTCGGTGATGCTGACGATCGCCGTCGTATTGAAGTGACAGTGACGAACGCGACGGAAGGTTTCCGTCGGTGGCGAGTTCAGACGGGGACGGCTGCCGCTGACGACGGCGCTTGCTGACGGGAAGGCGAAGGCGGAGGCGATTGGTGGAGCTGCGGTGTGGATGGAGCGGCGACCATCGCCGACAGCGCTGACATTGGTGATGAAGGCGAAGGCGATCGCAAAGGCGATCGAGGAAGGCGGAGGCGAAGGCGAATGCGAAGGCGAAGGCGGTGGCGAAGGCGAATGCGAAGGCGAAGGAGAAAGGCGAATGCGATGGATCCTGTCGTTCAACCACCCCACAGCTAAGTCCCCTTCATTGAAGCCCTACTCGATCCCTTGCCATCCGTATCGCTTTGTGTCTTGTGTTCAATGTCTTGTCGCTTTGCTTTCTCCGTGCATGCTCGTAACCAAAACGTCAATTCAGCGTGGCGATGGCAGCGCATGGCACTGGGGCGGCTTGAGCTCATACTAGAGTCGTAGGGGGGTAGAATAGAATGCATTCATACCCATGCTGCGTCCCTTCCTTACCTTGCCTGCTAGCTCGCTGCCCTAGTGCTGTGTGCTACCATCGCCTCCCCTTTCACAGCGTCACAGTGCCACGTGCTTTTTATCTTCAACTTTCGTTTCCTCTACTCATCATGTCATTATCTCTGCCTCCTTGCATGCATTTCACTACTTTCATGCTTCTACTGACTACTTGGGTTCCTTTCCCCTGCTCTGTTTTCTTGCTCTCCTTCCCATCTCGTCTGGTGCTATGGCAGCGTGGTGCGGGGAGGGAGGGCGGTGGGATGACGCACGGCAGGCAGTCACAGCGGTGTGCGAGCCTCCTGGAAGCCTGACGCCACTGTCCTGCAAGCACCCCCATACGGCTAAGTTCCCTCTCCTTTCCCCCTTGCCATCCTTACCGCTTCTGCTTCGTGTTTATCATTGCCCACTTTTGTACCGCATTCTTCCGTCACCGCGTGCTCGAAACAAATGAGCCCATTTTCGAATGGGAGCGATCAAAAGTTGAGTGAGAGATGAGCGGCGTTTGGCGATGGTAGCGCATGGCACTGGGGCGGCTTGAGCTCATACTAGAGTCGTAGGGGGGTAGAATAGAATGCATTCATACCCATGCTGCGTCCCTTCCTTATTTGCCTGCTAGCTCGGCGCCCTAGTGCTGTGTGCTACCATCGCCTCCCCTTTCACAGCGTCACAGTGCCACGTGCTTTTTATCTTCAACTTTCGTTTCCTCTACTCATCGTTCTTGTTATCTCTGCCTCCTTGCATGCATTTCACTACTTTCATGCTTCTACTGACTACTTGGGTTCCTTTCCCCTGCTCTGTTTTCTTGCTCTCCTTCCCATCTCGTCTGGTGCTATGGCAGCGTGGTGCGGGGAGGGAGGGCGGTGGGATGACGCACGGCAGGCAGTCACAGCGGTGTGCGAGCCTCCTGGAAGCCTGACGCCACTGTCCTGCAAGCACCCCCATACGGCTAAGTTCCCTCTCCCTTCGCCCTTGCCATCCTTACCGCTTCTGCTTCGTGTTTATCATTGCCCACTTTTGTACCGCATTCTTCCGTCACCGCGTGTTCAAAACAAATGAGCCCCTTTTCGAATGGGAGCGATCAAAAGTTGAGTGAGAGATGAGCGGCGTTTGGCGATGGTAGCGCATGGCACTGGGGCGGCTTGAGCTCATACTAGAGTCGTAGGGGGGTAGAATAGAATGCATTCATACCCATGCTGCGTCCCGTCCTTATTTGCCTGCTAGCTCGGCGCCCTAGTGCTGTGTGCTACCATCACCTCCCCTTTCACAGAGTCACATTGCCACATGCTTTTCGTCTTCAACTTTCGTTTCCTCTACTCATCGTTCTTGTTATCTCTGCCTCCTTGCATGTGTTTCACTACTTTCATGCTTCTACTGACTACTTGGGTTCCTTTCCCCTGCTCTGTTTTCTTGCTCTCCTTCCCATCTCGTCTGGTGCTATGGCAGCGTGGTGCGGGGAGGGAGGGCGGTGGGATGACGCACGGCAGGCAGTCACAGCGGTGTGCGAGCCTCCTGGAAGCCTGACGCCACTGTCCTGCAAGCACCCCCATAAGGCTAACTTCCCTCTCCCTTCGCCCTTGCCATCCTTACCGCTTCTGCTTCGTGTTTATCATTGCCCACTTTTGTACCGCATTCTTCCGTCACCGCGTGCTCGAAACAAATGAGCCCATTTTCGAATGGGAGCGATCAAAAGTTGAGTGAGAGATGAGCGGCGTTTGGCGATGGTAGCGCATGGCACTGGGGCGGCTTGAGCTCATACTAGAGTCGTAGGGGGGTAGAATAGAATGCATTCATACCCATGCTGCGTCCCTTCCTTATTTGCCTGCTAGCTCGGCGCCCTAGTGCTGTGTGCTACCATCGCCTCCCCTTTCACAGCGTCACAGTGCCACGTGCTTTTTATCTTCAACTTTCGTTTCCTCTACTCATCGTTCTTGTTATCTCTGCCTCCTTGCATGCATTTCACTACTTTCATGCTTCTACTGACTACTTGGGTTCCTTTCCCCTGCTCTGTTTTCTTGCTCTCCTTCCCATCTCGTCTGGTGCTATGGCAGCGTGGTGCGGGGAGGGAGGGCGGTGGGATGACGCACGGCAGGCAGTCACAGCGGTGTGCGAGCCTCCTGGAAGCCTGACGCCACTGTCCTGCAAGCACCCCCATACGGCTAAGTTCCCTCTCCCTTCGCCCTTGCCATCCTTACCGCTTCTGCTTCGTGTTTATCATTGCCCACTTTTGTACCGCATTCTTCCGTCACCGCGTGCTCGAAACAAATGAGCCCATTTTCGAATGGGAGCGATCAAAAGTTGAGTGAGAGATGAGCGGCGTTTGGCGATGGTAGCGCATGGCACTGGGGCGGCTTGAGCTCATACTAGAGTCGTAGGGGGGTAGAATAGAACGCATTCATACCCATGCTGCGTCCCTTCCTTGTTTGCCTGCTAGCTCGGTGCCCTAGTGCTGTGTGCTACCATCGCCTCCCCTTTCACAGCGTCACAGTGCCACGTGCTTTTTATCTTCAACTTTCGTTTCCTCTACTCATCGTTCTTGTTATCTCTGCCTCCTTGCACGCATATCACTACTTTCATACTTCTACTGACTACTTGGATTCCTTTCCCCTGCTCTGTTTTCTTGCTCTCCTTCCCATCTCGTCTGGTGCTATGGCAGCGTGGTGCGGGGAGGGAGGGCGGTGGGATGACGCACGGCAGGCAGTCACAGCGGTGTGCGAGCCTCCTGGAAGCCTGACGCCACTGTCCTGCAAGCACCCCCATACGGCTAAGTTCCCTCTCCCTTCGCCCTTGCCATCCTTACCGCTTCTGCTTCGTGTTTATCATTGCCCACTTTTGTACCGCATTCTTCCGTCACCGCGTGCTCGAAACAAATGAGCCCATTTTCGAATGGGAGCGATCAAAAGTTGAGTGAGAGATGAGCGGCGTTTGGCGATGGTAGCGCATGGCACTGGGGCGGCTTGAGCTCATACTAGAGTCGTAGGGGGGTAGAATAGAATGCATTCATACCCATGCTGCGTCCCTTGCTTATTTGCCTGCTAGCTCGGCGCCCTAGTGCTGTGTGCTACCATCGCCTCTCTGTTTCCACTGCATCCTTCCACATGATTTTCCCTGCCTTGTTGGTTTGGTGCTTTCAATTCCTTTTCCACTGCTGCCTTCCGTCAGTGGACTCATTTCCTGCGTCCCGTGTCCTTATCCCTATCCTCAACTCTATCGCTTCCACCCTTGTCCGTTCGTCCTTCTTCCACCCTTGTCCGTTCGTCCTTCTCTCCCTAATTTCTGTGATCAATCGTCTCTCCTATTGCACATTCTTCTGCATCCATTAAATTGAATAAACATCTTTTTTCCTCTCATGTTCTGCTTCGCTCCTCTCTTCTGCTGCCCTCCTTTCTTCTGCTGCCCTCCTTTCTTCTGCTGCCCTTCTCTCTTCTGCTTTCCTCCTCTCTTCTGCTGCCCATCTCTCTTCTTCTTTCCTCCTGTCTTCTGCTGCCCTTCTCTTCACTCTCCTGCTCCTCTTACAGCCGCGGCATGACACCTTGGAATGATGGACAGCATTGACTGAGACGAGGCGAGAGAAGGAAACGTAAGTCTTCCTGCTTGCTGCTCGTCGCTTCGATTCCCGGTTATCCATGATCCTTCGCTTGTCACATCCTTTTTGCTTTCCATATCCATGCCTGACGTTTCTCCTTCTGTGTGTAAGTTGTTCGCTGCACTATGTTTGTCACTTGCTATGGTCTCGGTCCTCGTTCTAGGCTCATTTCTTGCGTCCCCTCCCTTCAAGTGACTCCTCTCCTAGACCCAGTACTTTGCCCCATGTTGAAACAGTGCATGCAAACCCCCCAATCATCGGATCCCCAACTTCTCAAATTCACAGATGGAGGAAGGGAAAGGGAGACGGGAGGGACGAGGACTGCCGTGGCCGCACCTACACTCTGGTGAGATGCCTTAGCCTCCTTCTGAATTGGGTCTCTGCCTCTGCATGTATGCAGCTGCGCTGCGAGCTATGAACCCAATGCACTACACTTTGGTAAGATGCCCATGCCTTCTGCTGGATTGGATCTGTGCCTCTGCATGTCTGCCGCTGCGAGGAGCACTGCCCTGACAGCACCTACACTCTGGTAAGATGCTTCTTCTGGATTGGATCTATGCCTTCGCGTAGATGCCACTATTCACATTTTCGGTGCAGTGTATGCGCGTTTGGTGCTGGGTATGTGCGTACGGTGCAGTGTATGAGCGGGCAGTGCAGCGCATGAGGGGACGGTGCAGCGTATGAGCAGGCGGTGCAGTGTATGAGTGGGCGGCGGAGCGTATGAGCGGGCGGTGCAGCGTATGAGCGGGCGGTGCAGCGTATGAGCGGGCGGTGCAGCGTATGAGCGTGCGTGCGGTAGGCTGTTACGATGTTAGCTTATTACATTGTTATGCTGTTACACTGTTAGGCTGTTACGCTGTTAGGCTGTTACGCTGTTAGGCTGTTACGCTGTTAGGCTGTTACGCTGTTACGCTATTACACTGTTACGCTGTTATGCTGTTAAGCTCCTACGCTGTTAGGCTGTTACGCTGTTATGCTGTTACGCTGTTAGGCTGTTACACTGTTAGGCTGTTTTGCTGTTAGGCTGTTAAGCTGTTAGAGTTACGCTGTTAGGCTGTTACGTTGTTACGCTGTTACGCTGTTGGGTTGTTAGGCTGTCAGGCTGTTAGGCTGTTACGCGTTTAGGCTGTTACATCGTTTGTCTGTTACATTATTAGGCTGTAACGCTGTTAGGCTATTACGCTGTTAGGCTGTTACGCTGTTAGGCTGCTACGCTCTTAGGGTGTTACTCTATTACGCTGTTACACTGTTAGGCTGTTACGCTGTTTGGCTGTTACGCTGTTAGGTTGTTACGCTGTTATGATGTTAGGCTGTTACGATGTTAGGCTGTTACGCTGTTAGGCAATTACGTTGTTAGGCTGATTCGCTGTTAGGTTGTTACGCTATTACGATGTTACGCTGTTAGGCTGTTGCGCTGTTAGGGTGTTACGCCGTTACGTTGTTAGGCTGTTAGGCTGCTACCCTGTTAGGCTGTTAGGTTGTTATGCTGTTAGGCTGTTATGGCTCTTACGTTGTTAGGCTGTTACGCTGTTAGGCTGTTATGCTGTTAGGCTGTTACGCTGTTTCGCTGTTACTCTGTTAGGCTGTGACGCTGTTAGGCTGTTACGCTGTTAGGCTGTTACGCTGTTAGGCTGTTATGCTGTTAGGCTGTTACGCTGTTAGGCTGTTACGCTGTTAGGTTGTTACGCTGTTAGGCTGTTACGCTGTTAGGCTGTTACGCTGTTAGGCTGTTACGTTGTTAGGCTGTTACGCTGTTAGGCTGTTACGCTGTTACGTTGTTAGGCTGTTACGCTGTTAGGCTGTTACGCTATTAGGTTGCTGCGCTGTTAGACTGTTTCGCTGTTAGGCTGTTACGCTGATAGGTTGTTACGCTGTTAGGTAGTTACGCTGTGAGATTGTTCCGCTGTTAGGCTGTTACGCTGTTAGGCTTTTTTACTGTTAGGCTGTTACGCTCTTAAGCTGTTACGCTCTTAGGCTGTTACGCTTTTAGGCTGTTACGCTGTTAGGTTGTTACGCTGTTAGGCTGTTACGCTGTTAGGTTGTTACGCTGTTAGGCTGTTACGCTGTTAGGCTGTTACGCTGTTAGGCTGTTACGCTGTTGGGCTGTTACGCTGTTAGGCTGTTATGCTGTTAGGCTGTTACGCTGTTAGGCTGTTACGCTGTTAGGCTGTTACGCTGTTAGGCTGTTACGCTACTGGGCTTTTACGCTGTTAGGCTGTTACGCTGTTAGGCTGTTACGTTGTTGGGCTTTTACGCTGTTAGGCTGTTATGCTGTTAGGCTGTTACGCTGTTAGGCTGTTACGCTGTTAGGCTGTTACGCTGTTAGGCTGTTACGCTGTTAGGCTGTTACGCTGTTAGGTTGTTACGCTGTTAGGTTGTTACGCTGTTAGGCTGTTACGCTGTTAGGCTGTCACGCTATTAGGTTGTTATGCTGTTAGGCTGTTACGCTGTTAGGCTGTTACGCTGTTACGCTGTTGCGCTGCTACGCTGTTACGCTGTTAGGCTGTTACGCTGTTAGGCTGTTACGCTGTTAGGCTGTTACGCTGTTAGGCTGTTACGCTGTTAGGCTGTTACGCTGTTAGGCTGTTACGCTGTTAGGCTGTTACGCTATTACGCTGTTGCGGTGTTACGCTGTTACGATGTTAGGCTGTTACGATATTAGGCTGTTACGCTGTTAGATTGTTACGCTATTAGGCTGTTACGCTGTTAGGCTGTTACGCTGTTAGGCTGTTACGCTGTTAGGCTGTTACGCTGTTAGGCTGTTACGCTGTTAGGCTGTTACGCTGTTAGGCTGTTACGCTGTTAGGCTGTTATGCTGTTAGGCTGTTACGCTGTTAGGCTGTTACGCTGTTACGCTGTTAGGCTGTTACGCTGTTAGGCTGTTACGCTGTTAGGCTGTTACGCTGTTAGGTTGTTACGCTGTTAGGCTGTTACGCTGTTAGGCTGTTACGCTGTTAGGCTGTTACGCTGTTAGGCTGTTACGATGTTCGGCTGTTACGCGGTTGGGCTGTTACGCTGTTGGGCTGTTACGCTGTTAGGCTGTTACGCTATTAGGCTGTTACGCTGTTTCGTTGTTACGCTGTTAGGCTGTTACGCTGTTACGCTGTTAGGCTGTTAGGCTGTTACGCTGTTAGGCTGTTACGCTGTTAGGCTGTTACGCTGTTAGGCTGTTACGCTGTTAGGCTGTTACACTGTTAGGCTGTTACGCTGTTAGGCTGTTACGCTGTTAGGCTGTTATGCTGTTAGGCTGTTAGGCTGTTACGCTGTTAGGCTGTTACGTTGTTAGGCTGTTACGTTGTTAGCCTGTTACGCTGTTAGGCTGTTACGCTGTTACGCTGTTACGCTGTTAGGCTGTTACGCTGTTACGCTGTTACGCTGTTAGGCTGTTACGCTGTTAGGCTGTTACGCTGTTACGCTGTTAGGCTGTTACGTTGTTAGGCTGTTACGCTGTTAGGCTGTTACGCTGTTAGGCTGTTATGCTGTTAGGCTGTTACGCTGTTATGCTGTTACGCTGTTACGCTGTTACGCTGTTAGGCTGTTACGCCGTAAGGCTGTTATGCCGTTAGGCTGTTACTCTGTTAGGCTGTGACGCTGTTAGGCTGTTACGCTGTTAGGCTGTTACGCTGTTAGGCTGTTATGCTGTTAGGCTGTTACGCTGTTAGGCTGTTACGCTGTTAGGTTGTTACGCTGTTAGGCTGTTACGCTGTTAGGCTGTTACGCTATTAGGCTGTTACGCTGTTAGGCTGTTACGCTGTTAGGCTGTTACGCTGTTACGTTGTTAGGCTGTTAGGCTGTTACGCTGTTAGGCTGTTACGCTGTTAGGCTGTTTCGCGCGCGCGCCTCGCTAGCCGCCCGCGCGCGGCCGATTCTTCGTGCGCGCGACCAGCTAGCCGCCCGCGCGCGGCTTAGGGTTTGTCACGCGACCCGTCGCAGCCTTGTGCGGCTCCGCGCACTGCCCGCGAGCTGCCCGCCGCTGCAGGCTGTCGAGATAGTAAAGATAGTTAGGAGCCATAGCTAGGAGAACCCTAGCTAGGCAAGAGAAGTTTAGGCAAAGAGGAGTTGCACTAGTAAGAATGGGGATACAAATAGCAAACCCTAGAAGGGTTGTACTCGCTATAGAGCACCCCACTACAGGCTAGAGCATAATATTCTGACACACCCCCATAGCCAAAGTGGGGTGTAATCAGCAGAGCAAGCAAAACAGTACAAGCTCAGGGTGGATCACAATGTCACCACACATTCTGAGCACAAGTTCAAGAAGCAATAGTTTAAAGTTCACAATTATGAGCAAAGCTAGTGGTAGTCACAACGGGCAAGTGAGGAGGAGGAAAGAGACTATGAGAGGAGAGGAGGTAGTGGGCGGCAGCTGAAGCTGCTGGCACACGGCGCAACTGGAGCAACTGGCACACGGGCAACTGGAGCAACTGGCACACTGGCAACTGGAGCAACTGGCACACGGGCTACTGGAGTAACTGGCTCCGCGGCTGAAAGTAGCGGCAGACGAGCAACGGACTCACGGGCGACTGGAGCAACGGGCTCACGGGCGACTGGCGCAACGGGCTCACGGGCGACTGGCGCAACGGTCTCACGGGCGACTGGAGCTGCTGGCTTCACGGCGGCCACCCCCTTCAACCTCCCCAAACTATCCCACTCCCCCTGACACACACCCGCTGCTACACCGCTAGCTCCACTCCCCCTTCACCCCCCTTAGTACCACTCCAACGGCTCCAACAAGTCCACCCCCCCTCAGCGGCAGCTGCAGCACAGGGAGACGGAGGAGGAGGAGGAACAGGGAACGGCACTCAGTGGCTTCACCCCCATACCCCTCACCCCCAAACCCTAATTCAGGAGAACGGGCTGTAGGAGGGGTGGGGCGCCAGTAGAAGCACGGGGGACAGTGGGGAGGGCAGGGGCAGCGAGGAACGGGCCGCCCACGGGCCTGGCATAGCCGCCCGAACCGCGCGCAGGCGGCCCGAGCCGCGCGCGGGCCTGGCGCTTCCCGTACGGGCCGCACGCCGGCTGTACGGGCCGCGCGCAGGCCACGACGGGCGACGGGGGGCGACGCGCGGGTCCCCGTCGCCCGTCGCAACGCCTCCCGGGGGCGACGCGTCGAGTGACGGGGCAGAAGCCCGCCGCGCGCCTCGGGGCGCACAGCGGGCAGAGAACCGCCGCGCGCCACGGGGCGCACGGCGGGCAGAAAACCGCCGCGCGCCTCGGGGCGCACGGCGGGAAGAAAAAACTGCCGCACGCCACGGGGCGTGCGGCACATAGAGTAGCAGCGGAAGTTGCAGCGGAAGCAACGAGGTGGTGAGCCCACCCACAGGATCGATCCAAAGGGATCGACCTGCTCTGATAGCATGTCGAGATAGTAAAGATAGTTAGGAGCCATAGCTAGGAGAACCCTAGCTAGGCAAGAGAAGTTTAGGCAAAGAGGAGTTGCACTAGTAAGAATGGGGATACAAATAGCAAACCCTAGAAGGGTTGTACTCGCTATAGAGCACCCCACTACAGGCTAGAGCATAATATTCTGACATTAGGCTGTTACGTTGTCAGGCTCTTACGCTGTTACGTTGTTAGGCTGTTAGACTGCTACGCTGTTAGGCTGTTACGCTGTTAGGCTGTTACGCTATTAGGTTGCTGCGCTGTTAGACTGTTTCGCTGTTAGGCTGTTACGCTGATAGGTTGTTACGCTGTTAGGTAGTTACGCTGTGAGATTGTTTCGCTGTTAGGCTGTTACGCTGTTAGGCTTTTTTACTGTTAGGCTGTTACGCTCTTAAGCTATTACGCTCTTAGGCTGTTACGCTTTTAGGCTGTTACGCTGTTAGGTTGTTACGCTGTTAGGCTGTTACGCTGTTAGGTTGTTACGCTGTTAGGCTGTTACGCTGTTAGGCTGTTACGCTGTTAGGCTGTTACGCTGTTGGGCTGTTACGCTGTTAGGCTGTTACGCTGTTAGGCTGTTACGTTGTTAGGCTGTTACGCTGTTGGGCTGTTACGCTGTTAGGCTGTTACGCTGTTAGGCTGTTACGCTGTTAGGCTGTTACGCTGTTAGGCTGTTAGGCTGTTACGCTGTTAGGCTGTTACGTTGTTAGGCTGTTACGCTGTTAGGCTATTACGCTGTTACGCTGTTACGGTGTTAGGCTGTTACGCTGTTACGCTGTTACGCTGTTAGGCTGTTACGTTGTTAGGCTGTTACGCTGTTAGGCTGTTACGCTGTTACGCTGTTACGCTGTTAGGCTGTTACGTTGTTAGGCTGTTACGCTGTTAGGCTGTTACGCTGTTAGGCTGTTACGCTGTTAGGCTGTTACGCTGTTAGGCTGTTACGCTGTTAGGCTGTTACGCTGTTAGGTTGTTACGCTGTTAGGCTGTTACGCTGTTGGGCTGTTACGCTGTTGGGCTGTTACGCTGTTGGGCTGTTACGCTGTTGGGCTGTTACGCTGTTGTTACGCTGTTAGGCTGTTACGCTGTTGGGCTGTTACGCTGTTAGGCTGTTACGCTGTTAGGCTGTTACGCTGTTAGGCTGTTACGCTGTTAGGTTGTTACGCTGTTAGGCTGTTACGCTGTTAGGTTGTTACGCTGTTAGGCTGTTACGCTGTTAGGCTGTTACGCTGTTAGGCTGTTACACTGCTAAGCTGTTACGCTGTTACGCTGTTAGGCTGTTACGCTGTTAGGCTGTTAGGCTGTTACGCTGTTAGGCTGTTACGCTGTTAGGCTGTTACGCTGTTAGGCTGTTACGTTGTTAGGCTGTTACGCTGTTAGGCTGTTACGCTGTTACGCTGTTACGCTGTTAGGCTGTTACGCTGTTACGCTGTTACGCTGTTAGGCTGTTAGGCTGTTATGCTGTTAGGCTGTTACGCTGTTAGGCTGTTACGCTGTTAGGCTGTTACGCTGTTAGGCTGTTACGCTGTTAGGCTGTTACGCTGTTAGGCTGTTACGCTGTTAGGCTGTTACGCTGTTAGGCTGTTACGCCGTAAGGCTGTTACATCGTCAGGCTGTTACGCCGTTAGGCTGTTAGGCTGTTAGGCTGTTAGGCTGTTACGCTGTTAGGCTGTTACGCTGTTAGGCTGTTACGCTGTTAGGCTGTTACGCTGTTACGCTGTTAGGTTGTTACGCTGTTAGGCTGTTACGCTGTTAGGCTGTTACGCTGTTAGGCTGTTACGCTGTTACGCTGTTACGCTGTTAGGCTGTTAGGCTGTTAGGCTGTTATGCTGTTAGGCTGTTACGCTGTTAGGCTGTTACGCTGTTAGGCTGTTACACTGTTAGGCTGTTACGCTGTTAGGCTGTTACGCTGTTGGGCTGTTACGCTGTTAGGCTGTTACGCTGTTAGGCTGTTACGTTGTTAGCCTGTTTCGCTGTTAGGCTGTTACGCTGTTACGCTGTTACGCTGTTAGGCTGTTACGCTGTTAGGCTGTTACGCTATTAGGCTGTTACGCTGTTAGGCTGTTACGCTGTTAGGCTGTTACGCTGTTGGGCTGTTACGATGTTCGGCTGTTACGCGGTTGGGCTGTTACGCTGTTGGGCTGTTACGCTGTTGTTATGGTGTAAGGCTATTACGCTGTTGGGCTGTTACGCTGTTAGGCTGTTACGCTGTTAGGCTGTTACGCTGTTAGGCTGTTACGCTGTTAGGCTGTTACGCTGTTACGCTGTTAGGCTGTTACGCTATTACGCTGTTAGACTGTTACGCTGTTAGGCTGTTAGGCTGTTACGCTGTTAGGCTGTTACGCTGTTAGGCTGCAACGATGTTAGGCTGCAACGCTGTTAGGCTGTTACGCTGTTAGGCTGTTACGCTGTTACGCTGTTACGCTGTTACGCTGTTAGGCTGTTACGTTGTTACGCTGTTACGCTGTTAGGCTGTTACGCTGTTGGGCTGTTAGGTTGTTACGCTGTTTGGCTGTTACGCTGTTAGGCTGTTACGCTGTTACGCTGTTAGGCTGTTACGTTGTTAGGCTGTTACGCTGTTAGGCTGTTACGCTGTTAGGCTGTTACGCTGTTAGGCTGTTACGCTATTAGGCTGTTACGCTGTTGGGCTGTTACGCTGTTACGCTGTTAGGCTGTTACGCTATTACGCTGTTACGCTGTTACGCTGTTAGGCTGTTAGGCTGTTACGCTGTTAGGTTGTTACGCTGTTAGGCTGTTACGCTGTTAGGCTGTTACGCTGTTAGGCTGTTACGCTGTTAGGCTGTTAGGCTGTTACGCTGTTATGCTGTTACGCTGTTACGCTGTTACGTTGTTGGGCTGTTACGTTGTTAGGCTGTTACGCTGTTAGGCTGTTACGCTGTTAGGCTGTTACGCTGTTAGGTTGTTACGCTGTTAGGTTGTTACGCTGTTAGGCTGTTATGCTGTTAGGCTGTTACGCTGTTAGGCTGTTACGCTGTTAGGCTGTTACGCTGTTAGGCTGTTACGCTGTTAGGCTGTTACGCTGTTAGGCTGTTACGCTGTTAGGCTGTTAGGCTGTTAGGCTGTTACGCTGTTAGGCTGTTACGCTGTTACGCTGTTACGCTGTTACGCAGTTGGCCTGTTACGCTGTTAGGCTGTTACGCTGTTAGGCTGTTACGCTGTTAGGCTGTTACGCTGTTAGGCTGTTACGCTGTTAGGCTGTTACGCTGTTAGGCTGTTACGCTGTTAGGCTGTTACGCTGTTAGGCTGTTACGCTGTTAGGTTGTTACGCTGTTAGGCTGTTACGCCGTAAGGCTGTTACGCCGTTAGGCAGTTACGCTGTTAGGCTGTTACGCTGTTAGGCTGTTAGGCTGTTACGCTGTTAGGCTGTTACGCTGTTACGCTGTTAGGCTGTTACGCTGTTAGGCTGTTACGCTGTTAGGCTGTTACGCTGTTACGCTGTTACGCTGTTACGCTGTTAGGCTGTTACGTTGTTAGGCTGTTACGCTGTTAGGCTGTTACGCTGTTAGGCTGTTACGCTATTAGGCTGTTACGCTGTTAGGCTGTTACGCTGTTGGGCTGTTACGCTGTTGGGCTGTTACGCTGTTGGGCTGTTACGCTGTTGGGCTGTTACGCTGTTGGGTTGTTACGCTGTTGTTACGGTGTTAGGTTGTTACGCTGTTGGGCTGTTACGCTGTTAGGCTGTTACGCTGTTAGGCTGTTACGCTATTAAGCTGTTTCGCTATTAGGCTGTTACGCTGTTAGGCTGTTACGCTGTTAGGCTGTTACGCTATTAGGCTGTTACGCTGTTAGGCTGTTACGTTGTTAGGCTGTTACGCTGTTAGGCTGTTACGCTGTTAGGCTGTTACGCTGTTAGGCTGTTACGTTGTTAAGCTGTTTCGCTATTAGGCTGTTAGGCTGTTACGTTGTTACGCTGTTAGGCTGTTACGCTGTTAGGCTGTTACGCTGTTAGGCTGTTACGCTGTTAGGTTGTTACGCTGTTAGGCTGTTACGCTGTTAGGCTGTTACGCTGTTAGGCTGTTACGCTGTTACGCAATTAAGCTGTTACGCTGTTAGGCTGTTAGGCTGTTACGCTGTGAGTTTGTTAGGCTGTTAGGCTGCTACGCTATTAGGCTGTTACGTTGTTAGGCTGTTACGCTGTTAGGCTGTTACGCTGTTAGGCTGTTACGCTGTTACGCTGTTAGGCTGTTACGCTGTTACGCTGTTACGCTGTTAGGCTGTTACGCTGTTAGGCTGTTACGCTGTTAGGCTGTTACGCTGTTAGGCTGTTAGGCTGTTAGGCTGTTACGCTGTTACGCTGTTACGTCGTTAGGCAGCACGGCCGCCTCTGCCCCTGGCAGCAGCGATGCAATGGTCGACGTAGAACCAGGTGAAGGAAGGGTCCTTGCTGCCCGCCTTGCCCTCCCCGCGCACCCTTCCCTTGTCCTCCTCGCTGCCTATCGCCCTCTGCCATGTGGCCGAGGAGGTGAAGCATGTGCCATGGAAAAGGGGAGGATTGGGAATGCAAGGGCAGCACAGTTGGAATGACTGTTGAGTCGAGGCATAAGCACGGGTGGCATGCATGGAGCGAAGAGGCCGTGCAGGGAGCGGACAAGTGGGATAGCAAAGAGAGAAGGACAGAGAGAGGGAGAGAGTGAGGGGGAAGTGCAGGAGGTAGGTGCCCAGAGTGGGGAGTGATGGAGCCCTGGCCGCCAGAACCATGAGTGTGGCTACTCGCTCCCACACTTGCCAGGCTGACCTGGAAGGGCGGTAGGCTGACCTGGAAGGGCGACAGGTGATCTGGAAGGGCGGCAGGCTAACCTGGAAGGGCGGCAGGCTGACGTGGAAGGGCGGGAGCGGGCCGAGCTTACGTTGTTAGGCTGTTACGCTGTTAGGCTGTTACGCTGTTAGGCTGTTACGCTGTTAGGCTGTTACGCTGTTAGGCTGTTACACTGTTAGGCTGTTACGCTGTTAGGCTGTTATGCTGTTAGGCTGTTACGCTGTTAGGCTGTTACGCCGTAAGGCTGTTACGCCGTTAGGCTGTTACGCTGTTAGGCTGTTACGCTGTTGGGCTGTTACGATTTTGGGCTGTTACGCTGTTGGGCTGTTACGCTGTTGTTACGGTGTTAGTCTGTTACGCTGTTGGGCTGCTACGCTGTTAGGCTGTTCTGTTAGGCTGTTACGCTGTTGGGCTGTTACGCTGTTGGGCTGTTTCGCTGTTAGGCTGTTACGCTGTTAGGCTGTTACGCTGTTAGGCTGTTACGCTGTTAGGCTGTTACGCTATTAGGTTGTTACGCTGTTAGGCTGTTACGCTGTTAGGCTGTTACGCTGTTAGGCTGTTACGCTGTTAGGCTGTTACGCTGTTAGGCTGTTACGCTGTTAGGCTGTTATGCTGTTAGGCTGTTACGCTGTTAGGCTGTTACGCTGTTGGGCTGTTAAGATGTTGGGCTGTTACGCTGTTGGGCTGTTACGCGGTTTGGTTGTTACGCTGTTGCTACGGTGTTAGGCTGTTACGCTGTTGGGCTGTTACGCTGTTAGGCTGTTACGCTGTTAGGCTGTTACGCTGTTAGGCTGTTACAATGTTAGTCTGTTACACTGTTAGGCTATTACGCTGTTAGGCTGTTAGGCTGTTACGCTGTTAGGCGAAGCCAATTCCTGGGCCTGGACACCATGCGAAGTTCCCCCACCTAAGGGGTTTTCGCGCTATGTTGGTGTCCAGATTGGGCAGGTCCCCACTCTGGACACTTGGCAGGGTTCCTCAGGCGAATCTGTCGCACGCGCTGACCGCCAACATTGACTTGGACAATAGGTTCGCGACCAATCACAGTGTGGCGACAATCGTAAACAGCCAACTTTAAATTTCGGGTACTGAAAAAAAAAAAAAAAAAAAAAGAAAGAAAGAAAGAAAGAAAGAAAGAAAGAAAAAAAAAAACATGATGAAACGAACGAAAATGAAGGAAACACTGCGACTTGCTTATTGATAGGTTGGAAGGGCAGAGACTTGCCGGTTAATTAACAAGGATCTTTCATGATAGCTGCAAAGTGATGTAACCCCCGGTAAGTGCCACATCGCAAAACCAAACACAGGACGGGCAATATGGTCGCAAGTTCCGTGGCCGTCAGTTTTGAAGGTGTTAGGCTATTACGCTGTTAGGCTATTACGCTGTTAGGCTGTTAGGCTGTTACGCTGTTAGGCTGTTACGCTGTTAGGCTGTTACGCTGTTAGGCTGTTACGCTGTTAGGCTGTTACGCTGTTAGGCTGTTACGCTGTTAGGTTGTTACGCTGTTAGGCTGTTACGCTGTTAGGCTGTTACGCTGTTGGGCTGTTACGCTGTTGGGCTGTTACGCTGTTGGGCTGTTACGCTGTTAGGCTGTTACGCTGTTGGGCTGTTACGCTGTTGGGCTGTTACGCTGTTGTTACGCTGTTAGGCTGTTACGCTGTTGGGCTGTTACGCTGTTAGGCTGTTACGCTGTTAGGCTGTTACGCTGTTAGGCTGTTACGCTGTTAGGTTGTTACGCTGTTAGGCTGTTACGCTGTTAGGCTGTTACGCTGTTAGGCTGTTACGCTGTTAGGCTGTTACGCTGTTAGGCTGTTACGCTGTTAGGCTGTTACGCTGTTGGGTTGCTACGTTGTTAGGCTGTTACGCTGTTAGGCTGTTACGCTGTTACGCTGTTAGGCTGTTATGCTGTTAGGCTGTTACGCTGTTAGGTTGTTACGCTGTTATGTTGTTAGGCTTATGTTGTAAGATGTCTTTGCCTTCTTCTGGATTGGATCTCTGCCTTTGCGTGTATGCACTGCGCTGCGAGCCATGAACCCAATAGCTGAGCATTTGTTCCTAAGTTTGGGTGACTACTATACATGCCAATGAAGTCGTTACCTAAATCTGTTGCCATCGCCAAAACTGCCCATATGGTCGACCAACTCGTTTTGTCGTCAAAATGTTCCACGTTTGATAAAACATGCATAAAAAAAAAATTAGTGGCCTCACTAATGCTTGCAATTGAGTCGACCGCGAGCCTAGTCTAAAACAGCGACCTCGACAGCTCATTTTCTAAAAAAAATGCCTTTGTGGCCAGCTAATGTCCAGAAACTAAGAGTACATTTCTGTGTGGACATTTGTGTCTCAATCCTTTTGTGGCACGTAAAAACAGCATAAAACGTATTATGTCACAAACGGAATCGCCTTTTAGCGACCATTACTGTATTTTTCATTGGTCAGCGTGAAACGTGTCAAACTATGCATATTGTGTTTGTGTAGGCTGCTAGTGGGGTAGCCCATATGGGGTACAACCCAATGTTAGGGTTAGCTTATGTACCCAACTCTTGATCAATGCATCATCCTTGTCTCTAGATTCTAACATGGTTTCAGAGCAGTAGGTCCGTAGGACCGTTTTTTTTTTCCGGGCCCACCTACCGCTACCCCACGCCTGTGCCTGTGCCTGTGACGTGCTGCGCTGCGCGCGCCGTCTGCCTGTAGCCTACTGCCTGCTGCCTACTGTGCCGTCTGCTGCTGCTACCGCGCAGACCTACGTCAAGCACGCTGCCTGCTACTGTCCCTCGCTGCTCGCGCCGCTCTGCTGCCTCTCACACACCGTCATCGCGGCGCACCGCCCCCGTCGAGCCGCGTGCAGCCCTGCCGAGCCGCGCGCAGCCCCATAGAGCCGCGCGCAGCCCCATAGAGCCGCGCGCAGCCCCATAGAGCCGCGCGCAGCCCGGATCTGGCGCGCGCAGCCCCCGCCGAGCCGCGCGTGTCCCCGCCGAGCCGCGCGCAGCCCCGTCGAGCCGCGCGCAGCCCGTTTCCTGCTGCGCGCAGCTTATTCGAGCCGCGCGCGGCCCGTTTTTGGCTGCGCGCAGCCCTGTCGAGCCGCGCGCGGCCCTTTTTCAGCTGCGCGCAGCCCCGCCGAGCCGCGCGCAGCCCGCTGCTGCCGCGCGCGACCCCCCCCGAGCCGCGCGCAGCCCCTGCCGAGCCGCGCGCGGCCTCCTGCTTCTGCGCGCAGCCCCTGCTGAGCTGCGCGCGGCCTGCTGCTGCTGCGCGCGGCCTGCTTCTGCCTCCCGCAGCCCGCGCACAGCCCACAGCAGCCGCGCGCGCTGCACTGCATAGCCTGCAGCTGCATCGGCCCCGACCTTCCACTGCTGCGGCCCCGCGCTGCAGCTCCCGGGGCCCCGACTTGCCGCTGATGCGGCCCCCACTCTGCGACTGCCGCTGAAGCGGCCCCACCCTGCAGTTGCTGCGGCCCTACTCTGCAGTCGCTGTTACGGCTCCACCGTCGCTGCAGTCGTGCGCCTACTCGGCCCTGCTCGCCCGGCGAGCACTTACTCTTCCAGCCTTTGGTGAGCACCTGCCTGCCTGCCTGCCTGCCGGCCTGCCTGCCAGCTGCCTGCCTGCCAGCCTGCCTGCCTGCCTGCCTGCCTGTCTGCCGGCCTGCCTGCCTGTCGGCCTGCCTGCCTGCCTGCTGGCCTGCCTGCCTGCCTGCCAGCCTGCCTGCCTGCCTGCCTGCCTGCCTGCCTACCTGCCTGCCGGCCTGTCTGCCTGTCGGCTTGCCTGCCTACCTGCTGGCCTGCCTGCCTACCTGTCAGTCTGCCTGCCTGCCTGCCGGCCTGTCTGCCTGTCAGCCTGCCTGCCTACCTGCCTGCCTGCCTGCCTGCCGGCCTGCCTGTCTGTCTGCCGGCCTGCCGCGCCTGCCCTGCCCGAGCTGCTGCTGCTGCTAGCTCTTAGCAAGGGACCAGATGCAGCTCCAGCAACGCTCACGCGAGTCTCTCACGCCCCAGCAGCTTAGTGAGTGGTATACTAGTTGGGGCTGTCGTGGTAGCCGTCGTAGCTGTCGCCCTGGAGCTGGTCAGTTGGGGGCCTCTAGCAGTGGCCAGCTGCAGCTGCAGCGGCGCCCACGCGAGACACTTACGTCCCGGCAGCTCCACGAGTGGTACGCTCAGTGTAGCAGGTCTACGCGTACAGTTCGCTGCCAGTACGTCATTCGCACCGGTGATAGGACTGGTCAGCCTTGCGGGACGCTTGGTCACACACAGTCCCGCTGCTTCGCCCGTCTGAGCGACGACTGGCGTACAGTGTTTGGCGACGAGGCTGAGCTCCCCGACTGGCTGGAGCTGCTTGGACAGAGGGTAGATATCTTTGCTCCTGACTATGATGCTATTCTCACTGCCATGTATGCATTGCCTACTAGTGTTGACCGTGCCTGTTACCTGTGCGTCCCGCCTGACCCTGGTATAGCACCTGCTGCTCCCGGTACTGGTGAGGCTGCTGCCCTAGGTGCTCGTGCGTCTCCTCCTCTGGGTGCTGGTGAGGCTGCTGCTCTAGGTGCCGGTACGTCTCCTGCTCCAGGTGCTGGTGAGTCTGCTCTCTCTAGTTCTGCGCCTGCTGCGGCCTTGTACACCTTCACGCTTGACTCAGGTGCTTCCCGCTCCTTCTTTCGCGACTGCACCACACTCACGCCGCTTAGTCGGCCGGTTGCAGTCTCCCTGGCGGACCCCTCTGGGGGTCCAGTCCTTGCCCACTACTCCACGGTTCTGCCGTGTCCGGCCGCCCCGTCTGGCTTGCTGTCAGGTCTTTACCTCCCCTCGTTCTCTACGAACTTGGTGAGTGGAGCTGACCTCCAGGATCAGGGGGTGCACCAGTTCACTCCTGCGAGTCAGCGGGTGACTCACTGCACGTGTGCTCGGACGGGCCGACACCTGGCCACGTTTTCCCGTGCGCCTGGCTCGAGTCTGTACACCCTGACCACTGCGTCCGCTCAGGTAGCTGCGTCTGCGTCTGCGTCTGCGTCCGGTCAGCCGACGGCCCCCTGCGAGTGTCGCGCTTTGTCGCACCAGACCCTCCTGTGGCACCACCGCCTTGGTCACCCCTCGGTGCAGCGCCTTCGTGGCATGCACTCTCGCTTCCTGGTTTCTGGTCTGCCCAGGTCTTTGCCTGCCCTGCCTCCCTCGCTTGCGCCGCCCTGCATTCCTTGCGTCGAGGGGCGGCAGCGCGCCGCTCCTCACTCCTCCTCGTTCCCTCCCACAGAGGCTCCCCTGCAGACTCTCCACCTGGACGTGTGGGGCCCAGCCCGCGTCCGTGGACAGGGCCACGAGCGGTACTTCCTGCTGGTTGTTGACGACTACACGCGTTACACCACGGTCTTTCCCCTGCGCAGCAAGGGGGAGGTCCCTGCTGTTTTGATCCCTTGGATCCGCGCTGCCCGTCTCCAGCTCCGCGAGCGGTTCGGGACGGAGTTTCCCGTCCTGCGTCTGCACTCTGACAGAGGTGGTGAGTTCTCCTCCGACCTCTTGGCGGCCTTCTGTGCGGAGCACGGCATCACCCAGTCGTTCACGCTTCCGGACTCTCCGCAGCAGAATGGGGTTGCTGAGCGCCGCATTGGCTTAGTCATGGAGGTCGCTCGTACCTCCATGATCCATGCGGCTGCCCCCCATTTTCTGTGGCCGTTTGCGGTCCGGTACGCCACGCATCAGCTCAACCTCTGGCCCCGTGTCTCCTTGCCGGAGACCTCGCCCACACTGCTGTGGACGGGGAAGGTTGGCGATGCGTCGCGTTTCCGGGTCTGGGGTGCTCGTGCCTTTGTCCGCGATACCACCGCGGACAAGCTCTCCGCCCGTGCAGTTCCCTGTGTCTTCCTTGGCTTTGTCCCTGACGCGCCTGGTTGGCAGTTTTACCACCCCACCTCGCGCCGTGTCTTTGCGTCTCAGGACGTCACGTTCGATGAGTCGGTTCCCTTTTACCGTCTCTTCCCCTACCGCACTGCCCCTCTCCCTCCCCCGCCGCTCTTCCTCGCTCCAGGTGCTCCCCAGGTCGACCCTCTCCCCGCTCCAGGTCCTGCTCCCTCAGGTGTGTCTCAGGTAGACCCTCCTCCCTTCCCTGCGCTGGTTGAGGTCACTGGTGACTCAGGTCCTGCTGGGGGTGGTCCTGCTCGGGGTGCTACTTCTGGGGGTGCTGAGTCTGGGGGTGCTGAGCCTGGGGGTGAGGAGCCTGGGGGTGCGGAGCTTGAGGGTGTCGAGCCTGGAGGTGCTGAGCCTGCGTGTGAGGGGTCTGGAGGTGCTGGAGCTGGTGGTTCTGGGGCTGCTGAGGGTGCTAGCGCTGGAGGTTCTGGAGCTGCTGGAGGTCCTGGTGCTGGTGGCGCTGGAGCTGCTGAGGGTGCTGGCGCTGAGGGTTCAGAGTCTGCTGTTGCGCGGTCTCCTTGGAGTAGCCGCCTTCGTCCACGTGTGCCTCTCACCTCGCAGCAGCTGCACGACTGGTACGGTCGCCGTCAGGGTCGCGCTGCTGGAGCCCGGGGCTCTACTGCTGGAGGTACTTCTGCTGCCGTCCCTGGCGCTGGGGGTGCTGCGTCTGGAGGTGCTGCGTCTGGAGGTGCTGCTTCTGGAGACACCGAGGCTGGAGACCCTGGGACTGGAGGTGCTGGTTCTGGGGGTGCTACTGCTAGAGACGTGGGGGCTGGAGACCCTGGGACTGGAGGTGCTGGTTCTGGGGGTGCTGCTGCTGGAGACGTGGAGGCTGGAGACCCTGGGACTGGAGGTACTGGTTCTGGGGGTGCTGCTGCTGGAGGCACTGGGGTTGGAGACCCTGGGCCTGGAGGTGTCGGTTCTGCTGCTGGAGGTGCTGGAGCTGCTGGGGGTACTGGAGCTGCTGGAGCTGCCGGTTCTGGTGCAGCTGCGCCGCCACGCCTGTTCTTCGCTCCGCCGTCTCCGTCGTCTCTGCCGCCGCCTGACTCTGCTCTTCGTCAGGTTCTTACTCTCCCGTCGTCTACTGGTCTTCCGTTAGGGCCTGGCTCACCGCTGCCTGCTCCTTCTCCTTACACTGAGCAGACGGGTAGTCTTGCTGAGCGTCGTGAGCCTGCGTCGCGTCCTGTCTCGCCTGTTCGTCCTAGTCGTACCGGTCGTCGTGTTCCGTGTCCGCGTTCGCCGCCTGTCCCCACCGCACACCTTGTCGTCCGTCGTCCTTCCTCTGTTCCGCAGTCTGTTTCTCTGCCGTCTCCTCCTGCGTCTTCCTTGCCTCACGTTCCGGACCCTGAGTCTGACCGGTTTCGTGCTGAGCACCCTACTGTCACGCGTCTGCTCGCCACTGTTGTCACTGACCCCTCGTTTGAGTCTGCTGCTGCGACTGCTTTGGTTGCTGAGCTTGTTGACTTTGCGGCTGCCTGTCGTCTAGACTACGCTACTAGTCTTGTCGCTGAGTCTGAGTCTGTCTGTCCTCCGTCCGTCGGGGGTGAGTGTGCTCTTAGCACGGACGTCCTTGAAGACAGGCAGGAGGACCTTGAGTGTCTTGCAGCCGCTGCGCCTCATCTCGTGACCATGCTGCTTGCCCCTGAGGGAGACCCGGATGCACTAGACATCCCCACCCCGCGCTCGTACGCTGAGGCGGTCGCGGGTCCCTACTCCTCTCAGTGGCAGGCAGCCATGGACGCCGAGATGGCATCCTGGAAGTCCACAGGCACCTACGTCGACGACGTTCCCCCTCCTGGGGCAAACATCGTCAGTGGCATGTGGATTTTTAGGGTGAAGCGGCCGCCTGGTTCTCCGCCTGTCTTCAAGGCACGTTACGTTGCTCGAGGCTTCAGTCAGCGAGAGGGGGTTGACTTCTTCCAGACCTTCTCCCCCACCCCGAAGATGACCACTCTTCGGGTACTGCTGCACGTTGCCGCCCAGCGTGACTACGAGCTTCACTCGCTTGACTTCAGCACAGCTTTCTTGCAGGGCAGCCTGCACGAGGAGATCTGGCTGCGCCGCCCACCTGGCTTCACTGGGTCGTTCCCTCCTGGTACCCAGTGGAGCCTCCGCCGGCCAGTCTACGGTCTCCGTCAGGCGCCTCGTGAGTGGCACGACACACTGAGGACTACGCTTGCGGCTCTCGGGTTTGCGCCCTCCACAGCTGACCCGTCACTGTTTCTGCGCACCGACACTTCGCTGCCGCCGTTCTACATCCTCGTGTACGTCGACGACTTGGTCTTTGCTACTGCTGACACTGAGGCTCTCGCCCTGGTGAAGTCGGAGCTGCAGAAGAGACACACGTGCACAGATCTGGGTGAGCTGCGCCCTTGGCTTGCAGATCACCCGGGACAGAGCACGTCGCACCATCACTCTGACTCAGTCACACATGGTGCAGCAGGTCCTTCAGCGCTTCGGCTTCACCTGGTCCTCGGCACAGTCCACTCCTCTGGCTACAGGTCACTCGCTCTCAGCTCCACCTTCGGACGAGTCCGTAGAGCCGAGTGGTCCTTACCCAGAGCTAGTAGGCTGCCTCATGTACCTGATGACTTGCACTCGTCCTGACCTTGCGTACCCTCTTGGCCTTTTGGCCCGCTACGTGGCTCCTGGTCGGCACCGAAAGGTGCACTGGGATGCTGCGAAGAGGGTACTGCGCTACTTGTGCAGTACATCGGGCATGGGGCTCGTGCTTGGAGGACGGCGAGAGGTGGTCCTCACTGGGCACTCAGACGCGTCTTGGGTTGACGACCAGGCTACACAGCGGTCGTCACAGGGTTACACTTTCAGCCTCGGCTCTGGCTCTGTTTCGTGGCGTTCTACTCGCTCGTCTTCTGTTCTCAGCTCCAGTTGTGAGGCTGAGATCTACGCCACCGCCATGGCTGCTCAGGAGCTGCGCTGGCTCACGTACCTGCTGACCGACCTGGGAGAGCGGCCTCGTTCTCCTCCAGTTCTGTACGTTGACAACAAGGCAGCCATTGCCTTGTGTGAGGAGCACAGACTGGAGCACAGAACGAAGCACATCGCTCTGCGTTACTTCCTGGCTCGAGAGTTGCAGCAGCGTGGTCAGCTTCGTCTTGCACACGTGGCCACTCGGGCCAACACTGCTGATATATTCACCAAGGCACTTCCGTCTGGTGATCATCAGCGCTTTTGTACCTTGTTGGGCCTTGTGCCTACGTTTCCACACTTGCTGTAGACTCTGCCTGTACTGTGATCTTTATATATATATATACCTGCATGCTTGCTTTTGCTAGGTAGTGATCACTGTACTTTGTTTGTTGCATATATACCTCTGCATGTGGACAGGCCTTGTGGCCCTTTGCTTGTGCTCAGTGTGTGTGGTGACGTTGTGATCCACCCTGAGCTTGTTTTGTTTCTCTTGACTGGTCTTGTGACCCTTTGTTCTCCCCCACTTTGCCTATGGGGGTGTGTCAAACTATGCATATTGTGTTTGTGTAGGCTGCTAGTGGGGTAGCCCATATGGGGTACAACCCAATGTTAGCTTATGTACCCAACTCTTGATCAATGCATCATCCTTGTCTCTAGATTCTAACAAAACGCGCTAACGTCGCGGACGAGTTGCAAATCGACCCGTCACTGGAAAAATGTCGCACGCGGTTCGAAATGTCAATGCACCTAAACACCCCCCAATGCCAATTTCGTGCGGGAAAAAAACCCGCGCGTCGAAACCACACCCCAGCCAGGCGTTTGAAGAAACGGGTGTACAGTCAATTCCGAAACCCAATCAAAAGCGCACAACTGTACATTTCGCCTGGTCGCCTAGTGTCGCAATACGGTACCTTCCTTTTTTGTGACGCGAGGTTGACAAAATGTTACGACGCGACTCGGGAAAAGGGGGATTGAGACATTTGTGTCCACACAGGAATGTACCCTAAGAGTTGATGGAAGGCAAGGCCAGCTTATGTCCAGCAACTAGGCAAGTTATCTGGCAGAAAGGGTGACCGCTGTGTGCATCATCACCCTCCGTTCATTGCCCTCCTCTCATCGCCCTCCTCTCAGCAGCAGGTCTTCAATCCTCTTGACGTCTGCCGGCACGTCTACCCCGTGCGCTGAATGCGCCACCTTCACCACCTGCACAGACACACGGGCATGCCAGCACAGGAGGAGAAGTGAGGGATGGGGATGGCCACTGGTGCGGTGGTACATCAGCAGGCACGTCCACCCCGTACGCTGAATGCGCCACCTTCACCATCTGCACAGTCACACAAGCACGCAGGGGCATGCAAGCACAGGAGACGCAAGGGATGGACACTGGGTGCTTAGGCACGTCAAGGCACGTCCAGAGGCAGAGAGGCAGAGAGGCACAGAGGCAGAGAGGCAGAGAGGCACAGAGGCACGCAGAAGGTAGGAATTTGCAATCCGCATCAGCAGGCACGTCCACCCCGTGAGCTGAATGCGCACCTTCACCACCGGCACACCCACACGGGCACGCAGGGGTATGTAAGCACAGCAGACGCAAGGGATGGACATTGGATTCTCAGGCACATCGAGGCAAGTCAACTGCATAGCCTATTCTGCCACCTTCACCACCTGCACACATACACCTGCCTTTTGATGCTCCAACTTTTGATACGTCTCAAAAGTTGCACACATAAACCTGCCTGTTAATGCTCCAGCTGCCGTGGTGTACATAATCACCCCACATCAATCCCACCAGACGTCACCCACCTTGACCTTGTATCCCTGCTCCAGTATCCGCAGCTGCTCCAGCTGCTCCTCCTCCTCCAGTCTCCCCGGCTCACTGGCCCTGTACCGCACTAGAAAGGCCGCATCGTATGCCTGCACGCATGCATGCAGACAGGGGAGACGAGAGGATGATTAATGAGATCCTCTCGTCCTGTGTCTCCAAACGCCCTGTAATTTGCTAGAAAGGCCGCATTGTAAGGCTGCACAGTAGCATGCAGACACAGGGGGGATTCAGGAACGAGGGGATGGGGGTGTGGGATTCAGGAACGAGGGGATGGGGGTGTGGGATTCAGGAACGAGGGGATGGGGGTGTGGGATTCAGGAACGAGGGGATGGGGGTGTGGGATTCAGGAACGAGGGGATGGGGGTGTGGGGTTCAGGAACGAGGGGATGGGGGTGTGGGATTCAGGAACGAGGGGATGGGGGTGTGGGATTCAGGAACGAGGGGATGGGGGTGTGGGATTCAGGAACGAGGGGATGGGGGTGTGGGATTCAGGAACGAGGGGATGGGGGTGTGGGGTTCAGGAACGAGGGGATGGGGGTGTGGGATTCAGGAACGAGGGGATGGGGGTGTGGGATTCAGGAACGAGGGGATGGGGGTGTGGGATTCAGGAACGAGGGGATGGGGGTGTGGGATTCAGGAACGAGGGGATGGGGGTGTGGGATTCAGGAACGAGGGGATGGGGGTGTGGGATTCAGGAACGAGGGGATGGGGGTGTGGGATTCAGGAACGAGGGGATGGGGGTGTGGGATTCAGGAACGAGGGGATGGGGGTGTGGGATTCAGGAACGAGGGGATGGGGGTGTGGGATTCAGGAACGAGGGGATGGGGGTGTGGGATTCAGGAACGAGGGGATGGGGGTGTGGGATTCAGGAACGAGGGGATGGGGGTGTGGGATTCAGGAACGAGGGGATGGGGGTGTGGGATTCAGGAACGAGGGGATGGGGGTGTGGGATTCAGAAACGAGGGGATGGGGGTGTGGGATTCAGGAACGAGGGGATGGGGGTGTGGGATTCAGGAACGAGGGGATGGGGGTGTGGGATTCAGGAACGAGGGGATGGGGGTGTGGGATTCAGGAACGAGGGGATGGGGGTGTGGGATTCAGGAACGAGGGGATGGGGGTGTGGGATTCAGGAACGAGGGGATGGGGGTGTGGGATTCAGGAACGAGGAGTGGCGGGAGGAACAAGGGCTTTACAGCGTCAGGTATTCGTGGGTTTTGGAGAACTAAGTGCCTGAGGGTGGTTGGGACGAGGAGGCTGCAGGTAGAAGAAGAGGGTGAAGAGAGGTGCGGGGGACAAGAGGACTACCAGTCAGCCTACCTGCAAACATGTAAGGAGAGAGAGAGAGAGAGAGAGAGAGAGAGAGAGAGAGAGAGAGAGAGAGAGAGAGAGAGAGAGAGAGAGAGAGAGAGAGAGAGAGAGAGAGAGAGAGAGAGAGAGAGATTGAGGAGAGAGGAGAGAGGGGGAAGAGAGAGAGAGAGTGGGAGCGAGGGGTAAAGGAAGCAGAGACAGCAAGAGAGGAGACGGTAAGTACAATACCTGTAGGCCTAGGTGCAGCATGTAAGGGAAGCCGGGATGAGGCACTCCATCCCTGCAGTTGTACCAATCGAGGCGTTGAGAAAGGGATTCACACAACAGATGATCCACTTGCGGACAATCAATGAGGTGTGACAGAGATATACGGGCATTGGATGCCCTTTTGCACATGTTCAAAAGCATGCCACGATTGGAGGCAGTTCTTTTGAAAATCAACTGACCTGTTATGGGGAATGAGCGCCCGTGAGAAGTAGAGAGCAAAGCCTTCTTTGACCATGCTCGCAACGTGCAAGTGCCGTGAGGGCTCTACATCCCTGCTCCTCACCACCACTCACCTGTTGTTGACATGCTGTTGACAGCTCACCTGTTGTGGGGAATGAGCGCCCGTGAGAAGTAGAGAGCAAAGCCCCGGCTGTCCACCACACACTTGACTCGGTTCGGATCCGGCGCCGCTGATGCTTTTATGTCCGCCACTGCTGTCGCTGCCACTGCCTCGGGTGCTTCCTGTGGTGGTGGTTTGGGTGTCAAGGGTATCCAAGTGAACAGGTAGCGGTGATGGGCTTGGATGTGTGATGGTGGTTTGGGTGGTCTCATATCTGCCCCGGCTGTCGACACCACAGTTGACTCGGTTAGGATCCAGTTCTGCGATGTCTCAAAACGTGTCACTGATGCTTTTATGACTGCCACTCGTCGCCTTGAATGTTCACCACCACTTCCCACTGCCCCTTGAGCCTCTGCACTGCCCCACTGCCCCACTGCCTGATTACCCCATTGCCCCCCTGTAGGACTAAAACGGCCATGCCCCGCTGCAGTGCAATTACCTGTAGCGCAATGACAACAGCGTCAATCATAGCTGGGTCGATGAGAGGCTCGTCGCCCTCAATGTTCACCACCACGTCCCACTGCCCCGTGACCTTCCAGCACAGCAGCTAAATTCACACTGGAATCACCTGCAATGCTATAACCACTGCATCAATCGTGGCCGGGTCGATGAGAGGCTCGTCGCCCTGAATGTTCAACACCACGTCCCACTGCCCCTTGAGCCTCTCCACTGCCTCGGCACACCGCTCCGAACCTGCCATGTTGGTTCGGAAGAGTGGGAGTGTCTGGGTGTAAGCGCATTCGTGTGATTGTAACGAGCACATCTTACTTTGACGCTCATGTGTCTTGCATTTCCATGCAGGAGCACTCAGAAAAAGAACATTCATGCTCCCATGCTCAGCCTTACCATTGCCGCAAGCTGCTGACGTCATGATGACCTCAGCGCCGAACCCCTGGCAGCAGCTGGCAATCCTCTCATCATCCGTTGCAACCACTGCAAGCGGAGGTGAGAGGGGGGAGGAGGGGAGCAGCGAGGGGAGCGAGGGGAGGGGACTATTGAGTCGACTCAAAAGCGGCTAACAATCCTCTCATCATCCGTTGCGACCACTGCAGTGGGAGGGGAGAGGGGGGAGAGCAGGCAGATACGACTTCTGAATCGACCTAAAAATCCTCTATTTCCCTCTCTCCCCCCCTCCCCCCCCCCCCCCCCCCCCCCCCGCTTTTCCCCTCTCTTCTCCTTCTCCCACTATTCCCCTTTCTCCCCTCCCCCCCTCTCCCCCTTTCTCACCCTCCCCCTCTCTCCCCCTTTTCCCGCCTTCCCACTTTCCCTCCTTCCCCATTATCCCCCTACAGCCGTCTCCCTTCCCTCCCACCCTTCCTTCCACCCTCTCTCCCACTTACCCACTCGATCGAGTGTTTGAGCGAGCTTTGCACGCTCCCATGTGTGCTGTGGGCAGGAGCAATGGGGGAAACGGGGAGAGGGGGGAGGGGGGGGGGGAGATGAGGGGTGGGACTAACAGCGGGATTCTCTGTTATGTTAATGGGAAAAAGGAAGGGTGAAGCGGGAAGGGTGGAAGAGAGGAGAAAGGGAAAGAAACACAAGGACAGGAAGGAGGGTGTGTGTGTGTGTGTGTGTGTGTGATGACAGGTGAGGGGGGCAATGGGGGCTGGGGGCTAAGGGGAGGAAAGGGGGTGAGGGTTTAAGTAGAGTAACAACAAGGCGAGGAAAGAAATGGTTGGTAGTAATGGGAGGACCCACTCACACCGCTCCTCTCTTCACTCACCCCTCACCCCTCACCCCTCACCCCTCACCCCTCACCCTCACCCCTCACCCCTCACCCTCACCCCTCACCCCTCACCCCTCACCCCTCACCCCTCTCCCCTCTCCCTCACCCCTCTCCCCTCTCCCCTCGCGGCTCGCCCTCTCTCCCTGCCGCTCCATCTCCCTTTCTTTCCCTAATGTCCCTTTACCCTTTCCGACCCTATCCACCTCTCCCCCACTCCCAATCTCCCCCTCTCCCCCTCTCGCCGTCTCCCCATCTCCCCTCCCCCTCTCCCCCTCTCCCCGTCTCCCCATCTCCCCCTCTCCCCCTCTCCCCCTCTCCCCCACTCGCCATCTCCCCCACTCGCCATCTCCCCTCTCCCCCTCTCCCCCTCTGCCCCTCACCTACTCTCCCCATCTCCTTCTCATGGAATCGCTGTACCTGGATCATCGGTCGCCCCGCAATCAGCGCTAGCGGTTTCCCCACGAACCGCGACGACGCGAATCGTGCGGGGATGATTCCGATCACGCGGCGCCGCCGTTTCCTTCGTGACGCGCCTACCGCGGCCCGGATCGCGAGCGCCGTCCCGCCCACCGCAACCACCGCTGCAGCGGCAATCGCGGCAGTGGTGGCTGCTTTTCCAGCTAGACTGTACCCATGGGGTAAATAAGATACTATCGAATCTAAATATCCCGAATCGGAAGCATCACCTTCGGCTTTAACGCGTCCTACGAGCCGCTCCGCATGATCTTTAATCCCGCGCGCCGCGGATGCCACCCATTTCAGCGCGGCATTTAAAGAGGTATCTGACGAGTCCGGTATTCTCGATACCGCGTTCTCGGTGCCTGAATCTGTGTTGGGCTTTAATGTCGTTTCTGCTGCTTCTGCGGCTGCGGCTGATGCGGGGGAGAGAAGTAGACGGCACGCGATCACGGCTGCCGCTGCCGCGCCGGCAGTCGTGACGGCGACCGCTAACGACCCGGCCGATCCTGACGGATACATTCTGATCACTGACGCTCAGTAGGTTGCGAATCAAGTACAGCAACGACAAGCGCTCAGATTCAAAGCGACGGACGTGTAACGAGCGAAGGCGAACACGAACAGACCGCGTTCGCCGGATACCTAACTAGTCCAGCCTGGCCTGACCAGTGTGATCTAGGCGCCTAGACCCCGGATTCCAGTCCGGTGAGGTTTGCCCATGGGCGCAGCGAAGGGTGTGAATAACCGCCATTAGTGTGACTCGTTTGTGTCATAGTCAGAACGTCCAAAATAGATTTTATGGCCAGAACTGTCCATTTATTTTTGCCAAGTGTATTTAAGTTTAGAGCTCTCACATGAATGGGAATTACCCTTTTGAACCATCCTTGCAGAAACGTATGTATGTATGTATATATACATATATAAGTTCTAATGTGGACTTCACATTCCCACGAATACCGTCATCGCCCGGATATAAGACATATGGGTCTTATCCGATATCGGTTCAAAAACTGGCGATTTATCTTGTAAAAGGAAGGTAATGGGTATCTTATAAATCTTATAAACGGGAAACTTTTAAGATAAACAATTTCTCACATACTACTGTATAAACTCCCACGAACCAGTCTTCCACACAGAAACCAATGCTGGGACGACTCCGGCATTTCTGGATACGCTACATGTCAAATGTTGTAGCCTATAGTGAGGTTTGTCTTAGGGGGTACAAAACTTAGGGTTAGCTATATGTACCCCAACCAACAACAATGCATCATCCATTCTTCATTCTGACATGGTATCAGTTAGGTTAGGATCCTGTGGGATCCCGTTCCTCCGTTCTCCGTTCGAGCCTCCCGAGCCTGATCCTAGCTCTCATTCGTCCCGGTTCCGTTGTTACCGCGCGTAGTGCCGAGCCTAGCGCCAATCCTAGCGCCCGTCCGCGCCACCCGTTCCCCTCGTTCCGTAGCGCCCGCCCTTACCCCCCGTCGCGTCGCGTTCCCCCCCCACGTCGTGTCGCGCCCGTTCCCCCCGTCGCGTCGCCGCCCATTCCCCCCGTCGCGTCGCGCCTTTTCCCCCCGTCGCGTCTTGCCCGTCCTTTCCCCCTCGTCGCGTCCCTTTCCCCCCGTCGCGTCCTGCCCGCCCTTTCCCCCCCGGTCGCGTCCCTTTCCCCCCCATCGCGTCCTCCCCGCCCTTCCCCCCTCGTCGCGTCCCTTTCCCCCCGTCGCGTCCCGCCCGTCCTTTCCCCTCGTCGTGCCCCTTTCCCCCCCGTCGCGTCCCGCCCGTCCTTTCCCCCCCGTTGGGTCCCTTTCCCCCCGTCGCGTCCCGCCCGTCCTTTACCTCCGTCACGGCCCGCCCCTTCCCCTCCTGTAGCGGCCCGCCCTTTCCCCTGTAGCGGCCCGCCCTTTCCCCTGTAGCGGCCCGCCCTTTCCCCAGCCCGTCGTCTTAACCCTAGCCTGCTCTTCCGCTGCCACTGTATCCCTAGCGTTAGTTCTCGCTATGGCGACTCCGCGTGTGCTTCGTTTCGACGCTGACGGTAGACCTCTTGATTTTTCCGTCTGGCTTCTTCGTGCTCGCCGTCTGTTAGAGAGTCAGGTCCAGGCAGGCGAGACCCTCTGGGCGCACGCTACTGGTGCCCTACCTGCGCCCTCCGACCCTACGCCTTTAGGACCTGCCCCTGACGACGCCGCTAGAGCCCGCTTTGCCACTCAGCGAGCTGACCAGACGGCTTGGACGTCACGTGACGCTGCGGCCTGCATCGCGCTCAGCAGCCTCCTCCCTGAGTCTGAGGAGGTTCACTTCACTCAGGTTCGCACCGCTGCTGAGTACCTCACTGCGATTAAGGCCCGCTACTCTTCTCCCGCTGCTGTCTCTCTTGGCCGCCTGTTCCTCCCGTTCCTGTTTCCTGACCTAGCGTCTTTTGAGCGCTCTGCTGACTTGATCGCTCACCTCCGCTCGCTCGACGCTAGTTACCGCGCTGCTTGCACTGAGGCACAGCTTGCACTGCTTCCTCCCCCTATGGCGATTACTATCTATTTCATCGCCACTAGCCTCCCTGACCGCCTTGCCTCCGTTCGCGACGCGCTTCTGCTGAAGCACCCTAGTGAGCTCACCGTCGATGTCCTTGAGTCTACACTCAAGGACGTCGAGAGCAACCTTCGCTCGGTAGCCGCTGCCTCTGGTGCTGTGCCCCCCCCACTCTTCCACGGGTGCACAGTCCCGCAGTTACCCACCTTTACTGCCTCACTTGCCACTGCCGCTACTGACGCGACTGCAGCTGCTGTTACGACTGCGTCGCGGTCCCGCGGTAGGAGTGGCAAGAAAGGCGGTTCTGGTGGTGGTAGTGGAGGTGGAGGCGGAGGTAGTGGAGGTGGCGTTGCGCCTGGCGGCGGTGGAGGTTCAGGGCCTGGAGAGGCGCCTCGTGCAGTGACTGGTGACTCCACTGCGCCTGCTAGTGGTGGCGACGCCCGAGTTCGTCAGTCGCCTCCTGTACTTCCTGCCCCGGTTGGTGGAGCAGCGGCATGGTACCAGGCTCAGCGTCAGCAGCAGCTTCTGCAGCACCAGCAGCCCCTCTCCTCCCAGCAGCCTCAGCAGCAGCAGCGGCAGCAGCTGGCTCCAGGGTCGGGGCTGCGTCAGACCCAGCGTGGTGCTGCTTACACTCCCTGCACCTACCAGGTTCTGACAGGCCCTCGTCGTGGCCACCCTTGTGGCCGGTTTCACCCCCCTGGTCAGTGCTTTGCTCAGCTCACTGACACGGTTCGTTTGGTCTACGGGGTTGGTGCTCCTGCCCCTGACTGGCTGCCTCTTGTTCAGCGCTACGGCTCCGCTCTGTGGGGCATGTCTGCTGAGCAGTTAGTTGATCTGATTGGTACTCCCCATGCTATGTATGCTGTTGTTGACTCTAGTGTTTCTGACTCTGCTTACTCTGGTGTTGTTAGCTTAGGTGCTAGCCTTGCTCAGTTGCCTGTTGCTAGTGTAGGTTCTTGTGTAGACTCTAGTCCAGCGGCTACCTCAGAGGACGGTTCGCTGTCGTTCACGCTGGACTCTGGAGCCTCTCACTGCTTCTTTCGTGACAGCACGACACTTACGCCTCTTCCTGCGCCTGTTTCTGTGGCGCTGGCTGATCCCACTTCGGGACCAGTCACCGCGCGTCACACTACCACCTTGCCGTGTCCGGCTGCTCCTTCTGGGTCTCTCACTGGGTTTCACGTCCCCTCGTTCTCCCGGAACTTGGTGGGCGTGCGACCCCTCGTGAGTCAGCACGTGGGTGTGTGGTTTGAGCCTTCTGGAGAGACTGCGGTGTGTGTTGACGGGGACTCTTACCAGCCCCTCGCCACTTTTGCTGCTGAGCCGGGCTCCGGTCTCTACACTCTTCACACTGGCCCGCGCGCTCAGCAGCGACTGCAGCAGCAGCAGCAGCCGCAGCCGCAGCCACAGCGGCCGCCGTCGCAGCAGCCACTCCTCCCAGTTCCTGTCCCTCCCCCTAGTCTCCTCCCTGCGTCTCACCAGGTGGTTCCGTCCCCTCAGGTTGTCGCGTCCAGTCCAGTCGCTGCGTCTTGCTCCTGTCGGTCGCTTGCCCACCCCACCGTTCTGTGGCACCACCGGATGGGACACCCTTCTCTTCCACGTCTGCGTGCTATGTCTAGTCAGCGTCTGGTCTTAGGTCTCCCGCGTGTCTTGCCGTCGCTGCCGCCGTCCCTTGCACCACCGTGCGGTCCTTGCGTCGAGGGTAGGCTGCGCGCCACCCCTCACTCCTCCTCCCTTCGTCCGGCCACCGAGCCTTTTGAGACACTGCACTTGGACGTCTGGGGCCCCTCTCCTCGCCCTGGCCCTGAGCGTGAGCGTTTCTTTTTGGTGGTCGTTGACGACTACTCCCGCTACACCACAGTGTTCCCCCTGGCGAGGAAGTCTGAGGTGACTTCTACGCTGATCAGGTGGTTGCTTACCACCCAGGACACTCGTGGTCGTCGTGTCAGCTGTCTCCACTCCGACCGCGGGGGCGAGTTTCGCTCCGGCATTCTCGCTGGATTCTGTCGCGAACAGGGCATTCGTCAGTCCTGGACGCTTCCGGAGTCCCCACAGCAGAATGGGGTTGCTGAGCGTCGCATAGGCCTGGTCATGGAGATTGCCCGCACCTCCTTGACTCACGCCCGTGCCCCCCATTTCCTGTGGCCATACGCAGTCAGGTACGCCGCGCACCAGCTGAACCTCTGGCCACGCGTCTCTCGGCCGGAGGCTTCACCGACCAGTCTTTGGACAGGGTCCCCTGGTGTCGCGTCGAGGTTTCGTGTCTGGGGGTGCTTGGCTCTTGTCCGCGACACCTCCGCGGACAAGCTCTCGCCTCGCGCCGTTCCTTGTGTCTTCCTTGGTTTCCCTGAGGACTCCTCTGACTTCACCTTTTACCACCCTCCCTCTCACCGGTTCTTTGACTCCCGTGACGTCCGTTTCGAGGAGTCCACCCCCTACTACGTCAGGTACCCCAGTCGAGGTCTCCCGGTCCCTCCCCCCCCTCTCTTCCTGACCGCCGCTCCCCCGCCTGCTCCCCCGGTACAGCCTCCCCCCCCTGGTCCAGCCCCGTCTGGTGTGTCTCAGGCTAGCCCTCCCCCTTCGGTAGCCCCCCCTGTACAGCCTCCCTCCCCACAGTCTTCCTCGCCGCCTCCTGCAGGTGCTCCCTCTCGGGAGGTTGGTCCTGCGACTGTCCCTGTACAGGTCTCTGGTTCTGGGGGTGCTGGAGTTGGAGCTGAGCCGCGGGTTGCAGAGGACTCTTGTCTTCCGGGGGCTGGTACTGGTCGTGCGGAGTCTGGGGGTGCTGGTGCGGAGTCTGGGGGTGCTGCGTCTGGGGGTGAGGGTGTCCCTTCGGTTTCTAGAGAGCCTGGGTCTGGAGCTGGTGTTGGTGCTGCCTCTGGGGGTGGTGTACTTGGTGCTTCGGAGGTCGACTCTGGGGCTGCCGCTGCCCCGGACACTACTCCTTCCCCCCACCCCTACCCGACCAGGTTCCAGGCTCGTGTTCGCCGTGCTCGTGAGGAGCAGCTGGAGTTGGAGAGAGAGGAGAGAGAGTTGCAGCGGCTCGAGGAGCAGGAGCGACAGCAGCAGGAGCAGCAGCAGGGGCAGCAGCCGCTGGAGCAGCAGCAGCCGCAGCAGCAGCAGCTGCCGTCTCCTCCTCCTGTCTCGGGTCTTCGGACCCTTGGTCTCCCCTCTCCCTCTCCTTCCTCCTCCCCCTCTCCTCCCGTCTCTGGTCCTCCGCTTCCTCCTCCTGACCCCTCTCCCGCTGTTTTCCCTCGTTCTCAGTCTTCGTTGTCTCCTCCTCCTTCTCAGACTTGGGCCTCTCGTCGCTCCCCTCGTGCTCGTCCCTCGTCTCCTGTTCCCTTCACTGACCTTCGTACAGCCTTCCTTTGTTCTCGTCCACCTCGTCCGTCTCCGTCTGTGCTTCCGTCTCCTCCTGAGTCGGCCCTCACTGTGTCGCTTCCTTCTCCTGTCACTGACTACTACCGCACGTACCGTCCTGTTCTCTCTCGTGTTCTCGCCTCTCTTGTTACCCACCCTCGTGCCTCTGTGTCCTCTGTGTCCGCTCTTACTGCCGCAGTCACTGAGTTTGCCTCTACCCGCCGCCTTGACTTCGCCACCGCTCTTGTGGCTGCTCCTCCTTCCAGTCCTCTGGCCGTCGGGGGTGTGTCTGCCCTTGGCTGTGACGCCCTAGAGGACAGGCAGTTTGAGCTAGAGTTCCTGGCGGCCGCTTCCCCTCATCTCTGTGCCATGCTCCTCGCCCCTGAGGGTGACCCCGACGCCCTTGACATTCCGACTCCTCGCACTTACGCTGAGGCAGTGTCAGGGCCTTGGGCCTCTCAGTGGAGAGCTGCCATGGACGCAGAGATGGCCTCCTACAGATCCACAGGCACCTACGTCGATGAGGTTCCCCCTCCGGGGGCGAACGTAGTCGACGGCATGTGGATCTACAGGGTGAAGCGGCCACCGGGATCTCCTCCGGTCTTCAAGGCGCGCTACGTGGCTAGAGGTTTCAGTCAGCGCGAGGGAGTTGACTTCTTTCAGACCTTCGCGCCCACCCCGAAGATGACCACTCTTCGGGTGTTACTAGCAGCACAGAGAGACTACGAGTTACACTCTCTCGACTTCTCTACTGCTTTCCTTCAGGGCAGTCTTCACGAGGAGGTCTGGTTGCGTCGTCCCTCTGCCTTCACTGGCTCTTTCCCTCCTGGGACCCAGTGGAGGCTGAGGCGACCGGTTTACGGACTTCGTCAGGCTCCTCGTGAGTGGCACGACACCCTGCGTTCTACCCTGTCTGACCTTGGGTTCCAGCCGTCTTCTGCTGACCCGTCGCTGTTCGTTCGTCGTGGCCCCACACCTTTCTTTGTTCTGGTCTACGTTGACGACCTTGTTTTCGCCACCCCTGACAGGGTTGCTTTGGCACACGTGAAGTCCGAACTGCAGAAGAGACACACCTGCACTGATCTTGGTGAGCTGCGCCACTACCTTGGCCTGCAGATCACCAGGGACAGAGCTGCTCGCACCATTACACTTTCACAGTCGCACATGGTGCAGCAGGTCCTTCAGCGGTTCGGGCTTCAGCACTCCACAGTACAGCGCACACCTCTTGCTGTTGACCACAGACTCACTGGACCCTTTCCTGACGAGCCGTTCGAGCCTAGTGGTCCCTACGCAGAGCTTGTGGGTTGCCTCATGTACCTGATGACTTGTACTCGCCCGGACCTCGCCTTCCCTCTCAGCGTTCTTGCGCGCTTTGTTGCGCCAGGGAGACACCGTCCTGTTCACTGGACAGCAGCTGTGAGGGTGGCGAAGTACCTAGCGACGACGTCAGGCGTGGGGCTAGTTCTTGGAGGGCAGCAGTCTGTCGTACTTACTGGTCACTGTGACTCCTCTTACGCTGACGACGCTGAGACTCACAGGTCTACTCAGGGGTACTGTTTCAGCCTGGGTTCTGGAGCTGTTTCCTGGCGGTCCACGCGCTCCTCTTCGGTCTCGACCTCTACAGCTGAGGCTGAGATCTACGCTGGTGCCATGGCGGCACAGGAGCTGCGTTGGTTGACCTTCTTGCTCACCGACCTTGGTGAGCGGCCGAGCTCTGCACCGACCTTGTTCACTGACAACAAGGCGTCTATTCTCCTTTGTCGAGAGCCACGACTGGAGAGCAGAGTGAAGCACATTCACGTCAGGTACTTTCTTCTGCGAGAGTTGCAGAGGCGTGGACAGGCTCGCTTTGAGTTTGTGGAGTCCGAGGCCAACACTGCAGACATCTTCACCAAGGCGCTTCCGCCTTGTGACCACCAGAGGTGCTGTGTGCAGTTAGGCCTTGTTGACACTGGTTCTCGTGTTGCTTAGACTTGAGTGTACTGTTTACTTTGCTTTCTATATACCTCTGTTACTTCTTGGACTGGCCTTGTGGCCACTGTTGTTTGTGCTCAGACTGTGTGGTGACGTTGTGATCCACCCTGAGCTTCGTTTCTTGGACTGGTCTTGTGACCGTACTCGTTTGGTTCTGCTAGACACCCCTCACTTAGGCTATGGGGGTGTGTCAAATGTTGTAGCCTATAGTGAGGTTTGTCTTAGGGGGTACAAAACTTAGGGTTAGCTATATGTACCCCAACCAACAACAATGCATCATCCATTCTTCATTCTGACACTACATCACGAGAAAAATCTGCTGACGCAGCATGTGACTCAGATACATCATCATCTGAGTCATCGTGTGAATGAATTCACGCGCGCTCATGCAAAAACGTACACGATATGACCTGATTCAACATGAAGTTTTTATATTTCGTTTATAAGACATACATGTCTTATCCCATATCGGTAATGTGGTCTCCTATAAAAGGAACTTCCGTTTATAAGAAAACACCCGTATTACCGTAATCCCCCGGACATACCACCCCCCGAAATAGAGCACCCCCCGGGTGGCTTGTGCGGGGGGGGTGCTATAGCGGGCCTCGTTTCTACTATACCCCCCCTTTTGGGGGCATCCTATATAGCACCCGGGGGGGGTGTTATGTACGGGTATAATTGCAGTTTTTGCCTAAGTAGCACAGGGTTTCCAATGATAATCCATCTACAAGTTAACATTAGCAGAAACAAGCTACATATGACGCAATTAGCGGTTACACTCCGACCACAAAGTCTTTCCTACAGTCAACAGGGGCCTACTACCATCTAGTCAGAATGCTAACTACCTCGCAGATAAAGCCCACCCTCCTACTCCTCGTCCCCAGCATGCCATTCCTCAACCTCCTCCCCGTCAAAGCGGTCGGGGAGCCACCAGTCAGAGCCGGCCTCGCTCCACTCATCTGCATCCCCATCTTCTCCAGCCCCGTACCCTTCCCCATCGCCGTCTTCCGCCTCCGCATCCTCCTCGTCCTGCTCCACATGCATGGCGTCGTCGTCCGCCTGCAGCACCTCCTCCGGCACGCGGGCCTCTTCGAAAAAGGGGTTGGGGATGACCTCGTCTTCCTCCACGTCGTTCACATCCTCCAGGACTTCCACCTCACCCTTGTCCCGCAGGTGTGCGAGGACGAGGTGGTCTTCGCTCTCGTCGAGCTTGGTGGAAATCCCGCAGGTGACGAATGATTTCCTGATCAGCTCCTCTGGGACCTCACGCCACGACTCGTCAATCCACTTCAGAACCGTCTCCGCGTGTGGCTTCTGCAGATTGCCTGAGGGAAGGGCAAGGCACACACCGAGTTGTTTGATGAAATACACAGGCAAGCATGCACAACAACACGATGGGAAAGCACGGGACGCTCTCACCTGCACGCGTCCTGGTGTTGATCCCAATGTCTTCAAACCAAGTGCCATAGCGGTGACGCGTACCGGCCTTGAACGCGCGATTCACGGACACGTCTAGCGGCTGCAGAAGCGGGGTGCACCCCCCCGGGATGACCGCCCGCGTCAACCGGAACATGCGCATGGTTTGGCCCACAGCTTCGGTCAAATGCCCGCGGTAGGAATCCAGCACGACCAACGCCTCCGCGCGGCGTCCGGCTGCTTCGCGGATGGGCTTCAGAAACGGCACAAGTACCTGAGTTATCCAGTCCTGCACAAGGTGTTCGTCCATCCACCCCTTCTCTTGTGCACGGACGATCACACCTGCCGCTCACAACGCAAGGAGAGCGTGTGGTTAGAGGCAGTGATGGATAGAACGAGTAGTGTGAAGACGGAAATAGCAGGATACGTACCAGGCGGGACGTGCACTTTGGGGATGGTTTTGCGTTTGAAAACCACATAAGGAGGAAGCTTCAGCCCTCCCGCCGTCACTGCCAGCATGACAGTGACGCGTTCCTTCTCGTAGCCCGCTGTGCGCACGTGAACCGTCCGCGCTCCCTTCATTTCGAGTGTACGCTCGGCTGGCATCTCCATAAATAGCGGAGTCTGATCCGCGTTCACGATCAGGTCGAGCGGGTAGTCGTGGAGGGTGCGCATCCGCATCAGGTACTCCCAGAAGGATTCAACCTTCGCCTTGCAATCTGCACGCACAACAAAGAACAGAAGAAACATTAAGTGCAAGCAGAGCCCAGATAGAGATGCATCCATTCACGGACAACTTACCCGCAGCTAACTTCTGGCCCATCTTCGTCTTCACCCGTCGAGCCAGGTGCCAGCGAGCGCAGAAACGAGCAGTCCAGCGGTGAGAAGCGCGCCAATCAACGCCAGGCATCCGATGCTTCATGAATTTGGCGCTCCACTGCTGCAGCATGCGAACCGATACGGCGAGTCCCTTAGCGCGGTGCTTAAGAAACTGCCGATACATGGCCCGTTCCATGAACGGGTACTTCGCGCGGCGCCCAGCTCCCATAAGGCGACGGCGGCATCCAGAGGCGACCGCCAGACGCTCTTGCATTCCACTCGCGAATCTGGCAGGGCTGCACCTTCGCCAGCTTGGCCAAAGCTCGATTCGACAGGTCCGGCTGCGATTCCTGCAGTTTCAGCCAGTGGAGCTTCTCCTTGGCGGTGTACGCATGACGAGTGCGTTTCGTCATGCGATGACGTGGGGAAGGAGCGTCGGCATCCGCGTTGCGCTTCGGAGGTCCCTGGGGGCGTGTGTGTTCCAGGAAGGAAGGAATCTTCACCTTCGGCAGCGCCGGCAGAGGACGGGCCGCGCTGCTGCTCGGTTCATCGTTGGTGGAGCGACTCACGGGGGGTGACGGCTGCGGGAGGATGGGCCGGGGCGAACGCCGTGTGCCCGCAACAGTGGGTGACTGGGTGACGGAAGGCCGCTGCCGCCTAACCACTGTGCTACTGGAGTCTGGAGATGTAGCTATCTAAGCCTAGTGAACGTTGGTGTCACAGGCCATTGAAAGGTGAATTTATGCTAGGAAAGGGATCGACGAGGCAGGTGGTGTTAGCACACTCTGCCGAGCATTGCTCGAGTTCGTGGAGTGGAGACGCTGCTCAGAAAGAAGGATCAACTCCTCCTCAGCACAATGACGTGACCGCCCCAGCGAGGCAGCTGAGGCTGTTGCGGGCGCTCCGCCTTTGTGACTGCATGAACCCTCGTCGAGCGACGAGGGGGTGTGTTTTCGACCAATCAGGGCCTGGCAGTGGGCCTTGTTGGAGCTTGCAATGTGGCAGCTAACCCTCGACAGTAACGTTATCGCCCAGTCCTCGGTTTTGCGCACCCAACCAACAATCTACCACCACGTGAAACATGTACATTTTGTTCTCAACCGGATCTGCTATAAAAAAAATATACATTATGTAAAGACCCGGGTGCAATGTAGCTTTTTCCGATGACAAGACCCCCCCCCCCCTTTTTTTGTGTAGTTATCATAGCACCCTAGGGTGGTATGTCCGAGGGAATACGGTAAAGACACCCATGTCTTCAATTCAACACTATCTTCTATCCAGGTGATGACGGTAGTCATTTTACATGATGCAGGCTAGACAGCTCAAAGCTGCAAACCTATACGCTGGTTCTACTATCTACATAGTGCTCATATCACCGTGACTACAGCAGGTGTTTGTGGTACATACCCATAGAGCGAGCGAGTATTGTAGTGCCATGGAATATCAAATTTAGTCTGAAGTTTATCTGCTGTGCACAACTCTGGAAAAAAGAACCTACTGGGAGTATACCTTGAGAGATAACATAGCTAGCACTACAAGCAAAGCAACCAACCAACCCCACCATGCTGTTTAAGGAAAAAAACTTTATTGTTGAACTAGGCATAAAAACACAGATGATTGTATCCTATCATACACCAGATGGCCTCTATTTCTTGCCAAAGAGCCCGAACACACTGGTGAGTGCCTTGATGGCATTCTCGTTGATGATTGGCTCATCGTACCTGTCCATGAGCTCATCAAACTCGTCATCGTCTCTTAGGTAGGACAGGTCAGGGTCTTGGCGGATTTTCTGCAATTAGCGTGGAGACAAAGATACAAAGGAAGGAAACGAGATTTAGGCGGAGAATAGTAATGCAAGAGCATTACGGTTCCACGCCCAGACAGCCACACTGCAGCATGCTATTTGGCAGTTTAGTTTACCGCTCTCACACCACATGAGCTTGAAAATCCCCAAGAGGAACGCATGCTGTGTCAGATCAGCCCTACACCCATAAAATCTTGCCTTTTTCTCTCAGACATGCCCTCACGCTCTTGCCAATGTGTTTTCTCTGCGTCTCACCTTGTAGTCATCGAAGCCCGCCTCCATCGCCGCCTCTAGAGCCTGAAGGCCGCCCTCAACCTGCAGTGAGGAATAGATGAACATAGGCGAAAGGATGAGCGTTGTGGTCGAGTGTTTAGGGAGATGTCAGAAGGTCACTGCGAGTCACTCATGTCAGCCATCGCACTGCGTCAGTTTGATGTACCAGTGATCCCGATCATGGATAGCGCAGTTCACTAGTCAAAAGTGCGTCTTTCGCAACCTGCGAAGTGCTCATTGCAATGCACCCTCCACTGCTAGAAATCAATTCCAGGCGGAAGTCAACCCAAACCGATTCGTACCACGCGCAATGACTTCGCGCAGGCAAAGGTTATTCAATTGAAACCTTTGCTACGAAAGCACAGCACATACTTTTCCACTTATATGTTCGTCGCGGCTGCATCTGCATGGCATCTTTCTGGCTGGTTTCCATTATTAACTGCGGCGGCGTAATACTACCTGTTTCAGCATTAACGAAGCACGGACAAACGAAGAAAAAAACCCGAGGACCCTTACCCAAGCTCCGAGCAATAGCTCGGAGCAATTGCACGGAGAAAGAAATACTGTCCCAAGAAGCCTCACCTTCTTGAGCTTGGAGCAGCAGCACGCGATGTTGTAGAACGCCACGGCCTCCTCGCGGTACGACGGCACCAGCCCGATGATCGTCTGAAACTTCTGCATCGCCTCCTCGTACTTCCCCGCCCTGCCACGTGGCAACGCCAAACACAGGATCCCGAAACACGATTGAGCCCGGCTAATTTTCTCACACCAGGTTACCGGGTTGGTGCAGAAGGGAGTGGTTTATGTCAAGATGATGATTTCTCAGGATGGGGTCCGAAAACATAAAGAGGATCATGCATTGCTGCTTAAGGCTTACTTGTAGAGCTGGAGACCTTTGTCGAGAGCAGCGACGCGCTGTTCGGCCTGCTCTTGCCGGAGCGCCGCATTCTCCATCTGCTTCTCGCGGATGGCATCGCCGTAGTTGCCGGCCGCTCGCTCCTCCAGGTACTTGTCCTTCTTCCACGGGCCGATCTTTTGCCCTGCGGTAAGAGAACAACGCAAAGACGATGAACATCATTGAGGATTCTAAAAAATGACTACTCCAGGTACTTGCCCTTCTTCCAGGGACCAACCTTTTGCCCTGCGATGTAAGAACAAAGCAAATTGGATGGACGTACACACATGTAAGAAGAAGAATCAGGCTGTGGCGTCAACTGAATGATTATCGTCGCTGTACACATTGCAGTTTCAATGCAACTCCAGCCGTGCATAATGTCCGAGTATTAAAGCTCTAAGGCGGATTTCATCCTTCCAAACACAATGAATTCGACACGAACTCACCTCCCATTTTCTCGAGGCGGACCAGCAGCGTGCCGACGCGCTGCCTGACGGTGTACATGACGCGGCTGTACTCCGCAGCGGGCCACATCTCGTTACCGAACACGGCGCTCGTTGCAAGCACCTTGTCGCCCTCCTCTATCTGCTTGCTCAGAATCCCCGATTGCCCGGGGTACAGCGCGTCGATGTAGATCGCGCCGTCCTCGCCGCGGTAGAATTTGAGGCCGTACGGCCGCTCCAGCTCCACCTCGATGATCTCCCCCGCACGGACCTGCACCGCGCCGGATTTCGCGGCGGGAGATGCGGCGGCGCGTGTGGTGGCTTTCAGGGTGGGGAGGCGAGCGCCCTGGAAGAAAGGGGTGGCTGAGCTGGAGGCGGCTGATGACGTGGACATGGAGGAGGGGAGGGTGCGGAGTGAGCAGGACATGGTAGTCTGCTGCGCGGATGCTGACGTGGCAGCGGTGCGCGACGCCGAGGCGTATGAGGCGACGGAAGCAGCGGCATGAGCAGTGACGGACGCCATGGCTAGACAATGACAACGCAGAGGAGCTCTTACGGGGGGCTCGTACCAACGTTGAAATCGCGAAGAAAAGGCGCAGAACAGAAACGCCGTCAAATTGGAATCGTTAGCCGAGAACAGAGATAGCCGAGAGCATATACGAGATGGGAATGGGTAATTCTGATTCCTGACAGGAAATCCCAAGGCCTGGATTTCTCCGACTTCCCTGATTCCTGCTGGCGCTTGGCTTGGGAAATTGGTGATGTGCAGAGAGCTCAAAATTGGAGGGGGGAGAGAAGGCACGATACGACAATGATTGGTGGATGTTGTGAAGTGCTGAGCTGTCGGGATGCGACGAATCGATGTTCAAGTTTCTAGGAAGGGGGATGCTCCAAAGTTTGGCGGGAATGCTGACTAGGATGCTCAAGTGGTCTCGTGCCCGTCCATCATGGCAACTGGGGGTCTCCAAGATCGTTTGATCCTGGCTGTGAGAGGATACACGTGGAGGAGGTGAACTGGTGTGAGGGCTGGTGCTCAGAGGTTCCACGTAGGTGGAATACTGCTTCATCAGGTGGTCCGAACCAAATCGAACGGCGAAATGGCGATCGAATTGCGAAGGCTAGGCTGGAAACCGAGTTCGCACCTTTGGAGTCAAGGTGGATCGCAAGCAGCACACGATGTGTGAGGTTAGGGCGCGTGTCTTTTGGTGTAGAGGTTCGAAAATAAGGTCGACCTTACGCTGGTAACTCTATTCGTGAATTTCGTACACTAAACTTCGCACGCATCGTGTGTCCTCCCTTGTCAATGGGTGTGAAGTTGGAAAACAAACTTGGGTCGACCTCACGTTCAAACTTCGAAGAGCACGTAAGGCCAACCGTGTTTCCACACAACCATGAACCTCGAGAATGCGAAATCCGCGACGCTCGCAAATCACATCTCGCGCACAAGCGACTCCAATCACACGTGTCGCGCTGTCAAGGCGTGAGAACCGGGTAACCTACATTGGTTGAGCGCGGCTCGAATGTGAGTGTAGAAAGTCGACCCTAAATGTCGAACTTTTGTGTGCCATGTGATGTTTGTGAAAGTTGGAAACGCGGCTCGAGCCCAAAAGTTGAGATACTCGAGTACAGGTCGACCTAGGTTCAAACCTAAAAATTCGACTTAAAATCGTGAAATTTTGGCCAAAAACCAAAAGACACGCGCCCTTACCCCCCCTTCTGTCGCAAACACAGCAAATTGCTTGATGACAGTCTTGCCATGTCGCTAACACAGGTCCGCCATCGCCGTCAGTTTCGTGAACAACTCAATTGCCAAACATCCGCTCTTTCTGTTCAGCGGCGACAAATGTCAATTGGACTGCAGGAGACCCCAGTGTGCATGTCATATCTTTGTGATCGAGTGACCATTTGTGGAACCGGTGGATTGGACGCACAGCTTGAAAATTAATATAAATCATGTCTATATTATTTTTATTTAATTAATTAATTACAAGAGAGGGAGCCTAAAGCAACTAGGGATGAACAGACTCTCACTGCTCATTTGATCCATCCTCATAGTATCCACCCTCTTCCAGCCACTCGGGTGCAGTCTCACTCCAGGACCTGGAAGGAACCCCTGTCCATTGAAATATAATCTTTTCCAGGCCGGAAAAGAAACCAATAGAGTCGAGAAGAGGGTTGCATGCTCCACTAACGATGCAGTAATTGGCGTTATAAGGAGGACGGTGGTGCGCGCCGTGCATCTTTCTGGAAACTAAGAGGCCGGCGTCTTGGAGAATGGGGACGATTGGAGGGAGGAGGACGCGGGGCGTGTGCGACCAAGCGTGGAAAAGCTGGCTGAACATAACGGAAGCGAGGAAGACGCTAAAGAAAATATCTTGCTCGGCCGAATGCGGGAGCAATAAAATGAATGGGAGCGTGGAGAAAAGAATAGGCTTCGCGAGCACGTGCAGATTGTTCGCGAATTGTCGCTTGGTGATCGTCCACGGCCGCTTGTGGTGACCCTGAAACGCGTCGATTTGGGGCCCAAAAATCGGCGTCGAACCGTCGCCGTAATTATCGATTCCAAAGTGATACACGCCTGTTCCGAAATCAGCAAGTAAATACGCTCCAGCAGCCGCTGCAACTGCGCCCAGCACGGCTGTGACGCTCGCATCGTCCACAGTGGTCAGCACGCCGCGAGCGAACAACGCGGCGAGGGCCACGCAAGCGGAGGCCACCCACGCTCTATGCTCATCGGTCGAGACGAGGCTCGTGTCCGTCAGCCCCATCGTTTCTATCTTCTGCACCACGGAGTTAATCGCCGCCGCAGTTCCCGCTGCAGGCGGAGAGCTAGCAGTCGCCTCAAGCGCCGTGAGCGCATTCGAGACGACGCGTGGGGATGCGCTTGCGCGGACATCGCGTGGGGGAAGGTTTGCGCGGACGCGGAGAGATGCGAGACACGGCGCGGGCGAGAGCCTTGTCGCGGGTGTCGTTCTCGAGCAGAGGCGAAGGCCGTGGTGTAGGGCGATTGAGGGTGCCATGATAGGCGTGGTGTAGCGGTGAAGTCTGAACCGAATCCAACCGAGGCTGTCCCAAGACTTCGAGAGACTACTCAACAAATTGGACTGGCGGCAGTTGAGAAATGGGATTTGGTATGCGGGGGTCGCGGTTGTGGTATGTATGGCATTTGAAAGCAACGCTTCTTTATCCAATTTGCTTCGTGGATGGCTAGCTTCCTCTGTAACCTCTGTGAGCCTCCCGAGCGGTAACTGCGGCTGTGGCGGTGGTGACCTCTGAAAGCCTCCCAAGCGGTAGCTGCGGCTGTGGCTCTTATTCCTGCCCCTCATCACATCGCATCTGCCCAGTCCAGACACTCGGTCTCTGGCTGGATTGCTGAGTTGTTCGTGCGTGGTGACACCCAAGGCTCGCCCCCTATGGACGGAAACGCACCACGCCGCGCCGCGCATGACCCGCATATTCGTAGAAAACCCTGCCGCACATTTGTGCTAGGGGGAGGGACGAGGGAAAAATGTCTCTGCCGATGTGTCAAATCCTGGTGCGTCGATCTGAGGCTTGCGAACCTGCACCGGCTTCTACGGTGGCAGCTCGTGGCTTAGGATCACACGTGTCTGCAAGCCACGCCACAAGCTCAGCCAATAGTACTGCGTCTCCAAACCACCACAAGTCGTCAGCCCACTGGTTCTTTCAAGGCAAGCTCCGTGCAGAACCCGTTATTGCGTGACGCAGCAAGGTGGACGAGCAGACGCATAACGAAAACCGCATACATGCAACCTCTTAGAAGCTTATTAAGTACCAACTCCATGTACTTGTTGCATACATAACATCTGCTTTGCAACTATTGTCGCCCTTCAGACGCCAAGAATGCCTGCACATGACAGAAAGGAAAATGCCGTCAACAGACAAGTGCGTATAATGGTTAGTCGAGGATAGGAAAGTGAAAGCAGACACATCACTCAAGGAAAAAATGGCATGTTATGCGTATTAGCTTCAACTTGCTGTACCTGTTGAGCTTGTCGTGAACACTCAACAAACTTGTTCACCACACTTGAACAAGAGAGCGGATCCTGAAAACACCACCAAAAATACACGATCAACTCAGACAAAGTGGTTCAATCACAGCCAAAACTTCAAATAATAAACAACCCATAATGCCAATTTCTTTGCAAATGGACCAGACTTTTGTACAGAACAACATCTTCTTCCCCCATACCTTCATGTTTTCAGTGTAGCATCTTAGGCATTCCTCCCTCTCAGCTTGGCAAGGCACTTCCCTAGACGGTGGTCTGCTTTGGAAAGGCGGGAAGAGGGGTTGTGGAATGAACGTGCAATAAGGCTAGAACCTTCTCGCCTACTTTCGTTTGTGAACATTAGAGCCCCAAACACGTCCGACTAAAGAATACCTGAGAGATGATGACATTGTTTTCACCTGAACTGCTGTGCCTGCAATGCATGTGCCATGTTGGCGGCACGGGCAGCCTCCTCCTGCCGCTCATGAGCAATGTCAACCCGAAGAGACTTCTGGCAAAGTGGAGATGGTGGGAAATGTGGAAGAAAAGAGAGTTCTCTTACATCAGGGAGAAGTGCAGGGAACAACGAACGGTCACAAAAGACATGAGAGGAGACGGCAGAAAATGACTGAGAACCCAGATCACAACACTCCTGCAGTGTGGTTCACACAACTCCCACACCACCCACAGCACCCACCACTTGCTCCAGAGTCTTCTCCAAGTCCGCAAGCTCCTCCTTTCTCCGCTGCACTCTGTACGCCGCCTCTGCCTCTGCTGCAAACCCCACTCCAGAAGCTGCAACAGCGGACTCAGCAGCAACAGCAGAATCGGCTACCGTGGATGCAGTCACAGCCGCGCCAAAGAACAGCGGATTAAGACTGGGAGGAAGCGGTGGAGGAGCATGCAGCAATGCAGAAGAAACGCTGGCTCCATCTGCTGCTGCTGCTCCCCCCGCCGATCCTGCTTGATTTCTGAAATGCTCCCCGCGCCCCCCTCTCCCCTTGCCCTTCTTTCCCGTTCGCTTCCGCTCCTTCTCGCTTGCTTCCTCTGCGAGCATCTTCCGCACGAACCGGTCCGTCACCTGATGCATGGCCGTGGGTGGGGTGAGGGCGGGAGAGGAGGAATGAGCAGTGGTTGATAAGAGAGCAGAGCCGCTTGAGTGAAGTGTTACGGCGTGAGGTCTCCTCTGCCAGCATCTTCCGCACGAACCGGTGACTTTTGAGTCGACTCAAAAGTCACCTCGCACGAACCGGTCCGGCACCTGATGTCTGATGGTAATGAGTGGCGCGAGGGTAGTGCGGGGGCAAAACAAAACGGGTGGGGTGGGGTGAGCGGGTGGAAAGTCGGCAGTGGTTTCGAAAGAGCAGTGCGAAACTCCAGGTGGAGTAGTGAACTGATCTGCCAGGTGGGAAGGAGAGAGGCTAGGTCAAATGCGATAAAGTCGCAACATGCGACACTTGACGGGAACCGTCACACGGAGAGAATGACTCGACAAGAAAGTAAGGAGATTCACACCTGGAGCGCCGGCTGCGGTTTATCGGATCCCATGGTTGCGAGGCGGCGTTTTGCAAAACAATGGTGACGTGGCGACGATGTGCGAGCAGGGAAATTCAGGGGATCGGGAAAGTGAAAAAGGGCTGACGAGAGATTGCGATGGAGCTGCACCCCTGAAATATCATGTAGACTTTGGTCCGAACAATCTCAAGTGAAGTTTTTGGTTCATACAGTAACAAGTTTGCAGAGTTGAGAACCGCTGCAGGCTGATATTTTACCTGGAGTCTGCTTTTAGACAGTGAATTCGTTTTTTGGTTCGGTTGTTGCGTGTCTCCAAAAGCTAAGCCCCTAGCCTCCACGATAAGCTAGTTTCCGAGCCTAGCTTCTATAGACCAGGCTTGGAAAGCTGCTCTGGCCAAATGTCAGTCTCACGTTTGGCTTCAGCCGAACCAGCGGTTCGGGAAATTGCCCAATTGGACGACGGAAGGCGCAACCAGCCACGAAGCAGTTGCTGTTGCGTGCGCGTTTTCAGGGAAGTGAACCACTCATGTACACCACGGTTTTGCAAGGTGATATGCGTTTGAAAACAGTGAGAGGAGAATCAACCATCACCGCGCAGAAAGCTTCTGAACCAGACGGAACGTAACATAAAATCGCAGATACATAGATGGAAACCATGGCTGATGGCTGATAAGAGTCGGGGGGAACTTGGCCGGTCAGTTCAGTAGTAGCCAAGTAGCTTGAAGCTATCAGACACAGGTTGAACAGCACGCTTGCACAACTAGGCGATTCGTGATTTTAGTCGTTTAAGGGGTCGCGCGTTGCTCTACTTCTGCTGCGTGGGTCCTCTAACGATAGATCTGGTTGGGGGTAGCCGAATTCTTACTTTTCTGGATCTTTGTCGAGCTTAGCCACTGTGAACTCGACGTGAGAGGCGATCACGGAACCTGCTCCTCACCTGAACATGTTATCTTAGCGCATTTGCCTTGTCTCGTTACCGCCTTCCTCAGTTCTCGAGCCATTGTCGTGAGTCATGGGAACTGCGGGTCCTTTCGCTAGCAGCCGTAGATTACGTAGTTTCCTGGCGGAACGGTGTTAATATTAGTTTCCAGTTTCTTTGTGTCTCAAGTTACGTCAGCAATTGAGCTCATAACCTATTGCTGGGGGACCCTCCTAGAGATAGATCAAGATGGTTTTCCCAATCCTCAAGCTGGGCGCATTGGCGGTCAAAACGATGAGCAAGCCTCTCGCCAATGCGATCAAGCGGAGAGCCAAGAGCCATCCCAAATTCCGGGGAACCATCATTAATTTCGCTCAGGTCGGTTCTGTACCAATTCTGTCCATTCTCTCTTCGATTCAAAGTTAATCTCCATATGCATATGACTGAGCTGTGCCTCCCTGCTCCCCAACGACGCTCTTTGACAAGCAGCGATTCCCGTTATAGACTGGATCTTGCACCTGATCCCACCCCTTCGTACTTCCAGGCACCCGTGTCTCACTAGTTGCGTCTCTTCCCATCTCTTCGTTTCATGCGCAGAGCTATCATAAGATCAACGTAGGGTTACAGCGCAGATTGTACGGCTACAGCACGAATGTGGACATCAAGCCTCTGATCGAGGAGAAGGCTGTGGAAACGGCAGCAGACCTCGTGGGCGAGCTTGTGGTCTTTGGGGTGAGTCCCATGTCTCACTAGTTGCGTCTTTCCAAAGCAGTGGGGACTGCAGCAGAGGAGACTGCAGCAGACCTCGTGGGCGAGCTTTTAGTCTGCGGGGTGATTCGCCCACTGTGGTTGCTGTTAGAATCAGCTGGTAGCTGCTGATGTCCTTCATATGCGGTTGTTGAGGATGTCTGGTGTTTGTTGGAGTCCTCGGGTACTGGGTTGCTCTGCTTTTTGTGAGATTTTTTCTGTGCTTTGAAATGGATTGTATGGTGAGCTGGGAATTGTGGTGTGAAGTGGGGACATGGGATTGATGGGTTGTGAAATGGCTGAACTGGTGATGTCGTGCTGGAGTGATGCATGAGTGCTTTTCGCAAGAAGGATAGGATGTGACGATGGTGGGGTAGCGTCTGTTGTCACAGCCAGTTCCATATTGTGAGACTGTTTCATGCGGTGGGTTGGATCAGCTGGCTCATGCTTGTGCGTGATCTGTCATTGGTTTCTTTTCGGCAGGTGGCTGGCGGTGTTGTTGTTGCAGAGTACACAAGAAGCTCAATAGCTGATTCGAGGAAAGAGGAGAAGAGAAGGCAGGAACGGGAGGTGGGTGTTGACATTCATGGGTTCCTTTGTTCTACTTGCCGATTATGTGATCGTTTGAGGAATCTCATTTGCTTTTCCATTGTCGTTTGTGTTTGTGCCCTCTTCTGTTTGTCTTCACCACACCCAGGCTCTTCGTCAGAAGGACCTTGAGCTTGAGCGTGAATTGCAGATGCTGAAGGCACGATTGGACGCATTGGAGAATGCAGCATCTGACAGCTGGCTCCCACGCATTCTGCGAGGCAGCACTATAACATTGGGTGGGGGCACCCGCAGCGCAACCAGTCCTGCCCCCAAAAATAGTGGATCTGCGGCAAGTGAAGTGGAGACAACAGAGGCTCACGAGGAGGATGACGGGCATGGGTCTGAGGAGACAGATGAAGAAAGCCTTAGTACGGATGGTCCTAGACAGAAGTAAGATTTTATCGCCATGCAATCTAATCATGCACAAATTCTGTATCTAAGCTATTGGTGAAGTATGATGAAGCCATATAATTGAGGCTGCTCTGCCTATTTTCCTTTTCCTTTTTAGCTGTGCAGCTGTGTATTGTCTGCAGTCAATAAACCTTCCCCCGATGAAATTATCAACGAGAAAAGCGTGCTGTACAATTGTGCTATAACCCAAACCAGCCCTCCATCGACACTGTATGGCGGACAAAGCATCGCAACGCAAGGCAGTGAGTGGGTACAAATGCTGCCAAATTGCGCTGTTTCACATGTCGTGACTAGTGAATTTGACAGCAAGGTTGTTGGCTCCATGCTGGGCGTCGTTTTCAAAGCTGCCGAGGCATGATACACCTGAAAGACTGAACCAAGCGGAGGCCGGATTTCTTTCACCTTTCAACAGACCGAACCAGCCAGATGCCCACTGATGATCCAATGGAAGGTTGTGAAGGACTGCAGCCATTGGCTAAGCTTTGTTTTTGTGGTCAGTAAAATGTACGGCGTCAGGTTTGGCAGGTCAGCCAGATTTTATGGGCATGGCTGGGTTCGCCTCTCTAACAACGAACCATATATGCGCGAAACCAAGGCTCGACGACAAGCTTTGCAGAGCAGCTGAACCATTGCGACGACTCTAGCTCGTCGCGCCCCAACCGGCCGTCCCCAAACCAAGAGCAATAAAACCGCTAGGTTGGGTGGTTCGCATGGTAACTATCAGATGTCACTATAAGAACACTTTAATACCCTTTTGCCCACGTAAAGAACCGTCTTGTACCTCTGAAAGATGTGATTTTTACAATGAATGGCTTCCAGATTGTCATATTGAGGGATGGGCCATGGGCTGTGGTTCGGTCATCACTCCCTGACTGATGAAACTCCGAAGAGACAGGGTGGGGCAAGGCAATCCCAAGGCTGGCAGCGAATATGTGGTGTTGTGTCATGTGCCTCGACTCTAGTGGAAGAGCAATGGAGGTTTCTGTTTCTGTACAGCTCTGTGCCATAAGATAGTGGTCAAGTGGGCTTCACCTAATCTGCTCAGTAGCTTAGGAGGGGGACGCGAGCTATAATCAGTCCATAACGACCATTCGCCGTGCTAGTCTGCATTTTGTGAAGGAATTGTCAGTTGGTGTTCAGTCTTGTGATATGAAAATGCATCTATCATATACGCTGAGCAATTCTTATCCTGAAGGCAATCGATGACAGTCCCAGCCATTTCATTTCAGCAGTTTCATGACAGTCCTTACCTCAAATCCGATGCATTAGAATCTTAAAGCTCGGTTTTTTCCGTTTCACGTCGGCATTTTTCCCTGTCTATAATTTATATAATTTACCAATGGCGATCTACAGTGACAAGCCTCTTTCCATACGCATGGGCGACGCAGCCATTGACGCGTTCACCGGTGCGCAGCCAGTCTCTAAAGTCCTCCGATACTACCCGGAGCACGAAATAGTCGCCATCAGCAACGCACGCGACGCGCGCGACGAGTCGCCTCCTCCCCTCCCCCCGGACCATCTACTCGTTCCGGGCCGCTCGTACTTACTCCTGCCGAAGATTAAACCCAAGCCTACCGGCGGCATTGGCGTTGCGGGAATGCGGTTCCCAAAAAGTGCGTCCGTGGCCGTGGGAGAGACGGCTCGCGACGCGAGAGCCAGCGGCGAAGGCGGTGTTAGTTACAGCAGCATGCAGCGCGCTTTACGGAAAGCGGGATCGCAGGCGATGGAGCGGTCCGACGTGGATCCGACTCTTTGCTCCCCGACAGAGGTGAGAGAGCAAGTTAAGCCTAGCATTTATAGAATATACGGAGCAACTAAAGCAGGGTCACATGCTTTTGAACGGTGGAATTTGGATTATAACGTTGTTTTTTACGAAAGCTGTGGTAGGTCAATGAAACGCGTTCGAAGCACGGAATGGATGGACATTGCGTTTTTGGATCGTGCGAGAGGAAACCCTGGGGCGAGTCATACCTGGATGACTCTATAGGCTATAGCACAGGCGACGAAAAACGTACCGCATGTGTCGAACAAGAGCTCACGCTATTACGATTGCAATGCGATTGGCGCGGATGGTTGCGAGACGGAGGGCTAAAAGGAAGAGAAACTGCTGAATCTTCTTAGATAAGGCGGAATCACTGGTTTATCAAGTCCGCATTAAAGCAGCTGACTCTCCTTACGCCCTTCCGCCCGCTTTGCGCCTAATTTCCTTCTCCCGTTCCCCCTTACCCCGCCTCCCCCATTCTTGTCCCTTCCTCCCCCCTTGCTCTTTTTTCATCTCCCCTTCCCCCTCTCTCTCCCCAGTCGACTCCCCACGATCCGCCTGCCCCGCGTGCCTTCAAGCCCGTGGCTCTCCTGTCCCTTTGAGAATTCTGAAAAGTTTCCCTTTTTCCCTCGTTTCATCCCCGCTTTCCCCCTCTCTCTCCCCAGTCGACTCCCCAGGACCCGCCTGCCCCGCGTGCCTTCAAGCCCGTGGCTCTCCTGTCCCTTTGAGAATTCTGAAAAGTTTCTCTTTTTCCCTCGTTTCGTCTCCCCTTTCTCCCCGCTCTCTCCCCAGTCAACTCCCCAGGACGCTCCTGCCCCTCGTTCCTTCAAGCCTGCGGCTCTCCTGTCCGGTCGTCCACCCACCCCTCCCACCCACCGCTCCTCCTATAGCTTCTCCTGCTCTCCCTCCCACCCCCACACCTCCACCTCGCCTCCCTCCCACCCCCACACCTCCACCTCGCCTCCCTCCCACCTCTCCTCTTCCTCCCCGCCTCCCCCTCACCACGTCACTACCGCCGCAGGAAAAGGCCTGAGAGCAGCAGAAGCAGCAGGCGGGTCAGGTGAAAACGCAGGCGCGCGGATGGAGCCGTGGGATCAGAGCCCAGGTTGGGGGGGGCATGGGCCGTGGAGTGAGCTTGCCGCGATTGACTCTGACTCGAGCCAGAATGAGAGTGAGACGCAGAGTGAGATGCAGAGTGGGCCGTGGGGTCAGAATTTGTCTGCCGGGCAGACTGACGTGTTTGTGGTCCGCCCAGCCTCGCCGTCCGATCAACTAGGTGCAGCCAGCGACGAATCCGACGGTCAGGATGCAGGATCGTCGGGCCTGGACGGTCCCCAGCAGAGATCGCAAAAGAAAATGCAGCAGCAGCAGAGTCAGAATCAGAGTCAGAACCTGAACGAGAATCAGCAGGATCAGCAGCAGCAGCAGCAGCCGCACCCTCATCGCATGCTGGTGCCCGTGATCTTCCGCTCCCGCCGCGGCTCTGCCCTCCGCTTCCCCCGCTCCGCCTCCGCGTCCGAAGCCATGCCCACCAGCACCCCCGACTCCGCCACTGACTCCGCCTCCCCCTCCCCGTTCCTCTCCCCCGCCCATCCCTCCCCCCACGCCACATCCGTCCCTTCCCACGGCTCCCCTTCGCCCATCAAAGCTAAATTATCTTCTAAAATCGCATCTAAGCCGTCCACTAAACCTGACTCCGCCAAGCCCTCCGCGCAGCCCTCCGCCAGGGCGTCCGCGGAGTCCCCCCGCGAGCGCGCGCGCGCCAGCAGCTCCCTGCACCGCAAGCTGTCGCGCACAAGCAGCGGAGGAGGCGGGGCGGACGGAGGGGATGCGGGGGGTAGTGCTGGGGGAGTGGGGGGTACTACTGGGGGAGGCGGCACTGGGACAGGCGGCTCTGGGGAAAGCGGTGCTGTTAAGAGGCGAGACAAATCAACGGCTGCTGGCGCCTCTTCCTCTTCCTCCTCTTCCTCGCTGCCTCCTGTCCCCTCCTCCGCCTCCTCGCCTCTCCCTCGCTCTCTCCATACGAACCCCATGACGTCTAGAACGAACCGTCCTTCCTCCCGCGAGGGTAGATCTACCTCTGATCCCAGCAACCTGCTAAGCGCGTCTGAAGCTGCTGCTGCTGCTGCTGCTGCTGGAGCTGCTTCTGGTGTTTATAGCACCAGCAGCACCACGCACCGACCAAACAGCCGCCCGTCTTCTCGCGAGGGTCGATCCACCTCCGACCCCAACAACCTGCTAAGCGCGGCTGAAGCTGCTGCTGCCGCGGCTGCTTGTTCCACCAGCAGCAGCAGCACCGCCAGCAGCATCGGGGCGTTCTGTGGCACTGGCAGCAGCACCAGCACCACCGGCACCGCCAGCACTATCAGCAGCACGAGCAGTGGCAGCAGCAGAGATGGTAGGGCGCGGAGGGGCGTGCATGCGAGCAGTGTGAGCTTTGGAGGGGTGGGGCTTGATGGGACAGCTGGGGATGGGGGCAGCCCGGACCTTTGCTTCGCGAACAGCACTGGTGGTTACCATGACAGCAGCGGTGACCGTACCAATAGCGGTGGTAACCGCACTAGCGGCGGTGCGAGTGCAGATTCTGTAAAGGTCGCTCACAAGGCAGAGAAGGCGGAGAACGCAGACAAGTCAAGCAAGCCAGACAGGCCAAAGAGTGCAGCAGGTAAGCCAGGGGATCCGGACAAGTCAACCAAGTCAAAGGATTCAAAGGAGACAAAGGAGTCAACCAGAGGTGAGAAATCTCGGGCGCTTCACCGCGCTGCCTCCCAGGGGAGGGAGATTGACCGAGCCAGACTGGGTTGTAGCAGCCCTGAAGCGAAGCTGGGGGGGAGGAGCCACACGGAAGGGAGGGAGGAGACGAAGGAGAGGATGATGAGAGAGAGGAAGAAGGGAAGGGGTGGGAGTATTGGGGGAGGTGATGATGTAAGTGGATTTAGCCCTGAAGCGAAGCTGGGGGGAAGGAGCCATGCAGAAGGGAGGGAGGGGATGGGCGAGAGGGTGAAGGGGAGGATGAGAGAGAGGAGGGGGAGTGTGAGTGATGTTGACGGTTTGGGTGGATTTGGCAGTGAGGCAAGGCTGGGAGGGTGGAGTCAAACGGAGGGGAGGGATGAGACGTTTGAGAGGGCGAAGGAGAGGAGGAGGGAGAAGGAGAGGGAGAAGGAGAGGGAGAAGGAGAGGGAGAAGGAGAGGGAGAAGGGGGCCGTGGAGGGTGTTGGGTCTCCCGGGCACCCCAAGCAGAAGCACCGACCTCCAACAATTTCCAACCATCCCCCCGAGCATGGTCATCAAAACGATCGGCCTCAGCAGCAGCAGCAATCGGGACATCAGCAGGCTGAGAGCAACAGTGATGATCAAGAAGAGGAGCAGGAGCAGGGGCAGGGGCAGGGTGCGCCTCCCTCAAATGTGCCTCCCTCAAATGCGCCTCCCTCAGATGCGCCTCCCTCAGATGTGCCTCCCTCAGATGCACCCTGCGAGGAGGACTGGTCCCGCAGCATCAGCCTCGCCCATACAATTGACAACTCCCATGGCATCCATGCATCTCCGCCCCACTCTGCTTCTCACTCCGCTCATGCTGCTGCTTCTGCTGCTGATGCTGGTGATGATGCTGGTGATGATGCTGGTGATGATGATGGTGTTGACGCTGGCTCTGCTTGCTTCGATCCGTCCTTTGACTGCCTGCTCGCTCCTCATGCCGCCGACCCTTCCAGCATCGGAAATCGGTCCGAGCTTGATTCCGAACCACTCTCCAGCTTCCGGCTCGGCCCTGCCGATCCAGACCTTGCGAGCCCCAGGTTTGGTCCGGTGAAGAAGAAAGAGCGTTTTTCCAGAGCTGAGCAGCAGGTCCGGCAGGATGATTCGGAGTTGGGTAGCTCAGGTTCGGAAGCCACAAGTTCAGATACAGGCAGTGGGAGTGATCGCAGGAGAGGCAGAAGCAGAAGCAGACGGAGCAGAAGCAGGAGTGATAGCAGGAGCAGGAGCAGCAGCAGGGGAAGTGATAATACTGAGGGCAGAGACACACGCAAGGAGGATGAAAGTGACAACAGCAGGTTTGCTGGTAAGGAATGGAGAAGCAATGAGGGGGAGCGCAGAGAGGCCGCAAGCAGCAGAGTCAACGCTCCTGATCGTACCAGAGAAACAGGGAAAGTAGGAACTCGCGGAGATGGTGCGAGGGCGCGGAGAAAGAGCATGGAAGGCAGTGCAGCAGTGGCTAAGTCCCAGGAGGAGCAGCCAAGTGTAAGTGCTGCAGCTGATGTCACACTAGCGCTCTGGTGTTTAAGAGAGTCTCTTAGCATGCAGCGGCAGAAGGAGGAAGAGGAGAGACTCGCGCGGGAAAACAAGGCCGAACGTGCAGGAGGAGAGGGAGGCAGAGCGGTTGGAGGGGGTGCAGAGGGTGATGCTGGGGTGCAGGGCAAGGGAGGGGAGGCGGATCGCAACAGGAGCCCTCTGCGGAGGTTTCTCGGCGCCTTGTCTCTCGACATATCAGCAGCTGACGTCCCGGTTGTTGCTGTTGCTCCTGCCGCCTTTGGCGGCCTTTATGCCAGCGGCTTTCCTGCTGCGAGTGCCTTTCCCGCTGCCATTGGCTCAAAGGCAGATGGTCGTAAGCAAGCAACGCTGGGGGAGGCTGAGGAGCAGGTGAAGGGACAGGGAAGGTTTCAGGAGCAGCAACACAAGAATCAGCACCCGCAGCGGCAGCAGAAGCCGCAGCAAGAGAGGCAGCAGGCGGAGCAGCAGCAGAAGCAGGAGGGGGGGGTTCGAAACCGCAGCCCCATGCGTAGCCTCCTCCGTGCTCTCTCCATAGAAGCTTCCACGGAAGCTGCAGCGGTGGTTGCAGCTCTTCAGTCCTCCTCTGCTGCCGATGTGCCTCTTGCCTCAGGCCCCTCTGCTGCCCGCGCATCCCACCGCTACCCGCGATCGCAATCCCTCACAACCAAACTTACCAGCGGCATTAGCATCGGCAGTAACAGTATTGGTGGTGGCGCCAGTGGCAGGGATAACAGTGGCAGCGCTGCTGCTGCTGGTCGCTCTGGTGGTGGTGGTGATGGTGGTGGTGATGGTAATAGTGGTAGTGGCAGCAGCAGCAAGGCACGAAGTGGTGGTGGTGGGGGTGGAAGTAGCAGCAGCAGTCACGGCCACAGTCGCAGCAGCAGTGCCATTCTCGGTCTGGGAACCAGCAGCAGCAGCAAGCACAAGAGCAGCAAAGAGGAGAACGATGCTGAGCTAAAAGCAGCTCTCGAGGCCTTCAGAAAACGGGTGGAGATGCTAAGTGACACGTGTCACTTAACTTATGCTGCTAACGTTGGTGCGCAAGGGTCGGGAGGAGGGGGTGGAGGGAAGAAGGGCGGGACATGGAAGCCAAGGCTCCCAGATGTGAAGGAGGTGGAACAGCCGAACAAGACTCTTGCGGGTTCATTGTCGTTCCATGCAGACAGGCGGAGGGCTTTGTCCGACCAACTTTCTCTGTGGATTAAGTGAGACACTGGTACTGCTCTGAAAGGCATGAAAGACGGCTGTACCGTATTGGTAGTGAACCATCTGGTGATTCAGGTGTGTGGACTTCTGTCCTACTGTCCTATGTATCATGTGCTTCCTTGATTTGTTACTTGAGATATTATAATTTTAAACAGTGTTTTTTTTTAATTGTGTATTGTGAAAACGAAGCTGCTTGTACTGCACGATTGGCATCGTCGAAGCGCGCTAAACGCCCTTCTCCAACTACAAAAACCGTGGGTTGGAGTTCATTTCCCTCCACCCACATTTCTCGATTTTCAAACGGCTCACTCAACATTCCCACCACCCACCCCAGAGTAAACCGCCTTGCTAATGCCACTTGGATAGGGTACATCTTAGCTAGTGTTATTAGAATGCAGTAGCTTGTGTTCAACGTTGATGCAAATGTTGTAATAAGCCATTTGTAATGAGAACGATGCCAATTGATAAGAATAAGAAAACAAGCTTTCTCAATGTATGGATATGTAGAAAGTTGGTTGATGTTTTGGGGTACTTCTGTGAACTCTCTGCCACTTGACTGTAAGGCAGATGGTTGGCGGGCTTGAACTACGGTATGGCTATACAGATTATTTGACTGGCTACCTTGGAATTTTATGTCATCCAATGCGAATCTTGATGTTCCATTGATACTCTGCCAATAAGCTAGAAAGTTTCCGAATGCGTCTTGTAATCTGGAAATCATGTCACAAACGCGTTTTGCCTTGCTACGCCAAGATTCACGGCCCTAGCCAATAGCTGTGGCAGCAATATGTTGCCACGTTTTGCGTTCACGCTTCGCTTAATCTCGTCACTAACTTCGCGAAAGGATTTCAGAACTCGCGAGTGCATTCTGCTGGTTCAGGACAGGTGCATGACTTCGTCCGAGTTACCACAGATTCCTCCTTTTTTGGAAGGATCCTCGCGGCAGGCCGACTTCACCCTACAAGCATGCTATCGGTCGGACTCACGCTTGACGTTTGACGTGGCTGGAATCTGGAAGCCTCTTCGATTATGTAGCAGTCTCACCATTCTCTTCACGGTTCTGAATATTCTAGACTGGGCAGGACTATTGAAGGCAGCAGGATTCCTGCCTTCACATTGCTGTTATTGACTGTCTGTAGCTACTATAGCGTGATTCCGCTGTTGCTTCTCTGCTAAGACGCACCGCCTGGTGCAACGCCGTGCCTTTTACACGTTACTGAATCCCCGTTATGGAGCGTCTCGTTATAAGCTCATGCGCGCTACCGTGCAGTCCAGCCGCTTCGTCCGCTTCGGCTCCTATTCTTGCAACATCTGCTGGCGACGCCGCTGGTTCGCGGAACGTTCGTCCTGCATCCGCCATCCATCGCCAGCAATCCCATCTGCCACGTGTGCAGACCAATCGAACGCAAGGACCCCAGCGTCGCGTTTCCATTGGACAGTAAGTGTTCGTCTGGTCAGCGGTTACAGATTCGCCAATGATTCGTTAGATTCTCGCTCCTTTTCGCTATATGCACTTGAATTTTCACGCAAAAGTCAGGCATTTGGTTGGTCTTTAATCTCTTACGAGCTCACCTTGGTCGAACCAGAAGTTCACTTGTTTGCTTCTGGTTCGAATAAGTTTTGCATTCTTCCCGCTTCACATCATCCCTCCGTCTGCTCTTTATAAGCCTTGCCGCGGCGCGGTTCATCCCGTCGTCTCTACACTCCGGCTCCACCCGTCGCGTACACTGTAACGCATCTGCTGGTAACGCGGACGGAACCGGGTCGAGTGACGACAAAGGGAAGGGGGAGGGGGGAGAGGCGGCGGGAAAGGAGAGAGGAGGGGATGTAGAACCTGAAAAGTCGGATAAGAGGTCGGACGATGCTGTATCTGGTGAGGGTAAGGACAAAGCCGCAGATGTTACTCGCGGGTACGTCACTAGCGAGGATGAAAGCGCGGACATTGTGAGCAGCCTGGGGGATTGGCGTGAATTCCGCGCGCGACTGATCCGCGGGGAGGTTGGGGTGGCGGGGGAGGAGCCTGGCGCATCTGGATCAACGGACGGTGGAGATGCGTTGACAGGCAGCACATCAACGTCTGGAGGCTTGCCAGGCTTGGACGATGTACCAGCTGCAGGAGCAGTAGCAGCAGCAGGAGAAGTAGGAGAAGCAGCAGGGGATTCAGAAGGAGGGGAGAGAGAAACCAATGTGACCTCCCCACTCTCTTCCTCCACCTCTCCCTTCTCCTCTTCCTCCTTTTCCTCCTCTTCCTCGTCCTCCTCTCCCTCCTCCCCCAAGTCATGGGCTCACCCTATAGCAGTGCCCGAGACGGGGTGTGTGCTGCTGGCGCATCCGAGGGCGTTCGGAGTGTCTCAGCAGTACTTCAACCGTGCTGTGATTTTCCTTCTCATGCACGGGTGAGCGCGAGAGAGAGAGAGCGAGAGAGAGAGAGAGAGAGAGAGAGAGAGAGAGAGAGAGAGAGAGAGAGAGAGAGAGAGAGAGAGAGAGTGAGGGAATGAGTGAGGGAGGGAGGAGGGTAAGGGAGGAAGTAAGGGATGTTGCGATTGAGATTGGGAGTGACGGTGTGAGTGAGTAAGGGAGAGTGCGGGAGGGAGTGAATGAGAGAGTGATTGCGGGAGCAAGGGAAACGAAGTGTGTGCTGCTGGCGCATCCTAAAGCGTTCGGCGTGTCTCAGCAGTACTTCAGCCGCGCTGTGATCTTCCTGCTCATGCACGGGTGAGCGCGAGAGGGAGTGAGTGAAGGGGTGAGCATGGGAGACAGTGCGAGAGCAAGAGAGGTTGGGTACTCACTGCTGGCGCATCTGAGGGCGTTTGGAGTGTCTCATTTCAGCAGTACTTCACCCGCACTGTGATTTTCCTGCTCATGCACGGGTGAGAGCGCGAGGGAGGGAGTGAGGCAGGGAGTGAGGAAGGAAGGGAGCGAGGAAGGAAGGGAACAAGGGAGTGATCAAGGTTCTGTGTGTGTGAAGGAAAAGCAACGACTTACCCCTCCTGTTGTTCACGTGCTTCCATTGCGTTTCATCTCCCATACCATGCTGCAGTCCACAAGGCACAGCAGGCGTGATTCTCAACAGGTACACGTCCCACCCTCCCAAAAACCCACCCTCCCACTCCCCCATCCCACCCTCTCACCGTTCCACCTTTCCACCATCTCTCCACCTGCCGTCCCACTGTCGTGCCATATCCATCTTCTCTCTCCATCCGTTTCTACCTGCTCTCTCCCCCTCCCGCCTCTACCCTCACACCGCTCATTCTTCCCCCTGTTCATTCTATCTTTCTGCTGCTCCCTCATTCTCCTTGCATATCTCTCGCTCTCCTTTCTCTCACGCACCTGTCCACCCTTTCTCCGCGGCTCTATCCTCCCAGACCCTCACAGTACACGCTCGGGCAGCTCGCAGGCTTCGAGGAGCTCCTGCCGGAATTTTCAGCCTGCCCGTTATATCTGGGCGGCGATGTTGGCTCAACGTCCACACACTGCCTGCACGGGGTGGCGGATCTGGTGGGGGGGGAGGGGGGCGCGCGGGAGGTGTGTCCGGGGGTGTACGTGGGGGGGTACTCGCGGATCAAGGAGCATGTGGGCAGCGGAAAGAGCAACAGCATGGACTATCGATGGTTCGCCAGATATGCCGGTGAGTGGTGTGGGTGGGGCCCACGGAAGAACGGGGAACGGGTGAACGGGGGAACAGGGGCAGGAAGGGGGGCATGGGGGCATTTCATTTGTTGAAAGTTCGAAAATCTCCCCCAGGGTGAAATCTTGCATTCCCTTTTACCGCAGCCCCCAGGGTGGGCGCCAGGGCAGTTGGAATGGGAGGTGGCAGCAGGGGTGTGGTACCGGGAGCATGCTTGCCAGACCACCTCTTCTCCCGCTTTCTCTGATCTCGCCTCCCCTACTCCCACCTCCCCCTGCCCATCTGCTACCATCTTTCCTCCTCTTTCCCTCGCCTCCCCTTCTATATCTTCCCGGGTGGGCGCCAGGGCAGTTGGAACGGGAGGTGGCAGCAGGTGTGTGGTACCTGAGAGCATGCTTGCCAGACCTTCCCTACTCCCTCCCTGTCCCCCTTTCCCATTCCCTCTCCCTCCCAGGGTGGGCGCCAGGGCAGTTGGAGCGTGAGGCGGCAGCAGGGGTGCGGTACCTGGGAAAATTCATCCTTATTCACAGTCCCTTTTATTCGTGCATGTCCTTTACCCCTCACACCGATTCTTTTCCCATCCCCAGGCTGGGCACCAGGGCAGTTGGAGCGGGAGGTGGCAGCAGGTGTGTGGTACCTGGGAGCATGCTCGCCAGACCTCATTCTCAGGCATTCCCTGAGAGAAACTGTTGCTGTAGAGAGCGCAGGGGACAGTAGCGAGATTGACAGTATTGAGGCCGCGGAGAGGGGGGTTCAGAGCAGTGAGACAGGTGGTGTGGGGGGGAGGAGAGAGGGAGTGGTGGGTGTGAGTGGGAACACAGGGCTGTGGAGGGAGGTGATGGAGTTGATGGGGGGAGAGTATGCTTTCCTGCGTAAACAGGCAGATGGGGAGTTGTAGATAAGGTTTGAATGCCACGGAGTTCTCTTTGAAAAGTTTTGGAGTGATACAGTGTCTGCTATTACACCATCAGCAAATTTTGGCAACATTCTGATCACTTGTTCTGCCTGGACGTTTTACCTCCACTACAAGAAATTCAGCTCAAAAGGTGATCTGAATGGGGTACGATGGTGGGTCCATAGAGACCCATGCTACGAAATAGAGATGTCACAAGCAGAGAATTATATCATAGAATGGTAGAGAAAACCAGACAAGAGCGAAATCTTTGCAGGCAAGTCATAAGCATTTATTGGCTTTATCACTATTTGTAACAATCCAGGGCAAAGCTACCCCTTCAGAAAAAGAGGCTGCTGCATGCAAGCCTGAAATCAACGTGTCACTCGATCTGGCAGTTGGGTGATCGGAGGGCGGACAGCAGAATGAGCTCCAACCGTCTGTGTTCGCCTACAGAACTTCGCGACGTTGCGCAAAGAAGGCGGCGGGTTCCTGGTTCTGCCGTTGCCCCTTACGGGAGATCGCTCCGCCACACGCCACTTCGGCAACGCGCGTGCTTAGTTCCCTGGTAACACCTCCTCCGCATTTACTTCCGTGATTTCGCCTTGGTTCGTAACCTCTTCGCGAAACGTGCCGATTTCACTCGCAAGCAGCATCTCGTTGGTGAACAAAGCAGCGTCGTCGTCCGAGAAAGCAGTGTCGTCCAGATCGTCAAGCCCGAGATACGCGTCGCAAATGCTCGCCACGGGTAACCGATAGAGAGCGAAACTTTTAGCCCGCCGATCACGAACTTCGCCAAAATTAGAGGACCAATCATAATGATAGAATGTTGGCCCGGACATTCGCGGTTCAGACGCCTGCTTGCTCAGGTAACGCGGGCAGGAAATATCAAGCTGCTTCGGCGCGCAATTATAGTCTGCTCCGTTACCGTACACATCGCTGACATCGTAACAGGGTTCGGTTACAGAGATTTCTCCGCCGAGGCTGTTACTCTTCCCCTGCTTGGCCCAGCACCAATCACGCAAGCCTGCCTCTTCCGGATGTGCCTCAAAACGCCCAGCATCTTGCAAGCGCGCTCCTTCGTCTCGTTGACGCGAGTTCGCGAGCGACACGGTGCATGGCGAGCCGAGTGAGCAGCCGAGAACGCGCGAGCGCAATTCGCGGAAGCTCCGGGCTCGCGATGCGGAGCTCTCTGCAGGCGACGGTGGCGAGGATGTGAGACGGACGGCTGTTTCTTCGAAGCGGCTCTGGTGACGCGGCGGCGAAACCGCGATCGGCAGCTCAGATTGAGACCTTGCGTGACGCTCATTGGTGCGTTGCTGGTGAACCGACACGTTGCGGAATTGCTCAGCTAGCCGCGCACATTGCGGAAATATCTCATCATAATTAATGTCCCACGGATTCAGAGGGGCTCCTTTCTCGGGTTCGTCTGACGTTGCCGGGGACTCGATCTTAAGCGGACTCACGCGCCGCCTGAATGCGTCAAGGGAGCTTTGCCGGTGGAGCGGTAGGCTGGCGGCGCGAGCTAGCGAGCCTACTGGTGGAATGCCTGTGCGTTCGCAGTGAGCAGCAGCCATCGAGAAGACGAAATTGAAGGCAGAATTTGTCAAGTAGACAACCTGAAGGGAAAGACAACACTGGAATGGTTCGAGAATTGTGGTGGGGCTAACAAAAATGACCACTGACTCGGATCAGAGGGCTCAGCTAGATTTTGTTATGGAGCTCAGCTCAGGTGGTGGGTAAAATTATCAGTGGTTGGAACGTCAGGACCAATCTGTACCGCTCTGTAACGTACACCGCTTGGCTTCTGGAATGGAATGCGCCATCCCCCCCTTTCCGCAAAACCGCAGATGCGCGATCGAATCGAGGTCAAGATCGTTCCTTTCCATTTCAACCGCAGATGCGCTCGTCCCTCTCATCTTCTCATCTCCACCCCACTTTCCTCTGACCCGCCTTGCACGCTTGCTTCTGTTCGCGCAGAATGGCAGTTTTTCGCGCGTGAGACAGGCAGGCTGCGTTGAGCGTCCCGAGCAGATTCGGTTGATGGCAGTTTCCAGATTGGCTGATCTGGAAGGGACTTTCGGTAACAGCAACCTTCTGTTGCTGCTCTGAGTCATGTCCATGTCATCACTGTCGCACAATCTATTCGTGGCAACGCGGCACGTGTGAAAACGATCAGCGAGTGCACAGCGAACGACGTTATCGTCGCGAGGCATCCGCGACAGCACAAGGCGGGCGAAAGGCAACAGCTTTGGTCACTTTTTCCGTGAGGGAATCGCGATTCGTCTCGCACGAGAGCAGGTACAGTTGTTCTCGTTTAAAATCCGACGGAGAAACACGCCGCGCGCGGACTATATGTCAAAATGCCCGAATCCCCGGGCAAACGGGACCCTATAGTCCCAAATTCGAGAAAATTGCATGAAAAGCGGTTTTTTGTCTCTACTGGTTGTTCATTTTGTTATATACGTACGTATGGACCGCGCTTGCTTCAACTTCTCGTCGAACGGTTTTACGCGTTATCAGTGATGCGTGAAAAACGGGCAGAAATAAACAACATCGATTATGTTTGATGCCATAATAAGTTTGTCTTTTTGTTTTTCCTTCCTGTCAGCGAGATTACTGAGATGTCATCGTGGAGCGCGCTAGGAATCGCGCGACGGGAATAAGAAACAAGCGCGGTCAAGAGAAACAAAAACAAATCAGTTGTAAATGTTTACTCCAAAACAAAACTGCCCTTTTTAGCATTCTCCGTAATTGCTCAAGGCACTTATACGTGCAATGAACCTGGTCAAAAAAGGGACTGTAGAGGAGGGGCCACACCTAGGAATTAAAGGAAAAAGCTCCTCATTCTGAAAATGGGACTTTGTGAGCGCAGGACTTTATAGCGGAACCATTTGTATGTGGTGGATGTTTTTTGCGTGTTGGCTCGCTCTGCTACAGCGAGGCCATTATTTCTGGATTTGTCGTAGGTGAGGACTACTGCATCTGTTTTTCAATCGCCTCATAGCGAAACGTTTCACTAAACTGCCAATGCTGCAAGCGTACGAGGTGGTTGTGACAATCCACAATACGACAAAAGTATATGCACAATTACTGCAACCTAATCAGACGTTGGCTTCGCAAAGTGGTAACAAAGCCCACAAATGTTCAGTTCTATTGATAAAATTCGCATAAATTTCTAGTAAGTTCATGTTATGGATCCAGTGAAAGTACCATAAAAGCCAGATATGATGTTCCCCGTTTTTCCTTCAAGTGAGACTCTAATCTTTTTATCAAGATGGATGTTGTGATTTTTTGAGGAAAAAAGGTGTATTACCTCCAAATGCATCACTAGTTGGCACTGGCAGCCACGGAGGAGAGAACTGTACAGTGTATTGCCAGCCCCAGTCCGCGAAGGGGACGGTGGGAGCGACCCCAATTCCCTCGCTCGACAGCTGTGTCCCTATAGGAAACGACACAGTCGGTAAACTAAGGCTTCATTCTTCACGTGGATGGCATGCGCCTGCAAACTCGAACCAATGACAGCCTCCTCGTCATGTGATAGGTTTGTGCTGACTGTGGCAGAACAGCAATAACGGCTGAAAGGAACGTCACTTGGCGGGAAAACAAATGCCCAAACACAGCAATAAACCCGGTTTGGGGCCCTCTGGATCAGCAATCAAGACAATATAAATACATGTGACTTCGACATACCTCTTTACTGGTTATGAGTCAACCTGACAGTAATAAGACCAATCTACCGTATCACTCCTTCCAGCAAAATGCTGGAAATTGGAGGCTGTAGGGGGTCTACATCATCGTTTTTAGTCAACTAGCCCAGGATGGCTGGGCGGTGTAGAGTGTCAAATTTTCCCTCTTGAGAGGTGGCTTTTTAGCGCTCCTGGTACAAAGCAGACAGAGCATGGGGGGGGGGGGATCGGAGGAATCAATATACTTATGTATTCATGTATACACATACATCACAGCATCCAATGTACCTGACTTGTGAATCAATATACTTATGTATATGCCTGACCCATCTGACTTCACAGCATATGTGTCCAAGACGACACACACGCACACCCCTTAAAACTTCATACCACATCACCCCAACATGCGTGACATGGGAACTCACCCTGGGGTGTGCATGTAGTTGCATATCAGGAGCTCCTGGAATGGAGGGCACAGGAAAGAGGGCAACGCAGCCAGGGCAGTGAGAAGTTTAATGAAGAGAATGATCATAACCCCTTCCAGCTCTCATCCACGTCCACACCTAAGTACCCCCACACGAGCACACCACCCAATCCACCACTCTCTTTGCCCATCTCCCCCCACCTCCCCCCCCCTCTTCCCTTCCCAGCCCCTTGTTACACTCACAATCATTCAGGTGCCTCGAATACAGACTGCCCCTCACTCATACCTGCTCGGCCAAACGCTCTCTGCATGCCTCCAGCTCTTCCCTTAGAGCAGCCATCTCGTTACTGTCCCTTCCGACACAATCACCGGCCACTGCAGCAGAGGCTGCCTGCTCCTGCGCTGCTCTCTCAACAAGATCCTGGGGGGAACGGTGGGGTGTGCGGATGATGACACAAACAGAACGGAGAAAGATGCTGCACTCAGCATTAGAGTAAGCTTTGAGTCAACTAAAAGAACGAGGCCGCCTGCTGCAGCGCTCTCTCAACAAGATCCTGGGGGGAACGGTGGGGTGGGCAAGTGATGAGACATACCGAACATCGAAAAGCGGCGGACACAGCGTTAGAGTAAGGATGGGGCAATCTTAAATGGGTCAATCTTTAACGGGGATATCTTAAATGACAGGTGGAATGAGCTGTGACAGGTGTGTGATGCAGGTGACAAGACATGACAGCTGGGCCGGGGTGTGGGATGCATGGCAACACGTACTCGCATGGTGGTCATAATGCGTTGGTGTAGGTCCATGAGGTGTGGGCACGCCATGTTGGGTGGCAGGGCGTACACGTCCTGGTGGGAGGGAGATGAGGGGGGCAGAGAGAGAGGAGGGCAGGGATTTAAGTTGCCTAAAGCATGATGTGTGGGGACATGCTGCGGTGGTTGGGAGCACATACACATACTGGTGGCGGGGAGACAAGGAGCTGGGAGAGGCAAAGCTTGAGGAAAGGAAAGAAATGGAAAAGTAAAAAAAAGGGCGGCACAAATAAAGAGGAAGGGAAAATCTAAAGGGGCGTGAAACTTGAGCAGATGGAGAGCACTCACCATGCTCTCCTCTTCCTCTTCTTCCACCTCCTCCCCCCTCTCCGAACCACTCTCACTCCCTCTATCCTCCTCCTTCTCGTCCCTTCTGATTCCACCCTCCTCGGCACCCTTCTCATGCCCCCTTTCCTTCCGCTGCCCTTCTCCTGCTGTTGCGGGCTGGCCCTTGATGTACTCGCTATTGAGTGATTGGAGGTCCGTCTGAAGATCCAAAAAAAGCGACATTTTGCAATGAGAGTGGTAGCAGGAACAAGGGCACGTGAATGCGTGGCACGATCCGTCCAAGCAAGCAGTGGATGTGCAAGAACGATACAATAAGCAATAACCAGAAAACAAAACTATGTTGATAATTGATATGTTGTCTGATTGATATAGTGTACCTGCATGGAGCGAATGACTGCCATGAGCTGCTTGCTATCCTCCCCCACGGCCCGCAGCTGCCTCTCATGCGCCTCCATCTGTAACCAGTGGGAACAAAAAGGGGAGCGACAATGCACGGACAGAGGGTGAGTACCAGGTATATAAGGGATGTATGGATGTCACATCAGCTTTTGAGTCGACTCATGAGTACCAGGTATATAAGGGGTGTATGGATGTCACATCAGCTTTTGAGTCGACTCATGAGTACCAGGTATATAAGGGATGTACGGATGTCACATCAGGGACTGGACGGGTGATGCATGGAGGGGTGATGTGTGGGAGGAGGGGAGGCGGGGGAACGGGAGAGCAATACGTCAAGATTCACAGCATCTTTGGGCTTCGCAAATTGAATTTCACGAAGAAAGCACTTAGCAGAGTGACAACTACCACGCGACAAATACGACAGGGATGCTTACCATAGTGACAATCAAACAAATCGATGCTCACCATGCGCTTGTAAAATTGGCTTTTGAGTCGACTCAAAAGTCACCTTGATGCTCACCATGCGCTTGTAAAAGTCGCTATCTGTCTTCTTCCCGCCCCATGTGGCCCTCTGCCTGCCCTCCGACTGAAAAGCAGAGAGCACAGGGTGGTGCAGGGGAACAAGGGTGGTGCAGGGGAACAAGGGTGGTGCAGGGGAACAAGGGTGGTGCAGGGGAACAAGGGTGGTGCAGGGGAACAAGGGTGGTGCAGGGGAACAAGGGTGGTGCAGGGGAACAAGGGTGGTGTTAAGAATCGTTGGGATGGGAAGGGTAAGGTTGGGTGGAAGGGATGAAGAACCTCACATCATGCTGCCTGGTGGACATTCGCTTGGCCTGCAACGCACAACTCTAGCCTCTCCCACACATAGCACAGCACAGCACCACAATGCACACTTCCGCACCGCAGTGCACCGCACTGTACCTGCGGATTGAGGTTGACTATGTCCACTCCCGGCTGTCTGGCGGGCGTGCGCTTGCCCCCCACGCAAGACGCCAGCTTCTCCTGTAGCTTCACGAACTCGCGCTTCTCCTTGCGCAACTCGAACGCCTGTTGCGCCTTCACTTGCTGCAGAGGGCGGGTGGGAGAGGCGAGAGGAGGATGGTGGTAAGGACGTGTGGGGGGATGGTGGGAGAGGCATGGCGATTATTATGTTTTCAAACCATAATGGCGTCGTAACGATGCAGTATGTGAGGCGCTGCATTGGATGGAGTCGGGTGCAGCAGTATCGAGGATCAGATGCTTTCAGACCGCCCCCACATACTACGCCAGCTTCTCCCGTACCTTCCAAGACTCGCGCTCCACCTGAACGGCGTGCTGACTCACCTGCAGGGCTTGCTGACTCATCTGCAAGGGATGCTGACTCACCTGCAGGGCGTGCTGACTCACCTGCAGGGCGTGCTGACTCACCTGCAGGGCGTGCTGACTCATCTGCAGAGCTTGCTGACTCACCTGCAGGGCGATGACATGCTTGCTCAGCTCGTCCCTCTCTGCTCTAAGCTTCTTGATCTGCGCCTTGGACTCCGCCGCCGCTTTTTGCTCCTGAAAAGTGAAAAGACGATTCATTTCACGGCACGCAGGAAGAGGAGATGAAAGTGAGATGAGAGGAGGTAAAACGAGACGAGGAACGATGAGATGAGAAACACGATACGGACAGGGGATCTCTCTTGTGAAAACTGGGCTTGTGATTGAATTGCCTCTTTGTGCACGTTTGTACGATGATAACGGTTGTGAATTAACACGTTCCTGCAACCATACCCACCCGATCCTCCCCCATTCCCACCCATCTATCCCCCTTTCTCTCCCCTCGCGCTTTCTCCCAACCCACACCCCACCTGCGACGTAAGCGACTGGATTTTTCGCCTAGCGACTTCCAGCTCGTCCTCTAGACGATCTGAGCGACTCTCCGCCGTCGCCAGGTCGCACATCAGCCGGTGTCGCTGCGTCGCCAGGTCGTCGCGCTGCTTCGCATCCGCCTGCCGCTGCTGCACCAGCTGGTAAATGCAGTCGCACGCCGTCGCCATTGACGCCTGCGATGGATCGTGCGACAGCCCATGACACGAAGCAAGTGCTGGTCATTGGACAAACGGCTGACGGTCCTGAAATTACTTGAAAAGAATCACGTATCTTGAAAGCCAATCAAGGAGCTCAGATGACTGGAAATTAAGCAGTAACCTGCGAAGCATTACTTATTATTTATTACATGATACAACACGAGCTATTAAAACTATATCTCCAGTGAGCTACGCACCGCTTCATCGGACCGAAGAGCGAGGGTCGGTGGAAGACCGAGCAGTACCAATGACTCGTTCAGGTACGCGATACAGTGGTCAAGGTTTTGCGTGTTAGCGAAACCGTCCGCCAGCTGTAGCACATGTTCATCCTCCATCGCTCCTCGACGATTGCTCAGTAGTCTACAGCGGGGATCCCCTAGATAGTAAATAAATGAATAAATAATATGCCGATGACCGTTTATTGCTCCGTGATAGCTAACGGAGATAGCAGAAACTGATTGCTGTCCAATAGTCTCGGCTAGAACCTAAGGTCGTACGGAAATTCCAGCTCTCTGAAGTGTATGAAGACTTGTAGCTTGAGGCAACGTAAAGATGGTGACAAAAACTCCAAGGACGGAATGACTTCTAGGCGGCGGTGAAACCGACGAGTTCGAGATAACTTTCAGGCGATGAAGTCAGGGCGACACTGTACTTTCTAGGTGGAAATTTATTTCAGACATATTTCACGACCACTTCACGGCTTTGGTTTGGTGCGACCAGCATCCATCCAAAGTTGATTGGTGGCAGGCAGGTGAGGGAGTTCGAATCGCGCGCGTCAGACGGCGGAGAAAGATTCTGTCAGATTGGAACAAGGGTTGTCTGGTGCGGTCCGTTGTAGGTCAAAGACTACGGTTTTGGTCGGTTCATATATTTTATTAATGACGAAATGCACTTTGGAGGGCCTTATAGAAAGTCTACATAATTAGTCTGGTTGAGTTGTTCGTACGCGCTAAAAAGAACCGTCAAAACTTCTCGAGTTTGTAACCCGCTTCGTCCAGTCGCCTCTTCTTCGCGACGCAAATTCAAACCGAAAAGCGCACGCAACCCCAACCCAAGCCAAGTGCACGCAATACTGACCCCAAATTTCGCATTTCCCCATAATTCTGCTATTCTTGGCGATTCTGCAAATCCACGTGTCTCGCGGAGCCAAAAACGGTTGACAAAAATCACCGAGCAAGAAAAAGAGTTGTTTCCAGCATTTTCCTGACATCCTCCAGTCGCCTCGTGTCTACCTTACCTCGCTCGTACTAACGCTTGTCGCATTCTCACCGCTAGTACTAGTAAGCGCAGCTCCATTTGGTGCGCGGGAGTAGCAGGAGCGGTAAATGCTGTCTATCGCGGTTTCTGCTAGGAGATTTCCCTCTCTCGCACGCCCATGTCGCCGCGCCCCACCCCTGACGCGCCGATGTAGTGTTACTATCGCTCTCCCTAGAAGTTCTACCGCTTCTGCGCCTTCTTCCGCTTCCGCCGTTGCTTATTGCGCTTCTTCCGCCTCCGCCGCCGCTTCTCGCTGCGCCGCCCGCTTCTCCTCGTTATCCTCCGCGCGTTGCCGGCCGTTCCAAGATCCCGCACAGGCATCGCCCCAAGCGGCAAAAACATTTCCGTTAGTAACAGTCATGAGCCACCAGCAACACCTCCGGCAGCATTTCAGCGGCCGGCAAGACGAAACAAGTGGCCGGCAGATCCCCCAAGAAACCCACCAGCAGCACCAGGAACCCACTCGCGCGGCCGCCTTCCCTGTCTGTATAGCTGACGGCCGCCGGTTCCACAACCTGCTAGCCGACTTTGACCCCTCTCAGGCTGCTGTAGCGCAAGTAGAACGGAGGGCCCAGGAACTCGAGGTCCCTGGAGCAGGAGTGACTGTAACGGGGGAAGGCGGAGTGAATGTAACCGGGAAAACAGGAGTGACTGTGACGGGGAAAGGGCGAGAAGAAGCGTCTCTGCCAGGTGTCGGCCCGTCATCGGGTGTCCCGTCTGAGGAGGAGTTTCTTAGGGCGGGGCTGGATCTGAAGGATAAGGTGGGGTCCTTTCTGTCTCATTCTTCACTCCCCCGTCCCTCCAACTCTCTCAACCCTTCCCTTCATCTCTCTCAACCCTTCCCTTCATCAGTGTCCTCTCTTTCCTCTCTCTAACCCGTTCACTTCACAGAAACATATCCCCTTCCCCTTCGTTTCTCCCCTCGTTTGGCTCAGATAGTGGAAGCCACATGGAGGAATGGAGCGCCAGCACCCAGGGTGCGGGACCCCTTCCTCTATGTGGGCCTGCTGGGGACAGCCTGGGTGTGCTTCAGGGCCTATCAAGCCACAGGAGACGTTGCTGACCTGGCACTCGCTGCTGACATCATCCGGGCTGCTGCTGACATGGCAGAACACCACCGAACGTGGGTGCTGCACTGTTTTTTGCCTCAGCAAGCTAGTACAGACCCATTCGCCTTGTGTTAGCACATCCCATTCGCCCCACCTTTTCAGATCGTGTTGGCACATCCCATTCGCCCACCCCTTTCAAATGCTCGCTCTTCCCCTCCCCATCCTTGCATTTCCCCCCCCCCCCCCCCACACACCTTCAACCCACTCCCAACGCCCATCAGGCATTACACATTCTACTGCGGTCAGCCAGGCATCCTCGCGTTGGGGGCTGTCGTGCGCCACCACCTCATGGACCACTCTCAACCGAAGCAGCCGCATCAGCTGCAGCCTGAAGAGCTTGACTCCAATCCCTACTTCCGCTCCTTCCTCTCCCTCCTCACCTCCGCCCTCCCCTCGCTCTCCCTCCTTCCCTCCTCCCCCACCGACACTGCACCAGCCACCATCCCCCACGAGCTGCTATACGGACGAGCAGGCATGCTCTGGGCCTTCCTGTTCCTGCGTAGGAACCTTCCTGTGGAAATGCGGAGGAAGCTTCTTCCTCTATCTCTCGCCCGCCCTATTGCTGCTGCCATATTAGATGCCGGGCTGTCCCTTGCATCGACCTATGATCATGGTGAGCACAGCGGCAGGGCATCAGGGTAGGCCAGTAGAGGTGGCTTTGACTCAACTCAAATCAAATGTCACCTCGCTTCAGAAGCCATTGTGGATGCTGGGCTGTCGCTTGCATTGCATCGACTTACAGTCATAGTGGCCACAACGACAGGAAGTTTGGGTAATTCCTGAGCCGACTTGGAGGCTAGGACAGAAGACATATGGTCAATTTAAGTGAGGCGCTTCAGAAGCCATTGTCAATGCTGGGCTGTCCCTTGCATCGACTTACAGCCATAATGGCTGCCCGCATGTCCTGATCCATGTTGCCCCATGTTACCCTCCCTGCAGATGGCCTCCCCCTCCTGCCTCTCATGTACGAGTGGTACGGAACTCGGTACCTGGGGGCAGCACACGGCGTGGCAGGGATAGCACACGTGCTGCTGCTGCTGAGGAGAGAAGAACTGGAGGAGGAGGAGGTGGAGGGAAGGAGGGACAGGACACTGGAGGAGGCAGCAGAAGCAGCAGCAGCAGCGCTCGAGTACCTCGTAGCCACTCGGCTGTCCTCAGGGAACTACGCTGCCAGTGATGAGGAGAGCCGCGCAGCTGCTGCTGCACGCGAAAGCAGTGCTGCTGCTGCTGCTGCTACTGCAAGGGATGCTGCGGGTGGAGGTGGAAGCACGAGTGGGGGGGAGGTAGAGGTCAGGGAGGTGAGGGAGGCAGATCGGTTGGTGCATTGGTGTCACGGCGCCCCTGGTGTGGCTCCAGCTCTCGCCCTTGCAGCCATGGTGAGACCCTTAGCGCATGCAGCCATGGTGAGACCCTTTGCGCATGCAGCCATGGCAAGATGACAGCCTGCTGTTGAGGTGAATACACATCCATCTAGCGGTTGGTGCATTGGTGTCATGGCGCCCCTGGTGTGGCTCCAGCTCTCGCCCTTGCAGCCATGGTGAGACCCTTAGCGCATGCAGCCATGGTGAGACCCGTTTGCTCATGCTTCTGAAGTGATTAGACCTTGATCTGGTGGTACTCAGTCCGTTCTTTTGGACGTGAACCGCTCAGTTTCAGTGCTCATCCTTTCCTCCCTGTCTTTCCCTTTTTCCTCCAAACGCCAGCTGTACCCGTCCAAGCCCCATCTGTTGCAAGCAGCCATCGAAGCTGGGGAGGTGGTTTGGCGCCGAGGCTTGCAGGTCGGACTCTGCCACGGCATCAGCGGCAACACCTACACCTTCCTGGCTCTCCACCGAGCCACAACCGCTGGCTCGGCAACCGTCCCTGCCCCAGGCTTGGGATCAGCTGCTGCCGAGGGCGCTGGAACTTCTATGGCTGCCATTTCAGCATTGCCCGGAGCTTTGACAGCAGGAGACGCTGCCACATCAGCACTGATGACACGTCACCTGCACAGGGCGCGTGCGTTTGCTGGTTTCCTGCATGCCAACTGGCGCCAGCTGGCGGAGGCAGGGATGATGCATTGTGGGGACCACCCATTCTCCCTGATGGAAGGTCTGGGCGGCCCTGCTTGTCTGTTTCTGGACATGAGCCGGCCCAACGAAGCAAGGTTTCCAGGGTATGAGCTGTAGAGCTGGCTTGGATATAGTGTTCTTGGGACCTGCGTAGGATATAGTGCAGAGAGGGTGGAAAGAGTGGTATCAAGCAGATGACAAGCAGCAGATAGTAGTTGACGTCACAATGCCATGCATGATATGAAGTTGGATGTACCATGGATATTGCTTTTTCGCTCCGAAGAGTTTAGAATAGAACTCCGACGCCGCCGTCAGCACTTCCCTTTCTCCTTCGTACTTCTTCCCTTCATACACTATCTCCTTGATCGTTGTTTTTGCCTTCCGTATTGTAATCCTCCGTGTCAGGGATTTCGTCGCGATCTCCCCGACGAAACAGTACGATGGGGTGTGATGTGAATCAGTTTTTCGTGAAGCAGTACGTATACCTAGTGGAACAAACTATATGCTGTTACACATGAAGAATGCTCATAGTCAATAGATACTACACCAATGCTAAAGAGAACGATCACACTGGGCTACAGTAAGCACGTCCACTAATCTACGCCAACAACGTTTGACACTCCACTCAACACAAACAACCTCAATAGAGTCAATCAGGTCAATCAGAAAGAAGCATATCAGAAAGGCGATGGTAGTACACAACACTAGGACGCCGAGCTAGCAGGCATATAAGGAAGGGACGCAGCATGGGTATGAATGCATTCTATTCTACCCCCCTACGACTCTAGTATGAGCTCAAGCCGCCCCAGTGCCATGCGCTACCATCGCCAAACGCCGCTCATCTCTCACTCAACTTTTGATCGCTCCCATTCGAAAATGGGCTCATTTGTTTCGAGCACGCGGTGACGGAAGAATGCGGTACAAAAGTGGGCAATGATAAACACGAAGCAGAAGCGGTAAGGATGGCAAGGGCGAAGGGAGAGGGAACTTAGCCGTATGGGGGTGCTTGCAGGACAGTGGCGTCAGGCTTCCAGGAGGCTCGCACACCGCTGTGACTGCCTGCCGTGCGTCATCCCACCGCCCTCCCTCCCCGCACCACGCTGCCATAGCACCAGACGAGATGGGAAGGAGAGCAAGAAAACAGAGCAGGGGAAAGGAACCCAAGTAGTCAGTAGAAGCATGAAAGTAGTGAAATGCATGCAAGGAGGCAGAGATAACAAGAACGATGAGTAGAGGAAACGAAAGTTGAAGATAAAAAGCACGTGGCACTGTGACGCTGTGAAAGGGGAGGCGATGGTAGCACACAGCACTAGGGCGCCGAGCTAGCAGGCAAGGGGGACGAGGTTAGGAAGGGACGCAGCATGGGTATGAATGCATCCTATTATACCCCTCTACGACTCTAGTATGAGCTCAAGCCGCCCCAGTGCCATGCGCTACCATCATGCGCCTCATAAACCCCCATTCAACTTTTGACCCTTCCCACAAGGATATGACGTTTTGGTTTCGAGCATGCACCAAGAGAAAGAACAGAGCGGTAAGGAAAAGAACAAACGACAGCAAGGAATACGGCAGCAGCTTGATGGCAAGACAGTGTGGAACAAACGACAGCAAGGAATACGGCAGCAGCTCGATGGCAAGACAGTGTGGAACAAACGACAGCAAGGAATACAGAGGCAAGACAGTGTGGGGCTTAGGAGGGAACTTAGAGACGGAAGCAGCAGCAGTCGTTCCAAGCTGCATCGGGAGGCTGCATCAGGGGGCTGTATCAGGAGGCTGCATCGGGAGGCTGCTCCTCCCGTTGTGATCCGCAGCAGTTGGACTCCCATTGCCGGCACTCCAAGCCACCTCCCTCCCAGCAGCACAGAGACTCCCACCAGCAGCCCTCCCAGCAGCACAGAGACTCCCACCAGCAGCCCTCCCAGCAGCACAGAGACTCCCACCAGCAGCCCTCCCAGCAGCACAGAGACTCCCACCAGCAGCCCTCCCAGCAGCACAGAGACTCCCACCAGCAGCCCTCCCAGCAGCACAGAGACTCCCACCAGCAGCCCTCCCATCCCAGCAGCAGCGAAATTCCCATCGGCCACACTCCCAGCTGCCCGTGAGGGAGTGGCGTGGTCAGCAAGGCACACGCATGCCTGCCGTGCGCCATCCCACTGCCCTCCCTCCCTCCCCTCTCCTCTCCTGGCCTGCAACAAGGGAATGGATTGGGGAGAGAAGGCAGTGATTTGAAGGAATCGAGCAGGAAGAAGCAAGGAAGCAAGCAATACAATGAATCTGCTGAAAAATAGAAAAACAGAACGGTGAAAAAGACAGACATCAAGCACTACGGTAACGAAAGGCGATGGTAGGCATGGCACTTGGGCAGCAAGAGCTAGCACGCGAGGGTGGACTGGGGGTAAGAAAGAGACGCGAGCATGGGTATGAATGCATTCTATTCTACCCCCCTACCACTCTAGTATGAGCTCAAGCCGCCCCAGTGCCATGCGCTACCATCGCCACGGTGAATTGACGTTTTGGTTACGAGCATGCACCGAGAAAGCAAAGCATCAAGAAAATGAACTAAAGGCAGAGAAGCGATACGGATGGCAAGAGGGTAAGTAAAGGGGTTAAGAGGGGACTTAGCAGCGGTACGACGGGTTGAGCGACGGAAGCAGCAGCAGTTGTTGCCAGCAGCAGAGTGACTCCCATCATCAACGGCACTCCCAGCAGCAGCCCTCCCAGCAGCAGCAGCAGCAGCAGCAGCGCCAGTCGAGCTCGTTTGGCGCGTGAGGGAGTGGCGTGGTCAGCAGGGCATGCAGGACGCAGGCCGTGCGTCATCCCACTGCCCTCCCTCCTCTCCTCCCCTCGGACGTGGAAGTGCGTTTGGGAGAGAAGGCAGAGGGGATGGGAATTAAGAATCAGGTACAGCAGAAGGAAGAATAGGAAAACGAGGGTACAGTCTGTGAGAGGGAGCGAGGTGACAAAATCAAACAAAGCAACAAACTTGCCACCAGGAAAACGAAAGGTGATGGTAGCACAAAGCACTAGGGCGGCGAGCTAGCATGCGAGGTGGACTGGGGATAAGAAAGAGACGCGAGCATGAGTATGAATGCATTCTAGCCACCTACAACTCTAGTATGAGCTCAAGCCGCCCCAGTGCCATGCGCTACCATCGCCACGCTGAATTGACGTTTTGGTTACGAGCATGCGCCGAGAAAGCATAGAATCAAGAAAATGAACGAAAGACAGAGAGGCGATACGGAGGGCAAGGGAGCGAGCGAGTAAGGGGGTTACGAGAGAACTTAGCTGTGAGGTGGTTGAGCGGCAGGATGCATCGCCTTCGCCTTCGCTTCCCTTTTACCTTCAATGCGTGGTCAGCAAGTGCCGTCTCGATGGTCCTCGTCAGCCAGGGAGTGGATAGGTGAGAGAAGGCAGTGATAAGAAGGAATTCTCTAATTGAAGTGTGGAACAAGTAAACGGAAAGATGCAAGCAACGGAACAACCAACAAGAGCAAGTGGAAGGTACAGTTTTGTGGAAAAAACAGACACAGGGCACTCAAGACCAGGGTAACATAAGGCGGTGGGTGGCCATGGCACTAGGGCAGCGAGAGCTAGCATGCGAGGGTGGGACTGAGGGTAAGAGAGAGACGCGAGCATGATATGAATGCATTCTAGCCCCGTACGACTCTAGTATGAGCTCAAACCGCTCCAGTGCCATGCGCTACCATCGCCACACGCCCGAGAACCCCCAAATTCAACTTTTTGCCCCTTCCCGAGTGGAAATGAAGTTTTAATTCAAGCATGCAGTGAGAGAACAACGCGTTACGAGAATGGACAGAAGACAGAAAGCGAAAAGGATGGCAAGGGGGTGAGAAAGCGGGTTAAGAGGGGACTTAGCAGCGGTAGGACGTATTGAGCGACGAACGGAAGCAGCAGCAGTTGTTCCCAGCAGCAGGGTCCCTCAATGTCCTTCGCTGTCAATCGCCTCTTCAACCCTCGCCTCCTTGTCGTTGCAGATAGTCGCAGATCCTCGCAGATAGTCGTCGCAGATCGTCGCAGATCGTGGTCGCGCAAATCGTCGTCGCAGATAGTCGTTGCAGACCGTCGTCGAAGATCATCGTCGCAGATCATCGTCGCCGAGGTTGCCATCATCAGAAAGCGCCATCGCGGTCGTCGACCTTGGAAGATCCGCCATCGCGGTCGTCAGAACTCGCCGCCTCGGTATTATAAAATTTCACCGTCTCCTCATCACGGTCGGCACTCCCATCGAAAGACTCCACTCGTCGCGTAATTCCTCATCGCAATCGCAATCGTCGCCACTCCATCGACTTTCTCCATTTCCGCTTCCCGTCGAGCGCTCACCTTCGCCTTCGCCTTCACCGCCTCGATCGTCAGGGTCACTCAGAAAACGCCGCCGTGACCGTCACGATTTGTCAGTCAAAAAACGTAACCTCATTTGCAACGTGAGATCTCGCCGTCTCGATCAACATCCTCGCTACTTGCCGTCCCTTCTCCGTCAGAATATCGTCACTGTCAGAGTATCGTCACCGTCAGAAGGTCGTCACCGTCAGAAGGTCTTCACCGTCAGAACTTTCACAAGTCACACTTGTCACCGTCACAAGGCGTCAATCGTCACCGCAAGAGCTCCTCATTAGAATTTTCACCGTCAGATAACGCCGTCTCGATCGTCAGCCTCAGCACTCCTCGTCGTCCCAATCGTCGCAGTCACGGATCGCCTCTCAATAATGATCACCCTCGAATTTACTATCGTCCTTATAAAGCAGCAATCCGATTCTATTGGCGGAATTCCGAGCGTCGCTACCGACGTATACTTCAACGGCGGTACTAACGTCTCCAAGGCTCATGAACCGTCTCCGAATAGCAGTAATTTCTGGATGCTATTAGACAATTGACTGAATGACGAGCGTTGCTAATGCTACAATCGAGCTGCTCTGAGGTATACAGTAGTAGCGTAGTCATAGATAGCATACAGATAGGACTAAGATAACGTCTGCGGGTCTGTTAGCGGTCTGTGATGGAATGGAACACGACAGCGATGAATTGCTGACGAAACGATCTGAGAGTCCCGCGATCTGAAAGTCGAACAGAAGTGCACTGAATAGGTAGAGAAGAACAATCTTAACAAGATCTTGCGGCGACTACGATTAAGACATAACTAATGGTTGGTATTCAATAAATTTCGGGCGACAGCCATGGATTTCAGGGAAACCGAACGAGCTAACGTCTAGGAGTACGCGGGAGATGTGGTGATGACAGAATTCGGAAAGCTTAGCGATTGAGTTCATGGATAGTAGCACTGGTATGAGGAGTACATTGGAGCAATGCAGGATAGACAGAGCGTTTAAGAGTGGTGTAGAGAGATTCACAGACAGGTAAGAGAGGTGAGGCAAAGGGATTGAGTAGAGCGGAAGAAGCAACATGCTCGAGTACACCGAGGCCTCTGCTTTGGTGGAGGCCGCCGTATCATCGGCGCTTGGCGCCAGTTTCGTGAACCAGTGTGCCTTTCGCTTGCGGAAGAATAATTTCGCGACCAAATTAACTAGTTCTCGCGAGAGGAGTTACAGCATATGGGGATCAGACAGGAACATGTGTCACTGTTTGATCGAACGGTCGAGCGCAACTTTCAGCAGAATACTCGACAGTATGAGGCCCAACAGTAGCCTAGGCTAGTCATAATCAAACGAAAGAAAAGTCGATGTGAGTTACTGTAACGCATTCTGATTGGATCAACATATTGCTTTTATACAGCACACAGGCTCCAAAACAGACTCAACCTGTACATTTTAACTCAGTACGGCGGCCATGACTGTTTTGCAAATTATATTCGAGTACAAACCTTGCATTTCTTGTACCAGTATTAGCATCATTATTTCCACTTCTTGGCAGTCCTCTTGTGTTGTGCTTCCCATCTCTTCTGCAGATTCCGGCATTGACTGGCCTTGGAATGTTCTGAGACCAGGCAGCACCACCTGATTCCCACCTAGATGCTCCTTTACACGAGACAGGAGCTCACACACGCAGCAGCAGCCCCACCCATGCCATCCGCCTGTCTGAACAACCTCACCAGAGCGTGGTCGTCAAAATCCCTCGCGTGCTCTCGAAACACCACCAGCCCATCATTTCCCGCCCAGTTGCTTCCATCACTCAATCAGGACGACTCAAAGGCAGCACCAGCCTGTCATTTCTCATCCAGCTGCTCCATCACGTGAGTCAGCGCTGCCACCGGCAGCAGCAGCCCCACGCTCTCTGTGCCATCCGCCTGCCTGAATGTCCTCACCAGAGCATGGTCCTCAAACTCTCTTAGGTGCTCTCGACATAATTCCAGCCCATCATTTCACACCCAGCTGCTCCATCACGTGAGTCAGAGCCCCCACTGGCAGCAGCAGAACCATGCTCTCCGTGCCATCCGCCTGTCTGAACACCCTCACCAAAGCATGGTCCTCAAACTCCCTCAGCTGCATGGTACATCTTACCATGCACTTTAAGAACTGCTGTTATTTCCTACCCAGCTGCTCCATCACGTGAGTCAGAGCCGGGATCGGGAGCAGCAGCCCCACACTCTCAGTGCCATCCGCCTGCCTGAATGTTCTCACCAGAGCATGGTCCTCAAACTCCCTCAGATGTGCCCGCAGCGTTACCTCGCTGGTAACCAGAAAGCGCGTTCGGCAGAGGGAGTAAAGCTGGGCGAAGGGCAGGGCTGTAGAAAACAGACACAATGGCATAGGGAAAGAGTTGAGAAAGAGAGAAAGAGGATACTGATTACCTCACTGGTAACCGACACGACACAGGATGCAAGCATGTGCGCAATCAATGTATCATTGGTGCAACATATTTGCAAGAATGGGAAGAAATAGATCGAGTGAACATGTGGGACGGGAAAGGCGAAGGAGCAGGGAGAAAGGAGGGGCAGGGACAAAGGAGGGGCAGGGACAAAGGAGGGGCAGGGACAAAGGAGGGTCCAAGAGAAAGGGCACCTTGAGGCTGGTTCTTCTGGCCTGACCCCCCGCCTTCCTCCTCCCCATCCCCGTCCCCACCACCACCACCACCAGAACTGCCACCAGCAGACCCCCCTCCACTGCCTCGGCCTTTACTGCCACCAGCACTAGACAGAAACGGCTGTGCTATGAGGATGAAAATCTGGCAGGCGTTGGGGGGGAGACTGCGGAGGACCAGCAGGGCGGCCTGTGCTGCAGCAGTGGCTGAGTGCGCGTGGGAGAGGGTGGCGGGGGAGAAGGCGGAGGCCTCCTTGGTGTAGGCGCCACGTGTCACCACGTGATGGGTGGCGAAGTTGAAGAGGGAGAGGGTCTGACGGTCAAATACTGGAGATTTTTTGGGGTTGGGAACAAGGGGGGTATATGTGAAAGACAATGAGCACATGTTGTGGAAGAAACATGTGTGTTTATGAATGTGGATATGCACATGTGAAGGAGCATGGGAAGACCGGAGTGCATGACATAGGGCATGACATAGGGACACCCAGATTCCAACTCACATGCGGAGGAGAGGACGTGGTCAACTGAGGTGATGACAGCAATGGCAGGGCAGGCAGCAAGAACGGCGAGCAGAGAAATGCAGGCAGGCGATGCTCTCAAAGGGGGTGCGTCCAGATTGTGAACCACAATGCACAGCCACGGACTGGCATTCTCTCTGCTACAGCTGCTACAGCTGCTACAGCTGCTACAGCTGCTACAGCTGCCGTTCCCCTCAAGCTGCTCCTGCTTCTTCGTTTGCTGACGCTGTTTTGACACCTGGCGCTGCTTCCTCTGCAGCAGCTGCTGCTGCTGCTCGGTCACCAGATCGATGATCCACCGTGCCAGCTCAGCAGCGGATGCTGATGATGTGGCAGATCCTTTTCGGCCTTTGGTTGATGTGACAGGTTGACAAGACGAGGCGATTGCAGATGCCATCTGGACATGACATGTCACCAAACACGTGCAGCACATGCATTCGTGGACAGCACAGCATGCATAGTCAGACATGTATGCACGACCATGCATAAATTCATGAGTTCATGAGCATGCATTGCCATTCAAGCTGCTTACCAAAGCGCGCACATCACACACACGACAAGAGCACCAGGCAAAAATAAGACAAAGGAGCACCAAGGACACCGGGAATGCAAGCATGCATTAGCAAATGTATAGATGCATAATTACTGGTGGACTCGCAATTACCCGTGCAGGGGTGGCGTTGGCATCGGCGCCATTAATGGTGACGACTGTCTTGTCCGCTAAGCATTCCGATGCGAATGCGGTGAGCAGGGCGTGCTTGGAGCCAAGGCCATAGAACAGGAGGGAGAATCCGTCCCTGAAACGACACAATAAGGTGGGATAATCGAGTTTTGAGGCTTGAAACTGTCTTGTCCACTGGAGGCTTTGATGCTAATGCGGTGAGCAATGCGTGCTTGGAGACAAGGCCATAGGACGGGAGGGAGAATCCGTCCCTGAAACGACACAAGCCTATGGGATGGGACAATCATAGCCGTTCCTTGATGAGATCGTGCTTCTGTTGCTCCGCGGTTATGTACCAGACTATTGGACAAAACAATATCAGACGAGGGAATTACAGACACGACAAATTCCATCAAGGAAACCGAAATGGATCGCGGCGAAAATTCGTAGTGTGACCTTGCCTGATCATGATCCAAACGCTGGTATCGACCTTGCCCGGTATCACCATCAGCATCGTCATCATAAGACATAACGCGTGTGGATGAATGATTAAACGACTCTCGGTCCACGACGCGGACAAATTCACTCACTCACTCTAGCTGCTGTCTCCAAAGCGGGAACCGACCCCGCAGATCCTGGATGCTGTGAACCTCGATGGACGTCCGTTCCTCCTGATCATGAAGCGGAGCTGCTACTGCTGACTCAACGTCCATAACTCTTAGGCAGTGTAGCTCAGATCATAATGGTTTCAAATGTTTACTTCAAGGTGCAGAAGGTATAGCTCAACCACTGAATCAACGTCCATGATTTAGCGGTCGCGATAGCAATGACGGATCAGATCCAAGACAGCCTTTGCTATCTAATCCGATTCTAGTCACGCGTTGTCACCGCCATAGAAGCCTTCTAATCCAATTCTAGTCACCAACGAATCTAGACCAATGAAAGAAGAACTACCAGCAGCACACGAGAACCAAACGGCCTTCGGAATGAACGATTTCTAGACAGTAAGGACGCGTCAACTCCTGCTAAAATCGGCGATCGATCCTGCAAAATCGATCGGCCACCGCACTGAAATCCCGCATTTGCTTCCAATTTTTACTAGAACCTCCTCTAACCCAGGTAACATTCGATCCTGCGCAGGATCGATCACCAAAATTTGCAGGAGTTGACGCGTCCTAACGACTTGCAATGGCATCACCACTATGCCCTCTCGACTCGATGTGTTTATGATGAAAGCTGAGTGGCTGTCGGTCAACTGCTGTCATCATGAAACATCAGCGAGAAATTCAGAGTGACGGCTAGGCTGGAATGATACAGTTTTATGCTTCACCATTGAGCACCTCGGCACACGGTGGAGGCGAAAAGGCAAACATTATAGTATCCATGCCAAAAGGCATGATTGCTAATAGCAACCACACTTATGCCAGCTGCAGTTGCACAACACAAAACACGTATGGTTCAATAGCCTAAACTATAAAGATAAAGCACCAACTTCCCCTTGTCATTGCACACTTATCGGTGCCTTCACATCACTAGTAGGTTCAGGGGAAGCCGACGCAGCAAGTCTAGCTGCAGCCGTGACAGCAACAGATGCTGCTGCTGCGGCAGCAGTCACTGCCGAAGGCCGTTTCACCTCCAGTGCCAAATCCTTGGGACTTGTGTCAAAAAGCTGGAGAGTAGTTGTGGGTAAAGAACGGTCCTCAGCAAAACGCACAGCATCGCCAGCAGTAGTTGAAATGCTGCTTCCGTCTCCAGCAGCAGATGGAACACCAGCAGCAGTAGCACCACCAGCAGTAGCACCAGCACCAGTCGCGCTAGCAGCAACCCCACCAGCTGCAGCAGCACCACCAGCAGCAGCAGCACCAGCAGCAGCATCAGGCACAAGCGGCAGCTGGGGAAGGCTATTCTGGGCAGGTGTTACCTGCCCAGCAGATACATTCCAAGGGCCGGTAGCAGTAGCGACACCAGAAGGACCCACAGCACCACCAGGAGCAGGCACAGATGCAGACGCAGCGGCAGAGGAAGAGGCAGTGGGAGCAGTAGAAGCAGAGAAGGCTGCTTGCTGTGCTGCTGCTGCTGCAGCCGCGGCAGCAGCAGAGGAAGCAGACGGGAAGTGCGACGTGGTTCTAGGCCAGAGGAAGGAGGTGTAGGGGTAGCTGGAGGGGTAGCCGGTAGGGGGAGAGGACGAGAGGGGGGCGTAAGGGTAGGTGGAGGATGGAGAGGCAGGGAGATATGCTGATGGTACTGCTGCTGCAGCGCCCGCAGCACCCGCAGCAGCAGAAGCGGCAGCAACAGGAGCAGGCAATCCGGATCGGAAAGGGGAGAAAGCAGAGCCCCCACCAGCTGCTGCAGCCGCAGCGGCAGCAGCAGCAGCAGCAGCAGCACTGGCAGGACCAATCCCACAAGAAGCAGCAGCATTACCGCCACCCACAGCACCAGCACTACTAGGAAAGCCCATGCCACTCTCAAGTTTTGTCCTTTTCTCCACGTTGCTGCTGCCCCCCAGCAGCTTCGGACCGCCCCCATCCGCCCCTGCTCGCTCAGCAGCCTGGCTCATCCTGGCCATCCGTTGCGCCAACTCATGTCCAATCTGGACCGTTGCTTCATGCCCCATCTGCATCATCATCTCATGCCCAATCCTGTGCCGCGCAGCTGCTGCGTCTGCAAGCGCGCCGAGCCCTGCGCCCGCGCCCACCCCTGGCGCACCACCCATGCCCGTGTCCCCCCCCTGGCGCCCCATCGCCGCGGCGGCGGCTGCGGCCGCCGCGGAACTCCCCGCGCCTGCGGCGCCACCGGCGCACATAGACCAGTCGAGCGCCATTGCCCCACGCCCAACAGCGCGCGCGGCGGCGGCGGAGGCGGCGGAAGCGTTGGCGGAAGACGAGGGGAACAGATGCCACTGGGGGGCCTGCGAGTGTGGATGCGCGGAATAGCCATGCGCGGAATAGCCATGCGCGGAATAGCCATGCGCGGAGGGGAGATAATGCGCCGGGCCGAGATCGACCGGCGGAACGGCGGAAGACTCGGGGATGGAGGGCGGGTGAAGGGACGGCAGGGACATGGGACGCGTGAGCGGCGGAAATGCTGCGGAAAGTGGGCCGCCACGGGCAGCGGCCGCGGCGGAAGCGGCGGGAAGGGCGACATTATCGTAAGGGCTTCCGCTTTCGAGCATGTGAACTGCGGGGTACGACTGGCAACGGCTCAGATCGAGAAAACCGTGAGCGGACGCGGAAGGGGCGAAGGAATGCGGGGAAGGATGCGCGGAAGGGGAGGAGGCGGAGGCGAAGGGATGGGCGGAAGAAGAGTGCGGGTTGTAAGAGGGCGGGGGTAGGGTTTGCGCGGTGTTGGGGAGCTGGTACGGGCGGGAAAACGCGCGTGCGTGCGGAAGCGCCTGATGGAGTGCATGGTGGGAGAGCGATTGCGGGGAGACGAGCGCGGAGGCGGAGGGGGAAAGCGCGGAAATGGCGGCGGCGGAAGAGACGGCGTTGAGTCCGCCGGAAGCTCCGGAGGGGAGTAGCTTGGGATCGTCGCGGAGCGACGGGAGAGACGGCGTGCTCATGGATCGAGACATGACCGTTGCGCCCGCCGCTTCCTCCGCTAGCTGCGGCGTGGGGAAAAAGCGGGAGAGGATCGCATGGGGTTTGTTTCTCTGTCCTAAACAACAAGAGATTGATGGAAATAAGGCCTCCGCAGCCCACCTGTTCGACTTCGACAGCTGGCGCAGCGAGGGTTGTGAAAGCGAGGAGCATGTTCTAACAGTACACTCACTTCAAAACAACGAGCACACTCAATCACACCCGATCACGTACCACGTCTGTGCTTATATCGAAGAGGCTCGACCGCCGCTTGCGCTTGTTCAGGTTGCTCTGGCGGATGAAGTACTTCTGCGCGTGGCTCGCCACCTGCGTGGGCGTGCGCGTCGTCACGTAGTTGCGCGAGATCCCCCGCCAGTCGCCCTTCCCCAGCTTGCTCAGACCAATCAGAAACAGCCGATGCTCCTCCTCCGTCCACGCGATCCCCTTCTTCCGCTCCCTCGACGATGATGTTCCGCCCATGTGCCCCCCTCCCCCTCCGCCTCCGCCGCCTCCGATTCCTCCTCCGCCTCCGCCGCCTCCCCGTCCCCCGCCGTCAACCCTTCCGCCCACCCCTCCTCCCCGCCCGCTCATCGGCGCGTTCGCGACTTCACTTCCCGCGTGTTGCGGCGTACAATTCGAGCCCTCGCTGCGCGCCGCTACCGCCGCCTGTCGCGCTCGTTCCCCGCCGCAGCCGCCGGCGCTGCCAGCGGAAGACTCGGGGTCTGCTGCCGGCCGTCCTGCCGGTTGCTGTAGCGCGCCGCCACGGGAATCGCGGGCTTCCCGTTCCGCTTTTCCCCCTGAGCCCTCCGCGCGGGCCCCGTCCCCCTCCGCATCCTCCGCGTCCTCCGCGTCATCTTCAGCTGCACTATCCTCTTCCATACTGTTCCCTACGCTCCCCTCGCCCGCGCGGAACAGCGGAAGCCGCAAGCGCGCGGCTGCGCCTGAGGCGGCAAAATTGCGGCGGCGGCGGCTGAGATCCGCCAGCGCGCTCGTGCTTGCGCACTTGCGCATGCCATCCGGAGGGGAGGACGTGCGGAGCGGAATTGACGTAGGCGTCAGTTCTACCGGCCCGGCTGGCTGCGGAGGGGAATTCAACGGTGGCTGCGCCAAGCTAACACCGAATATACGGAAATTCTGAACGGGAGCTGCGCCATCCTCTTTTTCTTTGCTACGTTTTTCGCCATCATCGGAGGAAGGATCTGTAGAGACCATGACGGGGCGTGGGGGCTAAAGAGGGAGAAGGGAGCGGGAGCGGGTTAACTATCCGAGAAAGGGGCGTTGAGGGCTTTCGTGAAATACGAATCCTGTGGTGCTTGCGCCTGGGATGGACGACGGAACGCGTGTGTTTGACGGGCAGCAACGTGAGCTGGTCGACGTGAGGAAAGTGCAACGGTTATCCTAATTGTTCAAGGAGAGGCTTCATAGACGAGAGCGAGCTCAACAATCGTTGGCCACGGCGTTGTGCCGTAATCCCGCTGTTAGTGCTCCAAGGTTGGTGGCAATGAGCAAGCATTGGAAATCTCGACCCTGAATGTTGGCCACGAGAGAAGCAAGGAGCTGCAGACAACAGACTAGGATGGGATGGAAAACAAGTGTTGCTGCAGAAGGGGAGGATCGCCTCGCCGCACAGCTCACATGTGCTGCTGGATGCAACTGCCAGCCACACAGGAAGATATGACAAAACCCCCAAGGTGTTCCGTTTCGTGTGGTGCTGCGAATCGGGGATTGAAAAATCGGCCATTATCTCCGATACTCAAATTATGCCCGGAGCGTTTTTCGTTCGTACTCAACCGACAATTTCTGTTGTATTGCTCACATATACTGTTTCATTTTTTATAGGCACAAAACTGAAACAAAGTTGCCACTAACACCTCACCTGCACATACCCCTGCAAACAAAACAAGATATAAAATGAAACACTTAGATAACCTGAATACACTTTGGGAAAATCAAACATAAATACAGGAAGCTACCAAATATTTAAGGTTGATGCCTTCGCTTTTGCCTGCAGTCTTTTAATGAGTGTTAATATACTTATTGTTCTTTACGGAAGTTAAGCTCCGATCCAAGGGCGCGTATATATGGATTGAAAGATTTCATCTCAAATTTAAAACTGTTGAAGACTTTGTTGGATTTAGGATTCCGTGATTGGTTGGCGAACTACAAAATCTATGACGAGCTGGGGTAACTTTTTTGCTTCACCAATCACGGGCGAGCAAACCAGCCAAGTGTTAAACGTCAGGGTATAAGTGTAGAACGTTTGTAAATATGAGTCGCGAGTTTTAAGTTCACATCGAAAGATCGATACAATTTTTTGTAATTTAATGTGGTAACTGCGTTCAGTAATCGCGTTCTGTTTCTATCACATTTCAACAGTATTATTAGCGTAGAAAGTGTGATTAAAGAGCGAGAGCCAATCGGCGATGAGGAATACAGGTTGAGTATGAACGAAAAACGCTCCGGGCATAATTTGAGTATCGGAGATAATGGCCGATTGAAAAATGAAAAGGTAATTTCGTGGTGTGACAGTTTCTAGGAGGGGCATTGGGATTCAGTTTCTAGGAGCCCTCGCAACGCAATGCGCCTCGCGTGTCACACGTGGACGTCAAGAAGTGGTTCAGGCTGCACTTGTGCTCACGGAGTTTGTTGCCACGCGGCAGCTCCTCAAGCGGCAAGATTTCCGCCAAAATTGGAGGTTAGGAGGTGGAGCAGAAAAAGACAGACGCTGATTTTTTTGGCGCGCAGTATCCGGACGGTGGTCATGTGGCGGTCAAATTTGGGAGGTCTGGATGGATAATTCATGGTGATGCGGATGGCTGATGGTTTGGGCAGCTTCCAGCCCAAAAGAAACATGCAACCAACCAGTTGAGTCCGCATGTGTCTGCAGAACAGTCCGCACACATGTAACTTCGGATGAAATGAAAGAGGAAAAATGTTTGGGCAGGGGAATGCGGAACAAGACGCTGTAGTTCTCACACGAGTTGTTCTTGTTCTTGGTGGATGACGTGTGACGTGACGGATTGTGACAACTATGGATGTTGTGGTTGTGGCTGAGGATTCAGCCACACAAAACCAGAACCAGATCCGTCCACACATAACCGTTGTGCAAAATTAACCTGAGTTCTTCAGATGATTCACTACTTTCATCATTCTCTAACTTCGTTTGGATTGAAGTGGGGCCTCGGCCATTTCATGGTTTTCAAAGTTCGCACGGACTTTTTTTTTTTTTTTTTTTTTGGAGTTGCCTCTAGATTCAGTGTCTGTAGGTGGAAACGGTATTTGCTCTAATCAAGTTTCAGCCTTTGTAAACGGCGAGTCTGCGTATGTCTACAGTTACTACTGGTGAGGACTGATACTGATCTATTGGCGCTGTACATCATGGGCTTGGAGCGCGTGAATTTTCATTTGTCATCGTCGACTTGTCTGCGTATATAATAGCGGAGCATGCACGTCAGAAAGAATACTAATGGATATGAAGTGTAAAAATCTAGGGTGCGCGCATCCGTTCCGTTGTTTACGGAAAGATCCAGATTCCATGTGCAGAATTATGATGATCGGACGACGAGGCAGCAACTCCCTTCATGTCCGAAGACTTTGGAAGGCTAGCCAATTGTCCGTTATTGACACAATGAAAATCGTGGTCAATAAATCTCTGATGGACATTGCACAGCTGGAGGAGATACAGTGGTGCAAATATTCATTATAGAGTAATTGGAGTCGCCGACCACATTAGGTTCAAGCACAACCATACAACCATCATCATACACACTGCTCATATGCTCTTCTACGATCTCATTCACTTATAATATTATTCTACTGAGTTGAAAATACGCCTTGTCTAGGAACCATACGATTGCAATCTTGAAGAGTCATGGTAAGCCGAGATAAAATCAGGCCATGCACAGGAATCACCAGTCTTATTGAGAGTACGTATAATCGTATTTCCACAAGCTCTACACAAAAGAAAGATATCCGATTTCCGCGGATAGTTCTTCACTGAGTCACCTCCTCCGCCCCAATGCATCTACACCACCACCACTGTTATTCTCACGCCTTGTAATATTTGGTGGGAACAAACGGCATCTTCGTAATCACAGCATCATTCACCTTCCCCCTCACATTTACCTTCAGCTCCGTACCCGCCTTGTGCAGCCCATTCTTCACATACCCCATCGCAATATTCTTCTTCAAGCACGGGCTGAACCCTCCACTGGTCACCTCACCCACCACATTCCCCTCCTTATCCAAAATCTCTACGTGGCTCCTCGCAGGAGCTCCAGTAGAACCCCACTCGCCTCCTTGCAGGCCCATCCGCCAGCTGCTTCAAAATCACGTCAGCTCCAATGAACCCTCCCTCTGCCCGCCGCCTCTTCCCGATTGTCCACGCCAGCGCACCTTCAATCGGGGTAATTTCCTCTGTTAAATCGTTGCCGTAGAGGCAAAGTCCGGCCTCCAGGCGGAGAGAGTCACGGGCACCAAGCCCGGTGAGCCTCACCTTGCCTTCGCCCACCTCGAGAAGCTTCTTGGCAAGTGCCAGTGCGTTCTCATTAGGCACGGAGATCTCAAACCCATCCTCTCCAGTGTAGCTGAAAATCGGTGGAGGGGAAAAAAAACGAAGGAATATAAGACGTTCGATTATTGTAAGCGCACCAATATCAATTGGAGCGTTTTTCATGCGTTGTTTGAATTGAACCATAGCAGGATCTTCCGCATTGTGACGATGACTATCGCCGTGAAAGTCAAGCTGTTATTAGTTCACATATTTCCGTCTAGAAAGTTCATTCCAACAAAGGAAAACCAGACAGAAAATCAATTTCGTGTAAACGGCGCAGAGAAAGGGAGGACATGAAGAAACATACCCCGTTCGGGTGAGGAAGCAATCGTGGCCGTCGATCTTGAGCATGGTGAAATCGCTGAAAGACATCTTGGAGAGGCCCGTCGACACGAGAGGCTGCAGCGTGGACGCCGCCAGAGGGCCCTGCAGCGCCAGCAGCGCGCGGTCGTCATGAATCTGCCAGGAAACGTCCTTGCCCGCCGCCTTGTAGGCCTCCAGATGAGCTCCGATGTGGTCTGTGGGACATGGATGGAAAACAATGTTTGGAAGGGAAAGGGGAAGCGTATGAGACGGAGGTACGAGTAGCTAACATGGTTGAAAGCTGAACAGGGTGATGCGAATGGTGATGCGAATAGGGGTTGTTTGGAAAGTAACGAGCGACATTGCGACGTGTAAGGTGGAGGTACTTTAGTTTACTCTCTAAATGATCACTCACCCAAATCCTTCTCGCGGCAGCCAGCGTTGACGACGAGATAGATGTGCGAAGGGGTAACCCGAGTGATGACAGTGTCGTCGATGATTCCACCCTTCTGGTTCGTGAAAACCGACAGGGTGCCAGTGCCATCCTTGAGAGCAGCAATATCCCCAACCACGAGCGTCTCGAGGAACGGAATCACATCCTTGCCCTTCAGACTAAGACCGCACATGTGGGAGACGTCGAACAGGCTTCCGTTTGTCCGGCAGTTGATGGTGGAATCGATAATGCTGTCCTTGTACTGGATCGGCATGCTGTAGCCGGCGAAGGGGACCATTTTCCCGCCTTCCGCCACGTGAAAATCGTACAACGGGGTGCGTTTCAGGTTCTCATCACTGGCAAATCCTCGGTGGAGGTTTTGAGGGATGATTCCAGCAGCAGGAGTCAGGGAGGCTCCTAGGGGTGCTGGAACGCCAGCTGAGGCTGCTGATTGCCTGGCCACTGCGGCGGCCAGAACACGGAGGGCTCCTTTACGCATCATGGCTGACAGTTTTGTTCACTGCTGCACGGGTGCACTCAGCGGAAAACGTGCAACACCACGAGCCTAGAACGTAATGAAACTATATCCGCACGCACAAGCAGCTAGGCCTCCACAAGGCGTCCTGAAAGAAAATGCAATGGTGAATGCCGTACTGGATTAGGAGACTCGAATAGAAGGGATGTGTGGAATTCCCTTTGGTTCAATTTCATAATCCATGGCTCCTGCTTGGCGTGGGAGTGTTGCTTGCTGAATTCTGAATCCAGTCATCCAGACATTTGCTGACGTCAGGTGCTCATCCGCAAGGCCAGGAGGGAGATCCCAAGGCTGACGAGGACGATTGACGTGGAAGGGTGAGAGGGGAAGGAAACGTGTGGTGGCTGTGACACACATATCGCGAGTCCTGATTGGTTCAGGCATCTTGAAAAGGGTCATGGTGCTACTGAACTGCCTAGTGAAAAGGAAACCGCGAGTCTAAAAATGCTGTCCCACGAATCAACGACGGGAGATGAATTTGATCGGACTATGGCGGGCAGGAGAACCTGAAAAAGAAGGGAAATGGTGCACGCACTCACTTTCTGCGGACGTGTATCCATCGTGGACGAACTCCAGGTGGCATCGTCGAATTATGGGAGATGCACCCCCCCCAAGCACACGCGAACACACAAGTACAGTCTACAGTGCTCCTATGTTGAAGTACTACCGTACAACAAAAATCATCTACACCTTTCTACTTGGGTTGGGTGGTGTTCAATGCCATGTAAACGCGATAAGCAATCCAACCACAGTTGGCACAATCACTGACAAACCATACACCCCTTGCAGCAAGCATTCAATTTCAGACTCACTGCAGAGCTACCGATACTGCACCATTTCAATGTAAGTCAGCTATGTTATTAGAGCGGCTATGAGGATGGGATTTTAGTGTAAGCGCGCGAGATGGTGAGGCGTCAGTGTATCCTGGTAGCACCATTGCTAGGAGAGGGGTCACCGTGGCAACGAGGTCCCACTTTCCCTGAAGAAAAAAGGGGATTGTAGCAGACAATACAAGGAATCGGTCGAATGAGAAGTGTAGAGTAATGCATGCCATGCCAGGCAAGCAGGCTAGACGTTCACAACAGCTTTGTAACAGGGTGAAGCAGCACAGCATTGCAGCATTCTGACTAAATGGCTGACTCACAGAAGCAGAGTTGATGGTGGCGCCACCTGTGGACTTCAGGACGGCAATTGTTGTCTCGACATCGCTCAGCCTTTGGAGCACCATGTCTCTCTCCCTCTCCTTGTCCTCTCTTGCTTGGCAGCTGGCAAGAATAGCCTGCGTAAGGAAGGAAAGGTGGGAGACACAAAGGGGGGGGGGGGGGGGGGGGCGGGAGCCATTTATTATACTCGACTAAAAAAAAATCTGCTGCCAGCCAGCACGAATAGGCCGTGGAGAAGGAAGGGCGGTGGTGGATACAAGGAAGGCGTGGGAAAAGGAGGGGGAGGGGGAGCACATTGACAAGCGTTGACCCACCTGGTCAAGTGCTTCGGCTTGCTTCCAAGCATCTCTAACGGCTGTGAGAAGAACATCTCGAGACATCTGCACAGATTCCTGCTCCTCCCCATCCCCCCCTGCGTAGATTGCTCCTCCTCAAGCTCCCCTAACCTCTCCGGCTCATTCTCTTTCACAACCACACCGTCTCCCTCCCCCCCCTCCCCCACCCTCTTTGGTCGAATCTCTATCCTATCCACATCCCCCCTCTCCTCCTGCCCCTCTCCCCTCCTCGCCCCCTCCTTTTCCCCAACCACACCACCTCCCTCCTCCTCCCCTCCCCCGAGCACCTCAGTATCTCCACCCAAGGCATCAGCATTGACCGAGTCCTCTCTGAATAGAACAAGACTGGCCTCTAACCCACCCACCCTCTCCTCTACATCTGTTTTCTCAATTGACAGAGGTGACTTTTGAGTCGACTCAAAAGTCTCTCTGAATAAAACAAGAGTGGCTTCTAACCCAGCCACCCTCTCCTCTACATCTGTTTTCTCCATCGTCAGCCGCCTCACCGTCCTCCCTTCCACGCTAGCTTCTTCCCTAAGCACCTCGGCTGTAGCCCTCAGGGCTTCAGCCTGTAGCTCCAGCACGCATAGCTCTACTGACCGCTCCCGAGCCTTCCGAACCTGCTCCCGAGCTAGCTTCCGAGCCTGCTCCCAAGCTGGCTTCCGAGCCTGCTTCCGCGCCTTCTCTGGATCCTGCTCCCGAGCCTCATGCCAAGCCTTGCCGACACCGCCGCTACTGTTGCCACTGCTGCCGCTGCTGTCAGTGGTATTGCGGTTACCCAGTGATAATCTCCCACTGCTATTTCTGCTACTGAGATCTAGAAGCTCCGTCCCTTCCGCTGCAATGCTGCCTGCTGCGCCCACTGTTGCTGCTGAGGCTGGTGTTGCTGCAACTGCGGCTGTGGCTGCTGCGGCTGCAAGAGGCTGGAACAGCCGACTGAAGGAGAGCACTGAGAGCAGACGAGAGCCAGTAGAGACACCAGAAGAGGCGGATGCAGGGGCAGCGGCAGGGGCACTCTCAGCAGCAGAGGCACCTGATGGAGAAGTCGTAGAGGCCCCAGCAACATCAGTGCCAGCAGCAACATCAGAGCCAGCAGCAGCAGCGGCAGCAGCAGCAGCGGCAGCAGCACACTGCTGGATATTTCCCCGCTGCTTCTACTTCTGCTGCTGCCGCAAGAGCTGCTGCTGCTGCAGTCTTGTCTGTCGCCGCCACCCTTGCCGCCTCTGCTTTTGCAACACAATCTTCCAGCCGATTCACCCCAACCAGCGATAGCTGCAGCATCACATGCACAAAGCCACCGCAGTGCACCGCTCTCCACACCTTGCTCTGACCTCCGCAGTACTCAAACCCCTCCTCTCCCCCCATTCCAGTCGAGACCGCATGGGACGAGGGAGAGAGGGGAAAGGCGGCAGAGGGGACGGAAGAGGAGTGGGGCAGCGAGGCGGTATTGATGCCTGTGAAGCAGCGCCGACGCAGGGGAGGGCGAGCACCAAACCTTGCCGTGGTTTGCTCTGAGCCGGTTTTCTCTGAGCCGGTTTTCTCTGAGCCGGTTTTCTCTGAGCTGGTTGCTCCTGCTGCTGCTGCTGTTGTTGTTGTTGTTGTTGCTGCGAGGCCACTCGTTTGTCGCTGGCCCATGTAAGCCGCCCTGCTTGCTTGCCTGGGGAACGAGGTTCGTCCTCTAGTTCCCGGGATATCCGCACCTGAGGCGGCATCAGCAGTGGTAGTTTTATCAGGAGTAGCAGCATCAGCATCAGCAGCAGCAGCAGCAGCAGCAGCCCCAGCAGCACTCTCCATCTGCTGGTGGTGATGGCGTAGCTGCTGTTGCAGCAGCAGGCACAGCGGTGACACCTCAGTACCATCCCCTGTTGTCTCTTCCACTATGGACGGATTGTCACTCTTGCCAGATGTCACCTGCACTGCCTGCACTGCCTGCACTGCCTGCACTGCCTCCACTGCCTCTGCCAATGCTACTGCTCGGGAGAACCCTGAGCCTGCTGCTTGGGAGAATACTGAGCCTTTAGCCATATAGCCAGGGGAGGCCAAAGGGGTGGTTCCCAGAGGGGTGTTTGAGAGGCTGCTGCTGTTGCGGAGGACGAATGTGGCGGATCGGATCCGAGCCAGCATGTCCAGCTTCGGCGCTGCCGAGCCTACCCGCCTGGGATGGTGAGAACTGGGGTTGTGATCTTGGTCGGCAGAGTAAGCAGCGGCAGAGAGGGATTGAGAGGTCGGGAAAGCGGCCATGTGCGGTGCTGGTTCAGAGCTTGCGTGAGTGGTTGAGCGCGGTGCTCGGTGAGATGCGGCAGGTGAGGAGGTTTGGTGAGGCATCGTAAGGTGATCTGGGGAGGTAGATGCTTCTCTGGGTAGTTTCAAGTCGAAGCCAGAGAAGTCTGCCGTGCTTGCTGATGGGTCAGTGTCAGATGCAACACCACCTATGCTTGCTGCACCCTTGCCGACTGTACCACCACCTTCACGTTCACTGGCCTGCGCTTTGAATGAGAGTGATCGAACGGAGGAAGAGGCCAAATCCGCAGCTTCCACCTTGAATGATCCGTTGTGATTCAGAGTGCCAGTCACTCCTTCAGACACCCCTGCTCCTGCTGCTTCTCTCACTGCAGCTGCTGCAGCGGCAGCAGCTGCCACGTCAGCCTCGCTCGCCTCCATCGCCAGCTCACGCTCCACCTCTGCCAGCTGGCGCAGCGCCTCCTGCCGCGCCGCCCACTCCCGCTGCGCCATCTCAGCAGCCTCTGCTGCGATCTCCTGCTCTGTTTCCAGCTCTTGGGTCAGATACTCCACCTCCTCCTCCAGTCGCTGCCTCTCCTCCTCCGCTTGCTTCTTTTCCTCCTCCAGTCGCTGCCTCTCCTCCTCCGCTTGCTTCTTTTCCTCCTCCAGTCGCTGCCTCTCCTCCTCCGCTTGCTTCTTTTCCTCCTCCAGTCGCTGCCTCTCCTCCTCCGCTTGCTTCTTTTCCTCCTCCAGTCGCTGCCTCTCCTCCTCCGCTTGCTTCTTTTCCTCCTCCAGTCGCTGCCTCTCCTCCTCCGCTTGCTTCTTTTCCTCCTCCAGTCGCTGCCTCTCCTCCTCCCATTGCCTCTTCTCCTCATCTGCTCGCTCCTTCTCCTCCTCAGCCTGCCGCTTCTCGTCTTCAACTCGCGATTTCTCCTCCTCCAGCTGCCTCTTCTCCTTCTGTAACTGCTCTTTCTCCGCCTCTACCCGTGCCGTTGCTCGTTCCAAACGCTCCTTCTGCTCCACCAGCTGCCGCATCTCTGCTTCTGCTCGCCGCCCCTCCCCCTGCACCCGCGCTTTCTCGCTCTCCAGAGCCGCTCTCCCCTCCTCCAGCTCGCGGATTCGCCTCTCTCTCTCCTCCAACTCACCCTCTCGTTTTGCCTGGAGAGGGAGAAGATCCGTTGCTGCCCCTGCTGCTGCCTCTGCTGGCCCAGCTAGCCCTGCCGCCGCGTAGGCATTTCCTGTAACTCTGCTGCCTCCACTCTCCTCATCAATCCCACCATTTTCTCTTCCTCTTCTCCCATTCATTCCCTCCGCTTCCCTCCCCACCTCCTCCCCCCATCCCTTCTCCTTCTCCTTCTCCCTCTCTCGCTCCTTCCCCTCCTCCCGCTCCGCCACCACAAGGGGGGACTCCCCACTCCTGGTCCTCCTAAGCTCCCCAGCAGGAACCTCGAACCCTCCACCCCTGTGACTAGGTAAATCCCCTGCTCTGGGCGTCAGTGCCTTTCTTTCCTTCCTCTCTTTCTTCTCTTTCCTCTCCTTTCTCTCCTCTCCCTCCTTCCTCTCCTTCCTCTCCTTCCTCTCCTTCCTCTCTCTTTTCTCCCTCTTCTCCGTCTCCTCCTCCCCTTCCGCATGAGATCCATCGTTTCCCACGCTCCCCTTTCCATCTTCTTTTCCGTGAATTCTCTCCTTCTGCTCCTCCCGGTGCTTTCCCTCCGACCCTTCATTTCCTTCACTCCCTTCCTTCCGCTCTTTTCGCTCTTTCCGCTCCTTGCGGTGCGTTCGACCTGCATTGTCGCTGCTCGCGCTGCTGTTGCAACCATCCGTCACGTCCCTGGGAGGGGAGTCCTCCTGGGAATGGCAGACAGGAAAGGGGGGAGGGAGGGGAAGGGATGTTCCAAGTTGACTTTTTGTTATTCTGCTCGCGATCCTGTTGTAAGGATCCGTCACATCCGCGGGAGGTAAGGGCGCCTGCGAAATGTTGGAAATGGCGGGCAGGGAGAGTTTTTTTCATCATTATTGTCCTATTAATCTTATTTATTAGCTAAGTCATTCGATTTGGTTATTTTCCCGGGATGGATTTGGGTGACAGTTAGTTGGGTTACCCGGAAAAGAAAAGAAATAAACAAAAAAAAAGAGAATACGACGAAAACGAGTGGAAAAAGAGCATAAGCATGAGGGCTATAAGCTTGTGAAAATGGTATCGAATGCGGAGAGCTAGAACGCGTTGGATGCATAACATTCATGAAGCCCAAAACGGTGGCTCGGAGCAAGTCAAAACACAAAACGCGAATTCAAAGCTGAATGCACTGAAATGCGTCAAATGCGTACCATTTTCAGGGATGTCGATGCTGTGACGGAGTCAGTTTCCGAGGCGCCTCAGAATAGGTAACAGACAATGCAGCGAACCAGACACGCTGAGTGCGTACTATTTTTATATACGGTGCTACCGTGGTGGTTTCTAAGTTTCTTATAAGCCGGGACGTCGGATTGGTCCTTGCATTTCCGAAGAGACAGTTGGAGAAGAATGAAACTGACTGGCAACCATTGTAACGGATCCACTAGTTAAAAGGGTATTTACCCATATAAAGATAAGTTCTAACACAAACAGAGAGTAGCAGCTCCTGGAAATCACTAAGTCTGGAGAGTGCTAGGAGATGCAGTAACAAACTGTGGAAGGTGAGTTGAGGAGAAAAGCAATCCTATTTCCCAATTGATTTGTTGGGAGTAGGAAATGAGGAATGAGCCAAGAGGCTTCAGACCCCTTCCCTAGACCCCCTTGGGGTGCAGCCACCTTCCCCATGGCAAGGAAGGGTGCACCACCATGGGCCTTGCCCATGTGGCAAAGGTTGATCCTTTTTACCCAATGACATGGCACAAACAAAGGAATAAAATGCTGTGTATGCAATATGTTATCCATACCTGTCATGTTTTGACTGGTTGCAATTCCAACGCAAGAGTTGAGTTGGACTTAGAATGTTTGTGATTGGTTGTAACTCCAACCAGCGGCGGGAAACTTCTCGACTCACTTTGTATAAAAGTGTTCTGATTGGTTGGCTTGCCAACCAGTTCGTTTCCCCGCTTTTCAACCAGTTCATTTCCGTTTTCTCTTCCCAACCCAGGTTCAATGTATCGAGACCTTGGGTTGGTGGGATTGGATATGTTACAACCATGATGATGCCAAACTGCTCGATTTCTTCCGTTCCTTTTCCACCTCTTATCAGTCTAATGATTCGCCGCTAGATGCTTGTACCAGGAGTATCAGAAAGCAAAGCGTCTAAGCTAACCGAGCGATGGAACTGGTGATGCTGCTCGGCAAAATCAAGGCTTATTAGTGATTTTCGTGGGCGAACAGATTTCTGTGAGTGAGAGCACAAGTCAAGTGGGGGGGTCGGGACTCGGGAGTCGAGAGACCATCAAAACCCAAGAGAGAAGGGTTGACCCCCTGAAGAAGGGTGCAGGCGACGCATGAAAGGCGAGGCGGACATTTTGGCGCTATTAGACGAAACAGATGTTGTTACACGAGCGAAGGGCATTGAGGCGTGGCGAGAGCGTTGATAGCATGGAATAGTCAACCACCAGCTTGCAGCATTTGTCTCTTCGCAAATTGTCGTTACCTGCGACGCTTTCGAATCCCTCCTTGACGAACGGACACGTTTAGCGAATTGGCAGCTTGAGGTCCTCCTGTTACAGTTCTTGGAGGGCTGGCAGTGCTCGTTACGAAGTGGACCTGGTAAACGAAGGACGCAAAATCTCCCAGGGCGCTTGCGCTTACACATGCAGAAGTGCGCCTACTTCCGTATATCTAGTACCAAAGATACCGTCATACCCCGGATAGTAGCGCAGATGCGCTTATAATAAAATCTTGATTTTATTTGGGTGCGCTTATAATCGAGTAACGGCCATAAGCGCCGGCGCCTTTATAATGGCAAAAATGAAATTTGTTTGTAAGGGTACCAAAATGAAGCTTGCAATAAGGCGAACACAACGATGTGCCGTTCACGTGGGGTCATGCATGGAATCCTCGCGCTATTCGCCGCGATTCGATTCCCCACCGCACACTTCACGTCCCAGTGCAGCGCACCTGCCAGCGCTGACACAAAAGCTGTCGTGCGGCCCAATCGGGTTGTCATGCGCGGCCAGGCAGGACAACTCATCCGAACCCTCTCGAAGGGTGTGGAATATGCCCTGCCAGCACAGCACGTCTGGTGCCATGAACCCTCCTCTGCGGGTTCAGGCAGGGTGATTTTCGTCTTTCATTGATGAGGACCCCGAGGCGCTTTCCTGAAGGGGTCCTCTTCAATCGTTCATTTCTTCATTCATGCTTTGCGTTTCCCATTCACTTTCTTGTTCACGCCCGCCTGGCTGCGGAAGCCATGGCGGAATTCACAGGCACTCATTTCCTTTTCAAGAAAAAACCTAGGCCCGCTTACACAGTTGACGCTGACGGATGGTACACACGTATCCCACCAGAACCACCATCGCCACCACAGCCTCCTGCTCCTCCTGCGCCACCTGCTCCTCCTGCGCCACCTGCTCCTCCCGCTCCTCCCGCTCCTCCTGCTCCTCCGTATCAGGCGTTCCCACAACCGCCTGGGAATCATCCCGTGCTTACGCTCTTGCTCCCGTCCACCTTCGACGAGTACCTGTCTGAACCGGACAATAACAAGGGTCCAGACGTGTATGTACGGGCTCCGGCACCTGCACCAAGATGGGGCGCGCCCGAAGAATGTCGATGTCGTGAAGCCAGCTGACTCGTGAAGTCGATGTCGATGACGACATCATCGCTGACGGCTTCTTTGGCAACAACTGCCAGGAGCCCGAGTCTGACGAGGAGGAGTAGGTAGCTAGGCTGTAGTCGGACTTGAGTAGCTGGTTCAACCTGAGTAGGCTGTTGTGTATGAACCTTGAAATTGATAGGGTGAAACAACTCTTGTTAGGAATTGTTTAAAAAATGTAATGTTCTGTGAAATTAGATTGATAAGTAGATAACAGACTTTGCACATGCGCTTATAATAAGTTCAGACCTGAAAAGGGGTGCGCTTCTAATCGAGGATCCTCTATAAGCGCCATGCTCCAGATAGAAGCGCCGGCGCCTTTAATCGGACGGCGCTTATATCCGGGGCCATACGGTACTCATTTTCATAAACTAGCCTTGCACATGAACCCACTAAATTTGCATGTTTTGTTGAGCACACCTCAGATTATATCCAAGTGACTAAGGGTACATTCTTGGCTCGTGTCTGACATCAGGTCATCGGCGAAGTGGAGGCTCGGAAGACCCGAAGTGGCTCGAAATAGGGGCAAATCAGCATTCAGAAGGGACAAATCAGAGACTAAGGGCCGATGACCTGATGTCAGACACGAGCTAGGAATTTACCCTAAGGGTAAAACAAGAAATCGGATCTACTGAGGCAAAGTGGTACCCTAATGCCAGACAATATATCCTACGACTTGTGCAAATGGTTGCAAAGCGTATTGGCAAGAATTTGAACATGAAGCTTCAAGCACAGGCCGACATAGTGCGCTCCATCCCCTCTAAAGACTTGGTCGTATCTGTCCTTAGTCGTCTGGTAGAGATCCATCATGGTGTAGCCCTGTTGTGCCATGCGCCTGAACGCATACGCTTGGTAGAGCTCGTGGAATGTGCGCACTGTGAAATAATCCTGCCCTACAACTTTCCCTGAACAGCGAAAGAAGTGGACAAAAAGAGGAGAAGCATGTGAGCCCGATGCAAGCACTGGTCAGAGAAAACCAAGGCACAATGCAAAATTTACTGGAAAGACTAAGACTTCAACTTCATTCTAGCATGCGCCTCAAGTCTATACCTGACCATATGCAGAGCACCTCAAGCCCCACCTGGCCAGATGTAATGGGCCTTCCACCAGACCAGGCGGCCGCGGGTGAAGGTGCCATCGAGAAGTGGATGGAATCACCTACCTTAGGAAGAATAAAATAAAAACAATTATACGAGCCCCACCTGGCCAGATGTAATGGGCCTTCCACCAGACCAGGCGGCCGCAGGTGAAGGTGCCATCAAGAAGTGGATTGAATCACATACCTTAGGAAAAATAAAATAAAAACAATATTACGAGCCCCACCTGGCCAGATGTAGTGCGCCTTCCACCACACGAGCCGGCCGCGGGTGAAGGTGCTATTGAGCAGCGCAATGGCCTCCTCCGTGTCGCGCTTGAACGTGCGCAAGTCCAGGTCCGGTGGGGGGCGCCTGGTCCACCCGATGACCTCGTGTGCTCCGATGCTCATCACCATGGTGTCTGGCTGCTTTACGTTAGGGTCTCGAAAAGCTTCTAGAAAGTCGTTGTTCAGGTCCCTCTCTGGAGGCACCCCGGCCTGATGGGGGGAGAATGGGAGCGAGGGAGAGAATGGGAGGAAGAATAGGGGGAGGAAGGAATTAAAAAAAAAAAAAAAGTTTATGTGCTCGTGCTGCATACTCATGCTGTATTCTTCGAAGCTCACCACTGTGTTGCATGCGCAAGTGCCTGCCACTGCCTGCCAAGCCTTGACCATCAATCGCAAGACGAGTCTCAGTGGCGACCCAATCCTGACTCACAATGGGGTGGCGTTGGTGGGCCATCTTCCCTCGGAATAAGGAAGTGATTGTGGGCAGCGTTGAGTTCTCATCCCCATCCCCTGTGTCCATCAGGGCCGTGCGGTTCTTGTCCGCGTCCCACGCCCTCCGCTGCACTCCCTCACTCACGAACCCCACCCACGCTCTCTGCACTGCTCTGTATGATTGGGAAACTCACGATTGGGTGCCGCTGGTGTGCCATCTTCCCTCTAAACAGGTATGTGATTCTGGGCAGCGGCGAGTTCTCATCCCCATTGCCCGTATCCATGAGGGCCGTGTGGTTCTTGTCTGTGTCCCACGCCCGCCGCTGCACTCCCTCCCAAACACTGGACTCACGTTCCCCAACTCACAATTGGGTGCCGCTGGTGTGCCATTTTCCCCCTAAACAGATAAGTAATCCTCGGCAGCGGCGAGTTCTCATCCCCATCGCCCGTATCCATGAGGGCCGTGCGGTTCTTGTCTGCGTCCCACGCCCGCCGCTGCACACCTGCGAGGCGGGAGAACTCGGCCGCGAGGTGGCGAGTGGTGGAGTCCCCAAAGAAGTGCACCCACTTGTAGCGCAGGCATGCCCGCACCTCCTTCTTGCTGTACTCCCTGTTAGTGTGTGTGTGGGGGGAGAGGAATAGATGGAGGAGGAGGAAGGAGATGCTATGAGTCGCAATAGAACTCGGCTGCGAGGTGGCGAGGCGAGTGGTGGAGTCACCAAAGAAATGCACCCACTTGTAGCGCAGGCATGCCCGCACCTCCTTCTTGCTGTACTCCCTGTTAGTGTGTATGTGGGGGGAGAGGAATAGATGAAGGAGGAGGAAGGAGATGCTATGAGTCGCAATAGAACTCGGCTGCGAGGTGGCGAGGCGAGTGGTGGAGTCACCAAAGAAATGCACCCACTTGTGGCGCAGGCACGCCCGCACCTCCTTCTTGCTGTACTCCCTGAATGTTTGGGGAAGGGCAAGGCAAAGCAATGCTCACGAGGTGCCCTGCGAGGCGGGAGAACTCGGCCGCGAGGTGGCGCGTGGTGGAGTCGCCGAAAAAGTGCACCCAATTGTGGCGCAGGCATGCCCGCACCTCCTTCTTGCTGTATTCGCTTGTGAGATGGGGGGGAAGGAGAGAAGCGGGAAAGATCACCAGTGGCCAACCTGTAACAGCAAACAAACTCTAGAAAACGGACTGATGCTGACACATCAATAGCGGAAGGAAGGAGTAAGGCTCCCACGTGCTGTAGTCCTTCCATTACTCGGTACATTTGCAACATTAGGACTCCCAGCTGTAAGGGTTGACACACCTGTAGCGGCACGAGTACGGCTCCCACATGCTGTAGTCCTTCCATTACTCGGTACATTTGCAACATTAGGACTCCCAGCTGTAAGGGTTGACACACCTGTAGCGGCACGAGTACGGCTCCCACGTGCTGTAGTCCTTCCAGTACCCCGCAGCCGTGCCATCCCGACATAACGGCCGCTTCCTCTCGCTCTCCTCCTGCTCCTTCACCAACCGTCGCCTCTCCCCCACCGACTCTGCTGCTAGGATAGCATGTAAGGGCGACACCCGCTTGCACACACTCTCCCCTTCCCTTGCCCCCTTGCCCGCCTTGCCCTTCCCCCCCCAGCCCCCCCACTGCAGCAGAGACCTCCCCCCACCACCTCGTCCCCCCTCTGCTTCCCCTTCCACTGAGCCAACTTCTTGCCCCTCCCCGCCTTCCACCTGTTTTTGAGACGTCTCAAAAACTTGCCCCTCCCCGCCTTCCACCTGCCCTAATTGCACCTCCTCTCCCCCCCACTGTGCTGTATCATCATCCGATCCTTGCATATCCTCCCCATTCCACCCCAATAAACGCCTTCTTCCTGCCCCCACCCCCACCTCCTCCCCTCCCTCCCCCTCCTCCACCCTATCGTCACCCGGCCCTTCCAAATCCTCCCCACTCCAAGCCAATAAACTCCTCCTTGTTGCTCCTCTCTCCCCGACCTCCCCCTCCCCCTCCACTCTGTCATCGCTCGGTCCTTCCAGGTCCTCCTCGTCATCCACCTCAGCAGGGGACAGCCTCCTTTGGCACGTAGTGGGGAAGGCGTTGACTCGACAGGGCTTACCTGTGAGGTTGCGAGGGAAGAAAACGGAGGAGAGGCAAGGGAGATGCGACCAGGGAGAAGGGGGAGGCGAGAGGGGAGAGGGAATTGGAAGAGAAGATTCACATACATACTTACATACTTACCCAGGAGCACTATAGTGGGATCCCAAGAGTACCACAGAGGAGATTCACATAGCACCAAGCACCTAAATGGGAGTGCATGCACGCACGTACCCACGAGCACGATGGTGGAGTTGCAGGGGCGACAGGGCTGGCACGCGTCCTGCACCTTGTCCTGCACCCACTTGCCCACGCGCTTGGCCATAGGCTCTATCATCTCCTTCAGACGAGGGGCGTCCTGGCAGTGAGTGGAGGAGGGGAGGGAGAAGAGGTGTGCTTTGTGGCACTCTGTCCTGCTCTCCATGTCTGCACCCACTCGCCCACGCGCTTGGCCATGGGCTCTATCATCTCCTTCAGACGAGGGGCGTCCTGGCAGTGAGTGGAGGAGGGGAGGGAGAAGAGGTGTGCTTTGTGGCACTCTGTCCTGCTCTCCATGTCTGCACCCACTCGCCCACGCGCTTGGCCATGGGCTCTATCATCTCCTTCAGACGAGGGGCGTCCTGGCAGTGAGTGGAGGAGGGGAGGGAGAAGAGGTGTGCTTTGTGGCACTCTGTCCTGCTCTCCATGTCTGCACCCACTCGCCCACGCGCTTGGCCATGGGCTCTATCATCTCCTTCAGACGAGGGGCGTCCTAGTTGGGGTGGGTGGCTCAATAGGGGAACGTTGTGTCGGAGGGAGGTGTGCTATCAATATCAATCCCAGTGGGCGAATGAATCCCAGTGGGCGAATGAATCCCAGTGGGCGAATGAATCCCAGTGGGCGAATGAATCCCAGTGGGCGAATGAATCCCAGTGGGCGAATGAATCCCAGTGGGCGAATGAATCCCAGTGGGCGAATGAATCCCAGTGGGCGAATGAATCCCAGTGGGCGAATGAATCCCAGTGGGCGAATGAATCCCAGTGGGCGAATGAATCCCAGTGGGCGAATGAATCCCAGTGGGCGAATGAATCCCAGTGGGCGAATGAATCCCAGTGGGCGAATGAATCCCAGTGGGCGAATGAATCCCAGTGGGCGAATGAATCCCAGTGGGCGAATGAATCCCAGTGGGCGAATGAATCCCAGTGGGCGAATGAATCCCAGTGGGCGAATGAATCTCAGTGGGCGAATGAATCCCAGTGGGCGAATGAATCCCAGTGGGCCAATGAATCCCCGTGGGCGAATGAATCTCCGTGGGCGAATGAATCCCAGTGGGCGAATGAATCCCAGTGGGCGAATGAATCCCAGTGGGCGAATGAATCCCAGTGGGCGAATGAATCCCAGTGGGCGAATGAATCCCAGTGGGCGAATGAATCCCAGTGGGCGAATGAATCCCAGTGGGCGAATGAATCCCAGTGGGCGAATGAATCCCAGTGGGCGAATGAATCCCAGTGGGCGAATGAATCCCAGTGGGCGAATGAATCCCCGTGGGCGAATGAATCCCAGTGGGCGAATGAATCCCAGTGGGCGAATGAATCCCAGTGGGCGAATGAATCCCAGTGGGCGAATGAATCCCAGTGGGCGAATGAATCCCAGTGGGCGAATGAATCCCAGTGGGCGAATGAATCCCAGTGGGCGAATGAATCCCAGTGGGCGAATGAATCCCAGTGGGCGAATGAATCCCAGTGGGCGAATGAATCCCAGTGGGCGAATGAATCCCAGTGGGCGAATGAATCCCAGTGGGCGAATGAATCCCAGTGGGCGAATGAATTCCAGTGGGCGATTGAATCCCAGTGGGCGAATGAATCCCAGTGGGCGAATGAATCCCAGTGGGCGAATGAATCCCAGTGGGCGAATGAATCCCAGTGGGCGAATGAATCCCAGTGGGCGAATGAATCCCAGTGGGCGAATGAATCCCAGTGGGCGAATGAATCCCAGTGGGCGAATGAATCCCAGTGGGCGAATGAATCCCAGTGGGCGAATGAATCCCAGTGGGCGAATGAATCCCAGTGGGCGAATGAATCCCAGTGGGTGAATGAATCCCAGTGGGCGAATGAATCCCAGTGGGCGAATGAATCCCAGTGGGCGAATGAATTCCAGTGGGCGAATGAATCCCAGTGGGCGAATGAATCCCAGTGGGCGAATGAATTCCAGTGGGCGAATGAATCCCAGTGGGCGAATGAATCCCAGTGGGCGAATGAATCCCAGTGGGCGAATGAATCCCAGTGGGCGAATGAATCCCAGTGGGCGAATGAATCCCAGTGGGCGAATGAATCCCAGTGGGCGAATGAATCCCAGTGGGCGAATGAATCCCCGTGGGCGAATGAATCCCAGTGGGCGAATGAATCCCAGTGGGCGAATGAATTCCAGTGGGCGAATGAATCCCAGTGGGCGAATGAATCCCAGTGCCTACCAAATCCATCCCCAAACCTACCAGATGGGTCACCGAACCTATCAGGTGCGTCTCCCAAACCTACCATGTGCGTCTTGCCGATGATCTCAACCAGGTCAAGAGCCACTCGCCGCGCCGGTTGTGCCAGGTCAGCATCGCCAAACGCCACGTCAGAGCCAGCACCAGCCCCGTCAGCATCCGTGGCAGCTGACGGTAACTGCTCCTTATCCAGCAACGCCTGCTGGTGAGCCTGGTGGGGGCAAGTGAGACAGGGGTGAGGAGGGGGAGGCAGGGGTGAGGAGGGGGAGGCAGGGGTGAGGTGAGGGAGGCGGGAGCAAGGGGCCAGAAGCGAAAGGGGCAGGAGCAAACGAGATGGGGTGGGGAGAGAGGAGCAGACGAGTGCAACAAAGTAAGCCAAGTGTGAGTGAGCGTAGCATTGCAAGGCATACATACATATTGAATATTCTCAGAAACTGGACTCACTCTGATGCTCTCTGTGAGGGCTGCAAGCTGATGGGCCGCAGCAGTGCGTGAAGAGGCAGGGCATAGGGCGAGGTGCATGGATTGGGCGAAGGAAGCAGGGCAAGGGGAGAGAGGCACGGGGGAAGGCATTGGGTGAAGAGCAGCCCGGGGCACGGAGCGACACGTTGTTGCATTGCGCATGGGGGAAGGGTCGTTGGAAAAAGGTGAGGTGGAAAGGGGTGGGGGAGGAAGAGATGGGGTTTTAAAGAATGACGAATTATTGCAGGGTGGAAGGGGAGTCAAGCAAGAATGCAGAGCGCGAAGAAGGAAGTTAAGCAATTCATGCAGGCTGCATGGGGCACTCCATTGAATCTAGGTAGTTCGAGAGAAAAAGGAAGGAGGCTTGCTTGCAAGGGACGTGGTGAACGTGAGGAAAGGAAGGTGTTTAAGTTGGGATTCCTGACTTGCGACGTATCACACACGATAGAGGTAAAGCAGCAGCTTGTAGGTAGAAAGGTAGAGCGACCCTTGCATGAACGCATGGCAGGTGATGAGTTGAGGCGCCTCAAAAGTCGTATCACATGTGATGGAGGTAAAGAAGCAGCTTGTAGGTAGAAAGGTAGAGGGCACTGGCATGGAAGCATGGCAGGTAGGCACCTACCTGTTGGTCTAGATGCGCCATTTGCTCTTCCAGTGGCACCACCTGTGTTCCGGCATGCATGTATGGATTCACGGATGGGTGAATGTGTTGAGTCGGATAGGATTGGAAACAGTTGTGAACTGGAAAGGAACGGGAACGTGCATGACGTAGCGAGCGGAAGAGAGAAATAGCTGAGATAACAATTTAAGGAAGTAAGTTAGAGTGGATAATGACGATTCGAGGAATAAAGCAGAAAATAGTATTTAGAATCCCTGGTACGGAGTAAAATACAGCATGATTTGTTTGTTTGTTTGTTTGTTTGCTTTTGTTGGTTTGTTGACAAGAACCTTACCTTATCATCCCACACGGCGCAAGCGGCGTTGCTGCCTCCTCCCCTCCCAAGCGAGCCGGCTTCATGTAGATACAAGAGCGCCGACGACAATGCGACAATCCCGAGGGCGAACACCACCGGGAGCATCGCCGCGCGACGATTACGACCCTGCGACGACCCGCCACCGTCCATTGCCGCCGAAACAAACGGTAGCGATTCGGGAACCCGTCCAATGACTAGGTATTGTGCTTCGCAGCGCCTCGTAGAAACTAAGTACGCACGAAGTCCTGGTGATCGAGGTGATGGCTTTTGTGAGCTGGAGACGAATGAGAAGTTTCCAAGGCTTACTTAACTACCACTTTTTTTTTTTTTTTTTTTTTTTTTTTTTTCGGGAACAACGCTTGACCTGATCGCTAGAAACAAAGCAGACACTACCGCTGGGCGATGTATAGAACTAGAAGTTCAGGTGCATAGGTCCGATAAAGTTCGATTCTCGAGTATTTGCACGTTGAAATGTGTGGAAAACGGTGAAGGGAGGTCAGCAAGTGCAAGCTCTAAGAGCAATGCGACCGGATTTTTCCCGCGGTACAACGAGAAAGCCTAAGCGTCTCACTCCCACGGCCATTACCTTCCGTGCCACTTGCATCGAACGAAGAGCATTACCCTATTGACAGCTAGATATTTCATAATTCCGATCCGAGATCAGCAGTAGCATTGGAGCGTGAGTTTTAGAACGTCATCAGGCGAGTCTACCGTCCTGAGAAAAAAACTACCAGCAACTCTTCCTGATGAATCAACCCAGGCGGTCTATGGTATTTCACCAACCAATGTCGGCTGTGCACGTACTAGCTGATCTCAAATAACAATTTCAGAATTCTACACGCGCGTAATAGACGTATATTGTTTTTTGAGGTAGAAAAAGGCATAAAAGTAAATTCAGATACCGTATGTATGCATTCTAGCTCTAATAATGAAATGCCGCTGCATTACCAGGAATTGGGGCCCCCAGTTTACCCTTCGCTTTCTGCTTGCACAGAAAGTACGTGCTCTTCAAAAAGCAGGTTTAGGATTGGGCATGCATACACTCAACCATGATTTGTTCCATTCCATGCCATGCCAAGGTCAGTCAGTCACCACATGATCAGATCACAATTCTTCATGGGACAAACAACTACGGTACAGTGCGACAAATATGATGTGATATTTCAACCTTCGTATTCACACCACAACACGGCACCAGCACCGTAATCGCACCACTCCTCTAATACACAACAACGTATCAACAAAGAGAGGAAAACACACCGCATGCTTCACATCAGACTTAAAAGCCCCCTTTCAGAAGCTCTAAGCGGTCCATATTCCCTCCTCCCCTGTCATCTCTCCCCATGTTCCCCCCACCACCACCCCCACCCCCACGTCCTCCTATCTGTGGCTGCACCACCCCTCCCACCTTAGTCAGCCCCACACTCGCTAGAAACTCCGCCTCCCAATCCTTCTTCCACGCTGCTACCCCCCCTCCTGCTGCCTGCTTCTCCTGGCTCCCACCCATCACAGCAGCACCAGCACCACCAGCAGCAGCAGCACCAGCAACATTTCCCCGGCTGCTCATCCGCCCCTGAAACTCCTGCAGGGCCGACAGCGACACCACCTCTTCTGCATGCATTCCCTTCCCCGCACCTGCCGTCTTGCTTCGGACCAAGCCTCGCCGGTCCTCCTCGTCGCTGTCCCCATCCAAACCTCCTCCAGCACCTCCCGCCGCCCTCGTTCCCCTCTCTGACGTTTTACTCCTGAGCAAACTCCTGATCTGATCCCCTGAAGCTTTGACTGTGAAGGTACGTACCAGAGTCGGCTCCTCATCTTCTTCATCCTCCTCTTCCTCCTCCCCGTCATCATCACTCTCCCCATCATCATCGTCATCGTCTGCTGCACCACCCCGCCCTCTCCCTCTTCTCTTCCCACTCCCCTGCGTCAGTGATTCTTCTGAGCTGCTTCCTCTCAGACGCTCGTACCGCCGACCATGACGGCTAGACTCGGGCTCGGCCACGCCTTGAGGACCGGCAAGACCTGCGCCACCATTGGCTTTGGGCCAAGTGGCTGCCAGGGCAGCTGCTGCTGCAGCTTCGGGACCTGATGGGGCAGCTTGGGAAAAATCCATCTGCCCGAACTGCCCGAACAGCCCAAGATGGGCAGCCTGAAAGGCCTGCATGTGGGGGGAGAGGGGCGCGGCCATACCCCCTCCGAACCCACTGGTACCCCCTCCAAACCCACTGGTACCCCCTCCAAACCCACTGGTACCCATACTGTTGGTGTTGCGAGGGGAGAGTAAGGAGGCGATTAAAGCAGTTGTTGCTGCTGACGGTGCAGACACACCACCACCCACTGCCCCGATCCCACCCATCCCTCCCATCCCTCCTCCCATCCCTCCCATCCCTCCTGCCATCCCTCCCATCCCTCCTCCCATCCCTCCTATCCCTCCCATCCCTCCTCCCATCCCTCCTCCCATTCCTCCCATCCCTCCCTCCATCCCTCCCATCGTTCCTCCCATCCCTCCCCGGCCCACCCCCTGCTGCGCTAACACCTGAGGCGTGGTGAAGGTGTGGGGAAGAAGGAACGGCGAAGCAAACTCTGCAGGAATGGGATACGACATCTGAGGAGGACCCCCTTCCACCCCTCCTCCCCCCCCAGTATGGCCAGCAGCCTTGGCAGCTCCAGGCACCATGGTGGGTGCCTCAGCTGCTGTTGTTCTGCTCGGTCGTATCGCTGCTGCCACTGCTGCTGCCGACAATCCATGCCCCAACGACCGTGATCTCGACTCTAAGTGTCCGCGCCCCTGCTGCTGCTGCCCCTTCCGCTGCTGCTCCTGCTGCTCCTCCTCCAGCAGAAGCTGCTGCTGGTACTGGCGAGAGGTATAGGTTTTGGACTTGGTCATTCCAAACATGGCTTGCCTAGCAGCTTCCTCCTCGTCATCCTCATCCTCCTCCTCCTCTTCCTCCTCACTCCCATCATGATCCATAGCCCCCTTCCCCACCCCTGCCCTCTCCCCCTCTCCTCCCCTCGCACCCTCTCTCTCGCCCCTGTCAGCACCCTCATCATCACTGCACTCCTCCTTGCCCCCACGTGAGCCCTCCAGTCGCTCTCGAGCCGACACCTGGGCCCAGATCTCCTGCATAGTCATGCCCCGCATCTCCCCTCCCTGCTGCTCCGCCCCTCCCATACCTCCTCCCCCTCCTCCTCTCCCTCCTCTGGCGAGCCCCCCACCCGTCTCCTCCTCCTCCTCTATCTCCTCCTCTCGCCGCCCTAGCTCCCAGAGCACACCTGCTATGTCTGACCGCTTGGAACTTAGCTTCCTCAAGTCACGAGCCTCGTTCGGATCAAACTCTACCACAGACCCTGTCTCACTATAACTCTCATCATCACTATCATCAGCACCATCACCACCACCACTACCGCCACCACCACGATCACCACCAGTACCGCCGCTCCCATCGCCCCTGCCAGTTCTATCCTCGTTATTGCCATCCCTGCTACCATCTCGGCTACTACTCCCGCCGTCCGCATTGCCAAGCACTCTCCTGCTCTCCTCTTCCCTCTGCCCCAACTCCACCAGCAGCTCTGCTATATCCGACCTCTTAGCACTTAGCTTTTTGGGATCCCTCACTTGCACCACCGACCCATCACTATCACTCCCTGCTAGCTCTTCTTCCTCATCATCATCCATCTCAACCACACTCCCCCCTTCATCCTCACTCTCCTCCTCCGCCCCAGCAGCAGCATTGCCCAATCCAGCAGCGGCAGCAGCAGATGAGAACGCCTGTTGAGACAAACCAAACTGCTGCCACAGCTCCCGCTGCTGCTGCTCCTGCTGCTCCTGCCACGCTTCCTGCTGCTGCTGCTGCTGCTGCAGTGGGTCAGAAGTTGCAGCGGTAGCAGCAGCAACAGCTTGCAACGCATTCGCCAGAGCAACAGGATCACAGCCTTGCAGGGCCCCAGCAAGGTCAGGGGGTAGAGACTGCATCGCACTAGCCATCAGTAACCGCTGCGCTTCATAATCCCCTGCTGCAGCTGCCGCTGACACTGCTGCTGCTGCCGCCGCTCCAGGTGAATATCCAGGCGCCCCGTCAGGTGCCGCTTCAGGTGCCGCCACACTGCCCAGGTGGTTTGTCAGGCCCTGCATCCACGCCTGCAAGTTGCCGGCAGTGCTGCTGTCCTCGTTTTTGCCATACACGTTACCATGATCATGAAAATCATCATCATCCTCATCATCAGAGTCGTCAGAGGAGGATGGGGCTGCTTCTAGGAGGACTAGAGAGGCGGCATGGCCTGGGAGCACGTAGGGCGCCAGCACCTCCAGACGATGCCTGCAGTGGGGGATGGGTGGGGTAAACAGAATGCAAGGTGTGAAGGGTCGTCGGATTCCTTATCATCAGAGTCATCAGAGGAGGACGGGGCTGCTTCCAGGAGGACAAGGGAGGCCACGTGCCCTGGGAGCACATAAGGCGCCAGCACCTCCAGACGATGCCTGCAGTGGTGGAGAGTTGAGTTGGGTTAGGTTGGGTTGAATTGGTTGGGGGCTGCAGGGGAGGAAGGGTAGAATGCCTCAAGAGGCATGGCAGTGCCGCGGTGGTGAGAGGCATCAGCGCTTCCAGGAACACCAGAGGAGCCGCATGCCCTGGAGTACGTAGGGAGGAGCCAGGCCAGCAACTTACGTGACCTTTGCACATAAGTTGCTGGCTGCATGGCTCCCTACGTGCTCCTGGCTGCATGCCGTGGAGCACGTAGGGAGGAGCCAGGCCAGCAACTTACATGACCTTTGCACAACTCACCATGCTAACATCTCACAAACCCATCTGACCGTCCCGCAACTCACCTGATCACCATGTGCAGGTCCCTCAGTCGGAGCGGCTTGGGAATGAAATAGTCCATGCCAGCAGCAGTGCACCGCTCCTCCTCCTCCTCATCATTCCCCGTCCCCGGAGTCAGCGCCACAATGCACGCCCGCGCCACCACCGTTCCTGGGCCCTCAGCAGCAGCAGCAGCCGCGGCAGCCGCGGCGGCGGCCGAGGGGCTTCTGCTGCTGTTGCTTCGGTTGCTGCTGCTCCTGCGCAGGTGCTTCTTCATGGCGATGTCGACCTCTAGTTGCCGGAGGAGTGTGGCTGTGGCGAAGCCGTCCACAGGCCCGTTCAGGTAGCAGTCCTGAAAAGGGGGGGGGAGGGGGGGGAAGAGAACGGAGGAGATGGGGCAACAAGCACTGGTGTGGTGTTTCTTCATGGCGATGTCGACCTCCAGCTGTCGGAGCAGAGTGGCTGTAGCAAAGCCGTCCACAGGCCCGTTCAGGTAGCAGTCCTGTGAAGTGGGGAGAGGCGTGAAAAGGAGGGAGGGGAGCAGAGTAAGCACGATGGCGTATGGGGAGATGTGAGGACATGGGGGAACAGGTGGTAGATGGGGGAGATGTGAGGACATGGGGGAACATGTGGTAGATGGGGGAGATGGCGGAAATGTGGTAGAAGATGGACATGGGAAAACAAAAGCCTGCATTACCCCACCAGAGATAGGAATGATATGATCTAACTCACCAGCAGCACGAGGTCAAAGGGGCGGCGTTCAAAGAGGGAGAGCGCTTCCTGCGAGGAGCTGGCGATGTCAACAGAGCTACATGTTTCCGATGGTCAACGGACCCACTCACTCACCCGCAGGATCAAGTGGGAAGGCGACTCACCAGCAGCACGAGGTCAAAGGGGCGGCGTTCAAAGAGGGAGAGCGCTTCCTGTGAGGAGCTGGCGATTTCAACGGAGCTACATGTTTCCGATGGTCAACGGACCCACTCACTCACCCGCAGGATCAAGTGGGAAGGCGACTCACCAGCAGCACGAGGTCAAAGGGGCGGCGTTCAAAGAGGGAGAGCGCTTCCTGTGAGGAGCTGGCGATTTCAACGGAGCTACATGTTTCCGATGGTCAACGGACCCACTCACTCACCCGCAGGATCAAGTGGGAAGGCGACTCACCAGCAGCACGAGGTCAAAGGGGCGGCGTTCAAAGAGGGAGAGCGCTTCCTGTGAGGAGCTGGCGACGTCGAAGGAGACCCCCGTGGAGCGAAGCATGGACAGCGCCATCTGGCGGTGCATGTCGTTGGCCTGAGGAGAGAAGGGTTGGGGCGGGGAACGGGGAGGAGAGGAGAAAGGGGCAGTATGTAAGCTGGCGACGTCCAAGGAGACCCCCGTGGAGCAAAGCATGGACAGCGCCATCTGGCGGTGCATGTCGTTGGCCTGCAGGGAGAAGGGGGGAGAGGGGGAGGGAGGTGGTGGGGGAAGTGGGTGCGCGTGGATATGAGTGATTGGGAGAAAACCACCGTGGAGCGAAGCATGGAGAGTGCCACCTGGCGGTGCATGTCGTTGGGCTGAGGGGGGAAGGGGGTGGGGAAAGGTGTGGGCAGGTATGGGGGAGGACGTGGTGTGGTGTGTGTGGGAGGGAAGCGAGGATATGCCTGTGGAGCGAAGCATGGAGAGCGCCACCTGGCGGTGCATGTCGTTGGGCTGAGGGGGGAAGATGGGGAGGGGGAGGAGAGGAGGGAGAACCGGGAAGAGAGGAGTTCAGGCAGGCAAGAAGAGAGATCTCTGTGGAGCGAAGCATGGAGAGCGCCACCGTCAACAGGTGCACGTTGTTGTTTAGGGACACACGCACGCACGCACGCACGCACGCACCCACACTCACATCGACAATGAGAATGCGTGCGTTGGGCAGTTCTTTCCACACGTCCATATCCAACGGCTGGTGCGGATTCAGATCCTCTGGAGTGATATCCTGGCACGAGGCAAGCGGCACCGGCAGGAAACACACCACAGACGTGCCCCTCCCCACCTCACTCTGCAGCTGCACCGCTCCCGCTCCCCACCCGCCCACCACTCCCACCCCTGCCGCGCTGGAGTAACTACTCGACCTGCTAAACGTCCCCAGCCCCCCTCCTGCTCCCCCGCCTCCCCCTGCTCCGCCTCCCCCTCCCCCTGCTGCTCCGCCTGCTGCGATCGAAGGGGCGATGGCGGCAAGAGCGGCGGCGGCAGCGGTGCCAGGAGCGGGGATGAGGGCGTGGGAGATGAGGGCATGCACTGTGCCGAGGCCCGTGGTGGCGAAGGGACGACCCAGGAGGAAGGACGCAAGGGACGATGGGGATGGCTTGCTCTGGCATGGGGAAGGGGCATAAGGGACCAGGGAGAGGGAGGAAGGAAAGAGGCAACAGGGACATGGCACAGGAAACAACAGAGGGCAGAGAGAATCCATTAGACAGGAGGAAACAGTACAGCAGCAGAGACGGCGGCCACAGTGCCGAGAGTGGGGATGAGGGCGTGGGAGATGAGGGAATGGACTGTGCTGAGTCCGGTGGTGGCGGAGGGGCGACCCAGGAGGAAGGACGCCAGGGATGATGGGGATGGCTTGCTCTAGAAAGGGGATGGCTTGTTCTGAAAGAAGGGAACGGGGGGGGGGGGGGAGGGGAGGAGGGATGTGGGAGGGGCGGGGGGCGGGTGGTAAGGCAGGGATGGTGGAGAGGGATTCTTCATGTATGCTCTGGTGGAAGAAATATTGGGGGGTAACAGGAATGGGAGTGGAAAAGACCTACCTACCTTCTCCAGCTCTTGTATGAGGGCAACTAGTAGCTCCGTGTCGATCCCATTGCCCGTGTCCCGCACTTCGGACCGCAGCAGCACTGACCCTGCCTTGCTCTCAACCGCTGTCCTATCCCACTCCCTCTACTTCCTTGCGTGTGCTGCCCACCCACTCCCTCCCCACCTCCCCAACCTACCTTTTCAAGCTCTTGCACGAGAGCAGCAAGTAGCTCTGTGTTGATCCCGTTGCCCGTGTCCCGCACTTCAAATCGCAGCAGCACCGACCCTGCCTCGCCCTCCCGCCCTGCACCATCCTCCCCCGCTCCTCCTCCCCCCATAACTCCTCCCCTGCGCGTGCTGCTGCTGCGCCTCTCCAGGAAGGTGGCTACCGCAGCGCTGTCTTTGCGGCGCTGCTTCACCCGGTGCTCCTCTGCCTCCTTGTCAGATGCCAGGCGCACCGAAACAGTCACGTCACCCCTGAGGAGGAAAAAGGTATTAGAGTAGTGATAACAGAGAGGAGCGGGGGTGGGAGGGAGTGGGGCGCACGTGAGTGTAGGTGAGTGGTGTCTGTCCTCTCCAGGAAGGTGGCTACGGCAGCGCTGTCCTTGCGCCGTTGCTTCATTCACCCGGTGCTCCTCTGCCTTCTTGTCAGAGTATTTTGAGACGTGTTTTGAGACGTGTTTTGAGACGTCTCAAAACACTCCTTTTTTCACGTGTCCTTGCGCCGTTGCTTCATGGGTCACCCTGACTCATGTTCGAATACTGCAGCCCTTCGAACATGAGTCAGGGTGACGTCTCAAAACACTCCTTTCTTCACGTGTCCTTGCGCTGTTGCTTCATGGGTCACCCTGACTCATGTTCGAATACTGCAGCCCTTCGAACATGAGTCAGGGTGACGTCTCAAAACACTCCTTTCTTCACGTGTCCTTGCGCTGTTGCTTCATGGGCCACCCTGACTCATGTTCGAATACTGCAGCCCTTCGAACATGAGTCAGGGTGACGTCTCATAACACTCCTTTCTTCACGTGTCCTTGCGCTGTTGCTTCATGGGTCACCCTGACTCATGTTCGAATACTGCAGCCCTTCGAACATGAGTCAGGGTGACGTCTCAAAACACTCCTTTCTTCACGTGTCCTTGCGCTGTTGCTTCATGGGTCACCCTGACTCATGTTCGAATACTGCAGCCCTTCGAACATGAGTCAGGGTGACGTCTCATAACACTCCTTTCTTCACGTGTCCTTGCGCTGTTGCTTCATGGGTCACCCTGACTCATGTTCGAATACTGCAGCCCTTCGAACATGAGTCAGGGTGACGTCTCATAACACACCTTTCTTCACGTGTCCTTGCGCTGTTGCTTCATTCACCCAGTTCTCCTCTGCCTTCTTCTCTGATGCCAGGCACACCGAAACGGTTATGTCACCCCCGGGGGATGATGGGAGGTGGCATTAGCTGACAGTACTGTAAACAGTAGTACCAGGCGCAATACCACAACACAAGCAGCAGCACAACGGGCGGCACCAACCACCTACCTTTTGAGACGTCTCAAAAGTCATTGATAGCACCAACCACCCACCTGTCAGTGTGCTGTACAGCGTTGAAGATGAGGTTGTGAAGCACTTGGCGGATGGCAGGGCCGTCTGAGAGGATGAACTGCGGCACGGCGGAGTCGATTCCACACAGCAGCGCCAGGCCCTTCTCCTTGGCATGCACGTCCATCAGCCTCACGCACTCTCGCACCTGATGGGTGGGAGGAGTTAATGAGGCCACATAAAGGGGAGAGGCACAGAGGGAGAATGTGAGTCAATGCCACACAGCAAGGCCAGGCCCTTCTCCTTGGCATGCACGTCCATCAGCCTCACGCACTCTCGCACCTGATGGGGGAGGGGAAGAGAAGAGGGCGTATAGGGGGAAGAAGCACCAAAGAAGGACGAAGCATGTGAGTCGATGCCACACAGCAGGGCCAGGCCCTTCTCCTTGGCGTGCACGTCCATCAGTCGGACGCACTCGCGCACCTGAGAACAAGGAACGGGGAGGGGGTTTGGAAGGAACGACAGGGTTTGGAAAGGAGTGTTCCCCCATGTCACCCCCTCCCTCCTCTACCCTTTCACGCCACTCATCCCAAAATCCCACCCGCTCCCTGCCTACCGTCTCCTCTCGTTCTCTCACTCTCACCTCCGCCCTTTCCCCTCTGCGCTGACTCCCACTCTCGCTCTTTCAACGCCCTTCCCTCTCCCCATTCCCCCCTTTCTCCTCCTTCCCAAGCCGTACCTCTCGGTGCAGGTCCGTTTCCCGAAGCTCCAGCCTCGGCGGCTCGTCATCCTCGTCGTCAGATTCGGGAACAGCCTCAGGATCAGCCTCGGGGGACTTGAGGAGGCGGGCGAGGGTTTGGGAGAGGCTTTCAGCGGAGGAGAGGAGCAGTTGCACGAGGGACCTCTGGTCAGGTGTTAGTGCGCGAGAGTTGAGAAGAAAATCGGCCACACTTGCCATGGCTGGGGAAAGTAGACGAGGAGGGGGAGGGGGAAAGCGGTGATAGGGGACGGTTAGGGGCAAGGGAGGAAGAGTGGGAACAAGGGGGAGAAAAGGGCAAGGGGGAGAAAAGGGCAAGGGGGAGAAAAGGGCAAGGGGGAGAAAAGGGCAAGAGGGAGAAAAGGGCAAGAGGGAGAAAAGGGCAAGGGGGAGAAAAGGGCAAGAGGGAGAAAAGGGCAAGGGGGAGAAAAGGGCAAGAGGGAGAAAAGGGCAAGGGGGAGAAAAGGGCAAGGGGGCGACGATGGCAAGGGAGGAGTTGTGGGTGAGCGGTTTTAGTCACTTCAACTGGGATTCCTTTCCTTTCCCTTCTCTTCTTCTCACCTTTCCCCTCTCTTCTCTCCCCCTTCTCCGTCTCCCCTCTCCCTCTCCCCTCTCTCCTCTCCCCTTCTCCCCTTCCCCCTCACCCCCATCTCCTCACCATCCCTAACTTACCATTCAGAGGCATGGCAATTTCCCTTGTCAGCGACGCCATGAGGGCGGCGTGCTTTGTCTTTAGCTCCTCCTGGAGCTCCTCCGCCGCCCGCTGCCTTGCCTCCCGCCCCACCTGCTCCTCCACCTCCTTCCTCACAAGCGCCTTCAGCACCTGTAAATCCTCCTCCCCTAACTGCGACAGAGACACAGCGCCAGGGGGAAGGGGGGGCGCTGCTGCTGCAGGGGTACTAGAAGGAGGTCCGGAAAGGGTGTATAGGTCGGTTATATTAGGGTGGTTTTTGCCACTGCCTGCTGCCGCGGCAGTGGCAGCAGCAGCAGCAGCAGCGTACAGATCTGCGAGCCCCACTGCCCCGCTGCTTCCCCCTCCACTTGCCCTTCTTCCCACTCCTTGCACTGCAACAGCAACATCAGCAGCAGCAGGTGCTGCTGCTGCAGCAGCCACAGCACTACCACCAGCTGATGGCTTCCCACCAGCAGGAGCAGCAGCAGCAGCAGCAACAGCTAGAAGGTGCAGAGAAGGAGGGGCAGTTGCGGACGAGCAGAGTGACAGTATCACCACCAGGTTCAGGTGGTGGGACAACTAACGCAGCACTACCACCACCACCCACAGCCGCAGCAGCAGCAGCGGCGGCGGCGGTGGCGGCGGCGGCGGCAGCAGAAGAAGATGATGGGGTGGAGTGGCAGAGGGAGAGGGGCGGCACTGCCACGAGCTGAACAGAGACGGCAGCGCCGGCGTGGCTGGCGAGGGTGAGCTGTAGCGGGGGAGGTGGCTTCTGGTGCAGGTGGGAGGGGAGTGCTGCTGAGTGCACCATCTGCGCCACCAGCAGCAGCCACGCCTGGGGTGAGGGAGAGGGGAAAGGGTGGAAGGGGGGAAGGGGAAGGGGGAAGGGTGGAAGGGGGGAAGGGGAAAGGGTGGAAGGGGGGAAGGGGAAAGGGTGGAAGGGGGGAAGGGGAAAGGGTGGAAGGGGGGAAGGGGAAGGGTGGAAGGGGGGAAGGGGGGAAGGGGAAAGGGTGGAAGGGGGGAAGGGGAAAGGGTGGAAGGGGGGAAGGGGAAAGGGTGGAAGGGGGGAAGGGGAAAGGGGGGAAGGGGGGAAGGGGAAAGGGGGGAAGGGGGGAAGGGGAAAGGGGGGAAGGGGGGAAGGGGAAAGGGGGGAAGGGGGGAAGGGGAAAGGGGGGAAGGGGGGAAGGGGAAAGGGGGGAAGGGGGGAAGGGGAAAGGGGGGAAGGGGGGAAGGGGAAAGGGGGGAAGGGGGGAAGGGGAAAGGGGGGAAGGGGGGAAGGGGAAAGGGGGGAAGGGGGGAAGGGGAAAGGGGGGAAGGGGGAAGGCGAAAGGGGGGAAGGGGGGAAGGGGAAAGGGGGGCAAGGAGAGGGAGAAGGAGTGAGGGGGGATGAGGTGTGACAGTGCGGGTTGGAGGGGAGAGTTGCTGATTGCACCATCTGCGCCACCAGCAGCAGCCACGCCTGGGGTGAGGGGAGAGGGGAACGGGGAGAAGGAAATGGGGTGTTGGGTTGAGGTGTGACAGTGCGGGTGAGGGGGCAGCGCTGCTGAGAGCACCATCCGAGTCACCAGCAGCAGCCAGGCCTGGGGTGAGGGGAAGGGGAAAAGGGGGGGCGGAGGAAGGGCGAGAGGGAAAGGGGGTGAGGAGTGGGGGGGGGGGGGGGGGGGGTGGAGGGAGAAGAAGGAGCAGCTTGGGAGCGAGGTACATACAAGGCAGATGGTGCAGGAGAGGGAGTCCAAGAGAGAATTTGTTCTCCCCACAGTTAATCTTCACGAATGATCCGGGCTGGAATCGCCTTTGAGAATTCTCAAAAGGGATTTTATCTTGGGAGTGAGGGACATACAAGGCGCATGGTGTAGGAAGAGGTGACTTTTGAGTCGACTCAAAAGTCAACTCCATACAAGGCACATGGTGCAGGAAGAGGTGACTTTTGAGTCGACTCAAAAGTCAACTCCATACAAGGCACATGGTGCAGGAAGAGGGAGAATTTGTTCGCCCCACAGTTAATCTTCACCAACGATGCGGGCTGGGTGCATAAGCCACATCAGCTGGTCCTAGCTGGGAGCATAATCTCATGGGAGTCAGGCGAAATGATAAGTCGATTTTTTAGTCGACTCAAAAATCGACTTACCACCACAGCTGGTCCTAGCTGGGAACATACTCTCATGGGAGTCAGGCGAAATGATAAGTCGATTTTTTAGTCGACTCAAAAATCGACTTACCACCACAGCTGGTCCTAGCTGGGAACATACTCTCATGGGAGTCAGGCGAAATGATAAGTCGATTTTTTAGTCGACTCAAAAATCGACTTACCACCACAGCTGGTCCTAGCTGGGAACATACTCTCATGGGAGTCAGGCGAAATGATAAGTCGATTTTTTAGTCGACTCAAAAATCGACTTACCACCATAGCTGGTCCTAGCTGGGAACATACTCTCATGGGAGTCAGGCGAAATGATAAGTCGATTTTTTAGTCGACTCAAAAATCGACTTACCACCACAGCTGGTCCTAGCTGGGAACATACTCTCATGGGAGTCAGGCGAAATGATAAGTCGATTTTTTAGTCGACTCAAAAATCGACTTACCACCACAGCTGGTCCTAGCTGGGAACATACTCTCATGGGAGTCAGGCGAAATGATAAGTCGATTTTTTAGTCGACTCAAAAATCGACTTACCACCACAGCTGGTCCTAGCTGGGAACATACTCTCATGGGAGTCAGGCGAAATGATAAGTCGATTTTTTAGTCGACTCAAAAATCGACTTACCACCACAGCTGGTCCTAGCTGGGAACATACTCTCATGGGAGTCAGGCGAAATGATAAGTCGATTTTTTAGTCGACTCAAAAATCGACTTACCACCACAGCTGGTCCTAGCTGGGAACATACTCTCATGGGAGTCAGGCGAAATGATAAGTCGATTTTTTAGTCGACTCAAAAATCGACTTACCACCACAGCTGGTCCTAGCTGGGAACATACTCTCATGGGAGTCAGGCGAAATGATAAGTCGATTTTTTAGTCGACTCAAAAATCGACTTACCACCACAGCTGGTCCTAGCTGGGAACATACTCTCATGGGAGTCAGGCGAAATGATAAGTCGATTTTTTAGTCGACTCAAAAATCGACTTACCACCACAGCTGGTCCTAGCTGGGAACATACTCTCATGGGAGTCAGGCGAAATGATAAGTCGATTTTTTAGTCGACTCAAAAATCGACTTACCACCACAGCTGGTCCTAGCTGGGAACATACTCTCATGGGAGTCAGGCGAAATGATAAGTCGATTTTTTAGTCGACTCAAAAATCGACTTACCACCACAGCTGGTCCTAGCTGGGAACATATTCTCATGGGAGTCAGGCGAAATGATAAGTCGATTTTTTAGTCGACTCAAAAATCGACTTACAACCACAGCTGGTCCTAGCTGGGAACATACTCTCATGGGAGTCAGGCGAAATGATAAGTCGATTTTTTAGTCGACTCAAAAATCGACTTACCACCACAGCTGGTCCTAGCTGGGAACATACTCTCATGGGAGTCAGGCGAAATGATAAGTCGATTTTTTAGTCGACTCAAAAATCGACTTACCACCACAGCTGGTCCTAGCTGGGAACATACTCTCATGGGAGTCAGGCGAAATGATAAGTCGAATTTTTAGTCGACTCAAAAATCGACTTACCACCACAGCTGGTCCTAGCTGGGAACATACTCTCATGGGAGTCAGGCGAAATGATAAGTCGATTTTTTAGTCGACTCAAAAATCGACTTACCACCACAGCTGGTCCTAGCTGGGAACATACTCTCATGGGAGTCAGGCGAAATGAGGCACTCTTTCACTCACCTCAAGCTTGGGCACGTGGCTTGGGCAGAGGGGTTCACAGGAGGAGTTGCCCCACAGCTAGGGAGGAGTTGTCCCACAGCTAGGGAGGAGTTGCCCCACAGCTAGGGAGGAGTTGCCCCACAGCTAGGGAGGAGTTGCCCCAACGCGAACATGTTCGTGTTTGCCCCTTGCTCATCCCTACCCACAGCATGTCTTCACTGGTACGCATACACTCATGGAACAGGGGCGAGCGAAGAAAAAGGCACATGCTTACTCACCTCGAATCTAGGCACGTGGCTTGGGCAGAGGGATTCGCAGAGCGAGTTGCCCCACAGCGTGTCTTCACTGGGGCATCTCAGAACGGCAGCGGCCGCAGCGTTGCAACTGATGACTCGCGAGAAGACCGCTGGGGACACCAGCAGCTGCAGCTGGCCAATCGATGGAGATCCAGCCCTGTGGAGAGGTAGGTGAGACGGGGATAAGAGGGATGCACGCTAATAGGTCATCCCACTGCCTGCGAGAAGACCGCTGGGGACACCAGCTGCTGCAGCTGACCTATGGCCAGCCAGGGACCCAGCCCTGGGGAGGGGTAGATGAGAGAGGGAAAAAAGGGAAAACGTGAAGAACAGACACGTGAGGCACGTTAGGGCATCTCAAGGCGGCAGCGGCAGCAGCGGTGCAGCTGATGACTTGTGAGAAGACGGCTGGAGATACCAGCAGCTCCAGCCGGCCTCTGGCCCGCGATCCAGCCCTGGGGAGAGGGAGATGAGACGGGGATAAGAGGGGAGGGAAACGGATGCACGCTAATAGAGCAGCTCCAGTCGGCCTATGGCCCGCGATCCAGCCCTGGGGAGAGGGAGACGAGACAAGAGGTGAGAGAGGGATGAGAAGAGAGAGGGGAGAGACACAGATGCACACTTCTGGCTCATTTCAATGACAGCAGCTGCAGCTGACCTATGGTCAGCGACCCAGCCCTGGGAAGAGGAGAGTGAGAGGGGGGGAGGGAGGGAGATGGGAGAAAAAAAAGGATATGAGAGGTCGGGGAAAACGGCGGCAGCAGCAGCAGCAGCAGTGGCAGCAGTGGCAGCAGCGGCAGCAGAAGAGAAGAGGAGGGTAGGCCGTACCTGTAGAGAGCAAGGGCGTCATCACCACCAGGCGCAGCATTAGAGGCATCAGTGGCATCAGTGGCATCGGCGGCGTCCCTAGTGCTGCCAGGCACAGGAATCATACAACTCTCAGTGCAGGCCTCCCCGCCCGTCTCTGAGGCTGAAGCTTTCTTTGGGGCATTCCCTTGTCCCTGTGACGCTGCCCGCCTGTGAGTCACCACCTCTGACATGGATCCTGACTTGGTCCGCCCACTCTTCTTCTTCCCTCCACTCTGTCCGCCTCTCTTCCCCGTCTTCCCATCCCCGCCTCCTCCTCGCCCCCCCTCCCCTGCGCTTGAATCACCAGCCTCTGCTGCTCCTCCGCTTGAACCCTCCTCCCCGTCTCTCCTCCCTTTCCCCTGCCCCTTCCCTTCTCCTTTCCCCACCTTCTTGCCCTTTCGTGGGGATTTCGATTTTGGCCCGCTTTCAGCAGCCGAAGCATCAAGCTCGCTATCCCCGCTAGTAGTTGACGCCTTTCTTTCACTCTCACTAAGAACACCACAAGTGGCAAGCGCGGTTACGCCAGAGCTGCTGAAACTGCCGCCTGGGAGGGGGCTGTACAGGTCTATGTCTAGCCGAGCTGCAGCAGCACCTGAGACACCTGAAACACCTGAGGCACCTGAAGCACCTGAGGCACCTGAAGTACCTGAAGCACCTGCTGAGGCACCTGGAATACCTGAGGCACGTAAAACGGACACGGTAATATTACCATCAGGCTCTGGTTCTATATCTGTGGCAGTTGCAGCAACCACTGGTTTCTTCCCTGCTGCCTCTTCCTCCCCAGTGATTTCCCTCCCACTTCCCACTCCACCTCCCCGTTTCTGCTTCCTCCCTCTCCGCCATCCGCCCCTGCACTCCCGTCCCCCACTCCTGCTACAACACCTGCTACAGCTCCTGCTACAGCTCCCGCTCCAACTGCTGCGCTCCTAGCGCCAGAGGCTCCGCTAGCATCACTGGCAGCTGAGCCGACAGACGACGCTGACAGCCTTCTCATGCGCTGACCCTGCTGCTGCTGGCCCTGCTGCTGCTGGTAACCCTGCTGCCCCAGCTGACCCTGCTGCTGTTGTGCTGCCCCTCCTCTGTCACTAGCACTAACACCAGCACTAGTACCAGCACTAGCGCCAGCACTGGCACCAGCGCTAGCGCCAGCACCAGCAACAGCACCAGCTACATCCCTCTCATTCTCTCTTACACGTGAGCCTGGACCCGCTCGTCCTCCTCTTCCCCCCATTCCAAGTCCCCTCCCTACTACTACCTCACCCCTCCCACCCCGACCGCCCCTCCCTCCTCTGCCTCCCAATCCCCCTCCCCCTCCCCCTCCCCCCGCGCTACCACCAGTACCAGCAGCGCCTGCGCCAACAGCACCCGAACTAGCACTACCTGAACCAGCAGCTCCTGCACTTCCAGCACCCAAACCAGCAGCTCCTGCACTTCCAGCACCCAAACCAGCAGCTCCAGCACTTCCAGCACCCGAACCAGCAGCGCTGCTCCGCATTCTCTGCTGCTGCTGCTGCTGCTGCTGCTGCTGCACCTGCTGCTGCTGCTGTCCTGACTGCTGGCGCTGCTGTTGCTGCTGCGCTTGCAGCTGCACGGTTTGATGTGCCTGTTGCTGCTGGCCACTGCCAACATCCCACGTTCCCTCCACTGCTCCCATCCCCCCACCTTCTGACTGCAAGCGCGGGCCTGCCCTTTGCACCGGAACAAGAGCCTCCCCCGACCCAATCCGCTGCATTCCCCCCTTAACTGGCGAGCCCACCTTCTCTGTGCAAAGATCCAAGCTCCGCCTGCGTTCCGCCTTGAACACGCCCTTGTTCTGCTGCTGAAACTGGGGCATGGGTCGGTAACCCGCGCTAGTCACCCCCCGCCCAGTCCCCCCGCCATCAGACGCGGATCCATCCTCCCGTTCCGCGTTACCCCGCTGCGCCTGCGCCTGCGCATGCGCTTGAGCCTGCGCCAGCCTACTCGCGGCCGCCATTCGCGCAGCAGCTGCACCCGCAAGGGGATTCATGGCGGAAACCCTGTCCCTGTCTTCGTCTGATACAGACCGCGGGTGCAGCGGCGGCGGTTGCTGCAGGTACTGCGGACTTGACACAAGCGGATGCGCACCGCCGCCGCGCCCAGGACTGCCCACCCCGGCCATCGTTCCCCCTGACGCGCTTCCCCATGTTGCGCCTGATGCGCCTGCTACGCCACCCGCGGGGCCGGGTCCGCTGGGCAGTCCCCGCGCCCAAGGCGGGGCTTCTTCCGCCGCGCTCCCCGTGCTGCTTCCGCTTCCCCCTGCCCGTGCGATCCCCGCGCTGCCCTGCTTCTCGCTGTGGGTTCTCCGCATCTTGCCGAGCGGGGGAGCGCCTGCGCCTGGCTCTGCGCTGCTAGGGGGAGAGAGAAGGGAAGGAAATAGTAGCATTGAGCGGAGAGGCGGGAAGGAGAGAATCGACAGGAAAGACGATATGCCTGATGCGCCTTAAAACAAGTGGTTGGGGGTGTGGCGGAGCGGGAAGGGTGGTAAGGTTCGCAATGGGGGAATAGGGGCGCTAGGGTGTGAGGGAGAATGGAGGAAGAGAAGGGGAAGAAGGGGAAAATTAGCAAGAGGAGAAGACCTAAGCGGAAGGCGGAGGCAACGACGGAGAAGCGGAATGGTGTTTGGGTATTACAGCTGCTGCTCGATCGTCGCCGCGAGTTTCATCGCGTGTTTTTACACGAGAATGCAGCTTTACCGCTCATGTGCAAACCTATAATACAGCTCATACACGCTGCGATATAGATCATTCGCGCGCCGATACAGCTCATACACTCGCCGGTATCGATCATACGCGTTTGCAGTATTGTGCGAGCTTGCGCTGCTTGTAGTCGGTGTCTCATGGTACCCGGCAATGAGCTTAACCCTTGCAAAACTCTTTCGTGCCGACTCAGCTCATCATACCGGAACTCTTTCGTGTTGTCTTAGCTCATCATACGCGTGCCGACTAGTGTGAGCTTCATCATACTCCGACTCAGCTCATAACGCGTACGCAGGTGACTAATTTTCGATGTTTCCGGCTCAATTGGAAATTGATGACGCAGTACCGACTCAGCAGATCGTACGCGTACCCAGGAGGCTGATTTCGACCGCCTCTACCGCCAGCCAGATGTCGGCCTGGAGTCATGACCTCCTGATTGGGCCCATTCTGCGACCGCTGCCGCATGGATGCAGGTTGCGGACTCTCCGGCTGCTGCTGCTGTTGGCGTTGAGGCGAAGGGGATTGTCTTTGCATGAAAGGCGGCTGCTTGTTCTGCTGGGAATGCTGCGGCCGCTGCGGTCCCGCCTGCACCTGCTGCTGCTGTGGCTGCATTTCGCTCCAATACCGCGTCGCTTAACGGTTCAAATTTCGTCTAATGTTGGGCCGGAATAGTTATCTGAAGCCATATCTTGCGAGAACACGCTGATGAAGCAAGGCTGAACGGTTATCAGACAGTGACACCTGCTTTCAGTTGCGTTAGGGAGCACTGGACAGTATCAGTCGTCATATGTGAATATTGCCACAGACACCTAACAAGCATCCACGTCCATACCTCGACAACAATTGACAAAAGACGAAGCAGTCCACCGTGAGCAATATAAGGAGTCTGGATATGGAGATTAGGTGCCTGAGGATGATCCAGCCAACCTCTAGGTCCTAAGAACGCTCGATCGATCGTGAAAACCGATCGTTCACCGCACTGAAATCAAGTCTATTGCGCTCGAAAGTTTAAAACCTTTTTTAGGCCCGCTTTTTTTAAAAACTGTGCAGGATCGATCGCCAAAATGAGCCAGAGGTGACACGTCCTAACGCAACTCGAGGTGCTTGTCTTCGGGTCATCCCACTTCGCTCCTGCCTGGCTTTCGCCAACAAAACCAACAACCTGTCTGCCAGCCATAGGGGCCTTGGGTTTGGTTTGTCCGGACCTCGTACATCGAGCCCAAGGCAGGAGGTTCGGCAGACCCCAAAGCACCGACGAGCTTGACTGTGGTGGTTGGGGAGGTTACCACCAGACAGCTGTCAGCCCAAGACAAGCAAACTGACGGCGAGACAAAACTACTGTGTGGATGATGAATGCAATTCAGCGTACAAACGAAAAATTTTAATCACCGACCTGACCGGATTCATGCCTACACCAATCAATCACATGCAATTAAAAGTTTTCTGTCCAGCGGCCAGCAAAAAGAAAAAAGCACCAGCGTAGGTGACCCGAGCTCTGATACGCGGTTCACAGTGATGGGGCCGAGCATTGGGAATGCTTTGCGCATTCTTGGCTCCATGACCAATTAATTTGGCAGTTGGAAGCTCGGAGGACATGATCCGAACAAACACCAAATAGGCCCTATCCGTTGACATCCACGCGAGATGCTCCATCTGGTAACCGTTTCGCGGAAGCAATGATATTGGCATCAACCCACAGCCTCGCAAGGATGCATCATTTCCCAAAAACAGTGCTGTACTATCCAAGCAGCTTTGTTGAAATAAACGAGGTAGTTTATCAAAGAGAGATTGTCTTTTCGCGCTAACCAAGTCACAAATACACTAAATCCCCCTTGACCTAAGCTCCTTCAGCCCACACCCCCTCCAGATTATCGCCGCCAGGCTTATTCCACACGCGTTCCGCTTCCTGAGTTAGCTGCTCCTCCGATCTGCGTGCATACCTATTTTGCCACCCCAAGCCGCAATGTCGGGCGGATCAGCATCAGGTAGACTATTTAACTAGCATACCTTTTTCTCGCTAGTAAAACCTTACAGGCCTGTGATTAATATCCTGTTGAATGTGCGAATCGTGAGCAGGAGCGGAGCTGGAATGGCCGGCGACGCGCGTGCGCGACACGTTTCTGCAGTTCTTCAAGGATCGCGAACACACGCACGTGCCGTCCAGCCTCGTCGTGCCGCTGGATGACCCCACGCTGCTCTTCGCCAACGCTGGTTAGTGCTCTCAAGCTGCAGCAACGACTATTTTTTCTCGTTATACAAGAGCGACGATCAGTGCCTGCCGGGCCTCCGTCTTCGCAAGTCGTTGCTCTCGTTATAGAGAAATCATCAGGTAGTGCGCTCGCTATACAGGAGCGTCCCTCACTCACCATTGGAATCGATTTTTCAAGGTCACCTGGATCTGGCGGTAGATGCTCTGTCGATGGGATGTACCGACTGTGGGATCACAACTGTTCAAGGATCGTACACATGCCACAGGGGTTTCAAATGTTCAACATGGTCAGATACTTGAGGCGACTCAAAACGCGTGCACCTATATTTTTATCGTACCCGTACACGTGTCACCTGTTCAAGGTGATCGTATTCACCAGACCCGCGGCTGTGTACTCGTGACCTTTCGCTACGTGAATTTTGAAACGACTGATAAGTCAAGTCGGTTGTTGTGTGCGCGCATAACACGTCGGGATGCGTGCCGCATCGTTATCCGCCTTGTCGTACGGAAACGTCGCCAGAATCACTTCGTTCGGCCTCTGGGTTCCGCTCGAGTTGATGCGGCCTTGTTTCCCCCGATCCCAACGCCCGCGCTGATCTCACGAGTCGCACTAATATCAGTATTTCCGTGGATCTCATTGCCGCTCACTTCTTCGACCTTGTCCGTTTCCTTCCTCCAACCCCCTCTCACACCCCTCTGTTTCCCCTCCCCCACTCCCCCCACCTCCTCTCCCATTTCTCAAATACCCCGTCAGGCATGAACTAGTTCAAGCCCCCTTTCCTACCTCGCCATCTTCCTGGAGACGGTTGACCCGCGCAGGCCCCTTGCCTACCTGCCGGGTGAACTCTCATCAGTGCATTTGCGCGGGCAGCAAGCACAACCACTCAACTCCTCCCACCCGCCCCCTCTCCCCCGCCAGGCATGAACCAGTTCAAGCCCATCTTCTTGGGAACGGTGGACCCCCGCAGCCCCATCGCCGCCCTCAAGCGCGCGGTGAACTCGCAGAAGTGCATCCGCGCTGGCGGCAAGCACAACGACCTGGACGACGTGGGCAAGGACACGTACCACCACACCTTCTTTGAGATGCTCGGCAACTGGTCCTTTGGGGATTACTTCAAGCAGGAGGCCATTACGTGGGCCTGGGAGCTCCTCACGCAGGTACTTGCTTCTTCCTTGCTTTGTGTCCGCTTTAGGAATCCCCCCTTCCCCCGCTCCCCTTCGTCCCCCTCCCCTACCCGTTGGGCGGCAAGCACAACGACCTGGACGACGTGGGCAAGGACACGTACCACCACACCTTTGAGATGCTTGGCAACTGGTCCTTCGGGGACTACTTCAAGCAGGAGGCCATCACGTGGGCCTGGGAGCTGCTTACCCAGGTGCGGGCCTACGGCCTTTTGTCCCCTCTAGAGCCGTCGCTCTCCCCCCTTTTGGACGACATGGGCAAGGACACGTATCACCACACCTTCTTCGAGATGCTTGGCAACTGGTCCTTTGGGGAGTACTTCAAGCAGGAAGCCATCACGAGGTAAGCACTTCTTTCTTGCCTTTCAGTTTGTTCTAGAGCCCCCGCCTTCTCTCCCACTTGGGCGGCAAGCAGGGGCTTCTGGCCGTTGAGTCGGTCCTAGAGCGCCCCTCCTCCCTCTACCCCCACCGTTGGGCGGCAAGCACAACGACCTGGACGACGTGGGCAAGGACACGTACCACCACACCTTCTTCGAGATGCTCGGCAATTGGTCCTTTGGGGACTACTTCAAGCAGGAGGCCATCACGTGGGCCTGGGAGCTCCTCACCCAGGTAGGTCTCGGCTGGGCAAGGTAGGTGCTCGCGCAGGTAGGTCTGGCAAGGTCTCTGTGACTCTTTCTTCTCTGGTTGCATACATCATTTTGTTTGCTTTGTATGTTTTGAGACGTCTCAAATCATTTCTTCATACACGTAGGTGTGGCAAGGTCTTTCTGACTCTTTCTTTTCTGGTTGCATGCATACACCATTTTGTTTGCTTTGTATGTTTCTCTGTTTCCCTGCATCAGGTGTACAAGCTGCCAGAGGATCGCCTCTACGCCACCTACTTCGGCGGGGACGAGAAGCTAGGCTTGGAACCGGACCTGGAGGCTCGGGACATCTGGCTCACTGTGCTCCCAGCCAGCCGAGTGCTACCCTTTGGCTGCAAGGTTCGTCTCATCCTCGTTATGGAGGTCCGTGGTACACTGCATGACTTTATTCTCGGACAGCCCACAAATGCCCATGTGGCCAAACCCATGCACTGGAACGCCAGCTCTAAATAATGCTTTTGCTGATGTGTATTTGCTTGCACCCATGCATGTGCGAGCAGGACAACTTCTGGGAGATGGGTGACACGGGCCCCTGTGGGCCATGCACGGAGATCCACTTTGACCGCCTGGGCGGGCGCGATGGCAGGGTGAACGCTGACGACCCACGTGCATTGAACGGAACAACGTGCATCTGAGGGGGTGTGCACTTGTAACAAGTGTGTAGAGACGTGTTCAAATGATCATCTCACGTGCATTGAGATCTGGAACAACGTGTTCATCCAGGTGAGAGCGTCAGTGCGTGTTAATAGCGAGTGCCATTATAACGAGTACGTATGGGAGAAGTGTTCAAGTGATGACCCCATGTGCATCTAGACCTGGGACGAACAACGTGTTCATCCAGGTGAGAGTGTGCTTTAAACGAGTGTCCTCTTATCGAGTATGTGAGGACCCCACATGACTCCAATACCCCATTGCACCCCACCCCACCCCACCCCACCCCACAACACCTCACCCCACAGTTCAACCATGAGGCGGACGGCACGCTCAAGACGCTACCAGCAAAGCAAAGCATGTGGGCACGGACGGGGGTGGGCTTTGAGCGCCTGATGCCCTTGCTGTTCCTTGAAGCACATTCCCCACCTTACTCCAATACCTCATTCCGCCCCACCCCACCCCAACCCACCCCACCTCACCCCACCCGATCAATACCCCATCTCGCAGTTCAACCGCGAGGCGGATGGCACACTTAAGACACTGCCGGCCAAGCACGTGGACACGGGGATGGGCTTTGAGCGCCTGACGTCCATCCTGCAGGGCAAGCTGAGCAACTACGACACTGACGTGTTCATGCCCATCTTTGAGGCGATCCAGAAGGTGGGAAGCTGTGGATAGCGGTTGAGCAGGGTTGGGTGGGGTTGAGCAGGTTTGGGTGGGGTTGGTTGAGCTAGGTTGGGTAAGGTGTGGGGAGAAGATTGATTGGGCTTTGAGCGGCTGACGTCCATCCTGCAGGGAAAGCTGAGCAACTACGACACTGATGTCTTCATGCCCATCTTCGAGGCGATCCAGAAGGTGGGGGGGAAAGAGGGTGGGGAAGAGGGGATGGAGGGAAAGGGGTTGGTGAAGGAACCGTGTGATGAGGGGGACCAAGTCCGCACCCTCTCCCTCTCCATGGTTGCCCGGTCACCATGGTTGCCCGGTCACCATGGTTGCCCGGTCACCATGGTTGCCCGGTCACCATGGTGAGGGAGAGGGCGCACACCCTCTCCCGTCACCACACCTCCATCCATGCATGCAATTGTCTTCCTTGAAGCTTTGCTGTCTGCCTGTCTGCCTGTCTGGCAGGTGACGGGAGCAGCACCGTATGAAGGCAAGCTCGGCAAGGAGGACACGGGCAACAAGGACATGGCGTAGCGTACCGTGTGGTGGCGGATCACATCCATACTCTCTCCTTCGCCATCTCTGCCAGCGCCAGACCTCCCCCATTGCTCTGACTTGACTTGCCCCACGCATGCCACCCACCAGGTGACCGGAGCAGCACCATATGAGGGCAAGCTGGGGAAGGAGGATGTGGGCAGCAAGGACATGGCATACTATGTGGTGGCGGATCACATCCGCACTCTCTCCTTCGCCATTGCTGTCCGCACTCACCACAACTCTCATTGCCTTAATCTGACTTGCTGCTTGCCACCCACCAGGTGACAGGAGCAGCGCCTTACGAGGGCAAGCTGGGCAAGGAGGACACGGGCAACAAGGACATGGCGTACCGTGTGGTGGCAGACCACATCCGCACTCTCTCCTTCGCCATCGCTGACGGCGCCAGGCCCGGCAGTGACGGTCGTGACTACGTGTTGCGCCGCATCCTGAGGCGAGCTGTGCGATACGGACGGGATGTGCTGGGCGCCCAGGAAGGCTTCTTCAGCTCGTGAGTGTCCTGGGCATGTGGTTGTTTGGTTGGGCATGTGGTTGTTTGGTTGGGCATGTGGTTGTTTGGTTGGGCATGTGGTTGTTTGGTTGGGCATGTGGTTGTTTGGTTGGGCATGTGGTTGTTTTGTTGGGCATGTGGTTGTTTGGTTGGGCATGTGGTTGTTTGGTTGGGCATGTGGTTGTTTTGTTGGGCATGTGGTTGTTTGGTTGGGCATGTGGTTGTTTGGTTGGGCATGTGGTTGTTTTGTTGGGCATGTGGTTGTTTGGTTGGGCATGTGGTTGTTTTGTTGGGCATGTGGTTGTTTTGTTGGGCATGTGGTTGTTTGGTTGGGCATGTGGTTGTTTGGTTGGGCATGTGGTTGTTTGGTTGGGCATGTTGTTGTTTGGTTGGGCATGTGGTTGTTTGGTTGGGCACGTCTCGAAGCATCCGCTCCGCACTCTCTCCTTCGCCATCGCTGATGGCGCCAGGCCCGGCAGTGACGGTCGTGACTACGTGTTGCGCTGCATCCTCAGGCGTGCCGTGCGTTATGGGCGGGACGTTCTGGGGGCTCAGGAGGGCTTTTTCAGCTGGTGAGTGTCATTCGCATGTGGCTGTCGTGAGCATGTGGCTGTCGTGAGCATGTGGTTGTTTGGTTGTCTCGAAGCAGCGACGGGACGCGGCTATGTGTTGTGCCGCATCCTGAGGCGGGCCGTGGGCTACGGACGGCACGTGCTGGGCGCCTAGGAGAGCTTTTCCAGCTCGTGAGTGAATGTGAGGCAGCTTATGAGAGTTATTCTGTTGGTTCAGGCAGGCATCTTCGATCATGCAAATGACTTGCCCACTTTTGCCCCCCTCCCTCCCCCCTGTCATTTTCGTCAGGCTGGTGCCAGTGTTCGCGGACCTCATGGGGGACACCTTCCCTGAGCTGTGCAAGCACGGGCAGCGCATTCAAGACATCATCAGTGAGGAGGAGGCTGCTTTCGGCCGCACCCTCCAAAAGGTGGGTATTTTCTGGGTATTAGACTCCACCTCTCTAGTTCAGGATTTTGGGTTGGGCAGTTTTTTTTTTTGGAAATTTTCACAATGCTTGATTAGTTCTCGAGTGATTTCACAGTTTGCCTCGCTTCTTTTTTTACCCCTCCGCTATCCCCCGTTCTTTCCCCCCTTCTTCTCCCCTTTCTTCTCCCCCTTCTTCTCCCCTTTCTTCTCCCCCTTCTTCTCCCCTTTCTTCTCCCCCTTCTTCTCCCCTCTCTCCGCTGCTCCTCCCGCTCCTCGCCCCTCCACCCCCTCCTTTGCAGGGTCTGCAACGGTTTGAGAAGGCTGCCTCTGAAGTGAAGGACGGCAAGCTGAGTGGCCAGGTGCGGTGTTGTGTATGCGGAGCTCTGGTGTGCGGTGATGTGAGATGCGGTGATGTGAGATGCGGTGATGTGAGATGCGTGTGCGGGACTTGATCTCTGCTCCTTCCATGCCACTCTGCTGCCTCCATGTCATTTGTTCCTTCCTGAAGGCGTTCTATCCATCGCTAGTTATCCCACCCGCCTGCCTTTACCTCCACTCCCCCTCCCTCCCTGCCCTGGTCTTCTTCCCCGCCCCCCCTTTCCCCTTCTCCCCCTCATCCCTCTCTTTCTCTCCCTCTCACCCCTCCCGCGTCACACACAACGCCGTTATGCCCTGTGACACCTTCTTGAGTCGATTCATATTCCGTACTGCCTCTGCTCCTCTCCTTATCCGCCTATCCGCCTCTCCCTCTCTTGCATCCTCCCACCCACACACACACAGGACGCCTTTGTGCTCTGGGACACCTTCGGCTTCCCTGTTGATCTTACCCAGGTACGCCTGCCTGTGCTTCTGCCTCTGCTTTTGTTTTATGAGGTGCCTAAAAGCCCTGGTATGCCTTCCTGTACCTCTGCTCTGCTTGGCGTCTCCTTCAGCCTCTGCCTCTGCCTCTGGCTTTGCCTTTGGTGAGGCCCCCTCCCCCCTACTTTCCTTGATCCCTCTGTCCCCCCCCCCCCCCCCCCACATCAGCTGATGGCGGAGGAAAAGGGTTTGGCGGTGGACATGGCATCATTCGAGAAGGCGATGACTGACGCCAGGGAGATGTCACGAGGGGCCAGGAGCAAGGTGAGGGAAAGGGAGGGTTTCGGATGGGGTTGGGAAGAGGTGGGAAAGAGCGAACGCAACAAGGCTTGGCGGCATTCGAAAAGGTGATGACCGATGCCAGGGAGATGTCGCGAGAAGCCAGGATCAAGGCGAGGAGAGGAGAAGGAGGCGGATTCAGAGAAGCAACAGACGCTCTCCAAGGAGCTGGAGGAGAGCCAGGCTGCAGTTACCAAGCTGAGAAAGTCGTACAAGGAGGAGGCTGTGAAGCGCAAGGAATACTACAACATGCTGGAGGATGAGTGGTCTGGGTATTGGGGTCTCGAAAACAATTTTCTTTCACGTTTTGAGATGCTTTGAGACCTTAATGCCTAGTTCACTCACCCTCCAGCATGTTGTAGTATTTCTTGCGCTTCACAGCCTCGTCCTTGTACGACTACTTCAGCTTGACAATTGCAGCCTGACTCTCCTCCAGCTCCTTAAAAAAATGTTAAGTGCCTATAGATTTGCTTTCCCTAATCGCCTCATTTCTTATTGATTCAAGCTGGGCGGAGGGGGGAGTTGGTGACGAAGAAAGAGGCGCCTTGAAAAAAAAATTATGGAGGCGCTCTTGGTTAGGTGGGGTGGGGCCTGTGTTCGTAAATCATCTTTCTTGTCTGCGTGTTGTTGTGTGCAGGGTGGAGCGGGGGCACTGGTGATGGAGGCAGAGGCGACAGCAGAGCTGCAGAAGCGGGGCATCGATCCCACTGATGACTCGCCCAAATACGTGTGGCGCCAGGTGAGCAATGAGGAGCACTGAGCTGAGCACAGCTGTGAGCACCCATCTGACGTGACGACTTGTACGACTCTCCTTTGCTTCACTCTTGTTGTCTCAGCCCTTGCGACTCAGACTCGTTCCATTCCATTCCAGGCCCACACCAAACCCGCTTACCTCTCCTTTCTTCCTCATCCTTTTTCCGAACCTCCCTCTTCTCTCACCCTCCCTTAGTCTCTCACCCTCCCTTAGTCTCTCACCCCTGGACCTTGTTCCTATTCTTACACCCCTCAATCCCCCGTGGTTCCCTGTCTTGTCCCCCCACAGGATCACCCAACCACCGTACGAGCCATCTTCACCCCTTCCGGCTTCGTCGAATCAGTAACCGCCACGTCAGCAGACGCACCCACCGAAGTTGGCCTCGTGCTGACCAGCTCCAGCTTCTACGCAGAGCAGGGCGGACAGATATTCGACACCGGCGCCATTATCAAACCTGCTAATAACGGGGATGCTAATAACGGGGATGCGAGGTTCGAGGTCCGGTCGGTGCAGGTGTACGGCGGTTACGTGGTGCATGTCGGCGTGGTGACAGGTGGCAGCGTGGCAGTGGACGACGCGGTGGTGTGCCAGGTGGACTACGATCGGAGGGCCCTGGTGGCACCGAATCACACCTGCACGCATTTGCTCAACCATGCGTTGAAGAAGGTGTTGGGAGACCACATCGACCAGAAGGGCAGCCTTGTAGCGGAGGATCGACTCCGATTCGACTTCTCCCATGGTAAGTCCTGCTCTCTCTTCGACTTCTCCCACGGTAAGTCCTGCTCTCTCTTCGACTTCTCCCACGGTAAGTCCTGCTCTCTCTTCGACTTCTCCCACGGTAAGTCCTGCTCTCTCTTCGACTTCTCCCACGGTAAGTCCTGCTCTCTCTTCGACTTCTCCCACGGTAAGTCCTGCTCTCTCTTCGACTTCTCCCACGGTAAGTCCTGCTCTCTCTTCGACTTCTCCCACGGTAAGTCCTGCTCTCTCTTCGACTTCTCCCACGGTAAGTCCTGCTCTCTCTTCGACTTCTCCCATGGTAAGTCCTGCTCTCTCTTCGACTTCTCCCACGGTAAGTCCTGCTCTCTCTTCGACTTCTCCCACGGTAAGTCCTGCTCTCTCTTCGACTTCTCCCACGGTAAGTCCTGCTCTCTCTTCGACTTCTCCCATGTTGAGCCTTTCACGCTTCCAGAGGGACCCGGGGAGGATTGAAGCAAAGGTGGTGTGGTGTAGTGAGTGAGCGCCTAAAATGTGTCACAACTTACCCCTCGAACTGCTTACCTCCTGCTTCTACACATGTTCATACAGCAAGCCTCTGCTTCTATCGTTGCAGTCAAACCAAGGATATGGAGAGGAGGATAGGAGCAGAGGTGGTGGATCGTGTGGCGGCCGCAACGTCTTGCCCTTCGTCCCTCTTTCCTCGTTGCCTGACCGCACACATGTGCTGTGCACGTCCAAGGAAGCCCCTCAACCCCAAGGATGATAGGAAGATCGAGGGGAATGTGATGGAGCGAGTGAAGTGAATGAGACCTCGCATTGCCCTCTTTTCTTTGCCCTCTTTTCACTCGCTTCCTATCACCACCCACTTGTATGCGTGTGTGTGTGTGCATGCAGGCAAGCCCATCGACCCCAAGGACCTGGGGAAGATTGAGGGGGAGGTGGTGGAGCGGGTGAAGGCGGGTCTGCCTGTGTACGCTCTGGAGTCCAGCCTCGCGGATGCCAGGCGTATCATGGGGCTCAGAGCGGTCTTCGGAGAGGTGAGTGTGGTGCAAAGCGGTGGGAATGGAATGGTCAGGTTTCGTCAGTCAGGCACGCCCTGATTCCATGTGCGCGACGTCTGGTATTTCACGACCCTCCTCCTGCCTCTCATGCGTGCTTCTGTAATCTCCCTGCCTCACATCACAGGTCTACCCGGAACCCAATGCGAGGGGTATCATATCAGTGCACATGCCAGTGGAGTGGAGCAGCTGCTGCAGGACCCAGAGAACCCCCAGAGTGCCCCTCCCCTGGGGCACTGTGTGTTCCCCCTCCCCTGGGGCACTGTGTGTTCCCCCTCCCCTGGGGCACTGTGTGTTCCCCCTCCCCTGGGGCACTGTGTGTTCCCCCTCCCCTGGGGCACTGTGTGTTCCCCCTCCCCTGGGGCACTGTGTGTTCCCCCTCCCCTGGGGCACTGTGTGTTCCCCCTCCCCTGGGGCACTGTGTGTTCCCCCTCCCCTGGGGCACTGTGTGTTCCCCCTCCCCTGGGGCACTGTGTGTTCCCCCTCCCCTGGGGCACTGTGTGTTCCCCCTCCCCTGGGGCACTGTGTGTTCCCCCTCCCCTGGGGCACTGTGTGTTCCCCCTCCCCTGGGGCACTGTGTGTTCCCCCTCCCCTGGGGCACTGTGTGTTCCCCCTCCCCTGGGGCACTGTGTGTTCCCCCTCCCCTGGGGCACTGTGTGTTCCCCCTCCCCTGGGGCACTGTGTGTTCCCCCTCCCCTGGGGCACTGTGTGTTCCCCCTCCCCTGGGGCACTGTGTGTTCCCCCTCCCCTGGGGCACTGTGTGTTCCCCCTCCCCTGGGGCACTGTGTGTTCCCCCTCCCCTGGGGCACTGTGTGTTCCCCCTCCCCTGGGGCACTGTGTGTTCCCCCTCCCCTGGGGCACTGTGTGTTCCCCCTCCCCTGGGGCACTGTGTGTTCCCCCTCCCCTGGGGCACTGTGTGTTCCCCCTCCCCTGGGGCACTGTGTGTTCCCCCTCCCCTGGGGCACTGTGTGTTCCCCCTCCCCTGGGGCACTGTGTGTTCCCCCTCCCCTGGGGCACTGTGTGTTCCCCCTCCCCTGGGGCACTGTGTGTTCCCCCTCCCCTGGGGCACTGTGTGTTCCCCCTCCCCTGGGGCACTGTGTGTTCCCCCTCCCCTGGGGCACTGTGTGTTCCCCCTCCCCTGGGGCACTGTGTGTTCCCCCTCCCCTGGGGCACTGTGTGTTCCCCCTCCCCTGGGGCACTGTGTGTTCCCCCTCCCCTGGGGCACTGTGTGTTCCCCCTCCCCTGGGGCACTGTGTGTTCCCCCTCCCCTGGGGCACTGTGTGTTCCCCCTCCCCTGGGGCACTGTGTGTTCCCCCTCCCCTGGGGCACTGTGTGTTCCCCCTCCCCTGGGGCACTGTGTGTTCCCCCTCCCCTGGGGCACTGTGTGTTCCCCCTCCCCTGGGGCACTGTGTGTTCCCCCTCCCCACTGGCCCTCATGCATGCTTCCTTGATCCGTCTTCCCGTCTCTCTACCCCCCTTCCCAGGTCTACCCTGACCCAGTGCTGGTGGCATTAGTGGACACGCCAGTAGAGCAGCTGCTGCAGGACCCAGAGCGAGCTACTGTGCGCCTGTGTGTTACTTTCGCATCTCCCTGCCTCTCAGGTCTACCCCGATCCAGTGCGGGTGGTATCAGTGGGCACGGCAGTGGAGCAGCTGCTGCAGGACCCAGAGTGTTCAACTGCGCACCTGTGTGTATCTTGTGCATACTCGTGTTCCCCATATACCCCCCTGCCTCACGTGTCTCCCTGCCTCTCAGGTCTACCCCGATCCAGTGCGAGTGGTATCAGTGGGCACACCAGTAGAGCAGCTACTGCAGGACCCCGAGAACCCGCAGTGGGCCAACAGCTCCATTGAGTTCTGCGGTGGTGAGTGCTGCCTGCGGTGCTGAGTATTGTGTGTGGTGGTATGCTGTGTGGCGAGGAGTTGTACCCCTCATTTGTATGGTGGTGAGTGCTGCTGGCAATGCAGCAGCTGCTGCAGGATCCGGAGAACCTCCAGTGGGCCAACAGCTCCTTCGAATTCTGCGGTGGTGAGTTGTGCGTTGTGGTGTGTTCTGTGGCTGTGAGTTGTGCCTCTATATGGCTATATATTACGGTGAGTACCGCCAGTGGAGCAGCTGCTGCAGGACCCAGAGAACCCCCAGTGGGCCAACAGCTCTACTGAATCTGCGGAGGCGAGTGCTGCCTGTGGCTGTGAGCATTATCTTCGGAGGCGATTTGTGTTGTGTTACACGTTCATATACCTATACATGTCCCTCCCTTTCGCCTTCCCTGCTCCACACCCTCTCTCCCTTCCCCCTCCCCCAGGCACGCACATCAGCAACACGTCAGAAGCGGAGTCATTCGCAATCATCAGCGAGGAGGGAATAGCCAAGGGCGTGAGGCGCATCATCGCATTCACCACTGCCAAGGCCAAGGAGGCCATTGCCCTTGCCGACCAGTTCGCCACCCGGATTGAGGCGGCCGGCAAGCTGTCTGGGACCGCCCTGGAGAAGGTGGGTTGACTTGTGTTGACCTCTGTTGGCCTTTGTTGACCCCTTGTCCCATTGGAGAAGGCAGCCGCCGGAGCCAACCTGTTGTTGCTGTTACAAAGCACAGCTCAAAGCATCGCTCCTGAAGCTGCATGACTGCCTGCGCCAGGCACACTTGGCAGCCGCCGGGGCGAACCTGAAGCTCGCCATCCAGACGGCTGTGGAGACGGCGGCAGCTCCCAGTGTGTGATAAGTCGAGTTTTGAGTCGACTCAAAACTCGACTTATCACGCACAGAAGGCAGCCGCCGGAGCCAGCCTGAAGCTCGCCATCCAGACGGCTGTGGAGACGGCGGCAGCACCCTGTGTTGCCGCTCCTGCTTCCCTTCCCTCATTCGTTGTCCCTTCCTCCTGCCCCTCCCCACTATGTCTCTCTCTATTCCTCGACGAACAGGAGGTGGCAGCTTTGAAGGGCTCTGTTGATTCAGCTGTGATCCCAGCGGCCTACAAGGCGCAGCTCAAGGCGTCGCTGCTGAAGCTGCACGACCGCCTGCGCCAGGCACAGAAGGCTGCTGCCGGGGCCAACCTCAAGCTCGCCATTCAGACTGCGGTTGAGACGGCGGCAGCGGCGGCAGCGGCGGGGGAGAGTGTGTGTGTGTTGCGGATCGATGTGGGGCTGGATCCGAATGCGATTAGGGAGGCTGTGGTGACGGTGCTGGGGCAGCAGAAGGTGAGTCTTGAGGGGTGGGGAAGAGAGGGAAAACAGGGGATTGCGGTGGGGGGAATATGGTGGTATGTAACGGCAATGGGTAGGGGAGCAAGCTTGTGTGTGTGTGCTGTGTGTGTGTGCGTGCTTCAAAATTGACGGAGGGAGGAGCATGTGTGACCGTGAGGAGGGTAAGGCAGGGTTGGTGGAGGCTTTTATCCCCGACCCGCTCTCCTTAGCCTCGCACCTTCAACCCTTCTCCCCCCTTCCCCTTCCCTCCAACCAGGAGCTGGCGGTGCTGATGGTATCGGTGGATGAGGAGAAGGGCAAGGTGTTGGTGTATGCGGGTGTCCCTGACGCTGTAGCGGCCCGTGGCCTGTCGGTGCTGGAGTGGCTGCGGGCGGCACTGGTGCCTGTGGAAGGCAAGGGGGGCGGCGGCAAGGGCGGGCTGGCGCAGGGGCAGGTGAGCGATCACAGAGCAGAGCCGGGTTAGTGGGGAGGGTACGTTAGGAATGGGAGGGTTGTGGGCATGGGGGAGTGGGAGGTTGGGAGTGAGGAATGGAGTGGACAGGGGGTTGTGGGGTGCTGGCTGGATGCCTTGGCAGCATGTGGGCTGTGTGTGCTGGAGTGGCTGCGGGCGGCACTGGTGCCTGTGGAGGGCAAGGGCGGCAGCGGAAAAAAGGCGGGCTGGCTCAGGGGCAGGTGAGAAAGTCGAGTTTTGGTCCTGTTGGTTTGAGGATAGGTGGGGCATGGGAGAGTTGACTGAGGATAGGTGGGGCATGGGAGTGTTGACAGAGTTGAGAAATATCAAATGTGATGCATGATGGAATTCTCCAGATTACTGTTGCTGGTGCCGTACATCGACAAAACAGGTTTCCAAGTCTATGGTCTGGTTGTGTGCCCCTTACCTATCCTTTTCAGGGCAACAAGGCTTCGGGTGCGAACGAGGCGATGGATGTTGCTAAGAAGTTTGCTGCAGAGAAGTTGGGGAAGTAAAAACACGCCCATGAGATTTCTGGGTGGGACCGTCTGTCTGGCACCATCTTGTGATTATCGTTTGTGTAACTACTCTCACATAACAAGTATTCATACCGTAACACTTGCGACTGTGTAACCTCGGTTTGTTGTGTCGAGTCTTGACTAGTCAGTTTCTGTGCCACCGAGCCGCGGTAGTGGAGGGCGGTTGCCACAGGCCCCAATTCTTTGTCGTTTACCAGCGAGTCGGGAAACCGGAAACGAAAAAGAAGTAGCGAGAGTATCAACCCTTCGCTAAAGCTAGTAAGCGCCGCGTGACGCGGTGGTCCTACGACAACAACCTAAACTCTTCGCCTGCTGGTAACATGTCGGCGATCAACATCTCGAGCACACAAACGAACAAACGAACTCGTCGTTGTCTCGCAGTAGGAAAAAGTTCTCGCATTTTCACTGCGTTCCCCACCGAATCTCGAAGCGCAACCAGCCCAGCAGCCACAACTCACGATTTCCCTTCCCTCTCATCACGTATAAATTGTTTCTACCTCTCTCCACCTTCAAACTCATCTTCTGCTGCTTCTCAGTCTTCTCAACTCATCACTGAACTGAACTTCGACTTTCCAACCATTTCCAACTCAACTCGAACTCTTCGTTTACACTAAACTCCAGCTTGATCCGACGACACGATCATGGCCTTAAAAAATCTCCTCATCGCGTCGTTGTTCGCAGCTCTTGTGATTTCATGTAAGTTGCGGCAAAGAATATCTATCCACGAGTGTCAGCAACAGCGCCACCCTCGTGCTCTAGCACACCCACTACTACATTGAGTCTACTCATCCTTTTTTAAGGTTTTTAAGACATCTCTACTCACTGTTAGTGATTCTAGAAGCTAAAATATGTCCGTGTTCATCCGTTCAGGTGCCGCTCATCGTGGAGGTCGCTTTGGAGGCGGCGGATTCGGCGGTGGCGTGTGGCGTGACGTCATCAGCGGCAAACTCGGCACTCCAGTTGGTTCTCTGAGAGCCTTCATGAACGGATCGCAGGTGCTCGACGCGAGTGGCGCGGCCGTGGGCGACGCGAATGCGACGGGGGTGATCGGGCTGGTGGTGCTGAAAACCGATACAGACTACAACATTCTTTACCAAGCCGGCGTGCGCGTGACGGACGCCGGCCTCCCCACCTCCATCGCCATCAACTCCGCCGCCGCCGGCGCCGGTGGCTCCCCCGTTATTGAGTTCTCCGCTACCGAGGCCGCGTGGCAGAATTACACGTGGAACGGCACCCGGTTCGGGCAGGGCGGAAACGGCGCTGGCGGCGCGTCCGGGCGCGGCGCGGCGCTGAAGGCGGTGCTGCAGGTGTTGGCGCAGTTCTTCCCGAATCTCAACGCCACCGGCACGGGATCCTTCTTCGGCGGGCGGGGCGGGCGCGGGGGTCCGCGCGCCGGGTTCGCTTATGGCTTCTCCGGTGTTTGGTACAACGCGAGCACGATCACCAACAGCGCGGGGCGCAGCTACGCTGACGTGGTGGCCACCGACATGCTCGCCGCGCCCAGCAGCTTCTTCGGCGTGGTTACCACCGACGCCTACGCCGACGGCGTCGTCGGGGGGCCCTTCGCCAACCACACCCGCCACGCGGGCGGTCGCGGCGGAGGCATGCGCGGTGGTAGGCTCGGAGGTTTCCGAGGGTAGGCTGCAGGGTTCGGAAGTGGTGGGGCGTGGTTGGGCGCTGTGAAGATGGTTCGCCTTCTTCGGAGGCGAGGCGGAGGTGAGCTCAATGGATGGCTAGTGGAAGCTAGTAATGAATCTGAAGAATTTCAAGGTAGTTTCGTAGAAGCAGCGGAGGAGGTTCTTTAAAAAAGGGGGATGTGGGAATGAGTGAATGGTGTGTGGAATCAGAGCGCATGGCATGGAGATCAAGTCTGGCGCTTGCTGCCTGCATCAAATACTCGTGGGACAGCCATGCTGATGCAGCGCTAGACTTGCTCTCCATGTCGTTGCATTGTACGGTACGTACCTTTCTATATGTGCCTTCCTGTGCGTTCCATGCATACTCCTTGTATGTGGCTGAGATTTTATGAGAAGCGTCTATTATCACCATGATTCTTGGCAGAGCACAATTGACAATTGATATTAGCAAATTGGACCATGTGTTTCTGACTAAAATTTTCTTATAGCAATCTAGGGAGTGGAGGTGACACCTCTATTTCAAGGCATAGAGGGTTCTTACTGCAAAAGATCAGGAATGAAGGGTTGATACTTCAAGGGGTGCTCAGGAATGAAGGGTTGATTCTTCAAGGGGTGCTGCTCAGGAATAGAGGGTTGATTCTTCAAGGGGTGCACCAACCTTGGATCCATTCTTGCTATGGAGCTGTGCAAAAGGATGTCTGTCTCAGCCACACTTCATTCCAACATGGACTACAGAATGATTTACGTACCTATCTTCCTGGTGGTAACCCTACGGACTGCAGCTGCCCTAGCATGGTGACGTTCCCTACAGCTTATCAATCATCTGCTGACAATCCTCCTCCTTCCCTTCCTTCCCCAGGCCAGCTAACAGTATTCAGGATTATTATAAATCTCACCAGCAGCCACTGCACTACCCCTAGCTGCGCTGCCAGAACGTGTCAGGGGTCGGGCGGGTGAAGTTCGCAAACTGACCGCGGGCAGCTCCATCTGCAAATGCTGCTGTCTTCACAATCCCGAAGTACCCACTCGGATTCGCCAAGAGCAGATTCGCCACCTCGAAATAGCTCTGCCCGTCCGCGTTACTGTACTGCGTGGCATTATACCAAACGCCAGAGAACCCATACACATAACCCGTGCGAACAGCCGGGCGGAAAAACCCAAAGTATTTCGGAACGGGGGCGGCGTGCCTGCGACCGCGAAAGTCCCTGCGCGTGCCGTTCCAAGTGAGGTTGGCCCACGCTGCTTCGGTGGCGGAGAACTCGAGAAGGGCGGCGCCGCTGTCTGCCGAGCCGGCAGCGCCGGTGCGGATGGCGATGGAGAGAGGCGCTCCGGAGGCGGTCAGGCGGATGCTGGCTCCGTAGCGAATGTTGTAGTCGCTGCCACTCCTGATGGGGTGGGTGGTGCAGGGGGAAGGTTACAAGGGAGGAAGGGATGGGTCTGGGACATTCATGGAGTGATATAGAGTGTTGGGTGTGGTCAAGCGGATGCTGACTCCGTAGCGAATGTTGTAGTTGCTGCCACTCCGGATGGAGGTGGGTGGTATGGGAGAGAAGGAAACTACGGATTTTGTTCTGGTACCACCGAAAAACGCGATGGGAAAATATAAAAACTAATGTAGAGGAAATTGATTGGCGATGCGAGGTAGAGTGGCTCACTGGAAGACAGCGAGGGAGATGACGCCCGTGGCATTCACATCGCCAGCAGCACTGGTGATCTCCGTGCCGTTCAGCGTCGCCACCACCGCTCCTAACGGGATGAGCGATGCAGGCGGGATGGGGAGCAGGACGGATGGGGAGAAGGACGGATGGGGAGCAGGAGGGATGGGAACAGGAGGAATGGAACAGGGGAGACACAGAAGTGGAGGAATTACAGTGGAGGGAGGCGAGGGTTGGCGACTGATAGTCAGCATACCGTACGTCTGCGTTGATCTGCACTGTAGGATTCACTGTACAATTCTACAGCGCTGACGAAGGCCTCACGACCCAAACGCGTACGCCTACGTTCTTCACTGAAGTTGGACTTACCTAGTCCTGATTCTTCCATTTTTCCCACTCTAAGTACTCCAAGCTGTTAGTTAAGAATCTTGAGGAGACGTCTACGCTTGCTGCGGTTCGAATCCAAGTCTTCTTGGCGACTGATAGCCAGCATACCGTACGTCTGCGATGAGCTGCACTGATGGCCGTCTCCGTGCCATTCAGCCTTGCATGCTAAGGGGACAGAAACCAGCGAGGCAGAAAATGAGAATGAGTCGGACTCACTCACCCACGCGGGTGCCCAGACCCCCCGTGCCGTTGCGCCGGCCGCCGAAGAAACCGCCGCCGAACCCGCCGCGACCACCTCCGCGTCCGCCTTCAAAGCCTCGTCCTCCGCCACCCCCGCGCCCGCCGCCGCCGTGAGCGGCGCCTGTTGCGGCATTCGGGGAGGAGGGGAACATCGTTCATGGCATCAGAAACAACACATTTTTGGATGCTGCAGTGCAGGTTAGCGGAAGGACCGAAACAAAATGTGTCGTTTGGGAGGGCATGTCCTTGTAACGGGTATCGAGGCGGTGCTTACAAGCGACGACGAGGAGAGCCAGCAGCGACGCGGCGAGAAGGAGGCGAAGAGCCGCCATCGTCGTTATCGCCTTCGTTGATTGGACGGATGAGATTCTAAGGTGCGATGACTCGAGTCCAGGCGAGAATAAGGATTGCTCAATGTGAAGCTGACTGGAAGTCAAACGTTAGTACTAAGGAGGCTAAGATGAGAGGATGTGAAGTTGAAAGTGTTGTTTTAGTCGAGAGAAATGAGACGCTTTTATATTCCTACTATCTGGTAGACCTAGCAGCAATATGTCGCAAGGCTACTGCTCCTCTCTGTGGAGGTTCCATGTCGCATTCTACGAGGCGAGTCGCCATGGGGTAGGCCGCAACAGGCCGCAAAAGGGGAGCTATGCGAGGACTGGTCAGCGGCAAGAACGGCGGTGCGACGAAGCCACGCCGCAGCTTCCGTGATAGGTGTCAGTCGAGCCATCAGAGTGGTAGGTACACAAAAAGCTGTGGAGCACCCACGAGCAGGAACAAAGCAGACGCGAGTGAAAGACGCGGGAAAACCCACTTGCTTACCCGCGGCGCGGTTTCCGCGATCAGCGGCGAGAGATCGTTGAGGAACAGAATCCACTGAGCAGAGACAATTTGCGGGGAGGAGATGGTTGGTCGGTGGAAGGCAGAGGGGCAATGCGAAAAATTGGCTCGCGAGCATGCGACCATTCTACTTTGCGAAGGTGCGACGATCTTCCTACTGACCACTGCGGCTGCTGCTTTGGTCAGAAGCCAACCCTCACAAGGCTGAGCTGACCTGAAACGAGCCCTGAAATATCGGGGAAGCAGCTAGATCCAGGCCATTTTGATTCCTGCTCTTCGGTGACGTATTTGTGGAGGAGCACTTAGTGGCGCTTACAGCGGGAATCATAGCCGGGCACCCATGAGACGATGGGCTAAGTAAAGAGTAATCTTCTAAACTACTCCGCTATACGAGAGTTCTATTGACAACTGAGGTATTCTGATGACGGTGTTATCGAACATCCAAAGATTCTTCCCACCCTTTCAAATTGATTATGCTATAAAAAATACCTCTCCCAGGGATCGCCCATACCTCAGTGTCGTATTTGAAAGGTCCGAATTCACAGGTTCGTGGATCAGGGTGCGTTCCTGGCCCGTGTCAAGCTTCGGGCCTTCCAGGGAAGGCCCAAAGCTTTGGGTCAAACTTCCTATCAAACTTCATGTCTTCCGGAAACAGGGGCAATTTTTGGCCGGAAGACCCGAAGTTGGTCTCGGATGGCCCAAAGTGGGTCCAACTTCCGGTCATCCGCGGATGACCGGAAGCTTGACACTAGCCAGGAACGCACCCTCAGGCACGGTGGTGCTTGCGGCGTAATCATAGCTAGGCCCCATAATGACTCTGGGCTATGTTTCAAAATGTAGGCGGAATTTCAAGGGTACAATTTCGTGACGGGTATCTTCTAAACGTTTCCCTTATACCAAGGCTCTGCATTTAAAAACAAAGACATACCGAGGTATTTTAGTGACGGTATTTGAAGATCTTCCACACCCTTCAAATTGTTTCTATTATTATCTTTAACCCTCTCAGTGATTCCCCACTCCCAAAGACTACCACCCTTTCTACTGTGTCGGCGACGGAAATGTCACAATGCTAGGCCAAAATGAGAAACAGGCAAGAAGAGTTTTGACTAACAAGCATAGGGATACATATATGCAAACCCTAGAAGGGCTGTACTCGCTATAGAGTACCCCACTGCAGGCTAGACAACCATCACATTCTGACACACCCCCATAGTCAAAGTGGGGTACAATCAACATAACAAGCAGACAGAGCAATAGTTCACAATTATAAGCAAAGCTAGAGGCTATCACAGAGGGCAAGTGAGGAGGAGGAGAAACTGTGGGAGCAAGAAGATGAGAGGCGACGGCTGAAGCTGCAGACACACAGGCAGCAGGAGTACGCCGCACTGACGCTACCAGGCTAAACCCGGACTACACGGCGACAGGGGGTCGCAGCTGGCTCGCTGTGCTCCCAGGAGTGCACACACTGTAGCTACCGGGCGCAGAGCCCCGGACTACTCAGGCCACAGGGGGTCGTGGCTCCCTGGACTTCAGGCGCTGCGGACGACAAGTCGACGGCCTCCTCTCAACTTCCCCCAGCTGTCCCACCCCCTTTTTACACACCCCCTGCTGTTCCCCTAGCACCGCTCACACTACACCCCCTAGCGCCACTCCCTCGGCTCCCACACACCCACCCCCCTCAGCGGCAGCTGCAGCAGTGGGAGACGGAGAAGGAGGAGGAGGAGGGGAACGGCACTCAGTGGCTTCACCCCCATACCCCTCACCCCCAAACCCTAATTCAGGAGAACGGGCTGTAGGAGGGGTGGGGCGCCAGTAGAAGCACGGGGGACAGTGGGGAGGGCAGGGGCAGCGAGGAACGGGCCGCCCACGGGCCTGGCATAGCCGCCCGAACCGCGCGCAGGCGGCCCGAGCCGCGCGCGGGCCTGGCGCTTCCCGTACGGGCCGCGCGCGGGCCTGGCGCAGCCCGTACGGGCCGCGCGCGGGCCTGGCGCAGCCCGTACGGGCCGCGCGCCGGCTGTACGGGCCGCGCGCAGGCCACGACGGGCGACGGGGGGCGACGCGCGGGTCCCCGTCGCCCGTCGCAGCGCCTCCCGGGGGCGACGCGCCGAGTGACGGGGCAGAAAACCGCCGCGCGCCCATCGCTGCGCGCCCGGAGCGCGCGGCAGGCAGGAAACAGCAGGAAACAACAGCGGAAGCTTCTGGTGGGACCACCCACAGGATCGACCCAGGAGGGTCGACCCGCTCTGATAGCATGTCAAAATGCTAGGCCAAAACGAGAAACAGGCAAGAAGGGTTTTGACTAACAAGCATAGGGTGTCAAATGTTGTAGCCTATAGTGAGGTTTGTCTTAGGGGGTACAAAACTTAGGGTTAGCTATATGTACCCCAACCAACATCAATGCATCATCCATTCTTCATTTTGACATGGTATCAGTTAGGTTAGGATCCTGTGGGATCCCGTTCCTCCGTTCTCCGTTCGAGCCTCCCGAGCCTGATCCTAGCTCTCATTCGTCCCGGTTCCGTTGTTACCGCGCGTAGTGCCGAGCCTAGCGCCACCCGTTCCCCTCGTTCCGTAGCGCCCGCCCTTACCCCCCGTCGCGTCGCGTTCCCCCCCCACGTCGTGTCGCGCCCGTTCCCCCCGTTGCGTCACCGCCCATTCCCCCCGTCGCGTCGCGCCTTTTCCCCCCGTCGCGTCCTGCCCGCCCTTTCCCCCTCGTCGCGTCCCTTTCCCCCCGTCGCGTCCTGCCCGCCCTTTCCCCCCTCGTCGCGTCCCTTTCCCCCCGTCGCGTCCTCCCCGCCCTTTCCCCCCTCGTCGCGTCCCTTTTCCCCCGTCGCGTCCTCCCCGCCCTTTCCCCCCTCGTCGCGTCCCTTTCTCCCCGTCGCGTCCCGCCCGTCCTTTCCCCTCGTCGTGCCCCTTTCCCCCCGTCGCGTCCCGCCCGTCCTTTCCCCCCCGTTGGGTCCCTTTCCCCCCGTCGCGTCCCGCCCGTCCTTTCCCTCCGTCACGGCCCGCCCCTTCCCCTCCTGTAGCGGCCCGCCCTTTCCCCTGTAGCGGCCCGCCCTTTCCCCTGTAGCGGCTCGCCCCTAAACCCAGCCCGTCGTCTTAACCCTAGCCTGCTCTTCCGCTGCCACTGTATCCCTAGCGTTAGTTCTCGCTATGGCGACTCCGCGTGTGCTTCGTTTCGACGCTGACGGTAGACCTCTTGATTTTTCCGTCTGGCTTCTTCGTGCTCGCCGTCTGTTAGAGAGTCAGGTCCAGGCAGGCGAGACCCTCTGGGCGCACGCTACTGGTGCCCTACCTGCGCCCCCCGACCCTACGCCTTTAGGACCTGCCCCTGACGAAGCCGCTAGAGCCCGCTTTGCCACTCAGCGAGCTGACCAGACGGCTTGGACGTCACGTGACGCTGCGGCCTGCATCGCGCTCAGCAGCCTCCTCCCTGAGTCTGAGGAGGTTCACTTCACTCAGGTTCGCACCGCTGCTGAGTACCTCACTGCGATTAAGGCCCGCTACTCTTCTCCCGCTGCTGTCTCTCTTGGCCGCCTGTTCCTCCCGTTCCTGTTTCCTGACCTAGCGTCTTTTGAGCGCTCTGCTGACTTGATCGCTCACCTCCGCTCGCTCGACGCTAGTTACCGCGCTGCTTGCACTGAGGCACAGCTTGCACTGCTTCCTCCCCCTATGGCGATTACTATCTATTTCATCGCCACTAGCCTCCCTGACCGCCTTGCCTCCGTTCGCGACGCGCTTCTGCTGAAGCACCCTAGTGAGCTCACCGTCGATGTCCTTGAGTCTACACTCAAGGACGTCGAGAGCAACCTTCGCTCGGTAGCCGCTGCCTCTGGTGCTGTGCCCCCCCCACTCTTCCACGGGTGCACAGTCCCGCAGTTACCCACCTTTACTGCCTCACTTGCCACTGCCGCTACTGACGCGACTGCAGCTGCTGTTACGACTGCGTCGCGGTCCCGCGGTAGGAGTGGCAAGAAAGGCGGTTCTGGTGGTGGTAGTGGAGGTGGAGGCGGAGGTAGTGGAGGTGGCGTTGCGCCTGGCGGCGGTGGAGGTTCAGGGTCTGGAGAGGCGCCTCGTGCAGTGACTGGTGACTCCACTGCGCCTGCTAGTGGTGGCGACGCCCGAGTTCGTCAGTCGCCTCCTGTACTTCCTGCCCCGGTTGGTGGAGCAGCGGCGTGGTACCAGGCTCAGCGTCAGCAGCAGCTTCTGCAGCACCAGCAGCCCCTCTCCTCCCAGCAGCCTCAGCAGCAGCAGCGGCAGCAGCTGGCTCCAGGGTCGGGGCTGCGTCAGACCCAGCGTGGTGCTGCTTACACTCCCTACACTTACCAGGTTCTGACAGGCCCTCGTCGTGGCCACCCTTGTGGCCGGTTTCACCCCCCTGGTCAGTGCTTTGCTCAGCTCACTGACACGGTTCGTTTGGTCTACGGGGTTGGTGCTCCTGCCCCTGACTGGCTGCCTCTTGTTCAGCGCTACGGCTCCGCTCTGTGGGGCATGTCTGCTGAGCAGTTAGTTGATCTGATTGGTACTCCCCATGCTATGTATGCTGTTGTTGACTCTAGTGTTTCTGACTCTGCTTACTCTGGTGTTGTTAGCTTAGGTGCTAGCCTTGCTCAGTTGCCTGTTGCTAGTGTAGGTTCTTGTGTAGACTCTAGTCCAGCGGCTACCTCAGAGGACGGTTCGCTGTCGTTCACGCTGGACTCTGGAGCCTCTCACTGCTTCTTTCGTGACAGCACGACACTTACGCCTCTTCCTGCGCCTGTTTCTGTGGCGCTGGCTGATCCCACTTCGGGACCAGTCACCGCGCGTCACACTACCACCTTGCCGTGTCCGGCTGCTCCTTCTGGGTCTCTCACTGGGTTTCACGTCCCCTCGTTCTCCCGGAACTTGGTGGGCGTGCGACCCCTCGTGAGTCAGCACGTGGGTGTGTGGTTTGAGCCTTCTGGAGAGACTGCGGTGTGTGTTGACGGGGACTCTTACCAGCCCCTCGCCACTTTTGCTGCTGAGCCGGGCTCCGGTCTCTACACTCTTCACACTGGCCCGCGCGCTCAGCAGCGACTGCAGCAGCAGCAGCAACCGCAGCAGCAGCAGCAGCAGCAGCAGCCGCAGCAGCAGCAGCGGCAGCAGCAGCAGCCGCAGCCACAGCGGCCGCCGTCGCAGCAGCCACTCCTCCCAGTTCCTGTCCCTCCCCCTAGTCTCCTCCCTGCGTCTCACCAGGTGGTTCCGTCCCCTCAGGTTGTCGCGTCCAGTCCAGTCGCTGCGTCTTGCTCCTGTCGGTCGCTTGCCCACCCCACCGTTCTGTGGCACCACCGGATGGGACACCCTTCTCTTCCACGTCTGCGTGCTATGTCTAGTCAGCGTCTGGTCTTAGGTCTCCCGCGTGTCTTGCCGTCGCTGCCGCCGTCCCTTGCACCACCGTGCGGTCCTTGCGTCGAGGGTAGGCTGCGTGCCACCCCTCACTCCTCCTCCCTTCGTCCGGCCACCGAGCCTTTTGAGACGCTGCACTTGGACGTCTGGGGCCCCTCTCCTCGCCCTGGCCCTGAGCGTGAGCGTTTCTTTTTGGTGGTCGTTGACGACTACTCCCGCTACACCACAGTGTTCCCCCTGGCGAGGAAGTCTGAGGTGACTTCTACGCTGATCAGGTGGTTGCTTACCACCCAGGACACTCGTGGTCGTCGTGTCAGCTGTCTCCACTCCGACCGCGGGGGCGAGTTTCGCTCCGGCATTCTCGCTGGATTCTGTCGCGAACAGGGCATTCGTCAGTCCTGGACGCTTCCGGAGTCCCCACAGCAGAATGGGGTTGCTGAGCGTCGCATAGGCCTGGTCATGGAGATTGCCCGCACCTCCTTGACTCACGCCCGTGCCCCCCATTTCCTGTGGCCATACGCAGTCAGGTACGCCGCGCACCAGCTGAACCTCTGGCCACGCGTCTCTCGGCCGGAGGCTTCACCGACCAGTCTTTGGACAGGGTCCCCTGGTGTCGCGTCGAGGTTTCGTGTCTGGGGGTGCTTGGCTCTTGTCCGCGACACCTCCGCGGACAAGCTCTCGCCTCGCGCCGTTCCTTGTGTCTTCCTTGGTTTCCCTGAGGACTCCTCTGACTTCACCTTTTACCACCCTCCCTCTCACCGGTTCTTTGACTCCCGTGACGTCCGTTTCGAGGAGTCCACCCCGTACTACGTCAGGTACCCCAGTCGAGGTCTCCCGGTTCCTCCTCCCCCCCTCTTCCTGACAGCCGCTCCCCCGCCTGCTCCCCCGGTACAGCCTCCCCCCCCTGGTCCAGCCCCGTCTGGTGTGTCTCAGGCTAGCCCTCCCCCTTCGGTAGCCCCCCCTGTACAGCCTCCCTCCCCACAGTCTTCCTCACCGCCTCCTGTAGGTGCTCCCTCTCGGGAGGTTGGTCCTGCGACTGTCCCTGTACAGGTCTCTGGTTCTGGGGGTGCTGGAGTTGGAGCTGAGCCGCGGGTTGCAGAGGACTCTTGTCTTCCGGGGGCTGGTACTGGTCGTGCGGAGTCTGGGGGTGCTGGTGCGGAGTCTGGGGGTGCTGCGTCTGGGGGTGAGGGTGTCCCTTCGGTTTCTGGAGAGCCTGGGTCTGGAGCTGGTGTTGGTGCTGCCTCTGGGGGTGGTGTGCTTGGTGCTTCGGAGGTCGACTCTGGGGCTGCCGCTGCCCCGGACACTACTCCTTCCCCCCACCCCTACCCGACCAGGTTCCAGGCTCGTGTTCGCCGTGCTCGTGAGGAGCAGCTGGAGTTGGAGAGAGAGGAGAGAGAGTTGCAGCGGCTCGAGGAGCAGGAGCGACAGCAGCAGGGGCAGCAGCCGCTGGAGCAGCAGCAGCCGCAGCAGCCGCAGCAGCAGCAGCAGCTGCCGTCTCCTCCTCCTGTCTCGGGTCTTCGGACCCTTGGTCTCCCCTCTCCCTCTCCTTCCTCCTCCCCCTCTCCTCCCGTCTCTGGTCCTCCGCTTCCTCCTCCTGACCCCTCTCCCGCTGTTTTCCCTCGTTCTCAGTCTTCGTTGTCCCCTCCTCCTTCTCAGACTTGGGCCTCTCGTCGCTCCCCTCGTGCTCGTCCCTCGTCTCCTGTTCCCTTCACTGACCTTCGTACTGCCTTACTTCGTTCTAGTCCACCTCGTCCGTCTCCGTCTGTGCTTCCGTCTCCTCCTGAGTCGGCTCTCACTGCGTCGCTCCCTACTCCTGTCACTGACTACTACCGCACGTACCGTCCTCTTCTCTCTCGTGTTCTCGCCTCGCTTGTTACTCACCCTCGTGCCTCTGTGTCCTCTGTGTCCGCTCTTACTGCCGCAGTCACTGACTTTGCCTCTACCCGCCGCCTTGACTTCGCCACCGCTCTTGTGGCTGCTCCTCCTTCCAGTCCTCTGGCCGTCGGGGGTGTGTCTGCCCTTGGCTGTGACGCCCTAGAGGACAGGCAGTTTGAGCTAGAGTTCCTGGCGGCCGCTTCCCCTCATCTCTGTGCCATGCTCCTCGCCCCTGAGGGTGACCCCGACGCCCTTGACATTCCGACTCCTCGCACTTACGCTGAGGCAGTGTCAGGGCCTTGGGCCTCTCAGTGGAGAGCTGCCATGGACGCAGAGATGGCCTCCTACAGATCCACAGGCACCTACGTCGATGAGGTTCCCCCTCCGGGGGCGAACGTAGTCGACGGCATGTGGATCTACAGGGTGAAGCGGCCACCGGGATCTCCTCCGGTCTTCAAGGCGCGCTACGTGGCTAGAGGTTTCAGTCAGCGCGAGGGAGTTGACTTCTTTCAGACCTTCGCGCCCACCCCGAAGATGACCACTCTTCGGGTGTTACTACACGTAGCAGCACAGAGAGACTACGAGTTACACTCCCTCGACTTCTCTACTGCTTTCCTTCAGGGCAGTCTTCACGAGGAGGTCTGGTTGCGTCGTCCCTCTGCCTTCACTGGCTCTTTCCCTCCTGGGACCCAGTGGAGGCTGAGGCGACCGGTTTACGGTCTTCGTCAGGCTCCTCGTGAGTGGCACGACACCCTGCGTTCTACCCTGTCTGACCTTGGGTTCCAGCCGTCTTCTGCTGACCCGTCGCTGTTCGTTCGTCGTGGCCCCACACCTTTCTTTGTTCTGGTCTACGTTGACGACCTTGTTTTCGCCACCCCTGACAGGGTTGCTTTGGCACACGTGAAGTCCGAACTGCAGAAGAGACACACCTGCACTGATCTTGGTGAGCTGCGCCACTACCTTGGCCTGCAGATCACCAGGGACAGAGCTGCTCGCACCATTACACTTTCACAGTCGCACATGGTGCAGCAGGTCCTTCAGCGGTTCGGGCTTCAGCACTCCACAGTACAGCGCACACCTCTTGCTGTTGACCACAGACTCACTGGACCCTTTCCTGACGAGCCGTTCGAGCCTAGTGGTCCCTACGCAGAGCTTGTGGGTTGCCTCATGTACCTGATGACTTGTACTCGCCCGGACCTCGCCTTCCCTCTCAGCGTTCTTGCGCGCTTTGTTGCGCCAGGGAGACACCGTCCTGTTCACTGGACAGCAGCTGTGAGGGTGGCGAAGTACCTAGCGACGACGTCAGGCGTGGGGCTAGTTCTTGGAGGGCAGCAGTCTGTCGTACTTACTGGTCACTGTTGTTTGTGCTCAGACTGTGTGGTGACGTTGTGATCCACCCTGAGCTTCGTTTCTTGGACTGGTCTTGTGACCGTACTCGTTTGGTTCTGCTAGACACCCCTCACTTAGGCTATGGGGGTGTGTCAAATGTTGTAGCCTATAGTGAGGTTTGTCTTAGGGGGTACAAAACTTAGGGTTAGCTATATGTACCCCAACCAACATCAATGCATCATCCATTCTTCATTTTGACATAGGGATACATATATGCAAACCCTAGAAGGGCTGTACTCGCTATAGAGTACCCCACTGCAGGCTAGACAACCATCACATTCTGACAGGAAATACGAGTTTGACCAGTCGTCGCGGTGTCGCATTCCTCCCCCCCCCAGGCCTCACCCTCACCCCCCCAGGCGATGACTGGAGGAGTAGAATCGCTGACGTCGTCAGGTTCATCGCAAGGCTCGCGAATCGTACCCCTTACAAAGTTTTCCCTGCAGTACGACATTTCAAGCGAACCTCGATACACCTCGTAACTTTGCAGGAACAATTAAACTCCACAACATCCCCATTAATCCACCAAGCGTGTGGTGCTCACAAGTTCAGTGAAGCGCTGTGTAAAAGTAACTTAAGTACATGCATTCCCGCTCTGAACGTGACTTCTGTCATGCGCATCTAATCTAATCAACACTGCAATCTGTACAAATGCAACCACCTACATAGCAGCAAACCAGTTTGGGTAATCCCTGTGATCAGCATCCACAAAAAAAGAGCAGTCAGAATTGCTTTGAGTGGTTCAATTTTGTCAGCATTATATCACCCGCACACGAGTCTTTTCAGTCAGTGTAAGGCTAAAGGATCAGCTGCTGCAACAGCTTCAGTCAGTCAGTCGGTCAGTGTGTGTTGAGCATCCACCTGTAAGTGTCAGCCATCTGGCATGTAAAGCATCAACATGCATCCACCACCTGATACGCACAATCCAGCACAGGATGCTGCGTGTATGAGTGTGAGCTGGGCATGTTAGCTCGGAGCGAGTCAGTTTTGAGACGTCTCAACTCAAGGAGTCAGTTCATGAAGGAGCGACAGGTGGCGGCACCGCAGCGACTTTTGAGTCGGCTCAAAATAGCGAGTCAGTTTTGAGATGTTCCCAAGAGTCAGTTCATGAAGGAGCGACAGGTGGCGGCACCGCAGCGGCACGGCACTCTGTCCTTCTCCTCTCGGTCAAACCGGTAGTCGTATCTGGAAAAGGTTAAGGGAAAGGGCGGGCAGAGGGGGTTGGCAGGGATGGGTAAGTATGCATTTGCATGTGCATGTGCATGTGCATGTTGTGCATGTGCATGTGCATGTGCATGTTGTGCATGTGCATGTGCATGTGCATGTTGTGCATGTGCATGTGCATGTGCATGTGCATGTTGTGCATGTGCATGTGCATGTGCATGTTGTGCATGTGCATGTGCATGTGCATGTTGTGCATGTGCATGTGCATGTTGTGCATGTGCGCGAGAGTCAGTTTGTGTGTGTGTGAGTGTGCGGCGCCCCAGCAACTGAGGCATGAATGGTGGACCTTGCAAGCCACAGGCCAATCAGACCATGGTATCAGCTCAGCACACTCACGTTAGCTCCTCTCCCATGCGAATCGGGCGGCGAGCAATGATGACGATGATCGCACTCGGATTGCCATCTTTGTCCTCCACATCAAATATCTTGGCAAAGCAGTTGGGATTGCACTGATGACGGGGAGGGGACGAGGAACGGGGAGGGGACGAGGAACGGGAACGGGAAAAAAGGTGATGGAATGAGTGACAACATTTTGGGCGCCTCAAGAATAGCAAGAATATTCATTCATGCTAGCAAAGAAGCAGAAGAAGATGGCGTGTGGTGTACGTCCAAGCGATTCACCATGGCACAGAGCGGTTCAGCACGGTATATAGCGGTTCAGCAAGCTACAGAATGGTTAATCATGGTACGTACAGAGTGGTTCATCATTCTGGCGTAGTTGCTAGCCATGGTGGCATCCACCACTCTCTCCTCGTCCACCTTGAACAGCTGTGTGTGACAGTTGGGGGCACATCACATCACATCACATCACATCACATCACATCACATCACATCACATGGGATTTGTGACAATGAAGGGGATTTTCTTGCTTGAACAGGTGAGGACATGGTGGCATCCACCACTCGCTCCTCGCCCACCTTGAACAGCTGATGGTGACAGTTGAGAGCACGTCACATGGGGATTGGGAGGATTTGATAAGGTTATTCTGTGAACAGCTGGGGACATTGTCGCATGAACCACTCGCTCCTCGCCCTCCTTGAACAGCTGATGGTGACAGCACAACACACGGCAGCATGGGCATGGGGCACATCACACCACATCACATCACATCACATCACATCACATCACATCACATCACATCACATCACATCACATCACATCACATCACATCACATCACATCACATCACATCACATCACATTACATCACATCACATCATATCACATCACATGGGACTTGTGAGAATGATAAGAGAACTTTTGCTTCAATAGATGAGACCACGGTGGTAATAACCACTTGCTCCTCGTCCACCTTTCAACAGCTGAGGGTTGCATACAAGGTGCCTTGCACGCGCCCGCCTCACATGCACCTTGAGCTCACCCTTCGTTATAGTCACACATTACAGGTCCCTGTCATTATCCCCTTCGTTATACTCACATAGCACAGCTCCCCTTCGTTATACTCACATAGCACAGCTCCCCTTCGTTATACTCACATAGCACAGCTCCCCTCTGTCGCGGTATCGCTTCTCCCTCAGCTCTGCCACACTCCGCCTCAACGCCTCCCCTCGATAGTCCACCACCTGATATAGTCACAACGGGAACAAACAGTGATAGATACTCCTGTGATTCATGAGACTCTGCCTTCTGGCTTGAAATAGCACGCAAAAGCAATTTAAATGATTGCCCACACTCACACAGCTGGCCCCTCACACCGACACACACACCCGTGCACCACACAGACACACATGCACTCACCCACACACACACCCACCCACACTCACACCCACATGCACCCACACGCGCCCCTTCACACCGTCGCCCACGACTCGTCATCTCGCCCTCCTCTATGTCTCTCCGTGCCACCAGCCCTCAGTCGTGGATGGCTGCAAACAGTATAGATGGCCATGAACCACCAGAAGCACACAAACACACACCCACTCACCCGCACACCTGCACACCCACCCTCACGCAGCTGCCAACGACTCACCATCTCGCCCTCTATGTCTCGCCGCGCCACCAGCCCCCAGTCGTGGATGGCTGCAAGGTGTAGGGCCATGGTATATCAGAAGCACACACCCACACTCACCCGCACACCCACGCCCACCCAGCCACCGATGATTCACCATCTCACCCTCCTCTATCTCTCGCCTCGCCACTGGCCCCCAGTCGTGGATGGCAGCAAACAGTACAGTCATGTAAAACCAGACGCACATACTCACACCCACACTCACTCTCTCACACAAACCCATCCACACCCCCACCCAACACACTCCCACTTACCATCTCGCCCTCCTCTATGTCTCGCCGCGCCACCAGTCCCCAGTCATGGATGGCAGCAGCAGAGTACAGACATGATACACACACTCACACACACTCTCTCTCACACACACACTAACACCCACCCACACCTTCGCACTCACCATCTCGCCCTCCTCTATGTCTCGCCGCGCCACCAGCCCCCAGTCATGTATTGCCGACCGCCCAAACGTGACTCTCTGCCACGCAGTGGCCTGTAGGGGGGAGACCAGGGCAGAAAAGGGCAGGGCAGGGCAGGGCAGAGCAGAGCAGAGCAGAGCAGAGCAGAGAAGACAAGGCACATATTTACTCAGACGGGGCAGGGGAAGGAAGGGTAGACAAGGAGGAGCGAGGTGGACAAAGGGGTTTTGAGGTTGAAAGAGCAAACGGGTCTTGCAACCAACCAAGAGTGGCCGACCGCCCTGCAAAAAACTCTTCTACCCACCCTTGCCATTTGCCCCTTGCCCCTTTCCCCTTGCCCCTTGCCCCTTGCCCCTTGCCATTTGCCCCTTGCCCCTTGCCATTTGCCCCTTGCCCCTTGCCCCTTGCCCCTTGCCCCTTGCCCCTCGCCCCTCGCCCCTCGCCCTTTACCCCTAGCGCCTAGCGCCTAGCGCCTAGCCCCGCCCCTTGCCCCATGCAGTGCGGGTGCAGAGCACCTTTCTCATTCCCCCCTTGTGTGTCTCACCCGCACGACTTTCATCCTCTCAGCTCGAGATGTGGCTACGGGCGGTTCCTCTGGGTTCTGAGGGGTGATACGCACGAGGTGGGGGAAGCATGTGACATGGTGGAGAGTTTTTACAAGCGGGACGGGTGACTGGAGGAAAGATCAAGTGAAGAGACGCAGAAAAAAAACAGCCGGGATAAAAGTTCACGGAGACAGACTCCCGAGGTCACAGCCAACTTTTGAAGCGCCTCAAAAGCCAACTTTTGAAGCCAAGATAACCTCAAAAGACAGGCGGGATGAAAGGTCACAGAGAGAGACTTCTGATGTCACTCACAGCCGAGTAATGATAGTACAAACAAACCCACACAGGATAATCAGGCTTAGCTCTTACCACCACAAAGCAGCCCTCAGTACCACACATCATCCCTTTCCACCACACAGCAGCCGTCAGCACCACCACACTCACCCGCAGCTCCATGATGGTCTCCCTGTCGTGCCAGCACACCCCCCCTATCAGATACGGCACCACCTCCTTGTGCCCCCGCCCCCACACCCTCCGCACTCCCTCACTCACTCCCACCTCTCCCTCCTCCCCCCTCCTCCCCATCCCCGCCTCCCTCCTCCCCTCCACTCCGCCCTCAGCCGTACCCCCTGTTTCCTCCTGTCCTGCGCTCTCCGTCCTGCCATCTGCCCTCCCTTCCGCCCTTCCCTCCGCCCTCCTCTCTCCTCTCCGCCATCGCATCCGGCTGTTTCTCCCTTGGTACGGCTGGCAGCGAGACAGCACACCCTCCATCTCACCCTCACCTCCGCCTCTCCCTCCCACTCCTGCTGTTGCTGTCCACCCCCGCTCCCCTGCAGGACTAGCTTTCCTCACCCCTGCATAGGTGTCATCATCCGATAATTCCGGACTGAGAAGCACCATCACATCGCTCTTGGACCCGTCGTCCTCTCCTTCGTCCTCCCCATCCTCCCCCCCCTCCTTCTCCTGCTCCTCCTCAGCTTCGACAATGCCACCACCATCAGCACCATCAACACCATCTTTACCATCACCATCATCAGTGTCACTACCGCCATTCCCATCAGCACTCTCCCCTCGGCCTCTTTTACTCGCTCTCTGAAGACCGCCCATGATCCCCCCAAGCTCCTCCCTTGTTGCCTCTCCACCACCCTGCCCCCTTCTCGTCCCTTCTCCAACCTCTACCCCTTCTGCCTCTTCACTATCTTGGGCCCTGCAACCCACCTTCTGTCTCATTTCTTCCCCACCCTCCATCCCACTGACATTCCCCACCTTCACCTCCTCCCCATCTCCGTCTCCCTCCTCCTCGCCCATTAAAACAACATCACTGCTCGCATTCGAACCAACACCATTCTCACCACCATTTTTACCACCACCATCAACATCACCACCTCCCCTTCCCTTCGTCCTTCCACTCTCCTTCCGCCGCTTCACTTTCTCACCCCTCTCCTCCTCGCCCCGATCCTCCCCTTCCAACTCACCCCCTCTCCCCCTCCCTTTTCCCTTCTCCACACCCCCTCTCTTCCCCTCCCCTCGCCCCTCTCTCCCTTCCTTTCCCTCTCGCCCCTCCCTGCCCTCTCTGTCCTTCTCCCCAGCCGGTCTGAGCGAGTCACTCTTGAGAGTGCCCGCCCCGATGCCAGGGAACCCTGTAATGCCGGTTCGTTTCCTCAGCCTCTCCCCTCGCTCAATCAGCCGCTTGCCGGCAGCTAAGGCTGCTGGGCCAATCACAGCCAGATCAGGATTCGGATCCCTGCAAATGGCGGGGTTAGCAGGGGGGTTTTGAGGTGCTTGCGTCAGTTCTGAGACCTCTCAACAAATGCAAGAGCTGCTGGGCCAATCACAGCAAGGTCGGGATTCGGATCCCTGCGGGTGGCAGGGAAAGAAGGAGGGGTTTGAGGTGCATGAGTCAAATGCGAGAATTCTCAAATGTCAGCGCTGCTGGGCCAATCACAGCAAGGTCGGGATTCGGATCTCAGAGGAAAAGTGCGGAGTTTGGGAGGTGGGAGGGAGGGGGGCGATGCGATGGGGGAAAGGGAGGCAGCAGGAAAGAAAGGGAGGCAGCAGGAAAGAAAGGGAGGCAGCAGGAAAGAAAGGGAGGCAGCAGGAAAGAAAGGGAGGCAGCAGGAAAGAAAGGGAGGCAGCAGGAAAGAAAGGGAGGCAGCAGGAAAGAAAGGGAGGCAGCAGGAAAGAAAGGGAGGCAGCAGGAAAGAAAGGGAGGCAGCAGGAAAAAAAGGGAGGCAGCAGGAAAAAAAGGGAGGCAGCAGGAAAAAAAGGGAGGCAGCAGGAAAGCACTAAACGGAGAAACCACGGAAGGTTGAGAGACAAACGGCCAGCAGACGCTTTAGTTTCGTCATCCAAAGAGTTGGCTGTACCCTGCTCTATGCCTTGTAAGCTGCACACTGCCACACCTGCTGCCATCGTGCTCTATGCCTTGTGGAAGAGGCCACACCTGTGTTTGGGGCAGAAGGTGCAGCGCAGCAGCTGGCCGGTGTCGTCAGGAACCACGTCCATGATCCACCCTCCCTTCATTGCACACACCACGTGGTATGCCACCAGGCATCGAGGGCCGTCGCACTGAATGCACGCGCCGTACGGCTGGCGGCAGATGCAGCACGCCTGAGGAAATGGGTGTGGGTGTGGGTGTGGGGGGGAAGGAGAGGGGGGGAAGGAGAGGGGGGGAAGGAGAGGGGGGGAAGGAGAGGGGGGGAAGGAGAGGGGGGAAGGAGAGGGGGGGAAGGATAGGGGGGGAAGGAGAGAGGGGGAAGGAGAGGGGGGGAAGGGGTGTGTACACGGTACCATCCATGGTCCATGATCCACCCTCCCTTCATTGCACACACCACGTGGTATGCCACCAGGCATCGAGGGCCGTCGCACTGAATGCACGCGCCGTACGGCTGGCGGCAGATGCAGCACGCCTGGGGGAGAAAGGTGCACGGTTGGGGGGGGATCGGGAGGAGAACAAGCCATGAGGAGAACAAGCCATGACACCAGACATCTTTTGAGGCGCCTCAAAAGTCGTTGGGGGGGGGATCGGGAGGAAAACAAGCCATGACACCAGACATCCACCCCGCCTTTGTTTTTTGAGAATTCTCAAAAGACATCCACCCCGCCTTCATGGCACACACCGTATGGTACACCACGAGACACCGCGGGCCATCGCACTCGAAGGATGGGTGTGTCGCGGCGGGGTGGTGGGGGAGGTGTGTAGGGGGAAGGGTGTGTCAGGCAGGCAGAATGGTAGGACAGGCAATGGAGAAGAGCCAGGGACAAACACCAGACAGCAGACGAGCTTGTGTGCTGGACTGCACACAAACAGGGGTCCCTACAATCAGACAGAACCACTAGACACCCTAACAGCACAATAATGCACCACCGCTTCTCACCAGCTTGAACCGCTCTGGATCCACGAGATGGATGCCGTCCAGCACCTCTCCCTCGCCCTCCCCCACCACATCACGCGCCCACCGCTGCCGTGCAACTAACCCCTCCCCACCCTCTCCCCCCCCTGCTCCCCCACCCACTCCCCCTCCCCCTGCTCCAAACCCAGCCCCCCGCCCAGCCGCCCCAAACGCCACTCCCCGCCCACCCCTCCCCCCAGCCACTGCTGCAGCAGCGGCAGCAGCGGCGGCAGCAGCAGCAGCAGCAGCAACAGCAGTAGCACCCGCCGCTGCTGTTTTTCTCCCAGGCGTCTCGCCTTTGCTTCTGCTGTTCCCTGGCAGTGCAAGTCTGATGGTCGTGGGCTTTAAAGCCCCCCCCCGCACAGGGCACAGACAGCACTCCCTCCGAATCTCCTCATCCTCCTCCTCTTCCTCCCTCCGCTCTTGCTCCCCTGCTCTGCTTGCTCCTGCGCCCCCGCCTCGTCCTCTGCCCAGCCCTGAAACGGCTCCCCCTCCCACCCCTGTGCTACCCGAAGCCACTAACGCCATGGCATCAGAGCTTTTCCCCTTACCCTTGCCCTTGCGTTTGCCTTTGCCACCTGCTGCTGTCTGTGCGTCTGTGTCAGCCTCTGTCTTTGCACCAGCAGCCATGCGGTTGCTGGGATTGCTGGGATCAGTGGTGGGGTTTGTTGAGCGGTCGCAGCAGCGGCAGAGCCAAGACATTCCAAACGCAGCGGACGAAACCGAGGCTTTCCCTGCAGCAGCAGCATCAGCATCGGCATCAGCACTAGCACCAGCACCAGCACCACCAGTGCCTTTACCCGGCGACCCTGGGAAGGGTTCGATCCCATAGCACTCCTCATGCACACCCATCTCGCACTTGACACACACCAGCATGCGACTGGCATCCGAGTCCTCATCGCTGTTGCACACCGCACACCTCTCCGACGTCCACTTATACTCCACCCCCTCGTACGGCTCGCTTAAAGCCTTTTCCAGCCATGCAACACCTCCCCTGGGATCCAATGACCCCTTCACACCGCCTCTGCCTCGCATTGCACCCACCCCTACTCCTCCTATTCCTCCTGCGACTGCGCTGCTGCCGCCCGCACTGCGCAGTGTGGATATGATTCCCTGCTGCCGGTTCCCCGGGCGGCTGCGCGGGGGAGGGTCCTCATAGAATTTTCAAGAGGCCTCTCACGCCTGCCTCGTGAGATGCCTGGAGCTGAGGGGAGAGGAGGGGAAACAGCAAGGAGAGGGAGGAGATGAGGAGAAGGGGCCTTGTAGAACGCAAGGCCTTTGACCCCCGCCTCGTGAGATGCCTGGAGCTGAGGGTGATAGAAAAGGAAGCAAGGGTGAAGAGGGAGCGAAGACGAGGGGGTAGATGAGTGAAATGAGGGAGGGAGTGAGAAGGAAATGCCTGGCCGAATCGGAAGTAAGGCCCCACTCAAGTATACAGCAGAAGTTTTGGAAGCTCATAGAAATCGCTTACCCAGGCGAAGAGGGTGGTTTTCTTCTCGGCTCCCTGCAGCAGCACAGATGATTTCCACTTCTTGGACCGGCACTGCGCATGCTTCTCAAACTCACTCAGCGCCATCAGCGCCCCCCCTGCTGCTGCTCCTCCGCCAACTCCTCCTTCTCCCCTTCCACCACCACCAGCAGTGGCAGTGCTAGCGCCACTGCTCTTGCTGCTGCCCCCCTTGGCCTTGGGCCGGCAGGAGCGGCAGCAGCACTGCACGAGGTGACGCGAAGGCAGGTAAACACCCTTGTAGGACGCACATGTGACAGGGACTGGTGGATGGGCTACTGGGATGGGTGGCGCCGCTGCTATCTTGTTGTCCCCTTCCGCTTCCGCCTCAGGTGAGGAGGATGGACTGCCAGGTGAACCTTCAGGTGAATCCTCAGGTGAATCTTCAGGTGAATCGGCCTGCGGGGAATCAGCTCTGTGAGGAGCCTCCTTAGTTGCTACCCCATGCTTCTTCATCCGCTGTGTCTTGATTACCCCATCACCATCATCATCAGCACCATCACCATCATCATCAGCACCATCATCATCACCACCATCACCATCACCACCGCTCAAGTAACCATTCCCATCCACGACTCCCTTCACCTCCTCCACTGCCTTTTCATCCCATTCTTCCTTCACTCTGCCTCCACCACCTCTTCCCCTCCGCCCATGCTTAGCAGCACCATCTGACGCATCCCCACACCCTCCCTCATCCTCATCCCCATCCGCATCCCCATCCCCATCCCCACGCCCATCCCCATCCCTGTCGAGGCGACACACATGCAAGCCCTCCCGCTTCACCTCATCTATCCGCAAGCGCGCACCACCCAAGCTGAACCCCCTCCCCATCCCTGTTATCACCTCCATCCCAGACCGTCCCACTGCCTCCCTCTCTGCATATCTCCCCTCCTCCTTCACCCGAGCAGCACCAGCAGCAGCAGCAGAAGCAGCAGCAGCCTGAGCAGCCTCCTTAACCCTCTTCTCCCTTTCCTCCCGCTCCTTCCTCTCCCTCTCCTCCCTCTCCTCCCTCTCCTCCTTCTCCCTGCCCCTCTTCTCCCTCCGCTCCCTCTTCTCCCTCCGCTCCCTCTTCTCCCTCTCCTCCACCGCCTTCGTCTGGCGACAATTCGGGCACAGGTACACCGCATCGTTCTTAATCGCACTCAACCGCTGCCTGGAGATCCCGTCACACTCCGCATGCACCCACAGCTGGCAGCGGTCACAGTGGGCAAAGTCTCCTTTCTCATTGGGTAACCACACGAGCAGGCAGAGGGGGCAGAACTGCAGCGACTGGAAGAGATTTCGACACTGTATGCAGAGCGGGACTGAGTCTAACAACTCGTCTACCAGCCTATACGCGTAGCTGCTCCCCTCCGCGCTTTCTTCTAGCGTAGCACCTGCACCCGCAGCACCCACAGAGGCCCGAGCAGCAGAAGCACCAGCAGCACGTGCGCCAGTGGTACGGGCACCCGCACAGGCAGCACCAGCACTGTCATCAGCACTGTCTCCATCGCTGTCAGCAGCAGCGGCACTGTCTGCTGCTGCACCAGTGGCATTCCTAGCACCTCTCTTGCCACCCTGACCTGCTTTGCCCTGTCGGCTTGCTCCTATGCTCCTACTCCGCTTCTTACTCATCCCCCACACCCACCCGCCATTCCTCCCCTTCTCTGGCCTCCCCCTCCCCCTGCCCCGTCCCCTCCCCTTCCCGCCGCCCCTCCTCTCCCTTTCTTCCCCCCTGGTCTCCTTTTCCTCCAAACCCTCCCCACCTTGCCCGCTCCCCAAGGCTAGCCTTTTCCTGCTACTGCCCCCACTACCGCCCCTTCCCCTCCGCCTCTTCTTCCCCACCCCCGCATCCCAATCACTCTCCCCAGAAGAGTTCCCTCCGCTGCCCTCCCCCTTCCCTCCGCCACCCCCTCCAGGCGAAAAGAGGTCATCTAGTGTGCGAGTGGGACGACCTATCACCCCAGGCATGACTCGGCACCCCACACACATCATGCCCTCTCCCGCTTTCCCTGCAGAACCTGCCAGTTCCGCTGCTGCTGCCCCTCCCTTCGCTGCCCCCGCCAATCCACCCGGCCGGCTGCCTCCCTTTCGGCAACCAGGAGCAGCACCAGCAAGGGGATTCGCAGCAGAAGCACCACCACCACCAGCAGCACCAGCAGCAGCACCACCAGCAGCAGCACCAGCAGCAACCGCACCGTGATCCTTCCCCTCCTGCCAATCATCCTCACCAGCCCCCGTCATTCCTCCACCTCCTCCTTCCTCTTCCCCTCCCTCTTCTCCTCCCCCTCCCCCGCCTCCCTCCACCTCATCATACCCCACCATCCCTTCACTCTCCAACACAGCCTCCTCCACCGCCTTCCGAAACTCCTTCGGCCGATTCCGCGCTGTCAGCGGCTGATTCTCATACTTCACTAAGTAGTCTAGAAACGGCACGATGCTCCCCTCAGGCACCCACGAGTAGTCCCGGTCGCGCTTTTTGCTAAGCGACGGCCCAAAGAACATGACGCAGAGTCGGTCGGCTTCAGCGGCGCTCCTGACAGCAGCAGGGGCATCATAAATTGGATCAACCACTCGAGCGGGCCACCAGGGGTCTTTCTTTCGCCCTGACTTGGCCCACACTATGTCGCCTGCTTCGAAACTACCCAGGCAGAATAGCAGTGGCTTGGGCTTGGAGGAGAGGAGCATGGGTGTGCCTTGTTCTGGTGTCTCGGTGGGGTCTGAGAATGATGTGTGCTCTGCTACTTCCCTCACTCCTTCTGCTTCTGCTTCTGCTTCTGCTTCTGCTCCTGTTTTTGCTGCTTCTGCTACTTTTGCTGCTTCACCTGCTGCTGCTGCTCCTTCTCCTCCCGATTTTGCTGATGCCTTCGATTTCCGCACTTTACCTGGACGAATGTGAGGAGGTGACGGGGACCTAGATGGTGATGCTTGACTCGGCTCAGAAATTCTTGCTGATGCACTTGATTTCCGTGCTCTGGCAGGGCGAACGTGGGGTGGTGATGGGGACCGGGACGCTGATACTGATGGTGATGCTGGTGCAGATGCAGACGCGGATTTTGATTCTGAGAGCGATTCTACCGGTGATGTTGATGGCGTTGGGGAAGGAGGAGGGGAGAGGGACGGGGATGGAGACAGAGCCACTGGGGTATCAGTCTCAGTAGCTGCTTCACTACCACCACCATCACCACCACCATCACCACCATCAACGCCACTACCACCACCATCACCACTGCCATGCCTTTCCGTTGAATCGGAATCAGCTAGAGCAAGGCAGGACGCAGCAGCCACTGCAGCACCACGCCTATCCTCACCAGCACCACCATCACCACCATCACCATCCCTATCATCTGCCAAGGCATGCACTTCATGATCATCACGAGGAGGAGAAGAATCACTGGCCACATGCCCACCATCATCACCGGGCGAATCACGAGCCTCATGATCCAAAGAACCATCGCTCCCATCACTACCATGACTCCCATCACTACCATCACTACCATCACTACCATCACTCCCATCACTACCATGACTCCCATCTCTCCCATCACTCCCATGACTCCCATCACTACCATGACTCCCATCGCTCCCATCACTCCCATGACTCCCATCACTACCATCACTACCATCACTCCCATCAGAATGAGCATCAGCCGCACCCACAGCCTGTGTAGCTGCGCGCATATCCCTAGCAGCACCCACACCTTTAGGGTCTGCCTGCACTGCTGTAGCAGCAGCGTCAGTGACGGATTGCACTCGCCTCATCAAGGGCCGCACTCTCCTCCTCTTCCTCGCTCCCTCTGCGATTGCCCCACCCCCATCACCTCCTCCTGCTGCCCCTGCAATTGCCTCTCCTCCTCCTGCTGCTTCTGCTGCTTCTGCTGCTTCTGCTCCTCGTGATTCCACCCCCTCCTCCTCATTCTCCTCTCGCACCTCCACCACATCTGCATCTCCGGCTGTCCCTGCCACTGCATTCCCCTCTTCACCTGACTCTGCTGCCTCTCTCCTTGCCTCTGCTAACCCCATCCCCATCGCCACTTCCTGCACATCTGCCTCTCCTGATTCCGCCCCTTGTTCCTCCTTCACCACCGCTTCTGTCAAGTCCACCTCCCTTACTTGCACCTCCCCTCCTTGCGCCTCTCTCGCCTCACTCCCCTCCAAACGACTTGTGCCTTTCAACCCAGCCTCCTCCTCCACCCCTGCTCCCACCCCCTCTGTCTGCACTTCCACAACATCCGCTTCCTCACCTGTCCCTTGTGCCATTCCTTCCTCACCCAATTCCACTGCCTCTCTTCTTGCGTCTTGCAACCCAACCTCCTCCTCCAACCCTGCTCCCACTCCCTCTGTCTGCACCTCCACAACATCCGCTTCCTCACCAGTCTCCTCTAAACCTGCCTTTTCCTCTGCCGCATCTCCACCCACCTTTCCGCCCACCGTCATGTCCAACTCACTATCCACCTTTGCACTACCCGCTCTCTCCCCAGCCATGCCCTCACTGCCATCTCTCCCTTCGCCCACTCCTGCCTTAACTCCCTCATGCACTTGAGTCTCCTCAACAGAAGCTTCCCTCCTCAACCCTTCCTCACCCTTTTCCCGTTTCACTTCCTCTTTCTCTTCCTCAATTTCTTTCTCTTCCCCTTCTTCTTTGACTTCCCCTTCCCTATTCTCTTTCGGTTTCTCTTCCACATCGTCTTCCTGTTTTTCTTCCTCGTCCCCGTCCCCTTCTTCCCTTATATCTCCCACTTCCTCTTTCTCTTCCTCATTCTTCTCCCCTCTCTCCTTCTCCACACCTCTCCCCCTGTGCCTTTTCCTCCTCTTCTTCCTTCCATGCTCCAATTCTAGCATCTCCTCTTGCTCCTCTTCCACCTCCTCTTTCACCTTCTCTTGCACCTCCTCTTGCACCTCCTCTTGCACCTCCTCTTTCACCTCCTCTTTCACCTCCTCCTGCACCTCCTCTTGCACCTCCTTTTTCTCCTCCTTCTCCACCCCCTCCTCTTTCACCTCCTCCTCTGGAACCTCTTTCATCGCTGCTGCATCCTTAGGACCCTCCTCCTCGCCACCCCCCTCAGCCCACCCCTCACTCCCGTCTCTAACCACAACTGCCTCCACATCCCCTTCCTCCTTCCCTCGCACCTCACCACTGCTGTCTTTCCGTCCTGCCTGAGTCTCAGCAACTGTACTCGATTCAACCCCAACACCAGTTTCAACCCCAACACCCGTTTCAACCCCAACACCCGTTTCAACCCCAACACCCGTTTCAACCCCAACACCCGTTTCAACCCCAACACCCATTTCAACCCCAACACCCGTTTCAACCCCAACACCCGTTTCAACCCCAACACCCGTTTCAACCCCAACACCCATTTCAACCTCAACACCCGTTTCAACTCCAACACCCGTTTCAACGTCTGTCCTGTCATGTGCAGACAATCCAGCACCGGCCATCCCACCCTTTCCGCCCAAGTCACTACCAGCCTCCTCCTTTGCCTCCTCCTCTGCCTCCTCTGCCCCCTCCTCTGCCCCATCCTCTGCCTCACCCCCCCCCTCCCCTTTCTCACTCCCTTCCTTCTTTACTTCAACCCCCTTCGCTGATACAACCCCCTTCTCTACCTCACCCCCCTCCTCAGATTCAGCCCCTTTGTCAACTTCAACCCCCTCCCCGTCTGCAGCCCTCTCCTTCTCCTCATTCCCTTCCTCCTCATCCCCCTCCTCCTCCTCCTCTTCTTCCTCCTCTTCCTCCTCCTCTTCCTCCTCCTCCTCCCACGCCCTCGTCCTCCTCTTCCCCCCACGCCTAATCCTTGCCGCCCTTTCACTCCTCGTCCTCCCCTTCTCCTTCTTCCCACTCCTCCCACTCCTCCTACTCCTCCCGCTCCTCCCAGTATCCCCCACTTGAATGCTCCTCCCTGCTTTTTCCGCCTGTTCTCTCGCCCCCACAAAACGCCCCTTCCCCAGCACCACATCCAAAGCAGACAGGGCCAGCACAAGAGACAAACCAGCTGGTCCGTCTAGTGGGGGAGGTAGTACTGGGGAAGGCTGTGCTGAGGGCGGCTGTGCTGTGGGCACCTCCACTGGCGCAGCCTGCACTGCTGCTCCTGCTCCTACTGCCGCTGCAGATTCTTTCATCCCCTGCCCGTTCTCCTTTCCCTCACGGTCTCTCTTTCCCACTGCCTCCACCCTCCTCTCCCTCTCTCCCATCGTCTCTGCCTCTCTGCTCCTCCTGGCACGTACGACTAACCTACCAACCATCTCCCCTTTCGTCCTTCTCTTATACACTCTCGCCCCAGGCACTAGTTCCCTTCCCTCCTCCCTCCACTCCTCCTCTTGCACCTCCTCATCTCTTCTCTCCTCATCTATCCCCTCCTCTTCTTTCCCCTCCTCTTCTCCCACCTCCTCGTCTTTTCCCTCATCTCTCCCCTCTTCACTTCCTCCCTCTTCCATCCCATCACTCCACTTTTCACTTAACTCTTTTGCCTTCCCCTCCTCTCTCTCCTCCCCACTTCTCCCCTCCGCTCTTCTCTCCACTTCCCTCGCATTCACTTCACTGCCTTGCGCTGTCCTCCCCTCCTTATCGCTCTCTGCCATCCCAACATCCCTCTCACTCTCCTTCTCAACTCCCTCCCTTCCCTCCCTTCCCCCGTCCTCATTTTCCCCAACAGGTGATTCAAGAGCGGGAGCTCCACATGGTTCAGGGGCAGCAGGTGGATCAAGAGGAGCAAATAGTTCAGGGGCAGGAGATGGTTCAGGGGCAGGAGATGGTTCAGGGGCAGGAGATGGTTCAGGGGCAGAAGGTGCCTCAGGGGCAGCAGAAGGCTCAGAAGCAGCAGATGCCTCAGGGGCAGGAGATGGCTCCAGGGCAGGAGATGGCTCCAGGGCAGGAGATGGCTCCGGGGCAGGAGATGGCTCCGGGGTTGAAGATTGCTCGGGGGAAGCACAGGACTTCTCTACAGCAGCAAATTCTTCATCAGCCTCCACAAACGCTTCGCTGCGCTTCCGCTTCTTGTCCACTGCCCCAGGCGGTGCTACAGGCACACTTTCTGCCTCTGCAGCAGCGGCAGCAGCAACAGAAGGTGCTGCAGCAGCGGCAGCAGCAACAGAAGGTGCTGCAGCAGCGGCAACAGCAACAGAAGGTGTTGCAGCAGCGGCATCAGCAACAGAAGGTGTGCCATGAGTTTCCATCTCCTGCGCCTTCTTGCCTTCCTTTGTCCTCTGCTCCTGCTCTCGCTCCTGTGCCTCTCCACATTCCTCAATCTCCTGCTGCTCCTCCTTTCCCTCCTGCAGCTGCTGCTCCTCCCGCTCCTGCCCCTGATGTTGCTGTTGCTGCTGCTGCTGCTGCTGCTTCTTATCCCCTTCCACCTGCTGTTGCTCCTGCTGCCGTTCCTCTGCCTTCTCCTGCTTCCACTGCTGTTGCTTCCCGTCCTGCTCTTTCTCCTGTTCCTGCTCCTGCTGCTGCTGCTGCTCCTCCTCCTCCTCCTCCTGCTTCTCAGGCTCCTGCTCCTCCTGCCCCGTCTGCACCTGCTGCTCCTCCTGCTGTTGCTGCGGCAGCAGCGCTATAGCGTTCTTCTCTCCCCCAGACACATCCAACTCCACATTTCCCACCACCTCCTCCTCTCTTTCCTTCTCCTCTTTCCCTTCTTGTCCTGCTACAGTCGCCTCTGCCTCTTCCCTCACCGTGCAAGTTTGATTCGCCTCAGAAACACACACCGCTGCTGGTTCCACCTGCCTCTCCTTGCCCTCCTCAACAGCTGATTCCTTAAGCACTCCAACAACACACTCCTCTACAAATTCCCCTTGCCCTTTCAAAGGAGCCGCAAAAGAAGACTCTGGTACCTCTTCCACCTGCCCCTCCTTGAGCTCCCCAGCATAAGATTCCTTGAGCACCCCAGCAGCACACTTCTCTACTTCTGCCTGCTTGTGTCTCTCGTGTCCGGTGCCCCTCAGGGGCAACTCCAGTGCATCTTTAGGACGCTCTTCCACCTGGTGTGCTGGATGAACCTCACCAACAGACTCCTCTCCCACTTCCGCATTGCAAGGCTCACGCGCGTCACTGCCACTCTCATCTGCCTTCCCCCCCTCCTGCTCCTCACCCTGCACTATCTTCGTCGGCAGCCAGTCAGCCAGCTTCCTCCTCTTGGGCTTCTTTCTCCTCCCAGCTCCTTCGTCACCCCGCACCGCCTCTCTCTTGCCCCTTGTTGCCGTACTCTCGCCACTACCCCTCGCCTGCTGTTGCTCCAACTTCCTGTCTTCAGCACTCAATCTCCGATATCTATCCTCCGTGCCACACACCCAGTCCTCTATATCATCTTCCTCCTCCTCCTCCTCCTCTTCCTCCTCCTCTTCCACCCGTTCACCCCCCTCTGCACGCTGCACTGTGCCAGACCGAACCCCAACCTTTTTCTCCTCATCTGTTAACCCCCTCCCAGCTTCCTTCGCTCCTGCTTCCTCCTTTTTGTCCTGCCGAGACACTGGCACCGGTTCCTTGTCAAGAGCAGTCAGAAGCTTCACCTTCGACTTACCCTCCTCGTGCTCACTGTTCTCCTCAGGCCACTCCTCATCATCCCCACCATACACCTCCCTTCCCAAGTCAGTATCTTTCTCTTCTCTCACAACTTCATCAAACCTCTCATCCGCTCCCACCTCAACACCCTCTTTCCTTTGCTTCTCTGAATCCCTCTGCTGCTCCTGTTTCTCAAGCTCCTTCTGTTGCTCCTGCTTCTTCTCCTGCTCCTGTTTCTCCAGTTCCAAATGCCGCTGTTTCTCCAGCTCCCTCTGCTGCTCCTGTTTTTCCAACTCTCTCTGCCTCTGTTCCTCCAACACTCTCACCTGTTCCTGTTTCTCCAGTTCCAATTGCTGCTGCCTCTCCAACTCCTTCTGCCTTTGTTTCTCTAACTCTCTCTGCTGCTCCAACTCCCTCTGCCTCTGTTCCTCCAACTGCCTTTGCTGCTCCTGTTTCTCCTGTTCCAGTTGCTGCTGTTTCGCCAACTCCAACTGCCTCTGTTTCTCCAGCTCCAACTGTCGTTCTTTCTCCAACTCCCTCTGCCTCCGCTTCTCCAGCTCCCTCTGCTGCTCCAGCTTCCTCTCCTGCTCTTGTTTCTCCAACTCCCTTTGCCTCTGTTCCTCCAACACTCGCTGCTGCTCCAACTTCCACTGCTTCTCCTGTTTCTCAAGCTCCAATTGCCGCTGTATTTCCAACTCTCTCTGCCTCTGTTTCTCCAGTTCCTTCTGCTGCTCCTGTTTCTCCAACTCCCTCTGCCTCTGTTCCTCCAACACCCTCTGCTGCTCCCTTTTCTCCAGTTCCAGTTGCCTCTGTTTCTCCAGCTCCCTCTGCCTCTGTTTCTCCAGTTCCCTCTGCTGCTCTAACTTCCTCTGCTGCTCCCGTTTCTCCAATTCCGAATGCCTCTGTTTCTCCAACTCTTTCTGCCTCTGCTCCTCCAACACCCTCTGCTGCTCCATCGCCCTCTGCTGTTCCAGCTTCCTCTGCTGCTCCCTTTTCTCCAGTTCCAATTGCCTCTGTTTCTCCAAATCCCTCAACCTCTGTTTCTCCAGCTCCCTCTGCCTCTGTTTCTCCAGTTCCCTCTGCTGCTCCAGCTTCCTCTCCTGCTCCTGTTTCTCCAACTCCAACTGCCTCTGTCCCTCCAACCCCCTCCGCTGCTCCAGCTTCCTCTGCTGCTCCCTTTTCTCCTGTTCTAATTGCCGCTGTTTCTCCAGATCCCTCAACCTCTGTTTCTCTAGCTCCTTCTGCTGCTCCTGTTTCTCCAGCCGTTGTTTCTCCAACTCCCTCTGCCTCTGTTTCTCAAGCTCCCTCTGCTGCTCCAACTTCCTCTGCTGCTCCAACTTCCTCTGTTGCTCCTGTTTCTCCAACTCCCTCTGTTTCTCCAACTCCCTCTGCCTCTCCAACCCCCTCTGTTTCTCCAACTCCCTCTCCTGCTCCAGCCTCCTCTGTTGCTCCCGTTCTTCTTGCTCTCGCTCCTGCTGCCCATAATGCTGCCGTGTCTCCTCCATCGCATCCCTTCTACCTTCCCTCCCTTCCATGTGACCTCTCAAACCTACATTCTGTTCCCACGCTGAAAACTGTAGTTGACCACTTTCATGGGAGTCAAACAAAGGACCCTGGCTCGCTCCCGGAACCATAACCCCCTGTCCGTCCAATTTGAACGTGACTCCTTCCATTGGTTCACACTCCGAGCCTTCCAACCCTGAAAACCCTGGGAGGAGAGGAGAGGCCAAACCAAACATCCCAGCTTCCAAACCAGCAGCCTCGGCACCTGCTCCAGTCTCTGCATCCATGCCACCACCCCCTCCCAGAAACATGTTGACCATGAAAACAGCGTCATCCTCGAAAATGTTATTGCCGGACTGAGATTGATTCAGAGCGTCATCCCCGCTATAGAGTTTGAACTCAGAGCCTCCTTCCATGGGATTAACACTGTCCATTCCTGGAAGTTCATTAAAGTTCATGCTAGAACCACCGAAGCCTGTCTGGATAATATCCTGTCCTTGCGGAACCGCCGGAGGGCCTGCAAATGCAAAGGAATCCATGCCTGGTAGCGAGGCGATTTGAGGCTGGTTAAATGGTTCCGCTGGGACAGGCTGCAAGGGGAAGGCATCCGGGTTGGCTTGATAGCTGCTTCCGGGAGGCCTATCACCCAGAAACGGGGATAAAGTGTAACTTCCCGGAACCAAACCACCAACGCCTGGATGTCCAACCGCTTGCATGGTATTCGCCGCGAAATTACTGGAACTTGCTCGAGGTCCTAGTGGGGCATTAACGTTCGACGTTCCTTGGTAGGAAAGATTAAAGTTGCTCTGGCCTCCTGGCCAAGAGCTAGGGTCGGTGGTTCCGTTATTGCCTGCGCTGTTCGCAGCATTCCCAGTGGTACCAGAAAGTGGCATCGTCGTGTCAATTCTCCCATCCCGTTGAACTCTAGGCGGCCTTTGATGCGGTTGATTAAAGCCACGATTCATCGTGCTGTTGCTATTTAGTAGACTACAAAAGCAACATGAGAAAAGACGATGGTGGAACAAACTAGTACACGATAAGAAAACGAAACAATGCTCGCGAAGTAATTTGGCTTCGTGACTGACTCAGATTTAGGTTGCTCGCCTGGATTTCAACAGCTAATAGGCTGACCTTATTTCACGCGGTACTTAACGTGCTGCTGAGGACAGGAAACTAGATTAGGCAAGGTCCTACAGCTCTATTGAGTCGTGAAACTGAAGAGGGATCTCGAGGGAGCCACGACGTTCCCAGAGTTTGTTTAGTTTACGGGAAGGTCGAGTCGAAGCAGGGAGACAAGTGTGATTGAGAGTCGTACCTAGATGTCAGGTCAGGGACTCGGTTCGGGCCCTACAGGTCAGAGAGAAACGTTTGCCCTGGTTGGATGGCGCGGCGGCCCTTTCTGCATGTTGCGTATAACCGAACCAGACTCCGAACCAGTTTGAAGTGTTAATTTTGAAAGTGAAAGCACAGTTGGCACGGAAGCAAGCCGCTAAGGACGTGGGCCCAATCGACTTTGATCGGCACGATAGTGGCGATCAATAAACTCGAGGAAGGCGGGAAGCCAATTTCAGGCAATCGGGGGCCATCAGCTGATCGCGATCAGCTGATCGCTCCAACTCGATCAACCGCCTCAAACAGCCCGATCAATGTCGATCAGACACAATCAGTCCCGATCACTTGATTGCATGTGATCGGGGCCTGAGCGACGTACGCGAAATGTTACACACGTAATTAAAGGTCCCGAAAATCCCTCGCTACCTACATGCTGGCGAGAAGGTTGTAAAGCGGACATTGTGTGCAGTGCGATATTTGCGAGGTTACCACGATACATCGTATTCGCCAGTATCGCCAAAGTTGGAAAGAAACTACCAGGTAATGGAGAAACACGGCGTGGAAAACATTCGAGGAAATTTTGCATTGATCGGGCGGCGCGAGAAAAACAATCAAAAGCAAATCGATTCAATCCGATCCAATCCGATCCGATACGATCCAAGTCGTTTGGGCCCACGTCCTAAGCATATGAGGGCTCCTTCTGAGCGTCGGAGACACCGAGGTCGTGCTGACGAACTCTCACTTTGCCTCATCCAAAAGCAACCCGAACCAAGACTGGTGACTAGGTCAGGTAGTCGGGCTCGGGCAGAATGCCAGAAGCACTTCGCTTGCTTATTCATCTCTGACCAGAACAAACCAATCACCTATCCAGTCAATCTACAGCGAACACAAATTGTATGCTTATGAGGCTGTACTGTAAATGTGTTCAGTCGCATAATGATCAATAACGGGGATCTATCAATTCTCCCCACCGCCATTCTTGTATCGTATATGTGCCTGCATGCATGCCCAGTGTCAAGCTACTTACCTGAAGTTATTTACGAGGTAACCAGGGAACAGCTGCTGCCTAGGAGTGAGGACAATGGACCGCAAGGAGCGTCGTCATGCTTGCTGACGCGTGTGTTGGTTCCCAGGAGCAGCATGCCTGATGGCTGAAGGGTGTTCTCGAGCGTTGTTCGCAACCTGATTTTTCGCCCGAGCCGCGTTCGTCTTCGCCACCAGCAGCTCCTAATGCGGTGCGTGAATATTAATACTCGCTCTTCCACTTCCGTCGTAACTCCCGTGCCTTTTTTCCTGTTTTCCCTCTAGCTGCCTTGTCCTTCCTCTAGCTCCTGCTTTTCCACGAGTCTTTCCTGATGGCTCGCTCTTCCGGATTGGTCGCTTTCGGTCTGCTTGCTCTGTTTCTTCTGACCGCTCCGTTCGTAAGTCCGAGCATAACGTTTGACGACGTAGCCGTCTCGAAGTCTAGCTGTTTGACTGCTCCCTCTGGTCACGCTTCTTCCACATCCGCTCGCTCAATAGTCAACCGTTACACGTCTCCTATGGCTCATGAGTCGTCTCTTCTTTGTTCCAAACCTTATTGAGATTTCACGGAAGGCGAATGGTCTACCTTGGTTGTGTTTGTAAGAGTGATCACGCTTGATTGCCCTGATGTTTCGTGTTTGTCCACGCATCTGAAGCATAGCACCTGATGGTTCCATTGTTCGTGTTCCCTTGCGTACTCGTGGCCAGGCGAGCGCATCATGGCTGCCTGCGGACAGTCTGACATGCGTGCCAGCAACATCAACAGTGATGGAGCGCAGTGAGGGGCGCAGCCGCTGTGCGTACGACAGCCGCCTTGGGTACCGCGCTGTTGGTGTCGGCTACAACCTTGATGACAAGTCGGACGAGCGCAGTCGTGAGATTGCTACTGTTGTTGCTGACTATGAAAAGGTAACTCCTATGCTAGTTAGTTTTTTCCCCGTGTTGATAAACTATGCTGCATTGGTAACGTTCACATGTTTGATGTATCCACTGTTACGCTGCTTTGTCAAATGTTTCACTTCTGTGCGCGTGATGTGCTTTCACTGCCGGCAGCTGTACCGCGGGGAGGAGTGTCTGAATGACGTGCAGATCAACGCACTGCTGGCGTTTGACGCGCGGCGTTACCTGCTGCGCGCCAAGGAGCGCATTGAGAACTTCGACAGCTTCTGCTGCAACGTGCAGTCCATCTTCGCTGATATCGCCTTCACTCACGGTGAGTCTCTCTTGTCGCCAGCGCTGCCAGTCAGCGGATCGTATAACATGGCTTTTATCTGTCATCTAGTCTGCCAGCTGGGCTGCTTCCATATTCTATCACCCCCGCACTCAAAAATACCTGCTGTATCCTCACCTCACGTGTGGCTTCTACTCTTACAGCCAAGACGCGGCTGGGAGCGCAGTTCAGTCCGGCGATAGAGAGGGCGCTGAGCTCGCAGTACAAGGAGGCAGCGGAGGAGCTGAGGCGCTCCAAGTGGTGCCGCAAGCACGAGGCGGTGTGCCGGGCTGACGCCCGGGCCATGGAGGAGGGATGCCCCGCTGCTGCTGTCAGCGGCAGCCGCAAGGTGAGGAGTGCATAGAATTCACGTTTTTGCGAGGAGCAGGGGTGTTGCTTTGGCTGTATGAGGATGGATGGTCAGCTGCTGTCTGTACCTCCTAGTATCTGTGTTCTTCTCTTATTTATTTTCCCAGGTGCTTTTCAAGTCATGGCTGCCTGCGGACAGTCTGACGTGTGTGCCGGCGACAACGACGGTGATGGAGCGCAGTGAGGGGCGCAGCCGCTGTGCGTACGACAGCCGCCTTGGCTACCGCGCCATTGGTGTCGGCTACAACCTTGATGACAAGTCGGACGAGCGTATGCGCGAGATTGCCACCATCCTCGCAGATTACGACAAGGTCAGCAGCTCTACTCTCTCTTCTTGGAACAAACTGGCATGGTTCCTGGTACATACAAGGTGCATTACTAAATTCATGTGTTCCTACCATGGTATTTGCTTTTCTGTTTCCCTTTTATTCGGTTTATGCTTCCCTGGGAGCAGCTGTACAGGGGGGAGGCATGTCTGAATGACCTGCAGATTAACACGCTCCTGGCCTTAGATGCCCGGCGCTACCTGATGCGTGCGGGGGAGAGTGTGAAGGCCCTTGACAACTTCTGCTGCAACGTCCAGGCTGTCTTTGCTGATGTTGCCTTCACCCACGGTGAGTTTGTTTCTTTATGCATGCCTGATTGTGGAGTCTTTTTCAAACATTTTGCCATGTCGTATCCCTGTCTTGCATCCATGTGCCATGTATAAATTCATGTACGCATCATCATGTTCTTGTTTCCACAGGCAAGAGTCGTCTGGGAGCTCAGTTCGAACCAACCATTCAGAAGGCCTCTTCTTTCCAGTGGAGGGAGGCGGCAGAGGAGCTGAGGCAGTCCAAGTGGTGCCGCAAGAACGAGGCAGCTTGTAAGGTGGACACCCAGCAGCTGGAGGAAGGGTGTTCTTCTGTGGGTGATAGCGCTGTGTCTGCATTCCTCCAGGGGCTTAGTGGTTTTATGGCAGCATAGATTGTTTTGGGGCTTGTTTTTGTACAGTAGCCACTGTTGTCCAGTGTTCTGGTAAACCTTTTTTTGCCTGTATACACCTTTGTGGAGGAACTTCGGGCAAAGAGCTTGAATGCAGAAACAATCAACAGGACATACCGTGACGTGACGTTCTGGAAAACATAAGCATCGTCTGCCACCCATCTGATTCCCCAGACTCCCAACATCGAGAAATGTACCCCACCCAGTGTGGCACTGGAGTGACTTTCCCAGGGACTGATTCGCCTTGGGATTTGTGTTCGGTAATCAAGGCGCGTTGCCCATAACTCTCTCCAGCTACCCTTTTCGCGTAATCGCGGCTGAATTGGTGTGGAAACCTGCAAGGGTAGCGATGACTAAGGACCTGAGCAAGTAACTCGCCTCGCAAGAATTGAGAAGCTTGCAAGCGGACTGTTGCTGATTGTAGTCCTGTTCGATTGTAAAATGTACAGTCCCAAGTTCAACAACAAGGATTTGCTAGTGACTTTATTTTTGGCCCAAAGAAACCTAGATATTACTTCCCAGCATCATTCTACTGCCCTCCCTAGCGCTAGCCTGCATGCATTCTAAGTGTCAGGCTGCTTGCCTGTAAAGGTAAACAAGGTAACGAGGGAAGAGCTGCTGACTAGGATTGAGGATAATGGACCGCGAGGAGCGGCGTCATGCTTGCCGACGCGTGGTGCGTTAATCATAAGGAGCAGCATGCCTGATGGCTGAAGGGTGTTCTCGAGCGTTGTTCGCAACCTGATTTTTCGCCCGAGCCGCGTTCGTCTTCGCCACCAGCAGCTCCTAATGCGGTGCGTGAATATTAATACTCGCTCTTCCACTTCCGTCGTAACTCCTGTGCCTTTTTTCCTGTTTTCCCTCTAGCTGCCTTGTCCTTCCTCTAGCTCTTGCTTTTCCACCAGTCTTTCCTGATGGCTCGCTCTTCCGGATTGGTCGCTTTTGGTCTGCTTGCTCTCTTTCTTCTGACCGCTCCGTTCGTAAGTCCGAGCATAATGTTTGACGACGTAGCCGTCTCGAAGTCTAGCTGTTTGACTGCTCCCTCTGGTCACGCTTCTTCCACAGCCGCTCGCTCAATAGTCAACCGTTACACGTCTCCTATGGCTCATGAGTCGTCTCTTCTTTGTTCCAAACCTTATTGAGATTTCACGGAAGGCGAATGGTCTACCTTGATTGTGTTTGTAAGAATGATCACACTCGATTGCCATCATTTTTCGTGTTTGTCCACGCATCTGAAGCATTGAATCTGATGGTTCCATTGTTGGTGTTCCCTTGCGTACTCATGGCCAGGCGAGCGCATCATGGCTGCCTGCGGACAGTCTGACATGCGTGCCAGCAACATCAACAGTGATGGAGCGCAGTGAGGGGCGCAGCTGCTGTGCGTACGACAGCCGCCTTGGCTACCGCGCTGTTGGTGTCGGCTACAACCTCGATGACAAGTCCGATGAGCGCATGCGCGAGATCTCCACCGTTGTTGCTGACTATGACAAGGTAAGTTCCGTGCTATTTTTGTTTTTATTTTACCTTTTTGTAGGCATCTCTGGTGTTGTGCTTTCCATTCGTTGCTGCTAGGTCACGCTGCTGCATGAGTTACGTCCACATATATTCACACTTAAGCAGCTTTGTCAGTAGTTTCACTTCCTCCTGTATTGTGTGTTCATCCCTGTCAGCTATATCGCGGGGTGGAGTGTTTGAACGACGTGCAGATCAACGCACTGCTGGCGTTTGACGCGCGGCGCTACCTGTTGCGCGCCAAGGAGCGCATTGAGAACTTCGACAGCTTCTGCTGCAACGTGCAGTCCATCTTTGCTGATATCGCCTTCTCCCACGGTGAGCCCTCTCTTCAGGTTCACGATGAGCCTCTCTTGACGTCGGTGCTGCCAGTCTTGCAAAGCATATAACATGACCCTTTCTGCCACCTAGTTTGCCAGCTGAACTCGCTCCGTGTCTATCTCTCCCGCGTCTTAAAGACTTGCTGTGTCTTCACCTCACCATGTGGTTTTTCCTCTATAGCCAAGACGCGGCTGGGGGCGCAGTTCAGTCCGGCGATAGAGAGGGTGCAGAGCTCACAGTACAAGGAGGCAGCAGAGGAACTGAGGCGCTCCAAGTGGTGCCGCAAGCACGAGGCGGTGTGCCGGGCTGACGCCCGGGCGATGGAGGAGGGATGCCCCACTGCTGCTGTCAGCGGCAGCCGCAAGGTGAGGCGTGTATGAATTGTGTTTTTGCCCGGAGCTGGAGTGTTGCATAGAGGATAGATGCTCAGCTGCTGTCTGTACCTCCTGGTACTTTTATTTTTCCAGGTGGGAGAGTCATGGCTTCCTGCCAACAGTCTGACGTGTGTGCCGGAGACAACCACGGTGATGGAGCGCAGTGAGGGGCGCAGCAGCTGTGCGTACGACAGCCGCCTTGGCTACCGCGCCATCGGCGTCGGCTACAACCTCGATGACAAGTCGCTCGAGCGCATGCTTGAGATTGCCACCATTCTCGCAGATTATGACAAGGTCAGCAGCTGTCTCAATTCTTATCAGCTTGGTGTTTGCCCGTTTTCGTTGGCCACTTTGGCATGCGTCCTCAGGCTTGCGGGGCAGATCGCATTACCGAATCTCCGCATCTATGTGTTAAAGTAGCTCCTAGAACTTAGGAACCATAGTCTAGGATTTAGGGTTCCTAGAAGAGAATCGAGCATAGGAGATGAAAAGTGGTTGGACTAGAAAGGAGGGGGATATAAAATAGCAAGCCCAAAAGCGTTATACTTACTATTGAGTACCCCACTACAAGCTAGATTAGTATTATTTTCTGACACACTCCCATAGTCAAGGTGGGGTACAAGCAACGCAACAAGCACTCAGAGCAGTAGATCACAGAGATAAGCAAAGCTAGAAACTAACACAAAGGGCAAGTGAGGAGGAGGAGAAACTGTGGGGGCGAGAAGATGGGAGGCGACGGCTGAAGCTGCAAACACAACGGGCGACAGGAGTGGCGCGCACAGTGGCTACCGAGCGCACGAGGGCATCAGACTACGGGGGTATCTGGCTCCGCGGCTACGACGAGCGGCAGGAGCAACGGACCCACAGACAACTGGCATAGCAGGCTCGCTGAGCTACCGAGAGCTCGACGGCTCCGGACTACGGGTGCTGCTGACGACACGACGGCGACCTCCGCTCACCCCCCCCCCCTTAACAGTCCCACACCCCCTTCTCACACACCCCTTAGCTGCATCCCTAGCCCCACTCCCTCGACACCCCCCAAGCGCCTTTCCTTCGGCTCCCACACATCCACCCCCCTCAGCGGCAGCTGCAGCAGTGGGAGACGGAGGAGGAGGAGCTGCAGAATACTCACACCCGCCACCCCCATAGCCTCCCCCCACAACTGCACGAGGGCAGGGGCGGGTGAGGCAGGGGCAACTGCACGAGGGGAGGCGCGAGGGGAGGCAGGGGCGATTGCACGAGGGCAGGCGCGGGGTCCAGGGGCGGCGTCGCGGGGCTCTGGGGCGGGGTCCAGGGGCGGCGTTGCAGGGCCCAGGGGCGGCGTCGCGGGGCTCTGGGGCGACGTCGCAGGGCTCTGGGGCGGAGTTGCGGGTTCCAGGGAGCGCCGAACGGGCGACGGGGGGGACGACGCGCGGGTCCCCAGGGGCGTCGCGAAGAACGACGGGAGGAATGCGCGGGCCCCTGGGGGCGCCACGACGGGTGACTAAGGGGGGGGCGACGGACGGGTCCCTTGGGGTGCCTCGACGGGGCAGAAAACCGCCACGCGCCCCGAGCGCGTGGCGGGAAGAAAAAACGTCGCGCGCCACGGGGCGCGCGACATACTAAACAGCAGCAGTGGAAGCTTGTGGTGGCCCACAGGCCAAGAGTATAACAGCTCTGATTCCATGTGAAAGTAGCTCCTAGAACTTAGGAACCATAGTCTAGGATTTAGGGTTCCTAGAAGAGAATCGAGCAAAGGAGAGGAAAGGTGGTTGGACTAGAAAGGAGGGGGATACAAAATAGCAAGCCCAAAAGGGTTATACTCACTATTGAGTACCCCACTACAGACTAGATTAGTATTATTTTCTGACACTATGTTGCGTGTCTGCCAGCTGAAGGATTTTTGTTTCCCATGTTCGTGCTTTGTGATACCCTGAATGCAGCTGTACCGCGGGGAGGCGTGTCTGAATGACCTGCAGATCAACACACTCCTGGCGTATGATGCGCGTCGCTACCTGCTGCGTGCGGGGGAGAGCGTGGAGGCCCTTGACAACTTCTGCTGCAACGTCCAGGCTGTCTTTGCTGATGTCGCCTTCACCCACGGTGAGTGAGTGGGTGATTGGTAATTTTCATTTGTGTATGTGTGAATGCCGGGTGTATTGCAGCACACATTGAGCCATTGGCGTTCTTCACACATTGTGTCATGCATTATTTGTATCCTGCAATGTGTGTATGATTTGTCATGTTCTTTCCACAGGCAAGACTCGTCTGGGAGGTCAGTTCGACCCCACCATTGAGAAGGCCTCTTCATTCCAGTGGCGGGAGGCGGCAGAGGAGCTGAGGCAGTCCAAGTGGTGCCGCGAGAACGAGGCAGCTTGCAAGGTGGCCTCCCAGCAGCTGGAGGAGGGATGTCCCTCTGTGGGTGATAATGCTATTTCTGCTTTCCTGGAGGGTCTTCGTGGGTTTGTGGCAGCATAGATTGCAGTAAGGATGTGTTCTTTGTAACCATTTTTGTGAGTAGTGTTCTGGTAAATTGACATGTGGCTGTATGACACCTTATAGACAAACCTTGAAAATAGTATAGATGTAGGCATGTGAAGGTGATATACTGGTCCCCCTGATGTAACGTTTTGAGAAACATAAGCACCATCTGCCGCCTATCTGCTTTTCCAATTTAAATTCGTTTTGCCCTGTCAGCCGTGGGAATTCGTTGTGTCCCTCCTTGAGGGTTGTTTGGGTTGAGATTTGCGTGATTCATCTCCTTGCCGCGGAGCTGGCAACACTCCTGTCAATGCCGTGGAGCATGGGGAATTGTCTTTCCGGCTGCCTCTATCGCCTCCTCACGGCTGAATTGCGTCGGGAACCTGCAAGCGAAGAAAGGACTATGGACCTGGGCGAGTGATTTGCCTCGCGAGAAGCGAGAAGCTTGCAAGCGGACTGTTGCTGATTGTTTTGTTCGAGGGAAATTTCTGCTTAGCCCGCTACCTCTACGACATGTCACGTCGTCAACTTCTCATCCCGAGCTATGATGGTGCCTTATCCCAAGACGTCGTCCCCCTCCAACCCGATCCAGCCAGAATGGCTTCGCAGCAGAACCCGCCACGTCATCACGCGCTTCCATCACCCTCTCGACCGTGCAATGACTGCTCCTCCTCCCTCCCCTTTCCTTGCCACGATGCTGCTGCGATCGCCGTCGCGCAACGCAATCAGGCCGGCGTCGCGTCTCCCCAGCCAAACGCACATTTGGACCAGCCACGCTCGTCATTAACACCGCTCAAGCTCTCCGCTCAGCCTCACCCTCTCTCTTACCATCGTAACGCTGCGATCGTTCCGCTGCAACCCAAACAAGAACCCATATCACCGCAACAACCACCCCCACACCTAGACCAGCCACCACCACCACCGCCGCTCAAGCTTTCCGCCCAACCCATCTTAAACCATCATGATGCTTTCTATAATCATTCTCAGAAGGCGCCTACGACGATCGCTACTCTGCATCCCAAGCAAGAAGCTGCGTCTTCGCAACAACAGCATTTTCATCCCAACCCACCGTCACCGTGTCAACCACATAAGCTCCCAAGCCAACCTCCCCTCCGCCTGGAACGCTCTCCTTCGGATGATCAGCTCGATCTCCATATATACGAATCGTCTGTAACTGATGGGTTGCCATTTTGCCCAATTTCGCTACACTCCGTCGTTCCCAGCTACGTGTCCCTGGGGTGTCCCGTGTTGGACCATTTTCTCAGAGGCGGCCTGCGAGCCTGCCAGGTGACCGAGCTTGTGGGAGAGGCTGCGAGCGGCAAAACCCAGCTATGCTTGCAGCTCGCTTTAGCAGTGCAAGCACCCTCTCAGCCACCCCAGAGACCGTTGTTCGCATCCTCTGGTGTTCGAGACACGTCACGAGGCGACACCAACAGATCACAGGGCTCATCATTGTACATATACACTGATGGTCGGTTTCCCACCAAACGACTCTTCCAGCTCGCCAACAGCAGCCGCTTCCAAAACCTGCTAAAACCAGAATCTCGGGGTTCTATTATCAGCAATGGCGTACAGCCGTGTCATATCAGTAGCACCAGTGACTGTAAACCTGCTATCAACAGCAGCTTGGTGGGGAATGATCCTGGCCATCCATGCGACCACGTGTTCATCAAGGAGATCCCAACCGTCCAGGAGCTGGTCCACTGTTTAGAAGGAGAACTACATGTGGAGCTCGTGCGTCCCAGAGCCCATCCCATCCGCCTTCTCATCATCGACTCAATCGCCTCGCTCTTCCGCTCGGAATTCGACTACTCGCGCGACGACATGTGTCAGCGCACCACCATGCTCTTCCGCATCGCATCTGCTCTCAAGCATCTTGCGGGTCGGTATAAAATTGCTGTTGTGGTCACCAACCAGGTCACGGCCGCTGTCGAAAATCCACATCCCAGTGTCAATCCAGCAACAGCAGCAACAGCAACAGCAGCAAGAAGATGGTGAATGGAAATCAGAGGCAGCAGCATCAGAAACTGTGACGTATTCTGGTCCGCATCCTGATATCCTCTCTGACTCTGAAAATTCGCAAATTCTGTGGTCATCAGGTCAGCGTGTCGTACCAGCCCTAGGACTGGCCTGGTCCCACTGCATCAACACACGAATCCTCCTCTCCAGACGAACTCCGGCCACCTTCTCATCCTACTCGTCGTTCCAGACACCCAGGCTCGGACAGCAGGCTTGGGAGGGTTATAAATATGGAGTAGTGCAGGCGGATGCTGCTGCTGGGGGGAGGAATGTGGAGCGAAAGCTTGTGTTGGTGTTTTCACCGTACCTGCCAACAGGCTGGGTGGATTTCACTCTGGGATTGGATGGTATTGCTGGTACTGGCGCCATGGGAGGGCAAAATAGGTTTGATGGCGGCTTGACCTTGGTACCTGCAACAAGCTACTGTAGTGATGTGGTCATGAAGCCAGGTGATTTGGACAGCGGGAGAGTTGACGAGCACAGATGGCACGATGCAGGAAAGGATACAATGATGGTTGAAGTGGTGGAGAATTCATGTCGAGTGATAGTTCCAGTTGGGATTTGAATATCTGCTTGTGATATGCGCAGCTTTCCAATTACCGTCATACCCCGGATAGTAGCGCAGATGCGCTTATAATAAAATCTTGATTTTATTTGGGTGCGCTTATAATCGAGTAACGGCCATAAGCGCCGGCGCCTTTATAATGGCAAAAATGAAATTTGTTTGTAAGGGTACCAAAATGAAGCTTGCAATAAGGCGAACACAACGATGTGCCGTTCACGTGGGGTCATGCATGGAATCCTCGCGCTATTCGCCGCGATTCGATTCCCCACCGCACACTTCACGTCCCAGTGCAGCGCACCTGCCAGCGCTGACACAAAAGCTGTCGTGCGGCCCAATCGGGTTGTCATGCGCGGCCAGGCAGGACAACTCATCCGAACCCTCTCGAAGGGTGTGGAATATGCCCTGCCAGCACAGCACGTCTGGTGCCATGAACCCTCCTCTGCGGGTTCAGGCAGGGTGATTTTCGTCTTTCATTGATGAGGACCCCGAGGCGCTTTCCTGAAGGGGTCCTCTTCAATCGTTCATTTCTTCATTCATGCTTTGCGTTTCCCATTCACTTTCTTGTTCACGCCCGCCTGGCTGCGGAAGCCATGGCGGAATTCACAGGCACTCATTTCCTTTTCAAGAAAAAACCTAGGCCCGCTTACACAGTTGACGCTGACGGATGGTACACACGTATCCCACCAGAACCACCATCGCCACCACAGCCTCCTGCTCCTCCTGCGCCACCTGCTCCTCCTGCGCCTCCCGCTCCTCCCGATCCTCCCGCTCCTCCTGCTCCTCCGTATCAGGCGTTCCCACAACCGCCTGGGAATCATCCCGTGCTTACGCTCTTGCTCCCGTCCGCCTTCGACGAGTACCTGTCTGAACCGGACAATAACAAGGGTCCAGACGTGTATGTACGGGCTCCGGCACCTGCACCAAGATGGGGCGCGCCCGAAGAATGCACGTGGGACGAATCTGCCGTCGGCGCCGACGACGATGTGGCTGACGCCGCGGAAGAAGGTCGTGCCGAGGGCGACAACGGTGCCGAGGATGGCACGGAGGCCGAAACCGAGGCTGGCACCGCGGCCGATGTGTTTCCCGAGGGTGAACCAGGCGCCGCCGACGACGACGGCGTCGAATACTGGTCTCGCGATGGGCTCCCTGAGAAACTCCCGATTCCGACTTTCCCTCCTGTTAACCGCAAGCGACCTCACCCTTCTGCTGAGAATCGTGATGCCCGCCCCCCCTCTCCCAGGAACAAAGTCAACCAGCATAAGCGTCAAGCTTATACTGCGCAAGAAAAACTGCAGTGGGTCGCGCGGCTGGATGTGGGGGTGTCGGTGCGCTCCTTGTCTCGAGAAAGCGGCATCCACCGGAAGTGTCTCACGGAGTGGAAGCGCGCCGCCGATTTCCTCAAGGAGGTGCACGCCGCACGGAAGCGCATGCACGGCCGCGGGAGGTCTTCATGGTACCGCCCGATGGAGCTGAAGGTGTACGAAAAGCTACTGGAGTGGCGCCGCAAGGGAACAGCAGTCTCCGTCGGCCGTCTGCAGGAGTGGTCGCACGAGTTCATGAAGCTGCTCTACCCGCTTGTGAAGTGGAAGGGCAGCCAGCGGTGGTCGGAACGGTTTCGGAAGCGGTGGAATCTGAGCGTCCGCATGAAGACGCGCGTCGCCCAGAAAACTGCAGCCCGTAAGTCTTAACCGTGTATCAAGCCTGTGGGTCGTTCCAGTTCATGTATACTGACGCATCTTCTTTATTTGCCTCGTTTTTTTACAGATGTCGCGGAGATGTGCCGCAAGTTTTGGCAGTACGTGCGTGATAGGCGGCGTGAGCGCGGCATCGAGACTACGTGGATCATCAACGCCGACCAGACGCCGCTGTGGCTGGAGATGCCCGCCACCACCACCGTGGAACAGACAGGCGTGCGGTCGGTGCCCATCCGGAGTGCGGGATACCAGAAGGAGCGCGTCACCGTGATGCTGGCGTGCACGGCGGATGGGGAGAAACTCAAACCGTGGGTTTTTTTCAAGCGCAAGACAGTGCCGAAGGGAGATTTCCCGCCCGGTAAGAAATTGCACTTTAAATGGGTTGATTCGTTGCTTTACTAAATCGTCGCTAACCACCCTGCCTGTGTATCATTGTGCAGATGTCGTCGTCGCCTGCCACGAGAACGGGTGGATGGACGCCGAAGGCGTCATCCGATGGCTGGAGGAGTGCGTCCAACCGTTTCTTAGGCCTCGATTCGGCAGGCAGGCGAGGAGCGCGATGGTGGTCCTCGACTCCTACCGCGGTCACCTCACCCAAGGGGTCAAGGACAAGTTCGCCGAGCTCAACATCGTGCCGGCGGTGATCCCGGCAGGCTGTACGGCGGAGATTCAGCCGCTGGACGTCTCTATCAACAAGTCGTTCAAGGCCTCCGTCCGCCAGCAGTACCAGAAGTGGTTTGAAGACGAAGGCCAAGAGCGACTGACAGCAGCAGGTAAGCTTACATAGAAGAACTACAGTCGTTCCTTGACATGCTCTCGTGAACCGTTTATTAAAACTGATGAGAGTGATGTGTCTCTGCCTGTTGGTGCAGGGAACCTCAAGAAGCCGCCTCCTGCGGTGGTAGTGAAGTGGATCTCGCGGGCATGGAAGGCAGTGCCCGCGGACCTCATCAAGCGCGCCTTCCTCACCTGTGGCATCAGCAACGCTCTTGACGGCAGCGAGGACTCGCTTGCCATGGCGCACAGGCGAAGCCAGCTGACTCGTGAAGTCGATGTCGATGACGACATCATCGCCGACGGCTTCTTTGGCAACAACTGCCAGGAGCCCGAGTCTGACGAGGAGGAGTAGGTAGCTAGGCTGTAGTACCTGAGTAGCTGGTTCAACCTGAGTAGGCTGTTGTGTATGAACCTTGAAATTGATAGGGTGAAACAACTCTTGTTAGGAATTGTTTAAAAAATGTAATGTTCTGTGAAATTAGAATGATAAGTAGATATCAGACTTTGCACATGCGCTTATAATAAGTTCAGACCTGAAAAGGGGTGCGCTTCTAATCGAGGATCCTCTATAAGCGCCATGCTCCAGATAGAAGCGCCGGCGCCTTTAATCGGACGGCGCCTATATCCGGGGCCATACGGTATATACTGTGTAATGGAATAAAATTTGAAGAGTGCGATCATCAATGAGAGGGTCTGCATGTGGTAGAACCATAAGGTTCTAAGTCTGTCTATGCCATCTATAATCAGCGCTTGTAAAGGAGGACCCTCCAATAGGGAAACAACGATGAGGCTGGCGACGCGAATGAATGTACTCCGTGGAGCCCAGTTCGTCATTCAGGTTCGCGTCGCGTCTCATGCGACGAATAGTCAACGACAACTAGTCAACGACGAAACACACAGGGGGGGGGAGGGGGCAGGCCTGTCGAAGTAAGGGCAAATGCCCTTAATGCCGTGAACATTAAGGGCTACTTTCGGCTACCCTAGTCCAAAATATGTTTTGGTTTCGAATGTCTCCCGTGAGAGTTTAGGGTTTCAATCGGCCCTTTCCCGGATTCGTTAAGTTCCCGATTGGGCCCTGCCCCTGAATCAAAGTATTGGTTTCGGTTCGAAAGACCCCCCCCCTGCGTTCCGTCCGTGCCCCCCCCCCCCCCCCCCCCCCCCCCCTTTGAAAATCAAGGATTTGGATATTGCACGTGTCAAACTATGCATATTGTGTTTGTGTAGGCTGCTAGTGGGGTAGCCCATATGGGGTACAACCCAATGTTAGGGTTAGCTTATGTACCCAACTCTTGATCAATGCATTCATTCTTGTCTCTAGATTCTGACAGCACGAGATAGCGCCAGGAAGGACGATAACTTCATCGTCATTCAGCCAATCGGCTATCTCTCTATTGGGTTAGTCAGCTTAGAGAGCCTTAGAGCGGCCGCTTCTCACCTTCGCAGCCAATCAAACTAGGCTCACACGTCACATATGTGACAACATCACTTGGTGGTGGCTGCTGTGAGTGAGCAAAGGGCTCCCTACTCCACTCTAATACAGCAGCAGCTTGGACAGCAATTCCAAGCAGAACCAACAGCCAAACAGATCACTCAGCTCATCCCATCCTACTCATCTGTTTCAACCTCCTCTTCCTGTCGTGCTCATCCCGTCCATCTAGCCAGCCGAGCAAAGCTGACACACACAGCCATGGGTGTCGCTCACTCGCTGTGCTTATTTAAGCAACATTTGGTCCCCTCCCTCAACCTGCCTTCTCGAGCCATGGAGCCTAGTGACGCCGATCCTCCCGGTGCTGTTTTCCAGAACGAACCGCTGCCTTTCCCAGAAATTAGCTCCCATACGGACACCGAGCTTGTCAGCCTGCCCTCTGATGACGAGAACAAATCTGAGGCGGACGACACAGACGATGATAATATGCAGGACGTTGCCATCGCCGTCTCGCACACCCGTCTCACCCAAGAGAGCGGGTCGTCTGGACCGTGCAGGCCTCATGGCCGCTTTCGTCAGGCGGTCCTGAACTTCGCAGAACCTCCATCGCTCCCGAAGAAACGCCCACGGTGCCAACAACCCGCGCCAACAAAAGAGGATCTCGAGAAGCTTGACAAGGAGATCGAGGCAGTCGCGGAGGTGCCGAAAGACACCAAGATCCCGGAAGCTGAACGCGCTCTAGCACGTCGATACACTCCGGGGTGGAAGCAAACGTACTCGTGGCTCTCCTTGAAGTACAACCCAGTTCAGCGGCAGTACGGTATGAAGTGCTCGGTCTGTTCAACATTCGCTCCTCACACGAAATCCCCTTTTGGTCGTTGTGGCGTTGGTGCTCGGGATTTCCAGAAGTCGGCGTGCAAGAACCACGACGCATCCAAGGTGCATCTCCAGGCCATGGAAGCCGAGCGCCTTGCCCAAGGAACCGAGGTGAGGCAACGAAGCCTCATGGACATGCTGAGCAAGGACCCAATGATGGCTAGGGTCATCAAGTGCATGCAGGCGGCCCAGTGGTGTGCACGTTTCGATGCCCCGATTGCTCTCTACCCGCCTATGGTGCGCTTCATGGCGGAGCAAGGCTGCCCCGACATGGTCAATGACGAAGCATACGGACGCTACTATTCAAGGTACTATATGTGCCATTGATTTTGTACTCTTGTAGACGTCATGCTATGTTTGTTTGCAGCCGATTCTGATTTGTTCTTTTCTTCTTCACTGTCAACTACAATGCGTGGCAGGTACGCGTTCGGCGAGTTCATCGAGGCCCTTGCGCAACACTTGACGGACCGGCAGCTGCAGGACGCCAAGGCATCCGCGTGGTATGGACTGTCTTTTGACGAGTCCACTGATCGCGCGCGAGGCAAACATCTGATCATGTACATTACCTTCGAGAGAACCGAGGAGGTCGTCACACAGTTTTTCGGGCATCTCACACTCGACCGCTGTGACGCCGTCTCGATTTATGAGGCGATCCTCGCCTTCCTTCATCGGAAGGACATGTCCCTTAACATGCTCGTTGGAGTGGCCACGGACGGGGCATCCGTGATGACCGGGTCAAAGGGAGGAGTTATGGCTCTTCTCAGGAAGAGGTGCCCTTGGCTGGTGGCGGTCCACTGCGTGGCGCATCGGTAAGTTTGTCACGCACTCTGAAAATGTCTTCTTTTTATCTACCTCGCCTATATCTAACTAACACTAACTTACCACTGCAGGGAAGCATTGGCCGCCAAGGATGCAGCGGTAAGCTTCCCTGAGTTCAATGTTGTTGACCAGGTCATTCGCCAGACCGCGGAGCGACTTGGCCGTTCTTCTGTCGACCACTCCAGCTACATGCACCTGCAGGAGATCATTTTGAAGACTCAGTTGGAGGTGCAAGGCATCTTCGCTGTGCACTGGTTGTCTCGGGGAGATGCGGTGCAGCGCTTCTGTGATGTGCTGCCGGCGTTGCTGAGCATGTGGCAGAGGGAGAGCCATGCGACATTGAAGATTGCAACCAGCTTCAAGTTTCAGTTCATGTTGTTCTTGCTGGCGGACGTATTGCTCCTGCTGAACGGCCTCAACCTTGCTTTCCAGAAGAGCAAGGTAAGCTATTCCAAATCTGGTTATGTTGCACCACACTGCAAATCTGGTTATGTTGCACCACACGTTGCAAATCTGGTTTTGTTGCACCGCATCTAGCTGAAGAGTTGTTTTGGTTTTGTGCTTTTCCAGGTGGACATTACCGAGGTCAAAAACCACGTCGACAAGGTCAAAACGAAGCTTTCGCAGGGCTACGTCGAGCCCAATGCGTCGTTTGGGCCGAAGAACTCCCGCCTCGCTGCCTTCCTGGCCAAGCATGGCAGCACGGACAAGCGCGAGCTCATCATTCAAGGAGTGGATGACAACGGAAACCCTACCCGCTCCACGATCGAGCTTCATGAGGAGAGCATTGGCCCTGGCGGGTCGGACTTGGATGCTTGCTTTGCTCTTGGCAAGCATTTTGCAGAGCGCTTGATCAAGGCCCTTGGGAAGCGCATGGGTGACCTGCGCCACTTCGATGGTGTCTTGTTTTTTCAGCCCCATGAGTACCCCAAGCGTGCAGGTGAACAGGAGGCGTGGCTGAAGTTTCATCTCGCTGAGCTCCAGGACATGTTCCAGAACCAGCTCCCAGGTATGGTTTACTCTTTTGTCTCTCTCGTAACAGTGGCAACGTTGGTTTAACACATGCATTTTGTTGACTCCTTGGCAGGTGTCTCGGCTGCAGACTTAGAGCCGGAGATGCGCCTCTTCACCGCCACACTTGAGAAGAAGTTTAAGCACCAGAAATTTAACCAAGCGTTAACGAACATGCTCCGCACCTCTGACTGGAGGGACGACTACCCCCACACTGTGTCTCTCTGGCGTGCCATTTCTGTTTTGCCCCTCAGCACTGTGGAGTGCGAGAGGGGCTTTTCCAAGCAAAACATTATCAAATCCTGGGACCGTGTTGCTCTGGCTGATGTCAAGCTGGGGGAGCTGATGACAGTGAAAATGTTAGATTATGCTGTGGACTGGGCGGCTGTCTATGCCATCTTTGAGAGCAAGGGACGTAAGACTGCATGAATGGTTGTGATAGAGTGATGTTAGCATGTAGTTAGAGTAGATAGATAGACCTGTTGAACTATATGCAGGTGTAGTAGAGTAGAGTAGACAGACAAATCCTGCTCCATGAAGAAGCACTTCTAGAGTAGGAGGAACTTAATCAGAAAAGTACATGCTAGATTTAAGCCTTGAGTTTAAGTTTTGCTTTTAGCCTAAGCCCGTTACACTAAAGGGCGGAAAAATGCTCAGGGTCCCGGAAAAACGGGCAAGATTTCGTGGAGCTCAGGGGCCCAAGTATTGGTCTCAGGAGCTTCGACAGGCCTGGGAGGGGGGACTTATCGCACGAGGTGAAACAAGGGGAGATAGCATCACTAATCATGATTCACCAGCTGGTTTGGGGCAAAATTCGAAGTGACGCGGGAAATTTGAAGCGGGAGAATTTTCGTGTATCGCATCGCGCATTGATTCTCCGCCACCAGCTCACCCTTTCTTCTCCATCGATGGCGCTTCGTCGCCATCAGGGCTGTCGCTTGGTCAGAAGCCAACCCTTAACAGGCCATTTTGATTCCTGCCCTGAGCCATTAGGATCAGAAACCTAAGTTATTTTAGCTACCTACTTTCAGAGCAATCCACGCTGGGGAAACGGGGTCGTTGTTGGGGGCTCGTTGTTGGGAGGAAGGGGAGAGGGGCGCGTCCAGGTGGGAGAGGTGGTGGACAATTAAGAGGTGGGAAGGAGCAGGTACGCAAGAATTCCTCTATCATGAGGTTTTTCCTCTACGAATTTCACAGGTTCGTAGATCAGGCACGGTGGTGCTTACAGCGGGAATCATAGCCAGGCCCCATAATGAGGTGGGCGATGTTTAAATTAGGGTATAATTTAACGGGTACAAGAACGGGACAGGTAATCTTCTAAACGACTCCGCTATACGAAGGTTCCACTGTCGAAAACTGAGCTATAACAAGGTATTTTCATGACGGTGTTTGTCGAGCATCCGAAGATTCTTCCACACCCTTCACATTTTTGCTTTTGCAAAAAATTACCTCTCCCAGAGATTGCCTACACTTCGGTGAGATTACGAACCAATTTCACGGGTTCGTGGATTAGGCACGGAATCGTAGCAGAACCCCATAATGATGGTGGACAATGCCAAAAAATGAGATGTAAATTTCAGGGTACAAGTACGTGACGGGTATTCTTCTAAACGACTCCACGATACGAAGGTTCTACTGTCGAAAACAAAGCTATAACAAGGTAGTTTAATGATCGGCCATTTTCAGGTGCATGCAACTTAGTCTAGGAACTGTATTCAGGTGCATGCCATGTTATTGGGCAGGTGTGTACACTTTACGCAGCTTACAAATTTGTAATCGTAAAACTATACACTTCGCAAGATTCGTTTCAAATTAGCACAAACAGTCGAGAATAGTAGTGATTCCGGATTACGCAAAGCGAAATCGGAATGGTTGGCTCTCGACACTGCATTTTCTGACGTCACCGGAAGCAATCATTGCATGTTTGCCCGATTTCGACGCGAATTTCTGCGGGCTATGCTAAAAAACGAGATGTAATTTTAAAGGACAAGTACGTCACGGGTATTCTTCTAAACGACTCCGCTATACGAAGGTTCTACTTTCGAAAAACCAAGCTATTACAAGGTATGTTTCTGACGTCACCGGAAGCAATCATTGCATGTTTGATTTGGCACGGAATCATAGCAGAACCCCATAATGACGGCGGGCTATGCTAAAAAACGAGATGTAATTTTAAAGGACAAGTACGTCACGGGTATTCTTCTAAACGACTCCGCTATACGAAGGTTCTACTTTCGAAACCAAGCTATTACAAGGTATTTGAATGATGGTGTTTGTCGAACTTTCGAAAAAAAAATATCTACACCCTTCAAATTGTCTCTATTTAAAAATTTTACCTCTCCGACGGGTTTCCCAGTCCCAGCCTTCGACAGGCCTGGTCACGAAACACGATGAAGATTGGTGCGCGGGACAACAATCCCAGGGCGGAAGGGAACGGAGTTACTTCTGGAACGTAATGGGAGGTTGGGAGCGTTAAAGTCAGGTCTAGCAGGGTTGTACTATTATTTGTCGAAAAGCAGCAAGACTTGTTTTGGAAATTCGGAATACAGCTGTCATCAGTTGTCAAACACCGCCCACACACACATTTCGCTTACCTACCTTCCCTTCCTCCACCGACCATCCTCCCCCAGTCATGATCCTCCCTCCTATGTTTCAGACTGTCCTAGAATGAGGCTTCGGCATTGATCGCGGAAACGCGGCCACGTTGTCAGCTCTGCCAGCAGTTTCCACGGCTCGGCTCATGGAGAATATCGCCTCACCCTGTCGGCGACGGGTGTCCCTTCCCCCAGGTTCACCTCGCCAGTCACGTTTTTGTTCCAAATTTCTCGAAGTAACAGGACGACGTTGGAGTACTAACTCGCGCTCGCGTGTTTCCCGCCCGTTTTGCGCGCCTCGAGATAATGTGCTTCTGTAGCAGCTCCGAGTCGACCTACAGAAAGGTACCAGCCGCGGGCCCGAGTGTGTCCGAGCGGTATTACTCCTCACAGAAGCTTCGGTGTTCCTTCCTCGCACCGCGGCCGTGATTGCCGCTGACCAGTCTTCCTGTGCGCTGCGAGCAGCCTTCCCTAATTCCTTCCCGTTAGTGGCCTAACCTAGCTCAAGGCTGCGACATACTATCGTACAGAGGAGCAATCCTGGGAGTAGGTCTATAAAGTTACCCAATAATCTCTCAGGATATTTCATCATTCTCCTCTGCCTCCTCTCGTACGGTAACCCGACGTCAGCTTGAACATATAGTCGAACAATAGTCTTCGTTTTCGTCTCTAATCGAGTCATTGCTCTTCATTCAAAGCTCATTTCCCAACGATGGCGACGATAACGACGACGACGTTTCTTCGCCACCTTCTCGCCACGTCGCTGCTGGCTCTCCTCGTCGTCGCCTGTAAGCACAGCCTCGATATCCGTTCCAAGTGCATGCTTGCGAACCAATACATTCTTTCACGCCTTCCACTAACCTGCACTGCAGCATCCGGAATCGCTGTTTCTGATGCCTCTAACGATGTTCCCCCTCGTCCCCGAATACCGCAACAGGCGCCGCTCATGGCGGAGGCGGCGGCGGCGGCCGTGGGCGCGGGGGTGGTGGAGGACGTGGCTTTGAAGGCGGACGCGGTGGTGGAGGCGTCGGGTTTGGTGGCGGATTTGGCGGCGGATTTGGCGGCGGTCGGCGCAATCGCACTGGGGGTCTGGGCACCCGCGTGGGTGAGTCCAACTCGAAAGCTTCATTCTCATTTTCTGTCTCGTTGGTTTTGGATTGTTAGCTTGCACGGCTGAACGGCACAGAGACATCAAAGCTGACGTATTGCTCTCCTCTCAGTCACCAACCAACCCTCGCCTCCCTCCTGTTGCATATCTCCCCTGTTCCATCCCTCTTGCTCCTCATCCCTCCTGCTCCTCATCCCTCCTGCTCCTCATCCCTCCTGCTTCTCGTCTCTCCTGCTCCTCATCCCTCCTGCTTCTCGTCTCTCCTGCTCCTCATCCCTCCTGCTTCTCGTCTCTCCTGCTCCTCATCCCTCCTGCTTCTCGTCTCTCCTGCTCCTCATCCCTCCTGCTTCTCGTCTCTCCTGCTCCTCATCCCTCCTTTCCTGCCCCTCATCTGGCCAGGAGCGGTGGTGGCGAGGCTGAACGGCACGGAGATCACCAGCACTGCTGGGGATGTGAATGCCACGGGCGTCATCTCCCTCGCTGTCTTCCAGTAAGCAGCTCTCTCTCATTGCTTGTCAGTCTTGCCAATCAGCCTCTCATTCCACCTTCTGTTCACTCTCCTGCTTCCCTCGCCGTCTTCCTGTGAGCCCCATCGCTCACTGCCAATCACAGCCTCATCCCTTCCTGCCCCGGCCTCTTCCCATCCTGCCCCGGCCTCATCCCATCCTGCCCCGGCCTCTTTCCATCCTGCCTCGGCCTCTTCCCTTCCCGCCCCGGCCTCTTTCCCTCCTTTTGCATGCCTCACCACTCTCCTGCACCACCCACCCCATGGCAGAAGTGGCAGCGACTACAACATTCGCTACGGAGCCAGCATCCGCCTGACCGCCTCCGGAGCGCCTCTCTCCATCGCCATCCGCACCGGCGCTGCCGGCTCGGCAGACAGCGGCGCCGCCCTTCTCGAGTTCTCCGCCACCGAAGCAGCGTGGGCCGACATGAATTGGAACGGCACCCGCAGGGACTTTCGCGGCCGCAGGCACGCCGCTCCCGTTCCGAAATACTTTGGCTTCTTCCGCCCGGCTGTTCGCACCGGTTATGTGTATGGGTTCTCTGGCGTGTGGTATAATGCCACGCAGTACAGTAACGCGGATGGGCAGAGCTATTTCGATGTGGCGAATCTGCTCTTGGCGAATCCGAGCGGGTACTTTGGGATTGTGAAGACGGAAGCGTTTGCGGATGGAGCTGCCCGCGGTCAGTTTGCGAATTTCACCCGCCCGACCCCCGACACGTTCTGGCAGCGCAGCTAGAGGCAGTTTCTGGCTGTTAAAAGAGGGGGATTTCAACTACTGTCAAAATGAAGAATGGATGATGCATTGATGTTGGTTGGGGTACATATAGCTAACCCTAAGTTTTGTACCCCCTAAGACAAACCGACCTTGTTCAGTGAGGGGTGTCTAGCAGAACCAAACGAGTACGGTCACAAGACCAGTCCAAGAAACAAAGCTCAGGGTGGATCATAACGTCACCACACAGTCTGAGCACAAACAACAGTGGCCACAAGGCCAGTCCAAGAAGTAACAGAGATATATAGAAAGCAAAGTAAACAGTACACTCAAGTCTAAGCAACACGAGAACCAGTGTCAACAAGGCCTAACTGCACACAGCACCTCTGGTGGTCACAAGGCGGAAGCGCCTTGGTGAAGATGTCTGCAGTGTTGGCCTCTGACTCCACAAACTCAAAGCGAGCCTGTCCACGCCTCTGCAACTCTCGCAGAAGAAAGTACCTGACGTGAATGTGCTTCACTCTGCTCTCCAGTCGTGGCTCTCGACAAAGGAGAATAGACGCCTTGTTGTCAGTGAACAAGGTCGGTGCAGAGCTCGGCCGCTCACCAAGGTCGGTGAGCAAGAAGGTCAACCAACGCAGCTCCTGTGCCGCCATGGCACCAGCGTAGATCTCAGCCTCAGCTGTAGAGGTCGAGACCGAAGAGGAGCGCGTGGACCGCCAAGAAACAGCTCCAGAACCCAGGCTGAAACAGTACCCCTGAGTAGACCTGTGAGTCTCAGCGTCGTCAGCGTAAGAGGAGTCACAGTGACCAGTAAGTACGACAGACTGCTGTCCTCCAAGAACTAGCCCCACGCCTGATGTCGTCGCTAGGTACTTCGCCACCCTCACAGCTGCTGTCCAGTGAACAGGACGGTGTCTCCCTGGCGCAACAAAGCGCGCAAGAACGCTGAGAGGGAAGGCGAGGTCCGGGCGAGTACAAGTCATCAGGTACATGAGGCAACCCACAAGCTCTGCGTAGGGACCACTAGGCTCGAACGGCTCGTCAGGAAAGGGTCCAGTGAGTCTGTGGTCAACAGCAAGAGGTGTGCGCTGTACTGTGGAGTGCTGAAGCCCGAACCGCTGAAGGACCTGCTGCACCATGTGCGACTGTGAAAGTGTAATGGTGCGAGCAGCTCTGTCCCTGGTGATCTGCAGGCCAAGGTAGTGGCGCAGCTCACCAAGATCAGTGCAGGTGTGTCTCTTCTGCAGTTCGGACTTCACGTGTGCCAAAGCAACCCTGTCAGGGGTGGCGAAAACAAGGTCGTCAACGTAGACCAGAACAAAGAAAGGTGTGGGGCCACGACGCACGAACAGCGACGGGTCAGCAGAAGACGGCTGGAACCCAAGGTCAGACAGGGTAGAACGCAGGGTGTCGTGCCACTCACGAGGAGCCTGACGAAGACCGTAAACCGGTCGCCTCAGCCTCCACTGGGTCCCAGGAGGGAAAGAGCCAGTGAAGGCAGAGGGACGACGCAACCAGACCTCCTCGTGAAGACTGCCCTGAAGGAAAGCAGTAGAGAAGTCGAGAGAGTGTAACTCGTAGTCTCTCTGTGCTGCTACGTGTAGTAACACCCGAAAATTGGTCATCTTCGGGGTGGGCGCGAAGGTCTGAAAGAAGTCAACTCCCTCGCGCTGACTGAAACCTCTAGCCACGTAGCGCGCCTTGAAGACGGGAGGAGATCCCGGTGGCCGCTTCACCCTGTAGATCCACATGCCGTCGACTACGTTCGCCCCCGGAGGGGGAACCTCATCGACGTAGGTGCCTGTGGATCTGTAGGAGGCCATCTCTGCGTCCATGGCAGCTCTCCACTGAGAGGCCCAAGGCCCTGACACTGCCTCAGCGTAAGTGCGAGGAGTCGGAATGTCAAGGGCGTCGGGGTCACCCTCAGGGGCGAGGAGCATGGCACAGAGATGAGGGGAAGCGGCCGCCAGGAACTCTAGCTCAAACTGCCTGTCCTCTAGGGCGTCACTGCCAAGGGCAGACACACCCCCGACGGCCAGAGGACTGGAAGGAGGAGCAGCCACAAGAGCGGTGGCGAAGTCAAGGCGGCGGGTAGAGGCAAACTCAGTGACTGCGGCAGTAAGAGCGGACACAGAGGACACAGAGGCACGAGGGTGGGTAACAAGAGAGGCGAGAACACGAGAGAGAATAGGACGGTACGTGCGGTAGTAGTCAGTGACAGGAGAAGGAAGCGACACAGTGAGGGCCGACTCAGGAGGAGACGGAAGCACAGACGGAGACGGACGAGGTGGACGAGAACAAAGGAAGGCTGTACGAAGGTCAGTGAAGGGAACAGGAGACGAGGGACGAGCACGAGGGGAGCGACGAGAGGCCCAAGTCTGAGAAGGAGGAGGAGACAACGAAGACTGAGGACGAGGGAAAACAGCGGGAGAGGGGTCAGGAGGAGGAAGCGGAGGACCAGAGACGGGAGGAGAGGGGGAGGAGGAAGGAGAGGGAGACGGGAGACCAAGGGTCCGAAGACCCGAGACAGGAGGAGGAGACGGCAGCAGCTGCTGCTGCTGCTGCTGCGGCTGCTGCGGCTGCTGCTGCTCCAGCGGCTGCTGCCTCTGCTGCTGCTCCTGCTGCTGCTCCTGCTGCTGTCGCTCCTGCTCCTCGAGCCGCTGCAACTCTCTCTCCTCTCTCTCCAACTCCAGCTGCTCCTCACGAGCACGGCGAACACGAGCCTGGAACCTGGTCGGGTAGGGGTGGGGGGAAGGAGTAGTGTCCGGGGCAGCGGCAGCCCCAGAGTCGACCTCCGAAGCACCAAGCACACCACCCCCAGAGGCAGCACCAACACCAGCTCCAGACCCAGGCTCTCCAGAAACCGAAGGGACACCCTCACCCCCAGACGCAGCACCCCCAGACTCCGCACCAGCACCCCCAGACTCCGCACGACCAGTACCAGCCCCCGGAAGACAAGAGTCCTCTGCAACCCGCGGCTCAGCTCCAACTCCAGCACCCCCAGAACCAGAGACCTGTACAGGGACAGTCGCAGGACCAACCTCTCGAGAGGGAGCACCTGCAGGAGGCGGCGAGGAAGACTGTGGGGAGGGAGGCTGTACAGGGGGGGCTACCGAAGGGGGAGGGCTAGCCTGAGACACACCAGACGGGGCTGGACCAGGGGGGGGAGGCTGTACCGGGGGAGCAGGCGGGGGAGCGGCGGTCAGGAAGAGAGGGGGGGGAGGGACCGGGAGACCTCGACTGGGGTACCTGACGTAGTAGGGGGTGGACTCCTCGAAACGGACGTCACGGGAGTCAAAGAACCGGTGAGAGGGAGGGTGGTAAAAGGTGAAGTCAGAGGAGTCCTCAGGGAAACCAAGGAAGACACAAGGAACGGCGCGAGGCGAGAGCTTGTCCGCGGAGGTGTCGCGGACAAGAGCCAAGCACCCCCAGACACGAAACCTCGACGCGACACCAGGGGACCCTGTCCAAAGACTGGTCGGTGAAGCCTCCGGCCGAGAGACGCGTGGCCAGAGGTTCAGCTGGTGCGCGGCGTACCTGACCGCGTATGGCCACAGGAAATGGGGGGCACGGGCGTGAGTCAAGGAGGTGCGGGCAATCTCCATGACCAGGCCTATGCGACGCTCAGCAACCCCATTCTGCTGTGGGGACTCCGGAAGCGTCCAGGACTGACGAATGCCCTGTTCGCGACAGAATCTAGCGAGAATGCCGGAGCGAAACTCGCCCCCGCGGTCGGAGTGGAGACAGCTGACACGACGACCACGAGTGTCCTGGGTGGTAAGCAACCACCTGATCAGCGTAGAAGTCACCTCAGACTTCCTCGCCAGGGGGAACACTGTGGTGTAGCGGGAGTAGTCGTCAACGACCACCAAAAAGAAACGCTCACGCTCAGGGCCAGGGCGAGGAGAGGGGCCCCAGACGTCCAAGTGCAGCGTCTCAAAAGGCTCGGTGGCCGGACGAAGGGAGGAGGAGTGAGGGGTGGCGCGCAGCCTACCCTCGACGCAAGGACCGCACGGTGGTGCAAGGGACGGCGGCAGCGACGGCAAGACACGCGGGAGACCTAAGACAAGACGCTGACGAGACATAGCGCGAAGACGAGGAGGAGAAGGGTGCCCCAGCCGGTGGTGCCACAAAACGGTGGGGTGGGCAAGCGACCGACAGGAGCACGACGCAGCGACCGGACTAGACGGAGGAACCTGACAAGACACAGCTACCTGGGGGGACGGAGCAACCTGGTGAGACGCGAGGACTCGAACGGGGGGCAAAACAGGGGCCGGGGGCAGGAGGGGCGGCTGTGGCTGCGGCTGCGGCTGCTGCTGCCGCTGCTGCTGCGGCTGCTGCTGCTGCTGCAGTCGCTGCTGAGGGCGCGGGCCAGTGTGAAGAGTGTAGAGACCGGAGCCCGGCTCAGCAGCAAAAGTGGCGAGGGGCTGGTAAGAGTCCCCGTCAACACACACCGCAGTCTCTCCAGAAGGCTCAAACCACACACCCACGTGCTGACTCACGAGGGGTCGCACGCCCACCAAGTTCCGGGAGAACGAGGGGACGTGAAACCCAGTGAGAGACCCAGAAGGAGCAGCCGGACACGGCAAGGTGGTAGTGTGACGCGCGGTGACTGGTCCCGAAGTGGGATCAGCCAGCGCCACAGAAACAGGCGCAGGAAGAGGCGTAAGTGTCGTGCTGTCACGAAAGAAGCAGTGAGAGGCTCCAGAGTCCAGCGTGAACGACAGCGAACCGTCCTCTGAGGTAGCCGCTGGACTAGAGTCTACACAAGAACCTACACTAGCAACAGGCAACTGAGCAAGGCTAGCACCTAAGCTAACAACACCAGAGTAAGCAGAGTCAGAAACACTAGAGTCAACAACAGCATACATAGCATGGGGAGTACCAATCAGATCAACTAACTGCTCAGCAGACATGGCCCACAGAGCGGAGCCGTAGCGCTGAACAAGAGGCAGCCAGTCAGGGGCAGGAGCACCAACCCCGTAGACCAAACGAACCGTGTCAGTGAGCTGAGCAAAGCACTGACCAGGGGGGTGAAACCGGCCACAAGGGTGGCCACGACGAGTGCCTGTCAGAACCTGGTAGGTGCAGGGAGTGTAAGCAGCACCGCGCTGGGTCTGACGCAGCCCCGACCCTGGAGCCAGCTGCTGCCGCTGCTGCTGCTGAGGCTGCTGGGAGGAGAGGGGCTGCTGGTGCTGCAGAAGCTGCTGCTGACGCTGAGCCTGGTACCACGCCGCTGCTCCGCCAACCGGGGCAGGAAGTACAGGAGGCGACTGACGAACTCGGGCGTCGCCACCACCAGCAGGCGCAGTGGAGTCACCAGTCACTGCACGAGGCGCCTCTCCAGGCCCTGAACCTCCACCGCCGCCAGGCGCAACGCCACCTCCACCACCTCCGCCTCCACCTCCACTACCACCACCAGAACCGCCTTTCTTGCCACTCCTACCGCGGGACCGCGACGCAGTCGTAACAGCAGCTGCAGTCGCGTCAGTAGCGGCAGTGGCAAGTGAGGCAGTAAAGGTGGGTAACTGCGGGACTGTGCACCCGTGGAAGAGTGGGGGGGGCACAGCACCAGAGGCAGCGGCTACCGAGCGAAGGTTGCTCTCGACGTCCTTGAGTGCAGACTCAAGGACCTCGACGGTGAGCTCACTAGGGTGCTTCAGCAGAAGCGCGTCGCGAACGGAGGCAAGGCGGTCAGGGAGGCTAGTGGCGATGAAATAGATAGTAATCGCCATAGGGGGAGGAAGCAGTGCAAGCTGTGCCTCAGTGCAAGCAGCACGGTAACTAGCGTTGAGCGAGCGGAGGTGAGCGATCAAGTCAGCAGAGCGCTCAAAAGACGCCAGGTCAGGAAACAGGAACGGGAGGAACAGGCGGCCAAGAGAGACAGCAGCGGGAGTAGAGTAGCGGGCCTTAATCGCAGTGAGGTACGCAGCAGCGGTGCGAACCTGAGTGAAGTGAACCTCCTCAGACTCAGGGAGGAGGCTGCTGAGCGCGATGCAGGCCGCAGCGTCACGTGACGTCCAAGCCGTCTGGTCAGCTCGCTGAGTGGCAAAGCGGGCTCTAGCGGCGTCGTCAGGGGCAGGTCCTAAAGGCGTAGGGTCGGGGGGCGCAGGTAGGGCACCAGTAGCGTGCGCCCAGAGGGACTCGCCTGCCTGGACCTGACTCTCTAACAGACGGCGAGCACGAAGAAGCCAGACGGAAAAATCAAGAGGTCTACCGTCAGCGTCGAAACGAAGGACACGCTGAGTCGCCATAGCGAAAACGAACGCGAACGGAGAGGGAGGGGACAGCAGTAGATGAGAGGCAAATTAGGGTTCGGCGGTACTCTGGGACAGGGGAGGAGCGGACGCCACAGCGGGCGTGACAGCGGGAGGTAACAGGGGACTAAGCAGCGGAGAACGAGAGCGGGCGCAGCGGCGGGCGATGGCAGCGCGTACGGCAGCAGGGGCCAGCAGCGCGCGCAGCGGGCGACGGCAGGGGGCGCAGCGGCGGGCGACGACGGCGGGGCCGCAGCGAGGCGCGCAGGGGGCGAGCGACGGCTGCAGGCGCGGCGGCGACGAGCGCGGTCGCGAGCGACAGTGGCGGGCGCTGCGGGACGGGCGACTCGACGGGGGGAGAGGGCAGGAGCAACGGGACAGGGGGAGGGCGACGTGACGGGGGGAAAGGGGCGGTTGCGACGGGACAGGGGGAAGGCGACGTGACGGGGGGAAAGGGGCGGGTGCGACGGGACAGGGGGAGGGCGACGTGACGGGGGGAAAGGGGCGGGTGCGACGGGACAGGGTGAAGGCGACGTGACGGGGGGAAAGGGGGCGGGTGCGACGGGACAGGGGGAAGGCGACACGACGGGGGGAAAAAGGGGGGGGGCGCGACGGGACAGGGGGAAGGCGACACGACGGGGGGAAGGCGCGGACGCGACGCGACGGGGGGAGCGCGACGCGACAGGGGGAAAGGGACGGGCGCGACTCGAGGGGGGGGGGGGGGGGGAAGGGGGGGGGGGGGGGGGGGGGGGGGGGGGGGGGGGCTACGCTACGAACGAGAGCGTGGCTCGGCGCTAGGCTCGGTAACAACGAGAAGGAGACGAACGAGAGCTAGGATCAGGCTCGGGTGGTACGAACGGAGAACGGCGGAACGGGATCCCACAGGATCCTAACCTAACTGATACCATGTCAAAATGAAGAATGGATGATGCATTGATGTTGGTTGGGGTACATATAGCTAACCCTAAGTTTTGTACCCCCTAAGACAAACCTCACTATAGGCTACAACATTTGACAACTACCCTGGCTCTTGTTATTTGGCATGGAGGATGGAAGGTGGAGAAAAGACAGCAGGTGATGGTTAGGCCCTAGCGTAGCAGGTTGGCATGCCAAGGCACTGCCCTGCATTCTGCAGCCTGTTGGCATAGGGAAGGTAGGGTTACCACACTAGGGCATTTTGTTATGATTCAACGTGGAATGAAGTGTTGCAGATTCAAAACGTAAAGCATAGGAGGAAATCCTTCTGCACAATAAAACGAGAGTGATAGTATTGAATTACCGTGATGCTCTCCAGTGCACACAGGCCTTTCATTTGGCAGACATTCCCGTGATTCCATTCCATCCCATCCCAACCTAATCCAACCCAACCCTGCTATTGAAGGATCACTCATTCCATCTTGTGGTCACTGCTCTGCTTGCCCATTGCTTTTTTAAGTGCCCTTATCCATTTTCCGGTATTGAAACAACAAAACCTTTTGATTGATATGTACCGTAAATGGTTTTTTTTGTCAATCCCAACAAGTTAGAAACGGAACGGCAAAGCAAAGAGAAATACCGCAACAGCAGATTTGGTACTGACAAGGAAACCCTGTGTGGGTCCATCCGCCCAATGTTTTGGTTCTTAAAACGGTACCGTAAGTGGCCCTGTTCATGCATCAGATCACCATCACCCTTCGTCTGCAACAGCAACAGTGGTTTGTGCCCCCTCATTTCCAGGAAAGCGTGCTCTGAGAGCAGCTACGTGCGAGTGAGGAAGAGGTCCCCTTGCCAGCAGCAAATGAGTCGTGTCATTCACTCTCCCTACCCTCCACCCACCACTGCCCCCATCACCACCACCACCGCTGCCGCCGCCGCTGCCACCACTGTTGCTGCTTGCGCCACGTGGCATTCGGCTATTGGCTCCCGGTGAGTACGTCAGGAGAGTGACGGAGGAAACTGCAATGTCGAATCTGTGAGTGAAATGGGGACTGGACCCTATCAGGCCTTTCAACAGGCACTTGATTGCTGTGGAGTGGGAGAAGATGCCGATGCGGTACGGTGGGATGGGAGGAGCGTTGGGCGGCATGGAGCGGCATTTAGCTAAAAGTGCGGAGGAGCGGGAGACTGCGAGGCGGTTGAAAAACTCAACCATTCGGTATTCTACCTGGGAGAGTTGAAAGGGGTGGTGGGGGGGGGAGGGGACAGGGAGGAAAAAAGGGGGTATGGCATAGGGAAGAGGGTAATGGATAATAATGCATACAAAATATATGATATATAGAAATCACCACATAACAAGGATATACGACACCATTACTCAAAATACAAATACTGGTTAAGTCGATGAGTGACTTGGCTACTGAAGATCAACTCCAAACCAGCAATACAAAAAACGGCTTGATTTACCTGCCGTTGTGACTCCCCTCCCGGGCAGAAAAAATCCGGCTGGGCGCTAGTGATCCGTGGGAGAGTGGCATCAGTGGGGAACACATCTGCCCGATTCTTCCCCTCCCACTGCCCGCAGCTCTGCTCCTTCAATTCATCCGCCTCCTGCATTCGGCTGGGTGGGAAGCCTAGCTCCTGGGAGGGGGGCATGGGATGCAGGGGGGGATAGGAAGAAGAGCGGAGCCACGAGGTGGGAATAAGTTGGCTTCACACTGCTACCTATTCCCCTCCCAAACACTGCCCGCAGCTCAGCTCCTTCAATTCATCTGCCTCCTGCATTCGGCTGGGTGGGAAGCCTAGCTCCTGGGAGGGGTGCAGGGGATGCAGAGGAGGCATGGCATGGGAAGATGGATGGAGATTGGAGGTGCAACCCCAACACCATCTGAGTTGACCTCAAACTGCCACCCCTTTCCCTCCCACTGCCCGCAGCTTCCACTCCTCTGCCTCCTGCATTCGGCTGGGTGGGGAGCCTAGCTCCTGTAAGGGTTGCAGGAGATGCAGAGGGGGCATAGGGTGAAGAGGGGGTATGAGGTGCAGAAGGGGTATGAGATGCAGAAGGGGTATGAGATGCAGAAGGGGTATGAGATGCAGAAGAAAAACCTCGCCAAACATCACCCCCTGGAATCAGCAGGTACCACCCCAGCGCCTCCCCTGCAAACTTCAGCAGCTGGTAACCATTGCTACACACCTGGTAACCCTACGCTACACACCTGGTAACCCTACGCTACACACCTGGCATGTGGCATAAGCAGTCTCCCACGCCCTTGGGATGGGCGACGCAAACACCTCATCAAACATCACCCCCTGGAACTCCAACAAGTATCGCCCCAGCGCCTCCCCCTGCTCCCTGCCCTTGCTGGTGAGTGGTATTGCAGGTGACTGCCCTCCCACCAGATGGGGCAGGTCTAAGGATTCCGCATGGCTGGTGGATACAAGGGTGGAGAGCGGTGTAAATGGGGGAGAGAGAGAGAGCAAGAGAGCATGCAAGGATGAAGACTGTCCCAGTGCCTCCTCCTGCTCCCGGCACTTGCTGGTGAGCGGTACTGCGGGTGACTGCCCCCCCACCAGATGGGGAAGGTCTAGCAACTCTGCATGGCTGGGTGGGTGTGTGCAAAGGAGGGGGAAAAGGCATACAATAGGATGGAAGAGAGCGAGCATTAAGACTATCCTCCTGAATCCCGTGCCATCCCATGCCATCCCATGCCATCCTGTGCCATCCCATGCCATCCTATGCCATCCCATGCCATCACAATGACTTTTATTCCCATCCCTACCATCGCACTCACTGCACAACGTAGAACTCAACACGAATCTCCTCTGCACGGCACTGGGCATCGGGAGGCGCCACCACCCACCACGGGTACTGCTGCACCAAACCCACACCAACACCCCATGCCATCGCTCCCCCTCCCCCTACAACCCCTGCCACGGGGCCCACCCCTGCCCCCATCCCTGCCCCCACCCCTGGCCCCACCACTGCCCTTAACCCTGCCCCTGCTCCTGCCCCTGCCCCTGCAACCCCAGCGCCCCCTGCAATTGTCCCTGGAGTGGCGAGCTCCGGTCCTCTAGGGGACGCGGCACTGGACCCGCCTCTGCTACCACTACCACTCGTAGCAATAGCACCACCACTCACCACACCACCAACCCCAACGCCAACCCCACCACCAACCCCAACACCGACCCCACCGCCAGCAGCCATATAACCAGCCCCACCACTCGCCCAGCCAGGGCCACTAAAACTGCCAGCACCGCCACTGCCGCCGCCGCCGCCGCTGCTGCCCCCGCTTCCAAAGGAGCCTCGGCCCCTCCTGTGGAAGGATGCAAGGGCAGGGCTGCTAGCCACGGCATTAGCCACAGCAGGAGCCACGGCAGGAGGACGGAACTGATGGGGACTGGCAGGAGGAAGGGAGTAGCGTGGACTGTTAACAGCAGGAGAAGCAGCAGCAGCAGCAGCAGCAGCAGCAGCGGCAGCGGCGGCGGCGGCGCTGCCGCTGCTACCCACGCTATCACCCCGGGCCATCTTTGCCATAATCGCAGCCACCTGCGCTGCACGCTTCTCCCTCACTCCCTCCTCCCTCCTCCTCCTCTCCTCCTCGCCTCCACTCTCAATCTCCCCATCCTCCTCCTCCTCTTCCTCCTCGAAATCTTCCTCAGAATCTTCATCACTGATTTCCAGCACAGCGTATGTGTTTTCGTCCTCTTGAGGGTCTTGAGTGGCAGCGGTAGCGGACGCAGCAGCGGCAGAGGCGGCAGCAGCAGCAGCTGCTGCAGAGGCCACGGCCGTGGCTTCGCGAGCAACAGTGGTGAGAGACGCTCCTAGATCCGCCAGAATGCTGAGCCCTAACCCCAGACTCCCGCCGTGCTCACTTGACCCACCAGTAGCAGCAGCAGCAGCAGCAGCAGCCCCTCCAGCAGCAGCAACAGCTCCAGCAGTAGCAGCTCCAGCAGTAGCAGCACTATTTCCACCTGCATCACCACCAGTGGCAGTACTGCCGCCGGCACCACCAGCACCACCAGCAGCAGCACTAGCAACAGCGCTAAGACCCGCACTAGCAGCAGCAGCAGCAGCAGCAGCAGAGGGAGACAGGTTACTAGCAGGTTCGGAAGCCGAACCAAAAGCAGGCTGGAACGGTCGAGTCAAAGGGGCACCCATGCCTGGACCCCCAGCCCAGGCTACAGGCCTTCCCCCCGAGCCTAATCTCGGGCCTGGAGCCATGGTAACACCAGCAAGGATCCCCGTACCTGCGCCCTTGCCTCGGCCCAAACTTCCCGGTCGTCCAGGCCTTGCTCCGGCTGCTGGAGCTGAGGTGGAGGCTTGGCTGCCGAAGCTGTCAGAGTCGGGGAAATCCATGGCTGAAAGCTCGTAGGTGCTGACACTGCTACCGGTAGGGGAGAGTGTGCCAGGGGTACCGAATCTTGAATCTCCTGACCCATATTCCTCCTCCTCCTCTTCCTCCTCCTCCTCATCCTCATTCCCTTTTTCCTCCTCTTTCCCGATCGTTTTGGCTTCCTCTCCTTCTCCACCTCCCCCCTCCCTCCCCTTGTTGTTACCCTTTCCGACCTCCCCTCTCCCGTTCTCATCTTCCCCACCTCCTTCCTCCTTCTCATCGACTCCTTCAACCGATTGACTCCTTCCCCTGCCCTCATCGACTCCTCCTGCCTCCCTAACCTCCCCGTCACTACCAATTTGAAACCCACTTCCTATCCCACCAATACCCACAGCACTGCCAGCACCAGTGCCAGAACCACCAGAGTCACCACCAGTGTCACCACCACCACCAGCAGCAGCACTGCTTCCCACATCACCACCAGCAGCAGCAGCAGCACTGCTTCCCACATCACCACCACCACCATGGGTCGCGCCAGCATTAGCTTGCGATCCATTTGAATCCATGCTCCCAGTGCGAGCTGTCTCTCCCATCGCCACCTCTCCCTCCCACTCCTCCTTGCCTTCCTCTTCGCCACCGTCCATCCCATCCACTTTACAAGCATCTCCGCTATCCGCCCCAGTTTTCCCAAGGTGGCTTTCCAATCTCGTGCTTTCTGAACCGTCGGATCCGCTCACTCTCTTCACCTCCTCTTCCTCCTTCACCCCCTCCCCCCTCCCCTGCCCTTCATCCTCGGTAGTGTCAGATTCGTCTAGCCCCTCTGAACTTCGACTCTCCTCCTCTCCATCACCATCGTCATCACTACTCGCCTTCGTATCGCTCCCCTTGACCTCATTTCTATCCTTCGTTCCAACCAAACCATCAGACCCATTATCTGTGCTCCCTTCCTTATCTGGCTCAGCTCTTCTAATCATCTTACCACCACCACCACTGCCGCCGGCGCCGCTGCTGCTGCTGCTGCTACCAGGTGTCTCAGTCACAATATTCACCCCTTCCCCACCTGACTCCACCCCTCTTACCTCCGCTCCACCACTCCTCCTCTCCTCTGATACTCTCCTTCCCTCAGCCTCTCCTTCCTTCCTGCTGCCTCCTCCTCTCCCGTCCCATCCCCCAACCCCTCCCAACCCACCTGTACCTCTCCCCTCCCCTTCTCCACGGGTCCTATTATGTGGAGATGGGGGGGTATTCGCAATGGCGTTAGCAGCAGCAACAGCAGCTATCGTAGACGGGGAGAGAATAGCAGCAGGACCGTACTCCACTCCTCCCATACCCCCAATACCTCCCAGAACCCCTGTATTCCCCACTCCACCCCATCTTGCCCCTTCTCTACCTTGCACCATCACTTCCGCCTCTCCCCCCTCTCTTCCCTCCTCCCCATCTCTTCCGACCATCTCAAACTCCCGCTTCCCATCCCCCACCATGGGACCTGCTGACGTGGATGCAGAAATTGGCATGGCCACGTCAGCATCGATAATATTACTCCGCCTGTTAGCTGCACCAATAGAAGGGCTGGAGGACCCAGGGCCCATCGACACAGGTAGCTCCTCTTGGCCTCCGTCCGAACCTATATGTGGAGGTTCGGCCCGAACGTGTTCAGCCCGAGCCGAGCCTGCGTCTGCCCCGCTTGGGTCCCATCTATCAACGATGCCAGACCAAGCCGGAACCCCAGCTCCGTATTCCCCAAATGTTTCTGGCATAAGTGTAGCCTGTCCAGCTACAAACGGAGCAGCTTCTATCGAGTCTGGAACTCCTCCGCCGTTCGCTTCCGAAAACGAGCTACCTGGTGGTTGGTCGAGGGTGTACTCGTTATACTCAGCTCCGATTTCGCGAGGATCCCACTGACCGCCGAAATGCTCTCTTCCTTCTACACCCCCGTATGCCTCCATTTCGCGTCTTAAATACGCCTCATTTCCATACTGCTGCTGGAGGAATTGTTGATGCTCGAATTGCTGCTGCTGGTATTGCTGCTGCTGAAATTGCTGCTGATCGTACGGCTGCTGCTGCTGCCCGTACTGCTGCTGCTGCAGTAGCAGCTGTTGTCGCCTCTGCATTTCGCGAAAATACTTCTCTCTCCGCCGCCTTTCCCGCCGCTCTTGCCGGTCCTCATCTTCGTCGGAATCGGATGGAACCAACACGGATTCCACTCCACCCATTCTGTTAGTTTCCGAACTACAGGCCCGCACGGACAACTCGTTCAAAAAATGGCACCAACACAGCAGAGTTCTCAAGCAAATTTACGAAAAGGGGCTTTAACTTAAAACGACTCTAATTGGTCGAGTCAGACGGAACCAACACGGACTTCACTCCACCCATACTGCTGATTTCCGAATTACGGACCAGCACGGACAGCTCGTCCCGAATACGACACCTACGCAGCCAATTCTACACAATTTTTAATAAAAAAGGGACAATTTTAATCGGGTCTAGCAGAACGGGCGTCGTCAAGCTGATCGTTAACGTGATGTGGAGGTACCGCGTAGGAGCCTTAACCAGGCAGGACTAATTAGTGATTATTCTCGTGATCCCGCCCTGATATAATACGTAGTTAGTCGGCTGTCAGTTGTGCGATGTGTACATGGTTTCTGTGTGGGGCTGTCGGTGTCTCAAATGTGGTGTGAAACGAAGGTCAACTGACAAGACAACCAGCCGCCCATCGACAATGGCGCCCGAAATTTGTGCGGGAATGGAAGGCCCTAGGGCTTGGTTATGGGTTCGCTTGATTCCACCCACCCGCCGCACAATTGTCAACGCTCTCGACTGTAGAGTACATAGCTATTGCTGTTACACTTACACATTGAGCTCATATGAATCACAGTATATTCATTACCAGTAATCTACAGTGCCACTTCATGGCCAGCACGGCCCTCCTACGTATCAGGAAAGCAAGCCTGCATCTCGACTAGAGATAAGGTTTAGTGTAAGTGACAAAATGAAGTCACAGGGTGACAGCCTTCCGCAGAGGTGGGTGTTGATTGTCGGATTGCAGCAGGTTTATCCGTATGGTACCGTGAGCAGGCTGATCAGTCTGGAAGGAAATCTGGCATCAGCTGGAAGAGCCACTGACTGTTCCTTCAGGCTTTGGCAGCAAGTGCATGGCTGGTGGTGTCCGGAGCCCCTTGGGACTCTGTTCAAATACATAAGGAGATAACACAAAAGAAGGGGAGGGAAATGAGAAGGGGCTCTTCTTTCAACTCCAGTTCCGATTATATGGCAGCTACCCTAGTACAGTGACAGGCAGTTATATGGTGTTTGGGAGGTCCCATCTAGTAAGGTCTCTCCATTGGTTCATATTCCACAGCTGGCACGTGGCAAACTGTCATGAGAAATATGTGGCAATCACATAAAATACCCAGCAGACAGCAGGGCTCACCTTTCTTCCAGAGCACAGAGGGCCGAGGGGCATCATTCTTTGCAAGGTAGAGCCCACACGCGTTGCACAGGTGCTGCCCACTCCCCGATCGGTCCTTCCTCCAGAACGGAGTCGTGTGCGTCCCACAATTCCTGCACGCCTTCTCCTTCTCCTTCTCCCTCTCCTTTTCATTATCCTTTGACCTCTCCTCCTCCTCTTGTTCCTTGCTACGGCCACACTCTCCCTCCATTTCTCCACTCTTCCCATTCATTCTCAGAGACGCAGTGCCCTCCACCACCTCAGAACCCACTCCACCGTGCTTTTGCCTCTTTTTCCTCTTCCCTTGCACATCCACGCTCCCAGCCGCTGTGCCCTCTGCCCTCCCCAGCCTCCTCTTATCCCCCACCACTCCCGCACCAGCCTCAGAAGCAACCGTTCCGGCAGGGTTCAGAAAGCCGAAAACTCCAGCAGCAGAAACAGCCGCAGCGCCGCCAGCACCAGCACCAGCACCAGCAGCGGCGGCAGCGGCAGCTGCGGTCCAGGGGAAACCGGGGTACTGACCCATAGTGCAGGCATAAGCCCTGGCTTGATCGGCAGCAGCAGACTGGAAGCTGGGGACAGGGGAGATAGCCGGGAGGATGTGAATGGGAGTCGGAAAATGGCTCATCGGACTGATAGTGTTGACGGGGTTGACTGCGTTGACTGGTTTGACTGCGTTGACCGGACCCGCCTGGCCCCGTGGTTGCTGCGCTGCTGGGCGAATTGGCTGCCCGTCGGCCTCCAATTTGTGAAGGCCCTCCGTGCCCTGGCTGCAAGGTTTCAGCGCGAATGGGACGGCGCGGCGGGATGAAGCGCATGCTTCCACAGCTGCAGAGCACGTTGTCGTGGCGCCATTGGACGAGAGCAGAGCTGACGTGTCATTCGACCCAGAGCTCCTGCTCGCAGCCTTCCACGGGCGAAATCCCGTCGCGAGCCGCTCACGTGGTAACACCTCCACTGGCTTCGTCGCCAATTTCGCCGACGGGCTTCGCTTGACAGAAGCTTTCGTCGCCACAGAAGAAGGCACGCGGGTGCGAGAACCGTCGCCAGAGAGGGAAGGCTTGCTGACAGCCATTAGACTCTTATTAATCTCCAGGTTGACATCCGAAGCGTTAACACCAGGGGCCAGTAAGGCAGGACGCGCAGGGGAAAGGAAGGGAGAGGGACCAAAGCAGAACCACGGTGGCGCATTGGAAACCCAAGTCCTCTGTTGCGCCCCCATCGCCTGCTGTTGCGCTTGACCGGCCGCGGGTGAGTGGGCGAGCAGCACGTGGGAAGGAAACGCGGCGAAAGGAGCCCACCAGCCGGCCGCAGCTGCCGCTGGGTAAGGAGGAATGTGGCCGAAGGGGACCGGTGCTGCTGCTGGCGCGGGGAAGTGAGGAAAAGGAGTAGGGACGGAAGGAGCTGCCTTGGTTTCTGTCTCCGCTGCGACGGGGAGAGGAACGGTAGATGGCTGCGGCTTAATTGTCTTGGGGTGAGGAAGCTTCCAGTGTGAAGACACGTCAGCCGAAGCCTTTGCCGATTCAGCAGAAGGAGAGATATGATCGTCGACTTCGCTTTGGGCCGACGTGGGGCAAGGCGGGCTGAGGCTCAAGCCAATCGGCGGCGAGGGATCATCCTTGTATGAGACAGCGGTGACGTGGGAAGACTCCGGTGAGGATGAAGGAGAAAGGGAGGGGCATTGAGGAGTGGTGGGAAAGAACTGGAACGGTGAAACGGGGCTGCTTTTAACGCTCTTCTCAGTAACTGCATCCATTTTCTCGAGTAGTGGTGAAATGGGATGGATGTAAGTTGCTTGGGTGTGGTTAGCTGCGCTCCACATGTGATCAAGCTTCTGCTTTTCGTCCTTAGGACGGAAACCGCGAGATAAGGCAGAGTCAAGGTCAGTCATGAAACCAATTGTGTCGTTTGATGATAAGCTACTAACACTGTTACAGGTCAGCAGAAGTCGTACAATGTAGACAATGGAGAACCAAGTTCACTTGCCGCAAGGATACAAGGTGCTTTGGGAGATAAAAGTAAAACCTGTGTGACGTGCCAGAAAATAGAAACTCTAAAACGGCGTGCGCAAATGAGAAATGAGGAGGCGATTCTACTGTCGCGTGCAGCTGCATTCAGTAAGGCTAAAGCCCACACACAAAGCACAGGTGTGATGTGAAGCAAAGTGAAGATGGATGACTGTGACAATGACAGCGCAAAAGCAACTTCAAGGGGGATGACGCAATCATCTTCCCGCCTGTCTTCGAGGGAGAAAATCTCGATGCGTCTCGCCACGTAGGCGCAATCCGCGTGTGTAGTGCGGCCGTCAATGCCTGAGAGAGCGCCACGCCAGCTGAGCTCCCAAGGCACGCGTGGCAGGCGCTGCGATCGGGCCGACCAACGATCAAGCAACGCAATCGTCAGTGGTCCCGCAAGTGACCCCCTTTCGATTCGTGGTCTGTCCGCACGCTAAATCTGATCCAGTTTAACTGGTAATTTTGGAGAAGCGTCCAATCGCTGTTCGAAACTGATCTGGCAATATCCATAATACGAGGGGTCCACGTTGGCAGATGAATGAAAGCATTCATCAAGGCCCTGCCGCCGCCCTTGAAGTTGAATCATGCTTCCGCTTCGTCTCTTCCACAGAACCTTGCACGCCTGAGACAAAAAGGCAACCATCTTGTGGACATGCTTCACTCTCGAATCGCTCGTCGAATAGGAAGAAAGATCTTCTGCTGACCAGGATTTCCAATGGCTCTTGTTTCTCGAAACCTGAATGGAAGAAGGGTCCACGCAACGCCGAGTCCGGTAATGAATCTGGCTTGTAACAGCCCCCATCTGACGTGTGCTTTTAGAACCCAATGTGGCGGCACGTCTGTCCGCCACATAAACGTTCGGCAACACAGAAAGCAGATGGATTGATCTTGCAACGTTCATGCAACCCCAATGTACCGTCAGCTCCACCTTATCGCGATGACGTGGATTTTTCTGGAGTTTCAAGAACCTCTATATGGGACGGTTGGAGTGAAACAGAAGTGACAAGGTACATTAATACGAGCTGTGTATAATATTCACAAAACAGGGCAGTATAAGTTTCCGAGCAAAAAACTATCTACGGTTTGGCTGGTTGTCAGCCCAAGGGAGGAAGTTGGACAAGTGACTGATGAGGGAAACCTGTGAGACCACGTCCCTCGCCCCCCTAATAGCATTCTTTGTGCTCCTTGCGGCTGAAGCAATAACTGGAGTCACCGAGGGAACAGGCACCACCGCTCTCTCCTCAATTATCGCTGTCATGGCAACAATAGAGAGAACACAATGAGATGAGGGAAGAATGGAAGCAGTGACAAACCCAAAAATAACCCCCAACTTTCATGCAAAGAAACGACTGGGGGTACATTCCGCTCTGGACATGTCCCAATCGAAAGTGTCTCAATCGATTCTACCGCATTGCATCGTATTACACCGAATTACACCCTAGTTTCAAACATTGTCGATTTTTTCGCGTCTCTGGTTTAGTTCGGTTCGGAGCGGTACACTCGATTGGGACACTTTCTTTGAGAAAGTGTTCAGCGCGGAATGTACCCTGAAGCAGATAGAACTAGCCATTGACAACCTTCAAAATTAGTAATCGGAAACTCCCAGGGAACTCCCACCTGCTGTGCGTGAAGCTGCCAAGCTGCCAACTCTCCGCAACCCATCCTCGGCGAGCCGCACTGCACGAGCGGAATTTCTGATCCCTTGCGATATCTCCTGACTGCATTCAGAGAAACGGCATAAGTCACGTCACAGTTAAATCGTTTAGGAACCCACAAACTACCTGTGGTTCTATGGAATAACTCCAACGCGTCCAGTGAAAATGAGAGGACGCTTCTGCACATGACAGCCCAGCTGGACAGAGCAGAGGCCACCTGAAAGCGCCGGATTCCCAAAAACTCATCTGAGAGTCCCCTCGGATAACCTGAGGTCGCTCAGCTGCATGCTCAGGTCGCTCATCTCCCTTGCATCTGGCCACACGCTCATCTGAGGTCGCTCAGCTCCATGCTCAGGTCGCTCATCTCCATGCCTGACAGCTGCACAGCCCGCATACACCTCGCCATACACCTTGCACCTGCCCTGGCCATGCGCTCACCTGAGGTCGCTCAGCTCCATGCTCAGGTCGCTCATCTCCATGCCGGACAGCCGTACAGCCGCCATCGTCCCTGGCACCTCCTCCCTTGCCACCTCCGCTAGCCGCTCCAACGCCTGTGCTGCCTTGCGAATGGCCTGTGGGACACGATGGGGGAAAAGGCCAGCGAGGGGGAGGGGGAGAGTCTGAAGAAGCACTAGCAAATGCACACACAAGTTTCTGCCACCTCAACCCTTTCCATCTCTGCTGGCCGCTCCAAGGCCTGTGCTGCCTTGCGGATAGCCCAGGGGAAACTAATTGGAAGAGGATGGGGGAACGGGCGGCGTGCTATTGCCATCTCTTACAGAAGCTAGCCCTAACATGCTGGGTGCGAATGGGTGCTGCGCTCTCAGTATGCACCCATGCCGTCCTCAGTATGTACTCACGCCGTTCTCAGTATGTACTCACGCCGTTCTCAGTATGTACTCACGCCGTTCTCAATATGTACTCCCGCAGTTCTCAGTATGTACTCACCCAGTTCTCAACATGTACTCACGCTGTTCTCAATATGTACTCACACCGTTCTCAATATGTACTCACGCCGTTCTCAATATGTACTCACGCCGTTCTCAATATGTACTCACGCCGTTCTCAACATGTACTCACGCCGTTCTCATGTACTCACCAAAAGGGCTGGCACGGCAGCAACGAGCATGACAGAGAGCGCTGCTGTGATCTGCATGGAACCACGGCAAAGGGGAGAGGACAGGGCATGGGAGGGGAGCGGGGATGGGAAAACGAAGGACGGGTTTTTGAGTTGACTCAGAAAACAAGGGCTGACACGGCAGCAACGAGCATGACAGAGAGCGCTGCTGTGATCTGCACGGAACCACGGCAAAGGGGAGAGGACAGGGCATGGGAGGGGGGAGGGCAGAGGGGAACGGGGAGCGAGGAAGATTGAAGGACGGGTTTTGGGGAGTGGAGGGGTTCTGGGGAGGCACCAAGTGTTCTAGAGGCACCAAGGAATGAGGTGATCTAGAGTTCCCTACATTCCGTGACAGTCCTTCGTTGTTCCATTGCATATCAGGCCTGTGATAACGAGCGTACACATAACAAGACCCACACATCGAGAGTGACACATACATCCCGATCCTACACTCTGAGCCTGTACACACCGAGGCTGCACTTCAGCCCCGTACGTACCGAGCATGCCACGAAGCCCAGGCAGAGCACAGGAAAGTCGATCGGCGCTCCTTCCGCCCCGAATCTGATTGGCGGAGCCGCTGATATCAACGCCATGTGGTGCGACGCAGTTGGTCGCGATGCTGACGTGGCTGACGGATAACCACCATGGGACGCGGATTCAACGCGGCAGCTCGAAGAGGACGATATTTGTCCGAAAGATGCGAAGTTTCCAGTATTGGTGTTGGTGTTGGCGTTCGCGAAAGTCGCATGGTTAGTGTTGACGGAATGGTTGTCGTTGGCGAAGGCTGAATGGTCAGTGCTGCTGTGGACGGACGTTGACGGGACGTTGACGGACGGCGAGTTGTTGACGGAACGCGGAGGCGAGATGTTGGAAGATGCTTGGTCATGGAGGAACGCGGCGGCGCTTGCACTGCGGTGGTTTGAGCGTCGCCAGGTGTCGCGGGAGAACGACGCGACGTGTGCGACGGAGGAAAACAAGGGTTGACGAAGACGAGACGAATGCGCTGACGGACATCGGAGCGAAGCCTGCGCGTGGCCGTCACGAGTTAACAACGAACGGCTTCCCTGCCGCGATGCTGCTGTTGTTGCGCAAGGATCTGCTTTTAGCGAAGGTTGGACGCTACCCTGCGTGGATCCAAGAGTCTTAGCCGTGGGAAGAAAAACGGTTTGAAGACGCGCAGCCATGGCTATTGGTCTAGCAAGCGAGATACTTAATCAGACAAAGTGCGGACTCGCGGTGGTCTTAATCGTGGCAAGACTGCGTACAGGCTAACGAAAAGAGGAAAGTAGCCCAAAGGGAACTGTAGGGAGTGTAGCTTTTGTTCAGCTGGAAACTGCTTCACGAGACGGCCTCGACATAAGGTGGTGTTTCCAAGGCGGATCTCCAATGCTTGTAATAGTTTCACAACATTGGCGGCGTGGAGGGCTATCTAACTTTCCCCGGATTTGTAAATCTCGCGTCTCGCGATATATAAGCAGGCTGAGACTCGAAAGGGAGAAGAGAAAACAAGCTGACACAATTCAAACCACTATCAGGCAGCCACAACATCAGCTGCCCTGCTATGTACCGTAACAAGTGTGAGCAGGCGCAGAGCCGTGAAAGCACTTCAGTGTTGATTGATGAAAGAAGATCTCAGCCACATAATTTCTGTGGGAGAATGGAGAAACCGAGAGAGTGTTGGAGCGCGTTTGGTTCGTCCGATCATTCCGACATTCGCTGTTCCGCGGGTCCGCTTGTTGTTGTGAGGGAACGGGAGTCAGAAACCGTAGCTTAAAGTGTGCGGTGCTTAAAGATAGCTCCCGCACTTAGTTTAGAAGTTCGTCCTCTATTTCTTACTGAATACTCCCTGGATAGTTGCCTGGCGCAAGGAGGGAGGCCAAGCGAGAATGGATGCGCTGGCAAACACCCTTGCGCGTGTCAGCAGACGGATAACCAGCACTCTGCATTTGAAGGCGACCAACAAAAATCAGCCACGTCAAGCTCAATGGTATCGTACTATGTCAGCGACACGAGAGCCACGGCCAACACGAGAAGATTCTTTTGAAATATCACAACACTGCAGTTAAGAAACACTGAAAAATATGTGAATTTCTAGCAACGTTCAGTTTGTTGAGTTCTCCAACAACACCTCCTCCCCTCAAGCACATCAATCACCTAGGGTAGTGCAGCACACATCAGTTGGCGGAAGTCTTAGACGTCCTGTCCGTTATCCCTACCTCTGAAACAATATTGATGTTATGTCCATATGTCTTTCATATAAAGAACAATATAGCCCTCCCATCATTGCTTTTAACTCTAAAGTGGGTTTCCTAGAGTGTAACAGATCATATAATACCGTATGTCCCACTCCACTCCACCATCTAAATTAGACTGTTCAGTGCTAGCTATAGCAGTGCTGCCTTCAGAATCACCTCAGAAAGAACATGATGGTGGCAGAGCACCGTACAATGAGGGAAATCGAATGTGCCCTTTAGACAAGGCACAGCAGCTTGCGGGCTTGTATGTAAGTACGTACACATTGGCGGAGAGCAGAGTCCAACACGATTTCACTCCTGGTGGGTATCACGCAATTGTGACATTCCACAATGGTGGCAGTGATTGTCAAATGTTGTAGCCTATAGTGAGGTTTGTCTTAGGGGGTACAAAACTTAGGGTTAGCTATATGTACCCCAACCAACATCAATGCACCATCCATTCTTCATTTTGACATGGTATCAGTTAGGTTAGGATCCTGTGGGATCCCGTTCCTCCGTTCTCCGTTCGAGCCTCCCGAGCCTGATCCTAGCTCTCATTCGTCCCGGTTCCGTTGTTACCGCGCGTAGTGCCGCGCCTAGCGCCACTCCTAGCGTCGCGTCCTGCCCGCCCTTTCCCCCTCGTCGCGTCCCTTTCCCCCCGTCGCGTCGCGCCCTTTCCCCCCAGTCGAGTCGCGCCCTTTTCCCCCCGTCGCGTCGCGCTCTTTCCCCCCGTCGCGTCGCGCCCTTTCCCCCCGTCGCGTCGCGCCCTTTCCCCCCGTCCCGTCGCCCTGCCCCGTCCCGTCGCCCTTCCCCGTCCCGTCGCCTCTGCTCCGTCGCGTCGCCCTAGCCCGTTCTTCCGCTGCGACTAAGTCCCCCCACCTGAACCCTAATTTGCCTCTTACCTCCTGCTGTTACTCGCCTGCTCGTTCGCGTTCGTTCTCGCTATGGCGACTCCGCGAGTTCTTCGTTTCGACGCTGACGGTAGACCTCTTGACTTTTCCGTCTGGCTTCTTCGCGCTCGCCGTCTGTTAGAGAGTCAAGTCCAGGGGGGCGAGACCCTCTGGTCGCACGCTACTGGTGACCTCCCCGAGCCCCCCGAGCCTGCCGCTTTAGGTCCTGCCCCTGACGATGCTGCTACGGCTCGCTTTGCCCGTCAGCGCGCTGACAGGACGGCTTGGACGTCGCGTGACGCTGCGGCCTGCATCGCACTCAGCAGCCTCCTCCCTGAGTCAGAGGAGGTCCACTTCACTCAGGTTCGCACCGCTGCTGCGTACCTCACTGCGATTAAGGCCCGCTACTCTACTCCCGCTACTGTCTCTCTTGGCCGTCTTTTCCTCCCGTTCCTGTTTCCTGATCTCGCCTCGTTTGAGCGCTCTGCTGACTTGATCGCTCACCTCCGCTCGCTCGACGCTAGTTACCGCGCTGCTTGCACTGAGGCACAGCTTGCACTGCTTCCTCCCCCTATGGCGATTACTATCTATTTCATCGCCACTAGCCTCCCTGACCGCCTTGCCTCCGTTCGCGACGCGCTTCTGCTGAAGCACCCTAGTGAGCTCACCGTCGATGTCCTTGAGTCTGCACTCAAGGACGTCGAGAGCAACCTTCGCTCGGTAGCCGCTGCCTCTGGTGCTGTGCCCCCCCCACTCTTCCACGGGTGCACAGTCCCGCAGTTACCCACCTTTACTGCCTCACTTGCCACTGCCGCTACTGACGCGACTGCAGCTGCTGTTACGACTGCGTCGCGGTCCCGCGGTAGGAGTGGCAAGAAAGGCGGTTCTGGTGGTGGTAGTGGAGGTGGAGGCGGAGGTAGTGGAGGTGGCGTTGCGCCTGGCGGCGGTGGAGGTTCAGGGCCTGGAGAGGCGCCTCGTGCAGTGACTGGTGACTCCACTGCGCCTGCTAGTGGTGGCGACGCCCGAGTTCGTCAGTCGCCTCCTGTACTTCCTGCCCCGGTTGGTGGAGCAGCGGCGTGGTACCAGGCTCAGCGTCAGCAGCAGCTTCTGCAGCACCAGCAGCCCCTCTCCTCCCAGCAGCCTCAGCAGCAGCAGCGGCAGCAGCTGGCTCCAGGGTCGGGGCTGCGTCAGACCCAGCGCGGTGCTGCTTACACTCCCTGCACCTACCAGGTTCTGACAGGCACTCGTCGTGGCCACCCTTGTGGCCGGTTTCACCCCCCTGGTCAGTGCTTTGCTCAGCTCACTGACACGGTTCGTTTGGTCTACGGGGTTGGTGCTCCTGCCCCTGACTGGCTGCCTCTTGTTCAGCGCTACGGCTCCGCTCTGTGGGGCATGTCTGCTGAGCAGTTAGTTGATCTGATTGGTACTCCCCATGCTATGTATGCTGTTGTTGACTCTAGTGTTTCTGACTCTGCTTACTCTGGTGTTGTTAGCTTAGGTGCTAGCCTTGCTCAGTTGCCTGTTGCTAGTGTAGGTTCTTGTGTAGACTCTAGTCCAGCGGCTACCTCAGAGGACGGTTCGCTGTCGTTCACGCTGGACTCTGGAGCCTCTCACTGCTTCTTTCGTGACAGCACGACACTTACGCCTCTTCCTGCGCCTGTTTCTGTGGCGCTGGCTGATCCCACTTCGGGACCAGTCACTGCGCGTCACACTACCACCTTGCCGTGTCCGGCTGCTCCTTCTGGGTCTCTCACTGGGTTTCACGTCCCCTCGTTCTCCCGGAACTTGGTGGGCGTGCGACCCCTCGTGAGTCAGCACGTGGGTGTGTGGTTTGAGCCTTCTGGAGAGACTGCGGTGTGTGTTGACGGGGACTCTTACCAGCCCCTCGCCACTTTTGCTGCTGAGCCGGGCTCCGGTCTCTACACTCTTCACACTGGCCCGCACGCTCAGCAGCGACTGCAGCAGCAGCAGCAGCCGCAGCAGCAGCAGCAGCAGCAGCAGCAGCAGCGCAGCAGCAGCAGCGGCAGCAGCCGCAGCCACAGCGGCCGCCGTCGCAGCAGCCACTCCTCCCAGTTCCTGTCCCTCCCCCTAGTCTCCTCCCTGCGTCTCACCAGGTGGTTCCGTCCCCTCAGGTTGTCGCGTCCAGTCCAGTCGCTGCGTCTTGCTCCTGTCGGTCGCTTGCCCACCCCACCGTGCTGCCTTACTTCGTTCTAGTCCACCTCGTCCGTCTCCGTCTGTGCTTCCGTCTCCTCCTGAGTCGGCTCTCACTGCGTCGCTCCCTACTCCTGTCACTGACTACTACCGCACGTACCGTCCTCTTCTCTCTCGTGTTCTCGCCTCACTTGTTACTCACCCTCGTGCCTCTGTGTCCTCTGTGTCCGCTCTTACTGCCGCAGTCACTGAGTTTGCCTCTACCCGCCGCCTTGACTTCGCCACCGCTCTTGTGGCAGCTCCTCCTTCCAGTCCTCTGGCCGTCGGGGGTGTGTCTGCCCTTGGCTGTGACGCCCTAGAGGACAGGCAGTTTGAGCTAGAGTTCCTGGTGGCCGCTTCCCCTCATCTCTGTGCCATGCTCCTCGCCCCTGAGGGTGACCCCGACGCCCTTGACATTCCGACTCCTCGCACTTACGCTGAGGCAGTGTCAGGGCCTTGGGCCTCTCAGTGGAGAGCTGCCATGGACGCAGAGATGGCCTCCTACAGATCCACAGGCACCTACGTCGATGAGGTTCCCCCTCCGGGGGCGAACGTAGTCGACGGCATGTGGATCTACAGGGTGAAGCGGCCACCGGGATCTCCTCCGGTCTTCAAGGCGCGCTACGTGGCTAGAGGTTTCAGTCAGCGCGAGGGAGTTGACTTCTTTCAGACCTTCGCGCCCACCCCGAAGATGACCACTCTTCGGGTGTTACTGCACGTAGCAGCACAGAGAGACTACGAGTTACACTCTCTCGACTTCTCTACTGCTTTCCTTCAGGGCAGTCTTCACGAGGAGGTCTGGTTGCGTCGTCCCTCTGCCTTCACTGGCTCTTTCCCTCCTGGGACCCAGTGGAGGCTGAGGCGACCGGTTTACGGACTTCGTCAGGCTCCTCGTGAGTGGCACGACACCCTGCGTTCTACCCTGTCTGACCTTGGGTTCCAGCCGTCTTCTGCTGACCCGTCGCTGTTCGTTCGTCGTGGCCCCACACCTTTCTTTGTTCTGGTCTACGTTGACGACCTTGTTTTCGCCACCCCTGACAGGGTTGCTTTGGCACACGTGAAGTCCGAACTGCAGAAGAGACACACCTGCACTGATCTTGGTGAGCTGCGCCACTACCTTGGCCTGCAGATCACCAGGGACAGAGCTGCTCGCACCATTACACTTTCACAGTCGCACATGGTGCAGCAGGTCCTTCAGCGGTTCGGGCTTCAGCACTCCACAGTACAGCGCACACCTCTTGCTGTTGACCACAGACTCACTGGACCCTTTCCTGACGAGCCGTTCGAGCCTAGTGGTCCCTACGCAGAGCTTGTGGGTTGCCTCATGTACCTGATGACTTGTACTCGCCCGGACCTCGCCTTCCCTCTCAGCGTTCTTGCGCGCTTTGTTGCGCCAGGGAGACACCGTCCTGTTCACTGGACAGCAGCTGTGAGGGTGGCGAAGTACCTAGCGACGACGTCAGGCGTGGGGCTAGTTCTTGGAGGGCAGCAGTCTGTCGTACTTACTGGTCACTGTGACTCCTCTTACGCTGACGACGCTGAGACTCACAGGTCTACTCAGGGGTACTGTTTCAGCCTGGGTTCTGGAGCTGTTTCCTGGCGGTCCACGCGCTCCTCTTCGGTCTCGACCTCTACAGCTGAGGCTAAGACCTACGCTGGTGCCATGGCGGCACAGGAGCTGCGTTGGTTGACCTTCTTGCTCACCGACCTTGGTGAGCGGCCGAGCTCTGCACCGACCTTGTTCACTGACAACAAGGCGTCTATTCTCCTTTGTCGAGAGCCTCGACTCGAGAGCAGAGTGAAGCACATTCACGTCAGGTACTTTCTTCTGCGAGAGTTGCAGAGGCGTGGACAGGCTCGCTTTGAGTTTGTGGAGTCCGAGGCCAACACTGCAGACATCTTCACCAAGGCGCTTCCGCCTTGTGACCACCAGAGGTGCTGTGTGCAGTTAGGCCTTGTTGACACTGGTTCTCGTGTTGCTTAGACTTGAGTGTACTGTTTACTTTGCTTTCTATATACCTCTGTTACTTCTTGGACTGGCCTTGTGGCCACTGTTGTTTGTGCTCAGACTGTGTGGTGACGTTGTGATCCACCCTGAGCTTTGTTTCTTGGACTGGTCTTGTGACCGTACTCGTTTGGTTCTGCTAGACACCCCTCACTTAGGCTATGGGGGTGTGTCAAATGTTGTAGCCTATAGTGAGGTTTGTCTTAGGGGGTACAAAACTTAGGGTTAGCTATATGTACCCCAACCAACATCAATGCACCATCCATTCTTCATTTTGACAGTGATTGTAGTCATAAGGAACTGGCTTGCTGTAAGGAGGGTTTATTATGTCACTGCAGTCATCAGCTGAGTTCACAACTTCAGAGGTTTGTTTCCCTTCATATGGGCTCCTCGCTTCTCGTCCAATACGTATTACTGCACGTATGCATGCACGCCACAAGGTTGCTTACCATAATTGAGTTACGTGATACATATGCGCACACGTAGTTCCCAGAAGAAAGCAAACCAGCCTTAAATAAAAAAGGAGTAGCAAAAACGAATTTGATTTCCAGACTTGTTTATGCATGGCTAGAGCATCCTGCTGCACAAGCTTAAGTGTGGCTTTGTGCTGAATCGTCGACCAATCCCGTCAAGTTCACGACCGTGCTGACAATCTAAGTGACAAAACGACAGTGCTGAATATTCACAGAGACTCTGCAAGGAGCCTTAGCACTTGGCTATCTGCAGAACATGGCTTGGAAGTAGGTTGGACACCTAAAGGAACCGAAACCGGACAGATAATCCACCGAACGGGGTCAGCGAGCAGCCCAGCCTGTTATCTGGCCTGGTGTTACGTGTTAGTATCGGAAGACCTAATTCACCTTAAAAATCACAGCCAGGCCCTTTGTAGCCTCATTGCATGGCACACGCATCGTGATAGTTGCATTCGTGTAAATCCTCCATGTCACATTTCCCGTCACTGGAGGGAGAAAGGGGCAGACAACGTTGCAATGGAAGAATGCGATTGGAAATGAAGTCGTGTGCCTAAAAGTGTTCCCGCAATGGAATCTGAAGATACTACTGACTGCTAGAAAAACGCTGTGTGTGCTGGCAAGTTTGGGTCAGTAATGTCACATTGATGGGAGCGCCGAATCCTGTAGCTGACTGGAGTGTGAATTGTACCTTGGGTCGTACTCTCGCACTGATGTGAGCGCCAAGCCAAGCTCATCTCGCCATCGTAGCTTCCTCTGCCGAGGACTCTTCACGTGAGCCTCCCCTTCCAGCGAAGCTGCTGCTGCTGCTGCTGCTGCTCTCGCGATCAAGACAGGCGAAATCACTCCTGAACATGCCTTGCTTCCAAAAACGGGCGCTATCAAAGGTCGCATCGCGTCGACAAGGATTGGGGAGTTAGCTTCGTTGTAGGAATGAGCTGCTTCGAGAAAATCAAGGCACGCTGTGGCTCCAGATTCAGATTCGTCGCCTCGCAGTTCTGTTGAGCCCCCGCAGCAGGGGATGATAGAAGGCAAGGAGAAAGGGAATAAAGTGGGCGGAACCAACGACCAGGTTTCGGTGAGGGTGAGAGTCATGTTACCTCACGGAATGTGATACTACTCGTCAGCTTCTTTTCCGTCTGCAAGGTTTAGTCTGCAGAGCATTTACCGCTCGTTCGTGTCCCCGACTAAATTCTCAAGGTACAATCAACTTTGCCTGACAACGAAGAGAGGCATCAGAAATTGGTGAGCTGATAAAGGTGCAGGCAGGAAAATGATTAGGAGCTGGTGGACTCTCAACAGGAGGAATTGGGGGAAGGAAATGGCGGGAACTATTTCACGCACCGGCAGCTGCGAAAGTGTTGCGGCCTGCTTGGAAATCCCGAAGGGGTTCCATTCCATCACCAATTTCAGCTCAACTCAAAATTCGCCGCGTCTCGAGATTACATTTCGAAACGGATGCACGTGTGACGTAACAGCTGGTTGAGAGAGGGGTCAAAATGACATGTGTCGGCCAATCAGAAACGTGTTTTCGACTAGTGTCTCCAAGAATGTGCCGCGATTCGCAATCCATTTTGAACCTCAACGGCTTCTCCGCCTTGGCGGGAAAGGAAAGGGTGATGTATTCGCAAAACCATTCGTTCAGTTACCTTCGCGAGTCGCGACGCATTTTGGCTCGTTTCAAGAATCTTTAGCGCCCCCATATTTGGTATTCATTTACACAACACATCCAAGGACGAGGTGTAGCATAACGAGTGTACTCTTGATGGGGACGGCTGACTGACTGCTTCACAGCTGGAACTGGCTGTTTGGGATGAAATTCGGTGCATGCAGCGACCGCGCCTCGTAAATACATCTCGGAATTCAGGGGAACAACATTGAAAGCTCTACTCTGTGAGTGTGCCCGAGACCGCGGTCTCAAGTTCCCCCACCATCAAAGCTCCCCCACCAGCCCGTATTTTTCAAAGCTGGTGGGGGTTGTGCTGGGAATGCTCCCATTTTGGCGTGCGACAGATGTCGCCAGCGTCGTATGTCTAACATCCAATGAAATCGACGCGCCAGCTCGCATACCAAGTTTTGGACTAACCTCGTCAGGCAAAACCTAAACGGCCGAGCCTGATGGTTGCGCCTGACGAAAAACTTTGGCACATAGTCAAATCAAGTCAACTTGGTTGATATTGGCAGATTCACGCAAGCAGCGCAGAAATGGGTTGCGTGGGCAGGAAGGAAAAAACATGTTACCGGCTAGGTGCACGAAACTGTCATGTCTAACACCATAGTCCCACACCCAGCAAACGTGGCACGATCTCCATGGTCGCACATTGACGGACAGGCCGGGCATTGCGACCGTGGCCGATTGGACTCAACGTGTTGAGAAGTCGAACCGTGTGGGGGAACTTCATAATGTGAATTAATGTCACGTCAACATTTCGAGTCGCGTAGGGGAACTTTTGCTGGTGGGGGAACTTGAGAATGCGCCCTGAAGGCATCTGAACTGAGCACTGATATTGCTGACAGCGAGAAAAACTAAACGCCAAGTCGCGCAAATGTCGGATAGGATGACAATGCCGGCGAGGCTTTTAGATGCAAGCCAGGACGACTTTAGTAGTGCAACCAGATACGCGTAGGCGTGCACCTTGAACATTAACTCACCCGCCCTTATATTCTAACACATCTCGGCATTTGGCCAAATGTCATGACTCTCCAGTTCATCGTTCGCCTAAGCGTTGCATCCAGTGAACTTACCTATGATGGTTCTTTCCGGACGGCTAACGAAACCAGCACTCGAAATCCGGCTGCAGCGGCTGGGAATTGAGCACCATGGAGCTCTCCGTCAGGCTATCCATTTTCCAGTTCGCTAAATTCTTTGGCTGCAAGAAGCTGTCGTCATCCGTTCTCGACGTCAGCTGTCATCAGAACTCATGTACAAACAGACACCCTTTGAAGCACTCAGCCGTTGTCCCCGAGCTTTTTGAGAGGCGCTGGCTGATCCCTTCGACGGAGTAACACATAGGAGCCGCCCGTATCCCGCGACCATCGCTTTTGATTGCTAGCCGCAATACTGTAAACGTTTTTTCCTTGACAGGCGTTGACTGTTCCTTCCGATGTAATAACACCTAGAAGCCACCCCAATCCCGCGACCATCACCTATGATTGCTAGCCGCATCATTGCCTGATCGATTCCTTTCCTTCCGCCTTAGGCCACTGGTCATTGAGCCAGCCAGTGGGCCCCAGGAGAAAACGAACCTCTTCGACCAGCTTCAAGAAGATCCTGCTGTCGACAAAAGGAGCGAAATCGTGTGCACCAAGCGACAGCGGCGACCGTGTCCTGAAACGGCGCTCCTTGGTCCGATTAACAATGGGTCTTGATCCAAATATCCTTTTTATCTATGCGTTGGAGGTCCAGCACACCAGGTGCTATTATTTCCGTGCCTTTAATCTAGCTGGCAGAGGACTAAGGACGACACCCAGACCTATTCCGTTGAGCCACGTCGTGGATTCCGTATCCACCGCCTATATCCGCAGGCCGCGGCTCAATCCAAGATCATTGATTTTTTTGAGACAAATCAGGTTATTAGAAGGTTCTAAAATCTCCGGATGCTGGATTTCTCGCCTTAGCTCAGCTTGCGTGACTCTTTTCGGGAATACCAAGACCAATTCCGAAAATTTGATGGAAAGGCTACCTTGAATTTCTCCGTTCCCTCTTCACTCAGCCCGCGGCTCACTCTTGAGAAAGTCGTCACTATTAGATGTCTCGTGCGGTTCTTCCTGTCTTCAAGGATCTCTGCATCCCTTCTGTGCCTCTGGCCAGCAGCGACGATTGAGGAGCCTTCAAGATCGCTTCACTTTAGTAAAGCTTGAAGTTTAGTTTGAAGTGCGAAAAGCCATGGATTCCTTCAAGGTGTACATTTCAGAGGAGGAGGATTGCTTATCTCCGTCCACCCTCCCCTCCGTCTCCCCGCCTTCCTCGCCGTCATCCCCGGGGTCATGGCTTCGCGGTCCCCTTCTCGGCTGCGGAGCCTTTGGAAGCGTCAGCCTCGCGATTGATGGCACAACCGGCCACCTGATGGCCGTCAAGTCGGTAGCGGCTAGCGGTGACAGCGACCGTCAGCGGTCCCGGGAGCTGCAGGCGTTGGAGAATGAGCGGCAGATTCTGCAGAAAGTGAGCTCGCCGCGGGTGATCGAGTGCTACGGCGCGGATTGGTCCGAAGAAAACGGCGTCAGGTCAAGAAACCTCCTCCTGGAGCTCGCTTCAGGCGGCTCTCTGGCCGATCTGTTGAAGAAATTCAACAAAGGCGACGGCTTGGACGAGATTCTGGTGAGGAGGTTCACGCGCGGAATCACGGAAGGGCTTCGCGATCTGCACGCGCGCGGGATCGTGCACTGCGACGTGAAAGGCCAGAACGTGCTGCTGTGCAAATCGGGCGTGAAGCTCTGCGATTTCGGCGCATCGTTTCAGGTCGAATCGCCTGGGTCGTTGAGGGATTCGTCGGGAACGCTGGATGTTAACGGAGATCGCGAAGCGGGTGCTGCCACTGACGCGCGCGCTCGCGAAGACGGGTACGCAAACGTTGCGGGGAAGGCGAAACTGGCGGGAACGGCGGAGCGGAAGCAGATGAAGGGGACGATCTGCTGGATGGCGCCTGAGGTGGTCGCGGAGAAGGGCGCGACTCCCGCTTCTGACGTCTGGTCGCTGGGATGCACTGTTATTGAGATGCTCACGGGTCGTCCCCCGTGGGTTTCCAAGGAATCCGTCACGCAGAATCGGCAATCTCCGAAATCGTTCATGTCGGTTCTGTACAAGATTGGCTGCTCCGTCGAGGTTCCTGAATTTCCTTCGAGGATTTCCGCTCAGGGACGGGATTTTCTGCTGAAATGCCTGGATCGCGATCCGGACGGACGGTCGTCGGCTGAGGATCTGCTGCAGCATCCGTTCATTCGAGTGGCTTCGGGCGAGAGTGACGTGGCTCTGACGGATCAGTTAACGTCTAACACGGTGACAGATGCGAAGTTCGCTCAAGCCTCTGTTTCCTTGGTGGATGATTTCAATTTCTTCACCAGCAGCCCGGAGGGTGCAGATTTCATCCAGGCGGGTGGTGTCAGTGCTGCTGATGCTCATGCTGCAGACTGCTTGATCACTGACAGCTTCAACATACAACCCAGGGAAGCTGCATCAGGGACAACCAGTAGCAACAAGACTCCAGTGGACCATCCCCGTCCAGCCTTCACCATGCCGCCTCCTCTCAATCTCTCCTTTGATTTCACCAGCGAGCCAAGTGTTGGACTCTTGACAGCACGTGGAGAAGGTCCCAGCTGCTTTGAAGGTTTCTTCAGCCCTACCAGCTTCAACAACACTCCAACATCCGTGAATGATTCACCGAATGCAGACGCCACTGACGCTGTGGACCATGCTGCATTCAAACTATTCGACGATGCATTTGCCTCTTCTTTCCTCTCGGCAACACCCTCTCCGCATCTCCTCTCCCCACTGCACGAGGTTGCACGTGCCTTCAGTGCTGGTTCCTTCTCAGACCAGCTTTCCCCATCAAACAAGCTTTCGGCAGGAAGCCCTTCTGATGAGCCTTTGTTCCCTCCTGCACGCTCAGCACCCGGGTCCTTCCATTCTCCCCCTCAGCCTGAGGCATCTCCTGCAACACCACCACCAGCTCCCTCTTCCTCACTGTTGTCTCTCTTCCAAGACTTGACCTCTCGCGAAGAGTCTACTCCTATTCTGCCTGCAAGGGCGTTCCCTCTAGTTTCTGAGATTTCTCTTTCTCCCCAGCTGAATGGCTGTGATTTGTCGACGCCAACCCGGGATTCAACATCAGCAAACGAAGCCACTGTTGAGCGTGATGCTGACAGCCGCTGCTGCTGTGCGGTTGAGAGTAACAGCACCCAGGTTCCTTTGTGGAGATCTGCACCTTCCGTACTTGGTGTTGAAGGGTCTCTGAGTACAAACGTGTGTGAGAGGAGGGCGGTTGGGAGGGAAGTTGATCGGTTTTCAAGGGTTCTTTTTAGATCGGAAGCTAGTGTGGGTTAATTGTACAGTGTACATACATAAGTCAAGCAGTGAGCAAGCATTGCTGTTGAATGTCTATTGCTATTGATGATCTACCTTGCACGATCAGACTTCGAAGTTTGAAGAACAACAAAAACAATGGTATGGCAATGGGAAAATATGCCACAAGTAACAATCATGTGACCCCGTAGCGTCAATGGTAAAAAAAATATGAGTACGGTAACTGTATCGGGTATCGTGACGGGCTTGGTAAGTGGGGTCACGGAATCAGTCACTAGCAACAGCTAAAGAATCACGCGAATGGTAACACATGAAACTCCCGCCTGAAATTCCTGAAACCAGGCCGATTTCCCGCTCGCGCCAAACCGTGCAGAGAGAGGTTTGATGCACGCCTGTACCGTCGAGCCTCCAGCCCACCGTAACCAAACCACGACCCTACATGCTGTACACCCCCCTGCCCGCTACGGTTCCAACCAAGCACAGAAGCTTGACCCCAGCGGAACTCACTCACTTCCCGCCATCAGCTATTACTCACGCGATTACTAGTAGCTATAGCTTTCGCCAGCTGCCTTCCCCGTCACTCATCCTGGGCATTCGTTAGCAGCACCTGACGTCTATCAACGGTGCGTGCCTTAGCCCAAAAGCCTTTTCCCATCCGTTCACGTTTAGTCCCTTGTTACTCGATAAATACTAATAATATACATTACAAAAAAAAAACACAAAAAAAAACTCGATCAGACCGCTGTCGCGATGCGCCCAGCGGCTGGCGCGCCGCTCCGCGCATCGCGCCTATCGGGCCCGGTCGTCGCGCGATGCAGTGCGGCCACCTCGCCGCTCGACGCATCGAGACGATCAAAAGCAGCCGCCGCCGCGATGCGCATTGCGGCCAGCGTTTGGCCGCTCCGCGCATCGCGCCGACCGGGCCGCCGCCGTCGCGATGCGCAATGCGGCCAGCTTTTGGCCGCTCCGCGCATCGCGCCGACCAGGCCGCCGCCGTCGCGATGTGCAATGCGGCCACACTGCTGGGCGCATCATGACGATCCGCCAAGCCAAAAGCCCGCCGCTCAGTGCGTCGCGCCTCTCTGTCCACCGCCGAGACCAGTGTGCCCATGCACTCTCGTCTAGCCTCCCCTCTCGTGCTCCCTTGTCTCCTACCCATCTTTCTCTCGTGCTCCCTCGCATGCCGTGTTATCCCCGGCCAAAGCCTCGATTATGGCAATTCCCTCTCTCGTGCCAGGCCACTCATTCCCTCTCCATCCCTCTCGCACACCCCCTCTCATACACACTCATCCCCTCTCCATCCCTCTCGCACACCCCCTCTCATACACACTCATCCCCTCTCCATCCCTCTCGCACACCCCCTCTCATACACACTCATCCCCTCTCCATCCCTCTCGCACACCCCCTCTCATACACACTCATCCCCTCTCCATCCCTCTCGCACACCCCCTCTCATACACACTCATCCCCTCTCCATCCCTCTCGCACACCCCCTCTCATACACACTCATCCCCTCTCCATCCCTCTCGCACACCCCCTCTCATACACACTCATCCCCTCTCCATCCCTCTCGCACACCCCCTCTCATACACACTCATCCCCTCTCCATCCCTCTCGCACACCCCCTCTCATACACACTCATCCCCTCTCCATCCCTCTCGCACACCCCCTCTCATACACACTCATCCCCTCTCCATCCCTCTCGCACACCCCCTCTCATACACACTCATCCCCTCTCCATCCCTCTCGCACACCCCCTCTCATACACACTCATCCCCTCTCCATCCCTCTCGCACACCCCCTCTCATACACACTCATCCCCTCTCCATCCCTCTCGCACACCCCCTCTCATACACACTCATCCCCTCTCCATCCCTCTCGCACACCCCCTCTCATACACACTCATCCCCTCTCCATCCCTCTCGCACACCCCCTCTCATACACACTCATCCCCTCTCCATCCCTCTCGCACACCCCCTCTCATACACACTCATCCCCTCTCCATCCCTCTCGCACACCCCCTCTCATACACACTCATCCCCTTTCCATCCCTCTCGCACACCCCCTCTCATACACACTCATCCCCTCTCCATCCCTCTCGCACACCCCCTCTCATACACACTCATCCCCTCTCCATCCCTCTCGCACACCCCCTCTCATACACACTCATCCCCTCTCCATCCCTCTCGCACACCCCCTCTCATACACACTCATCCCCTCTCCATCCCTTTCGCACACCCCCTCTCATACACACTCATCCCCTCTCCATCCCTCTCGCACACCCCCTCTCATACACACTCATCCCCTCTCCATCCCTCTCGCACACCCCCTCTCATACACACTCATCCCCTCTCCATCCCTCTCGCACACCCCCTCTCATACACACTCATCCCCTCTCCATCCCTTTCGCACACCCCCTCTCATACACACTCATCCCCTCTCCATCCCTCTCGCACACCCCCTCTCATACACACTCATCCCCTCTCCATCCCTCTCGCACACCCCCTCTCATACACACTCATCCCCTTTCCATCCCTCTCGCACACCCCCTCTCATACACACTCATCCCCTCTCCATCCCTCTCGCACACCCCCTCTCATACACACTCATCCCCTCTCCATCCCTCTCGCACACCCCCTCTCATACACACTCATCCCCTCTCCATCCCTCTCGCACACCCCCTCTCATACACACTCATCCCCTCTCCATCCCTCTCGCACACCCCCTCTCATACACACTCATCCCCTCTCCATCCCTCTCGCACACCCCCTCTCATACACACTCATCCCCTTTCCATCCTTCTCGCACATCCCCTCTCATACACACTCATCCCCTCTCCATCCCTCTCGCACACCCCCTCTCATACACACTCATCCCCTCTCCATCCCTCTCGCACACCCCCTCTCATACACACTCATCCCCTCTCCATCCCTCTCGCACACCCCCTCTCATACACACTCATTCCCTCTCTTTCCCTCTCATCCCTTCTCATCCCCTCTCATCCCCTCTCATCCCCTCACATACACTCTTATACACTCTCATACACTCGCATTCACTCTCATACGCTCTCATCCCCTCTCATCCCCTCTCATCCCATGTCACTCCCTCTAATCCACTCTCATACCCTCTCGTACCCACTCATATACACTCATATACACTCTCATCCCCTCTTATAGACTCCCATACACACTCATACACTCTCATGCACTCTCATTCACACTCATCCCCTCGAATCCCCTCACATCCCCTCTCATCCCCTCTCATCCCCTCTCATCCCCTCTCATCCCCTCTCATATACTCTCACACACTCTCATACACTCTCTTACACACTCTCATCCCTCTTCATCCACTCTCATACACTCTCATCTCCTCTCATACACACTCATACCTCCTAATCCGCTCTCATCCACTCTCATACACTTCCATACACTCTCATTCACACTTATCCCCTCTTATCCCCTCACATCCCCTCTCATCCCCTCTTATGTCCTCTCATCACTCTCATTCCTTCTCAATCCCTCTCATTCCTATTCATTCCCTCTCATTCCTTTTCATTCTCTCTCATTCCCTCACATCCGCTCTCATTCCCTCTCATCATCTCTCATTCCCTCTCATTCCCTCTCATTCACTTTCATCCTCTTTCAGCCCCACTCTTTCCCTCTCATCCACTCTCATACACTCTCAACGCCTCTCATCCAATCTCACACACTATTATTCCCTCTCATCCCCTCTCATCCCCTCTCATACCCTCTTATCCACTCTCATTCACTCTCATTCACTCTCATACCCTCCCATCCACTATCATATACACTCTTGTCCACTCTCATCCCCTCTCATTCACTTTGATCGCCTTTCATCCCCTCTCATCCCCCCTCATAACCTATCATATACACTCTCATCCCTCCACATACACTCTCTTACTCATTCACTCTCATTCCCTCTCATCCCCTCTCATCCCCTCTTATACACTATCATACACTCTCATACCCTTCCATCCACTATCATATACACTCTCATCCCCTCTCATACTCTCCCAAACCCACTCATCCAGTCTCATCCCTCCTCATACACTCTCGTACACTCTCATCCCCTCTCATCCCCTCTCATCCCCTCGTATGCACTCTCATACTCTCTCATTCACTCTCATACCCTCCCATCCACTATCATATATTCTCTCATCCCCTCTCATACTCTCCCATACACATTCATCCAGTCTCATCCCTCCTCATAAACTCTCAAACACTCTCATCCCCTCTCTTACACTCTCATACACACACATCCCCTATCATCCCGTCTCATCCCCTCTTATACACTCTCATACACTCTCATTCACTTTCATCCCCTCTCATCCCCTCTTATTTCCTCTCACACACTCCAAGACACTCTGATACACTCTCATCCCTTCTCACACACTCTCGTCCCCTCTCAACCACTCTCATCCACGCTCATCCTCATACATTCTCATTCAACCTCATCCCCTCATACCCTCTCACACACTCTCAGTCCCTCTCGTGCACCCTCATACACTCTCATTCCTTTTGATCCACGCCCATTCACTCTCATCCACTCATCATCTCTCTGGTCTTGATTCCCCGTTCCTATCAACCCCTCGCATTCCCTGTTATCCTCCCGTGCTCATTATCCATCAAAGCTCGTGGCACTTGTAATCAGCGTCATGTCTCACCCACTGCAAGCCAGGTGAGGTCTGGCCTATAGATTTAGGGTTGTCATTTGCAGATCCTATCTCGTGGTTTACATTGCGAGGCTACATACGCTCCATTGTTATGCCACATCTCACAAACAATTTGCAATGTGTTGTTGCTTGAACTCTATTTTGTTTGGTGTACTAGTTATGTCAATCCGCAGGACTAACACGTTTGCAACATATTCAAGGGGAAGGATTATCCATCTGCCGCAGACGCAAGGGAGGATGTTCGGTTGTATTGTCGGCAAAATCTTATTCGGGAGTTCTACTATTATAGTCGCAAAAACCTTATCGATGTACGGTGCGACTCGATGCAGAATTTGAGTTGGCAAGGTGGAGAGGTAGGCAGCAAAGATGCGCTATGTCCCTTTCGCATTGTCATACAAGGGTCCAATAGCGGTACCATGAAGGTCTCGCTAGCTAGTTTGAGGCATGACGTCCGATGTACGTCTGGTGCTAGGAGAGCTAGGAGGAAAGCAGTCGGAGTGATAACAAGGGAGACGGTAAATTACCATGACGATGACGGATCCACCAAGAGTGCTGGGTATATCGGTGGGCGAGGAGAGGTGCGGGATGAGGACTGCGAAGGTCAAGGCTGCAAAACACATATCGAGGGTGCTGGAGAACGGATGGCAGAAGGAGATGAGAAGGCAGGAGCTGACTCCGTGCATACACCTATAAATGTTATCTGAAGTGACGGTTAGAGGGTGGGTAAATTGGTGTGGGCGGCTGTGGCTTGTTAGACGGTGTTGTTGATGAGGTATATGGGACGATAAGCGTGGTGCGGAATTTTTTTTTTTGTCAATTTGGACGGTTCAGTGTTGGAAAGTTCTGCGAGCATGGTTTCGGTTAGAGGTGTGTCTACTCCGTGGGGCACCTAGCTGATCTGATCATTTAAAAAAACACATGATATATTTCTGGCGTTGTATGCATTTTCACTACTTTCATCGTTGCATACTTTCGTGCAGGATTTGAAACATGCGTATCAAACACCATCTTTGCTTTCAGCAATCGCACATGTGCAAAACTGCTCCATACAAGACCATGGGACATACATATATTAATTAACACAATTACCGTATGTACCATGTCAACCCCTGCAGGGATGAAGGAAAGTCATAAAGCTAGCAAGTGCAACTGTGCCACACACTTCCTACCCCCATAACAAGGTGTCCTTGTATGGAAACAGAACAACACTTAAGGTAATGGTACGGGTGGCAAGACAATTTTGAGCAGTTTAACACACATGAAACTACCGCGGTCTGAAGGTACGGTATGCTTGCCCAAGCATGATTCGAGACAAAGTGGACGAGGGTAGGTCTGCCAGACTACGATCAAACTTGACGAAAAACGCTCATGACCCTTGAGGTCAACTTGCCGTACTACGGTAACCATGCATACTCATAGTCCCAAGTGTAGTATATGCAACCTACTGATGGAGTGGCATGCCCGTAAGACTGTGTGGTATTGTTAAAAACATTCCAATATGCCACAACAGGTATGTGCATGCCACGCCTTGTCAGCCAGAGCCGTGATTAAGGGTAGGTACTTCATTCACCAACTCCCTTGCTCACCTTCATGCCTCACGTCCTGTAAAAAATGGACACACTCAACAACACTATCAATAGAAATAAGTAACTAGAGGTTGAGCAAATGATACTGATTAACACAACTGTTGAATATTGGTACCATACGCTTGCATGGGAGTGTTTTTGAGACAGTGCAGAGCCACGGTTGGTAAAAAAAAAAGGACATTCGATCAAACCAGTTGCAGTGCGCTCTTGAAGTCAATCAAGTAACCATGAGTAAAAGATTCAGCACAGCCCACAAGTTCTACTGCACAGAGCTGTTACTGTTCTCGTCCCCCTGTTGGCGTGGCGTCCTGGTGTGCATACCAGGCACCGACCCCTCAACCTCCTGTTGCAATGGCATGCCCACATGGCTCCAACAATGCGCCAGGCCTGCAACATTCCCGTGCATTGGCATTCCCACGCGTCCCCATCGTTGGTTAAGGGCTTGAACGTACCCATTATGCCCTTGTAACGCTTCCTGGGACCCAAGTTGGCCTCTCGTATCCTGCAGCCCTCCCAGTCCCTGCTGCCCTCCCAACCCCGCCTGTCCTCCGCTCCCCTGCTGCCCTGTCATCCCGTGCTGCCTGGCCATCCCCTGCTGCCCTCCCAGTCCCTGCTGCCCTCCCAACCCCGCCTGTCCTCCGCTCCCCTGCTGCCCTGTCATCCCGTGCTGCCTGGCCATCCCCTGCTGCCCTCCCAGTCCCTGCTGCCCTCCCAACCCCGCCTGTCCTCCGCTCCCCTGCTGCCCTGTCATCCCGTGCTGCCTGGCCATCCCATGCTGCCCTCCCAGTCCCTGCTGCCCTCCCAACCCCGCCTGTCCTCCGCTCCCCTGCTGCCCTTTCATCCCGTGCTGCCTGGCCATCCCCTGCTGCCCTCCCAGTCCCTGCTGCCCTCCCAACCCCGCCTGTCCTCTGCTCCCCTGCTGCCCTGTCATCCCGTGCTGCCTGGCCATCCCCTGCTGCCCTCCCAGTCCCTGCTGCCCTCCCAACCCCGCCTGTCCTCCGCTCCCCTGCTGCCCTGTCATCCCGTGCTGCCTGGCCATCCCATGCTGCCCTCCCATCCCCTGCAGCCCTCCCATCCCCTGCTGCCCTCGCATTACCGACTGTCCTCCGCTCCCCGGTTGCCCTGTCATCCCCTGCAGCCCTCCCATCCCCTGCTGCCCTCCCATCCCCTGCTGCCCTCCCATCCCCTGCTGCCCTCCCATCCCCTGCTGCCCTCGCATTACCGACTGTCCTCCGCTCCCCGGTTGCCCTGTCATCCCCTGCTGCCCTCCCATCCCCTGCTGCCCTCCCATCCCCTGCTGCCCTCCCATCCCATGCTGCACTCCCATCCCATGCTGCCCTCCCACACCCGCCTGTCCTCCCCCCCCTTGCTGTGGTGTCATCCCATGCTGCCTTGCCATCCCCTGCAGCCCTCCCATCCCCTGCTGCCCTCCCAACCCCGCCTGTCCTCCACTGCCCTGTTGCCCTCCCAACCCCGGCTGTCTTCCCCTTCCCTGCTGCCCTCCCATCCCATGCTGCCCCCCCACACCCGCCTGTCCTTCCCCCCCTTGCTGCAGTGTCATCCCATGCTGCCTTGCCATCCCCTGCAGCCCTCCCATCCCCTGCTGCCCTCCCAACCCCGGCTGTCTTCCCCTTTCCTGCTGCCCTCTCAACCCTTGCTGACCTCCCATCCCTTCCAATCTGCTCCCACCATTTTGTTCCATCCGTTCAGCTCCACCCTGCTGTTCCGTGGAAGACCGAGATCCATATCTGCCTCTGCCTCTCCCTCTCCCTCTCCCTCTTCCCCGTTGCCCTGTGCTTGCATGGCGTCCCCTGCCTCTGCCCCTACCTTCAGTTGTTGCACGTTCCTCTCTTGCCTGTCTTGCCACATCACGCTGCAGGAGTAATCCCTGCATCCGCCTTATACGCACTGCAACCACGTCCTCCGCAGTCCTCAGCCCTTCCACCCGCTCGGCCACCGAATTGTCAGACACTCGTCCCGCCTGACTCTCTTGTGTGATGTCTATCTGTGTTGCCCCGGAATTTTCTGTTTGAGTGGGCAAGTCTGAGTTCGTGGTTGTGCGTTCATCAAGACCAACATCACCGGCAATTCCGGGATCCCTACCAAACACCTCGATCAGCGCCCCACCATATGTCACGGTATCGCGATCATCACGTCCCTCCTCATCCTCTTCGCCAATCCCTTCCACCAAACCGAAACTCCCATCATCATCGCTGCACGACTCCTCCTCCACATCACCCGGCTGTCCTTGTCTACGCATGACTTGACACCGAATCCCTCTGCGGTGAGTTCGGTTGCAAGCGTTGCACAGGGCGACATGGACTGCACCATCTGCGTCCGTCATTGTTTGCACTGACAATTGCCCTGCGGGGGTTTGCAAAGCCTCCCACAACACTCTGTTGGCTGCACGGACCTCGCAGGTTCGGGCATTATGACCGTACTCACCGCACTTTCCACACTTGCGCAACTTGATTGGGTCCATTTCTCCTGTGGACCGCATTCTTCGCTTTGGTGGCCGACCTGCCTTCTTCTTGTAGACCGGGGGGAGGGTAACGCCGTCAGGGACCACAGAGGTTGGGTCCAGGAGCTTAATCGGCGTTCTGTACACTTGTTGCAGTGCATCCGTTGTGTGATATTTATGGATCACTGCGTGCGCCTTGTGACCATCGTTTCTGAACACGGCGAAGATGTGCACGCATGGCAGCCCGTATTCCCTGTTTTCGGGATAAATGTGAGAAGAGGTAGAAAGGAATTAACGCATGATTAAAACTATCATACTTCCAGTAAATATGAGAAATTGTGCCCACCCAAGGGTATGGGGAAGTAAAGACCTGCGTAAGGGGTAATAGAAGAGGGAGTATGAACTCTTCATTGAATTGCTAAAACCAGCAACATTTCTTAACACACTTGAACACATGGCATAAAGAAGCCCACATTCAGCAAATACGATTACGGCAAGCAAATGTACACACGACACTTTGTCGACCTAATTACCCTGCATGGGCAAGGTAGATGGTCAGAGGGATAGGGAAGGTTCTTTGAGTCGTAGGCAACTAGAAATTTATGTTTAAACAGGATATCGCCTATCGCCATGTTCCCCATATCGCACGGGGAATGCCCCTATTGCTTGGACACATGGGCACAAAAGAGAGAGAGGGTACAAGGCTGGGATAAATTGGCATAAGGTTGTAGGAAACAAAATAATTGCAGCAGGAACAAGGATTGCATGGCCCTTTGGCCGCTCCGAATATCCCTAATGTTGGGATAAATGAGCAGGAAGTTACGCAGTCTTTATTGTCCCCAAATTCCTCTATTTTTGGGATAAATAGGGGCTGAAATTTAGAGTGGGTGCATGATGAGGATTGATCTTGCATGATATTTAAAAACCTAATTAGCGCAATATTCATGGTTGAGTTGGATCAAGTATATATACCAGTGAAACATATGCTAGCAATGGTAGAAACAGAACCTAACCACCACTTACTTGGTGTAGCCACATGAGCAGTGGGTGGCTGCAGGATCCTCGGGGTTTATGGTCACGACTCGCCTCTCCTCCCCTTCGCGTACTATGTACTCGTTCTCTCCCGATTCAGCCACCCTGTATCTTCTGCTCTCATCGCGATTCCCAATGACTATTGGCTTTGTCCTAGGAGGGAAGTCAGCGGCTGTCATCTCGGAATAGAGTCGGCGCCTCTTTTCGATCTTCGTCGATAGCTTTTCCGCCAAGCCCAGCAGCACCTGCGGCGGATTCTTATCCCGCAATCCCGAAAGCGACGCATGATGAGACTCAACGGGGTTAGAAGACAAGCATCCGTAACGCGGTGCTCCAAAATAAGTTGTCGCCCACTTAACACCCAATTCATTGTCGACAAGGTAGGAGGATCCACCGGGACATTCCATCTCAATCTTTTCCATTGTCTTGAGATACACATGCGGTGTCAAGGCTGCTGCTGCTGCAAGAATTCGTCCGTCCAGATCTGTCCTGAACTTATTTTTGAAGTTTCGAACCAAATGGGTGATGCAAAAGGACTCCCGTATGAGGGGGAGACAAGTGGATGTGGCGGATATCCATGCCCCTCCCCTATCATGCATCATAACATAGTTAGAGGAGTTCACCTCCGGAACGGCTTCCAACAGGAGATTGAATAAGAAGGCACATGCATGCTTGTTTTCACCCTCCACCCATGCGCATCCCAACATAACAAGTTTATGTTGGCTATCCAACATGCATATGTTCAAAGTGTATCCCCCCCATGCGGTCTTATTATGACATCCATCCGCGAAAATGATCGGCAGGCAGTTCATGACCGCATCTCTCGCCCCTGGAAAAATAATTCCCGCACGGTAGAAGTTATTTCCCCGTCTGACCATGGACACGACAGATGAAGGATTATCATCCTTGAACTTATCTAACAGGTCCTCCATGTATTGAAACCCATCGTCTCCACAAAACGGATCCGCATTCCTTAGCTCAAAAAGCACCTCGCGCGCAACCGTGTACGAGCACTCCACACGTAAACCGCCCTAACACGACTGATCAACGCATGAGGTCTCACGTCGCCATGCTTTAGCATCTCACGCGCAACCTCTTTGACCTCATCCCTCCGAATCCTTGCAGCCTCGGTGACACACATATCGGCGTGATCCAAACTAGCCACCGTGACCCGCAGGTTACTATAGCGCGGTCCCCGTATGACAACACGAAATGGACACATCCCTTCTCCGCTGTGCACCTCCCCACGAGGCCATACCTTGCCCTCCATGGACTTGCACCACACCTCAATGAGATTCGACCGATTATAGCGGAAATAGGGAGCAAACGTCTGCTGCCTACAGTACAACCGCACCTCCTCCCTTGCTGCTACAGCAGTTGGGTAGAGCTTCCCCTTGTAAATGTTGACAGCATCATCTTCCTGCACATCAAAATTGCTAAAAGACCAAAAGATAACAGTTGGGGGGGTACCACATGGAAGTTTGCAAGTTAACGTGAAAAATTCTTGATTGGAAATGAATGATGGTTGATATTAACAATGCACTTCAGCTTGTTTGATGGTTAACATCGGTATTCTACATCAACCTCCCACCTTGAACGTATGAGGCGAAACATGTTGTTCCTCACGACCGCCACAAGCTCTGTTGGACAATAAGACCATGCAGGGTGTATAAAGTGTAGTATTGTGCGTGAGAGAAATTGTAAGGGGGAAATTTAAGCGCCAAACAAGAGTTAGGGGCATGATGAGGAGACAAGAGAGAATGTCACATCTAACTAAATTTTTGTGTGAAATAGAGGGCTGCAAAGGGGACGGGTTGATGATGGGAGGAGATGGGGAACAGTGTATGAGAGCGTATGAGAGGGGATGAGAGTGTACAAGAGTGTATGAGAGTGCATGAGAGGGGATGAGAGTGTATGAGAGTGTGTGAGAGTGGATGAGTGTAAATAAGAGTGGATGAGAGCATATGAGGGAGAAGAGGGAATGAGAGGGAATGTGTGTGTATGAGAGTGTATGGAAGTGTATGAGGGTGGATGAGAGGGGATTAGGGGGTATGAGTGAGTATGAGAGGGGATGAGAGTGTATACGATAGTGGATGGGAGGGGGTGACCATGAATAAAAGTGTATACGAGTGTATGAGAGAGGATGAGAGGGGCTGAGAGTGTATGAGAGGGAATGAGAGGGATGAGAGTGTGTAAGTAAGTGTATGAGAGTGTATGAGAGGGGATGGGAGGGGATGAGAGGGGATGAGAGGGAACGAGAAGGGATGAGAGGGTATGAGAGGAAATGAGAGGGAATGAGAGTGTGTGAGATAGAATGAGAGGGGATAAGACTATATGAGAGTGTGTGAGAGGGAGTGAGAGTGGACATGATAGTGTATGGGAGGGTATGAGAGGGTATGAGAGTGTCATTGAGTGTATGAGGGTGGTTGTGAGGGGATGAGAGTGAATGAGAGTGAAAGGAGAGTGAATGAGAGTGGTTGAGAGTCTATGAGAGTGTATGCGAGGGGATGAGAGTGTATGAGAGTGAATGAGAGGGGTTGAGAGGGGATGAGAGTGGATGAGAGGGGTTGCGAAGGGATGAGAGTGGATGGCAGTGAATAAAAGTGTATAAGAGTGTATGAGAGGATGAGAGGGGCTGAGAGTGTATGAGAGGGACTGAGAGGGATGAGAGTGTGTAAGTGAGTGTATGAGAGCAAATAAGAGGGGATGAGAGGGGATTAGGGGGTATGAGTGTGTATGAGAGGGGATGCGAGTGTATACGATAGTGGATGGGAGGGGATGACAGTGAATAAAAGTGTATAAGAGTGTATGAGAGAGGATGAGAGGGGCTGAGAGTGTATGAGAGGGAATGAGAGGGATGAGAGTGTGTAAGTGAGTGTATGAGAGTGGATGAGAGGGTATGAGAGGAAATGAGAAGGGATGAGAGTGTGTGAGATAGGATGAGAGGGGATGAGACTGTATGAGAGTGTGTGAGAGGGAGTGAGAGTGGATATGAAAGGGGATGAGAGGGGATGAGAGGGGATGAGAGGGAACGAGAAGTGATGAGAGGGTGTGAGAGGAAATGAGAGGGAATGAGAGTGTGTGAGATAGGATGAGGGGGGATGAGACTGTATGAGAGTGTGTAAGAGGGAGTGAGAGTGGATATGATACTGTATGGGAGGGTATGAGAGGGTATGAGAGGGTATGAGAGTCTCATCGAGTGTATGAGGGTGGATGAGAGGGGATGAGAGTGTACGAGAGTGTAGGAGAGTGAATGAGAGTGGTTGAGAGTCTATGAGAGTGTATGCGAGGGGATGAGAGTGTATGAGAGTGAATGAGAGGGGTTGAGAGGGGATGAGAATGGATGAGACGGGTTGAGAAGGGATGAGAGTGCTTCAGAGTGTATGAGAGGGGATGAAAGGGGATGAGGGGATGAGAGGGTATACGATAGTGGATGAGTGGGGATGAGAGTGAATAAAAGTGTATAAGAGTGTACGAGAGTGGCTGAGGAGGGATGGGAGTGTGTAAGAGAGTGTATGAGAGTGAATGAGAGGGGTTGAGAGGGGATGAGAGGGGATGAGAGGGGATGAGAGGGGATGAGAGGGGATGAGAGGGGATGAAAGGGAACGAGAGTGAATGAGAGTGTGCATGATAGTGGATGGGAGGGTATGAGAGTGAATGAGAGTGTATAAGAGGGGATGAGAGGGGATGATAGGGTGTGAGAGTGTAAGAGAGGGGATGAGAGTGTTTGAGAGTTTATGAGGAGGGATGAGACTGGATGAATGTGTATGGGAGAGTATGAGAGGGGATGAGAGAATATATTATAGTGGATGGGAGGGTATGAGAGTGAATGAGAGAGTATGAGAGTGCATACGAGGGGATGAGAGGGGATGAGAGGGGATGAGAGTGTATGAGAGTGTATGAGGAGGGATGAGACTGGATGAGTGGGTATGGGAGAGTATGAGAGGGGATGAGAGTGTATATGATAGTGGATGGAAGGGTATGAGAGTGTATGATAGTGTATAAGAGGGGATGAGAGGGGATGAGACGGAATGAGTAAGAGAGTATGTGGAGGGATGAGAGTGTATATGATAGGTTATGAGGGGGAATGAGAGGGGATGAAAGGCGATCAAAGTGAATGAGAGGGGATGAGAGTGGACGAGAGTGTATATGATAGTGGATGGGAGGGTATGAGAGTGAATGAGAGTGAATGAGAGTGGATAAGAGGGTATGAGAGGGGATGAGAGGGGATGAGAGGGAATAATAGTGTGTGAGATTGGATGAGAGGCGTTGAGAGTGTATGAGAGTGGATGAGAGGGAAAGAGTGGGGCTGAAAGAGGATGAAGTGAATGAGAGGGAATGAGAGGGAATGAGAGATGAGAGGGAATGAGAGCGGATGTGAGGGAATGAGAGAGAATGAAAAGGAATGAGAGGGAATGAATAGGAATGAGAGGGATTGAGAAGGAATGAGAGTGATGAGAGGACATAAGAGGGGATGAGAGGGGATGTGAGGGGATAAGAGGGGATAAGTGTGAATGAGAGTGTATGGAAGTGTATGAGAGTGGATGAGAGCGGATTAGGAGGTATGAGTGTGTATGAGAGGAGATGAGAGTGTATGAGAGTGGATGAGAGGGATGTGTGTAAGAGAGTGTATGAGAGTGTGTGAGAGTATATGAGAGGGGATGAGAGGGGATGCGAGGGGATGAGAGGGGATGAGAGGGGTGATGTGAGGGGATTCGAGGGGATGAGTGTGAATGAGAGTGCATGAGAGTGTATGAGTGTGTATGGGAGTCTATAAGAGGGGATGAGAGTGTATATGAGTGTATATGAGTGGGTACGAGAGGGTATGAGAGTGGATTAGAGGGAGTGACATGGGATGAGAGGGGATGAGAGGGGATGAGAGCGTATGAGAGTGAATGCGAGTGTATGAGAGTGTATAAGAGTGTATGTGAGGGGATGAGAGGGGATGAGAGGGGATGAGAGGGGATGAGAGGGGATGAAAGAGAGGGAATGAGTGTGTATGAGAGGGGGTGTGCGAGAGGGATGGAGAGGGGATGAGTGTGTATGAGAGGGGGTGTGCGAGAGGGATGGAGAGGGGATGAGTGTGTATGAGAGGGGGTGTGCGAGAGGGATGGAGAGGGGATGAGAGTGTATGAGAGGGGGTGTGCGAGAGGGATGGGGAGGGGATGAGTGTGTATGAGAGGGGGAGAGGGATGGAGAGGGGATGAGTGTGTATGAGAGGGGGTGTGCGAGAGGGATGGAGAGGGGATGAGTGTGTATGAGAGGGGGTGTGCGAGAGAGAGGGATGGAGAGGGGATGAGAGTGTATGAGAGGGGGTGTGCGAGAGGGATGGAGAGGGGATGAGTGTGTATGAGAGGGGGTGTGCGAGAGGGATGGAGAGGGGATGAGTGTGTATGAGAGGGGGTGTGCGAGAGGGATGGAGAGGGGATGAGTGTGTATGAGAGGGGGTGTGCGAGAGGGATGGAGAGGGATGAGTGTGTATGAGAGGGGGTGTGCGAGAGGGATGGAGAGGGGATGAGAGTGTATGAGAGGGGGTGTGCGAGAGGGATGGAGAGGGGGGATGAGTGTATGAGAGGGGGTGTGCGAGAGGGATGGAAAGGGGATGAGTGTGTATGAGAGGGGGTGTGCGAGAGGGATGGAGAGGGATGAGTGTGTATGAGAGGGGGTGTGCGAGAGGGATGGAGAGGGGATGAGTGTGTATGAGAGGGGGGTGTGCGAGAGGGATGGAGAGGGGATGAGTGTGTATGAGAGGGGGAGAGGGATGGAGGGGGATGAGTGTGTATGAGAGGGGGTGTGCGAGAGGGATGGAGAGGGGATGAGTGTGTATGAGAGGGGGTGTGCGAGAGGGATGGAGAGGGGATGAGTGTGTATGAGAGGGGGTGTGCGAGAGGGATGGAGAGGGGATGAGTGTGTATGAGAGGGGGTGTGCGAGAGGGATGGAGAGGGATGAGTGTGTATGAGAGGGGGTGTGCGAGAGGGATGGAGAGGGGATGAGTGTGTATGAGAGGGGGTGTGCGAGAGGGATGGAGAGGGGATGAGTGTGTATGAGAGGGGGTGTGCGAGAGGGATGGAGAGGGGATGAGTGTGTATGAGAGGGGGTGTGCGAGAGAGGGATGGAGGGGATGAGTGTGTATGAGAGGGGGAGAGGGATGGAGAGGGGATGAGTGTGTATGAGAGGGGGTGTGCGAGAGGGATGGAGAGGGGATGAGTGTGTATGAGAGGGGGGTGTGCGAGAGGGATGGAGAGGGGATGAGTGTGTATGAGAGGGGGTGTGCGAGAGGGATGGAGAGGGATGAGTGTGTATGAGAGGGGGTGTGCGAGAGGGATGGAGAGGGGATGAGTGTGTATGAGAGGGGGTGTGCGAGAGGGATGGAGAGGGAATGAGTGGCCTGGCACGAGAGAGGGAATTGCCATAATCGAGGCTTTGGCCGGGGATAACACGGCATGCGAGGGAGCACGAGAGAAAGAGATGGGTAGGAGACAAGGGAGCACGAGAGGGGAGGCTAGACGAGAGTGCATGGGCACACTGGTCTCGGCAGTGGACAGAGAGGCGCGACGCACTGAGCGGCGGGCTTTTGGCTTGGCGGATCGTCATGATGCGCCCAGCAGTGTGGCCGCATTGCACATCGCGACGGCGGCGGCCTGGTCGGCGCGATGCGCGGAGCGGCCAAAAGCTGGCCGCATTGCGCATCGCGACGGCGGCGGCCGGTCGGCGCGATGCGCGGAGCGGCCAAACGCTGGCCGCAATGCGCATCGCGGCGGCGGCGGCTGCTTTTGATCGTCTCGATGCGTCGAGCGGCGAGGTGGCCGCACTGCATCGCGCGACGACCGGGCCCGATAGGCGCGATGCGCGGAGCGGCGCGCCAGCCGCTGGGCGCATCGCGACAGCGGTCTGATCGAGTTTTTTTTGTGTTTTTTTTTTGTAATGTATATTATTAGTATTTATCGAGTAACAAGGGACTAAACGTGAACGGATGGGAAAAGGCTTTTGGGCTAAGGCACGCACCGTTGATAGACGTCAGGTGCTGCTAACGAATGCCCAGGATGAGTGACGGGGAAGGCAGCTGGCGAAAGCTATAGCTACTAGTAATCGCGTGAGTAATAGCTGATGGCGGGAAGTGAGTGAGTTCCGCTGGGGTCAAGCTTCTGTGCTTGGTTGGAACCGTAGCGGGCAGGGGGGTGTACAGCATGTAGGGTCGTGGTTTGGTTACGGTGGGCTGGAGGCTCGACGGTACAGGCGTGCATCAAACCTCTCTCTGCACGGTTTGGCGCGAGCGGGAAATCGGCCTGGTTTCAGGAATTTCAGGCGGGAGTTTCATGTGTTACCATTCGCGTGATTCTTTAGCTGTTGCTAGTGACTGATTCCGTGACCCCACTTACCAAGCCCGTCACGATACCCGATACAGTTACCGTACGCATTTTTTTTTACCATTGACGTTACGGGGTCACATGATTGTTACTTGTGGCATATTTTCCCTATGGCAATTATACACGTTACTACACCTCTACCAGAGTTTGTATAGAAGATTGTACATGGTGTGCATCACCATAGCCTCGCCAACATCTCCATAAAACATCCCATTCTTGGTGCCTTCTTTCGCCTTATGGCAAGTGTAGTGCCGATCCTTGACACTACATGTATCAAAATACCTCGGGATCTCCACCGGCCACCCATCCAGATACCCAATCCCGTATCGCCGAATCTCCGTCTTGATCATCCCATTCATGTGCTCAATCAGCAAGTTGGTCGGAACCAAAACCCCGCAGTCGCCATACGGCTTCCAAGGGACAATACTCCGGTACAGCATCCATGGCTTCCCGTTTGTTCCCGTAGGAGCATCATTTTCGCTGCTGTGTTTTGCATGCCACTTTTGCAGCCTGTCGAGTTGACGTCTGGCCCAGGCGACGTATGCGGGGAGGTGTTTACTGAAGGCTTGTTCTGGCTGGAAGCAGTTGCAGGTGGCCCAGAAGCCACCGTCAATTATTGTCACGTCGGCAGAAAGGGACAAATCAGGGAAGGTGGTGTTGCGGTGCGACCAGAACCCTCGGCGGCTGCAGAGAGGGAGGTAGGATGGGAGGGAGGGAGGGAGGGAGGGAGGGAGGGAAGGGGGACCTGAGTCCATGCGATGGTGGACAGAAACAATAAGATTATTGAAAGCTAGATTCCACAGTGTTAGGAGCCGACGAACCAATGATATAGGACTTGAGGAGTTCGACTAAAAAAAAAACAAAAGACGACAAGAAGAAGGGGGAAATTAAGGGTGCTTCAGAAAAATGGAATGACTTACGTGCATCCGTACTCGTCGTTATGGTACATCCCATCCACCCAGTAGAAATTCAATTTCAGCGGCTTTAAGTCCGTCCTCTCCTTGGGTGGAGGGATGCTGACGACAATGTCTCCGTGGAACTTCCAGAGGGCGTCGTCGACGTCGTGCATAACGAGGTAGTTTATAAAGAGCATGAGGAAGCGCTGGTGCGAGTCGCCCACAAAGCTGATCTCCCGAATGCCCCGCGCCTGCAATGCCTCCACCCACCGCGACGGCGGGGGCACCGGCGAGGCACACGGGAAGAAACGCCACCTGCGACACACAGAGGAAGGGGGAGGCAGAGGGAGGGCAGAGGGAGGGCAGAGGGAGGGCAGAGGGAGGGCAGAGGGAGGGCAGAGGGAGGGCAGAGGGTCGGATAAGACAAGAGGTGAATGCCCTGCGCCGCCAGCGCCTCCACCCACCGCAGTGGGGGGGGGGGAAGCGGTGAAGCACACGGGAAGAGACGCCACCAGCCATGAGAGGAAGGGAGAGGACGGATGGCAAGGGGTGAAAAGTACGGAAGGGAGAGAACAGACGACAGAGGTTTGAGGCAAGGGGTGAAATGCACGTGAGTAAGGGAAGAGGTGAGGCGCATGGGAAGAGGTGAGGCGCATGGGAGGAGGTGAGGCGGATGGGAAGAGGTGAGGCGCATGGGAAGAGGTGAGGCGCATGGGAAGAGGTGAGGTGCATGGGAAGAGGTGAGGCGCATGCATGGAAGAGGTGAGGCGCATGGGAAGAGGTGAGGCGCATGGGAAGAGGTGAGGCGCATGGGAAGAGGTGAGGCGCATGGGAAGAGGTGAGGCGCATGGGAAGAGGTGAGGCGCATGGGAAGCTTTCACATTGGCGCAAGGGAGAGAAGATGGGAGTGGGGAGTGGGAGTAGCTCCTCAAAAGCCACGTCAGCATGCAACACCCATGGCCACGTCACCCGTAGGCTTTGTCCACGTGGAGCCATCTGCCAGCAACAGCCTGGTCGCATGGCGCTTCATGCCACTCCGCCTCTGATTCCGCTAGCCAATCTCCCCCCCCCTCCCCCTCTGCTCCCCTCTCCGCCCCCCCCTCCCCCCCCCATCCTTCCCCCCGTCCACTCCTGTTTCTGCTCCCGCCTGCACCCTCCCCGCCCTCTCTGCTAATACCCGCTCCACTTCCCCTCCTGTGTTCCCCCGTTTCCCCCCCTTCCCTGCCCCGTTGCCAGGTGTTGGGGAAGATTCCGCAGGAGACTGGGAGAAATATCTCGAGGTGGGGAGGTTTGCGAATGGGTGGGCGACGGTGAGGGTCCAGTTGGCAAAGGGCTCGACTCCTTGCTTGGCGAATTTGGCGGTGTAGTTGAGATTGGTGCAGCCGGATATGACTGTGACGCTGCACCGAGGGGGGAATAAGGGGGGGGGAACTCAAGAAAAGGTCCGCGCGGCAGCGAGTTTTGAGAATTCTCAAAACTCGCTCAAGGGGATGGAGGGTGGAAGTAGGGTGGAGATAGAGAGCTGAGTTGAGATCGGTGCAGCAGGAAATGACCTTGGCGCTGCACTGAGGGGGATGCGAGGGGATGCGATGGGGATGCGAGGGGGATGCGAGGGGGATCTTTGAGTCAACTGAAAGGAAGGTCCGCTTGGCAAAGGATTGACAACTTGTTGGGCAAATCTCGTGGTGCAGATGAGTTGAGATCGGTGCAGCCAGATGTGACTGTGACGCTGCACCCGGAACGGGGAGGTGGGGTGGGTGGTTGGCGGGGAAAGAGGAGGGGGTTGGAGAAGCGGGAGGGGACTTTCTTGCGCATGAGGCTACCTCTGCTTTGGGGGGGGTAGGTGTGGAGGGAGGGTGGATAGAAGGTGGGAGGGAAAGGGAAAGTAAAGTGAGAGGGAAAGAAGGTAGCAAGTGAGCTGAGATTGAAGAAAAATGTTGGGTCGAGGGGAACAGGGTGTTAGGCTGAGGGTGGAGGTGTTCGGGTGTGGGTGGAGGGTTACTTCAGGTGTGTGTGAGTGGTGACTAACATCTGAATAACTCACTCACACCAGAAGAGTTCACTCACGTGTATTCGCCGGCGTCCCAGACTCGATAAGACACCTTCCACCGCTTGCTGTCGCTCCCAATACGCTTCACGTCCGCGTACGCGATAGAAGGCCCCCACAGCTCCACTATAAGAAAGTCCACAAACGCTTCTGTTGCCGCAAACACCCATTCGCGGGCGGGTCGTATTTCGATCTCGAAGCTACACCACTGCCCCGCAACGCACCCCGCGCACCCGCTTCCAAACATCAGCACACCCCCGCGCCGCTGGCCGGAGTGCTTCCGCTTTTTCCGCCGCCGATCGCGGCTCGCGTCGTCGTCCCAGGCGTACCCGCCGTGGTCGCCGGACCACCAGCAAAGCGGCTTTCCGCCGAATTGCACGGCGCGAGCGTCAAACGCGGCGGCGGATGCAGCGGCGGATGCGTCGACAAGATCGCGCGCGCCGATAGTGGCAGCATCAGTGCCGGCGCCTTTTTCGCACGGCTGAGCGGCTGTTGCGGCGGAATTTGCGGCGGAATCGGAGTGCTTCCGCTTTTCCGCCGCCGATCGCGGCTCGCGTCGTCGTCCCAGGCGTAACCCGCCGTGGTCGCCGGACCACCAGCAAAGCGGCTTTCCGCCGAATTGCACGGCGCGAGCGTCAAACGCGGCGGGCGGATGCAGCGGCGGATGCGTCGACAAGATCGCGCGCGCCGATAGTGGCAGCATCAGTGCCGGCGCCTTTTTCGCACGGCTGAGCGGCTGTTGCGGCGGAATTTGCGGCGGAATCAGCGACGAGGCTGCGCCAACCGGGGCCCTCGCCGTCGATTAAAACGAAAGGACTGAACCAGAAGGCTAGAGCTAAGATCCCCCCCGTTAGTAGCACCAGCTTTACGAACAGCGCGCGTATTGCGAAGCGGGATGGGCCGCCGCTGCTCCGATCGACATTTCCGTGACCTGACCCGCCCTAAACTCAAAACCGCCAGCTTTGTGTGAATCTATCTTTGCCTAGAACTGGTTTTGTTGGAAATGCGTGTCGGTTCCTCCGCCACACATGACGAGAGAGGTGCGGAGATGAGAGGGATAGAACTTGTAAGGGAGGAGAGGAGAGGAAGGGAGAGGTGAGGGCGAGTTCGGGTGGGGTAGGATGGGGTGGGTTTAAATAGGGTGGAGTGGGGAGATAGAGGGCAAAAGGAGAGCGGTAGAGGAGGGCGTGAAATGGGAAACGAAGTGTGTGGTTCGGTCGGTAAACCACCTGGCTGAACGACTCGCGGGGTGCTCTGATTGGTCCAACGGCGTCCCATCAATAGTGAGTGAGAAGCCTTGGCATCTGCGCTCCGACTACACTTTTCAAACAAGCAGTCATTGCGTGTAGCTACATGTGCACGTTTTATTATACGAGGGGAAAGCTAGTTGAACGTGTATAATTCTTCTTGCTGTACCTCTAGCGAGGAGGCACTTTTATGGAGGATTTTCAGCCGCAAGAAGTGGAAGTCTCGGCAGCAGGTCTCGCGTCAGCAGAGAGATTGGCAATCCCAAGAAGTACTTCACTGGCGATGTGTGTCACTTTCAGGGCCCCAACAGCTTAGCTGGCTCGACTTGGGGTTATTCTGTGGTTGGTTGGCGAAGAGAGAAGTCCCATCCTATCTTACGGTTGCGAGCAAAGCAGTGGGATGTTTCTTACGTCGGTAGGAGGTCGCAACAATGGGTGACTAAGACCAGAGACAGCCGTGAAGTCTATCGCATGAGTCTGTGGTCATCCGTGCTTCACTAGAACCGTCGGAAGAGTAAACAAATGCTCTCGTTCTGAGCGACTGTACCGTTCCCGTATGGTATGCCGTCTGATCGTGGATAAGGTTCCCTACATCATAATCTAGCCCTGACAGTTGCCTTGAGGGTGTCTGTCGCTCCGTTTCGATTCGTCTCGCGACTTTTTGTCATCTCAGGTCTTAGCCCGGACAGTACCCTGAGGTTATCTGTCAGACCTGTTTTGAGTCGTCGCCTATTCTGACGAGATTTGTCTCAGATTCGTCTCCCCTGCTTCACCGCCTGCTCATCGTATCACTCTCGCTGATCCGCATGGTAACGCCACTGTTGTACTACTACCACGGTAAGTTAACCACGGAAAATCTGCAACCATGGCGGCGTTTACCCCACCGCTTCTCCTCTCCGGCGTGGCCGTTCGCGGACTCGCACAACCCAGGAAGATTTCCAGCAAATCGTCAGTATTTTTCGGGAAGCTTCCGTCCTCTCCAGGCCTGCTCCTTGCCTCTCCAAGGTCGCTCACTGCTTCCGCCCCTCAGAACGAAATCTTGACCAGCCAGGTTTTGAACCCGGGTCGGGTGTTTGCCACATCCACTGGGCGAATTTTGGGAGGCAGAAACAGACCTGAGGTGCGTCGAAACTCTTCTGAGGGACCTAACATGCTTTCGGGCAGAGATGCAGCCGGCAATATCGAGGGTACTAGGCCCGCAGAAGGGCCAGAATCCGGTAAAATTCCGGATGAATCGAGCCCGAATTCGGATGCACTGAGGCGCGATTGCTCTCTTGTGCAAGGATCCAGGCGGATTATGGATGGATTGACGCAAGATGGAAACACTGAAAGCATTTATTATGCGCCTAAAAGATCGTCTCGTCACACAGGAGCATGGCGCAATCCCCATAGCTCGGGGCGGGATGGCGGGTGCGGTGACAGCGTGAGCGGGAGCAACTGCAACGGCGGGAACAAGGGCAGAGGTAGCAGGAGGAGAAGCGGCAGCAGCAATAGAAGCAGCCGGAGTAAGAGCAGCAGCAGCAGCGTTAGCAGCGGCAGCTGTAGCAGCAGCAGTGGCAGTAGCAGCAGCAGCAGTGGCAGCGAGAGCAGGGGACTATCCACTGGGAAAATCTCCTTTAAAAGCACCCCACGTAGTGGAACAGCCTCCTTGGGCTCCGGCACGAGGCAGAGCGTCAGTGGTGTTGCCAGACCCGCCACAAGAGATTTGTTACAAGCACAATCTGGTCCCATTGCAAGCATCCCGCAGAGGGACACGTCTTCGCCACAGAGGGCGAGGGCCTTAGAAACGGTCGTTCGTTATAGTCACGGGGAGAAACCCTCTTTGTTGATGGACGATCAGGCCCTGCAGAACCTCCCGTTACAGTCACTTCGAACCCGTCACACTCCATATAAGGGGTCCGAAGGTGGTGTTTGTGACAGTACCGGGAGCAGCAGAAGGGCGAGGGGGACAGGAAAGGGCAGGGGCAGAGGGAGGGGGAGCGTGAGGGTGGGGGAGAGTGGGATGGGGAGGGAAAGAGGGAGGGGAGAGGTAGGTCACATGGGCAGACAGGAGAAATCGTGGGTGAGGCGTGGTAGGTCAGGGGAGGGAGGGGGGAGGGAAGAGGGGGATGCAGATGAAAGAGGTGCGAGAGCAAGGGCAGCTGCGCTGCACAAGTGGCTGGAGGAAGGGTACGCTCTGCTGTATGGCTCCCATGGCCCTCCTCATGCCCAAGGTGATTCTGATGCCCGTGCTGCCCCTGATGGCCATAGGGCTCCTGATGTCTATGGTACGTCGGAGGCCCATGGTGCTTGGGGTGGTGCTCGTGATGGCGTTGCTGGTGGTGATTCTGCTGATGCTGTGGATTCAGGGAAGGCTGGTGCATCCACAGGAGAATCAGCAGCAGAAGCAGCACATGCAGCACCAGCAGAACCAGTACGAGCAGATTCAGATTCAGCAGCAGCAGCACCAGCAGATCCAGCAGGAAGAGTCTCAGCACCTAGAGCAGCAGATGTATTCCCGTCTAAGGGTCCTTCGTTTCTGCAAGTGCCGTTTTTGGAGGTGGAGAAGATACCGGAAGGGCAGAGGTCGGCTGTAGCGTCAGCTGTAGCCAGGGAGATGTGGACGGCAGGCGCCGCCCATGTTGTGGCAGAGATCTGCCGCCAGGTAATGCCTTCCCCGCTAGCTGCCGAGCTTGGCCGCTCGGTCCTGCCCTGGACGGCTCACGATGACGCCTGGCTGTTTCCTGCTGCTCCTGCTTCCAGTCCTGCAAAGGGTGCTGCTAGTAACTCTGGTACAGCGTTTACTCGTGCTCCTGCTGGTGATGCTGCTGCTGGTGATGCTGCTGCTGCTGGTGCTGGTGGTTTGAACATGGGTCGGGTGAGGATGAGGAGAAGAAGTACGAGCTTTGAAGCTGGTGTGTGGCAGGCAGCAGCAAGCGGGCAGCATGCCACAGAAAGTGGGCGGCATGCAGTGGCTGAAGGTGGACGGCAGAGGAGGAGTGGTGCTTCCAGTCAGAGATGGGGCAACGGAGAAGCCAAGAAAGATACGGATGTGAAGGTATGGGGAGGAGGAGAATTGGCTATTGGGGAAGACGAGAGGGAGGCATGGAGGAGGCATGGAAGGAGGCAGGGAGGGAGGCCAGAAGGGAAGCAGGAAGGGAGGCAGGGGCTGGGGAGGAGCAGGAGGGAGGGAGTGAGGCGTGGGGAGGAGAGAAACGGGGGAGAAGTAAGCGAGGGGGCAGCAACAAGCAGAGGAGTACGAGTGTGGGGCGTTTGGGGATGGATGGTTTGCGTGCAGCTATGGGGGGAAGTGGCGTGGCATGGGAGAGGGATTCTGCAAGGTCGGGTGGTCGGTTGAGTCAGGAGGAAGCTGAGGCATACAGCCGCGTGATGAAGGTGAGTAAGTGTGAGTGAGGGGCGTGTAGAGTTGAAGGCTGCGCGTGCAGCTTTGGGGGAAGTGGTGTGGCATAGGAGAGGGGAGGTGCAGGATCTGGGGGTCGGTTGAGCCAGCAGGAAGCTGAGGCTTACAGTCGTGTGATGAAGGTGAATGAAGGAGTGGTTGGGTGAGTGAGTGAGTGTGAGTGAAGGAGTGGGTGGGTGAGTGAGTGAGTGTGAGTGAAGGAGTGGGTGGGTGAGTGAGTGAGTGTGAGTGAAGGAGTGGGTGGGGTGAGTGAGTGAGCGTGAGTGAAGGAGTGGGTGGGTGAGTGAGTGAGTGTGAGTGAAGGAGTGGGTGGGTGAGTGAGTGAGTGTGAGTGAAGGAGTGGGTGAGTGAGTGAGTGAGTGAGTGAGTGAAGGAGTGGGTGGGTGAGTGAGTGAGTGTGAGTGAAGGAGTGGGTGGGTGAGTGAGTGAGTGTGAGTGAAGGAGTGGGTGGGTGAGTGAGTGAGTGTGAGTGAAGGAGTGGGTGGTGTGAGTGAGTGAGTGTGAGTGAAGGAGTGGGTGAGTGAGTGAGTGAGTGAGTGAGTGAAGGAGTGGGTGGGTGAGTGAGTGAGTGTGAGTGAAGGAGTGGGTGGGTGAGTGAGTGAGTGTGAGTGAATGAGTGGGTGGATGAGTGAGTGAGTGCGAGTGAAGGAGTGGGTGGATGAGTGAGTGAGTGCGAGTGAAGGAGTGGGTGGGTGAGTGAGTGAGTGTGAGTGAATGAGTGGGTGATGTCTGAGAACTCTATGTGATTCCAATTTTGCCTTGACGCAGTAGCTTAGTATGTCCCTCTGTTCCTCTGTGTGTGTATGTGTGGGGCTTGTTTTCTCCCTTATTCATTTTTTGAGTCGACTCAAAAGCAGTCTCATTACATGCGGTTTCCTCTGTGTGTGCATGTGTGGGGCATGTTTTCTTCCTTATTCATTGCTCCCTCCCATGTTCAGGCGGTTGTGCAACTCAATGCTCACCAGCGCAGAGTGGTTACCAGCTCCAGCAGCACAACTAGCAGCAGCAGCAGCAGTGCCATCAGCAGCAATACCAGCAGCAGCAGCACCAGCACCATTGATAGCAATAGCAATGGCCGCCAGAGCAGCAGCAGCGGGCACGCATCACCACCTGAGCAGTCTGGCTTGCATGCAGCAATCAGTGCTGCAGACGTTCATTCTGTGGGCTTTGAGACGTCTCAAAACTCAGAGCACTCGGATCAGAAATCAGTGATGCGGGATCTTGCAGCAGCTAGCGACAACAACCATTCCCGGGGCCTGGTGCACCTGTAAGCATCAGCTGCTACTTCTGCTCTCTGTCCTCCTATGTGCATACCCCCTTCGCTCTCAGACCCCCTTGGCGACGCCCTTAGGGTTGTTCAGAACTCCTTGGATTATACCCATCCGAACTCGCCCCCTCGCCGCGTTGGCCCAGCATCCTACCCTTTCCCATCCTCCACCTCCCCCTCGTCTCCCCAACCCCCCCCTCTCCCCAGTGCGGCCCAGGCACCCCTAGCCCAGCAGCGCCTGGTGGCGGCTCACTCAGGGTTGGTTCGCTCCATTGCTCGCCGCTTCTTCGGACACGGGGTTTCCCTGTCCGACCTTTACCATGTGCGCGATGGGATGAAATGATGGATGCACTAGGTGGTAGGGGGCAATGGGGAGGATGGGTTAGAATGCCCTCAGATCAGAGCAGCTGCTGTTGCACCTTCCCTCCCCTTCTTGCAGACTGCCTGCCCTCTGCCTGTCTGCCCTCTGCCTGCCTGCCCTCTGCCTGCCTGCCCTCTGCCTGCCTGCCCTCTGCCTGCCTGCCCTCTGCCTTCCTGCTTGCCACCTCTCCTTCATCCCAACCCTTACCTTCCTGCTTGCCATGAACATCTCTTTCCACTCTCCTCCTCCGCTCTCCCCCACCTCGCTCACTACCCCATCCTCTTCCTCCTTTCCTCCTCTTCCTCGTTCATTCGCTCTTCTTTTCCACCATTCCTCCTTTGCCTTCTCTTCGCACTCCCACTCCTCCCACCGTTAGGTTTGCACCAGGCAGGCATGAGTGACGGCCCTGCTTCGAGCAGCCACCACCTGCATATGCCTCCAGCCTCCTTGCCTTCCCATCCTCAGACCAATCTTTCAGTCGACAAGAAAAATCATTTTCCTCCTTCTCTCTTACCCATTACTCCCTCCATTATCTGTGCACCAGGCGGGAGTCACGGCTTTGCTACGAGCTGCAGCAACCTACAACCCCAATCTCGCCCCTCAAGCCTCAGACCCCACCTCGCAGCAACCAGTGCTTCCAAAACCGCCCATTCGAGAGCACGAGCCGAGGATGAACAGGATAAGGGGGTAAGGAGGATAAGGAGGAGAAGGAGGAGAAGGAGGAGAAGGAGGAGAAGGAGGGTAAGGTGAAGGCATGGCAGGAGGACGAGTATGGGATGCGGAAGGGTCGGCTGTGGGCGTTGCCTGGGTTGAGGAGGCGTGCTGGTGTGGAGAGTGTACGGGGCGAGGCAGTGAGGGGTACAAGGGTTGTTGAGGGAGAGAAGGGAAAGGGTGAGGGGATGAGAGGAGTAGAAGAAGGGGAGGGGACAGGCCAAGGGGTGGGTGAACGGCCAGCGCACATGCCACGGGATGCAGCACAGGGCAAGCTACAGGAGGGGATGCAGCATGGGGCGAAGGTCCCACAGGTGGCGCTACAGGCGGCGCTACAGCAGGGGCAGGTAGAGCAGGGGCAGGTAGAGCAGGGGCAGGTGGAACAGGGGCAGGTGGAACATGGGCAGGTGGAACAGGGGCAGGTGGAACAGGGGCAGGTGGAACAGGGGCAGGTGGAACAGGGGCAGGTGGAACAGGGGCAGGTGGAACAGGGGCAGGCAGAACAGGGGCAGGCGATGCAAAGGCAGGCGAAGGAAGGACAGCAGGAGATAACGGAATTGGCCGTCTACACAAGTGCAAAGCAGGGAGAGGGGGTGGTGGAGGAGGAGGAGCAGCAGCAGCAGTCCATGTCGTTCTCATCGTGGGCCAGCCGTCTTGTCTATCAGGTTAGCTGTCTTGTCTTTGCAGGTGGGCTTTGAGAATTCTCTTTTTTTTTTTTTTTTTTAGTAGGATATATTTTAAAAAATCTTCTCAAAAACCACCTCACCATGGCCCAACCGTCTCGTCTATCAACTGAGCTTTTGCAATTCTCCTCACCTCCCCACACCCCTTTGTTTCCCCGTCTCGCTCCCCCATCCACTGTTCGGTCAACCCTTCCTATGCCTTTCACCAATCCCCTCACCCTCTGTCTTCCCAAACACACGTCTTTCACCTTCGATTCTCCCACACCCATGCCTACCTCGCCCTCCACTCGCCCTCCACTCGCCCTCCACTCGCCCTTCCCCCTTGGCTCACCAGACCCTGCAGCAGGAGGTGTGGCGCCGCTCACCTGTTTTCACCTTCCCACGCTACTTATGAGTCGACTCAAAAATCGACTCTTTTCTCCCCCTCCACTCACACCCCTCGCCCTCCACTCACACCCCTCCCTCCACTCACACCCCTCTCCCTCCACTCACACCCCTCTCCCTCCACGCACACCCCTCTCCCTCCACTCACACCCCTCTCCCTCCACTCACACCCCTCTCCCTCCACTCACACCCCTCTCCCTCCACTCACACCCCTCTCCCTCCACTCACACCCCTCTCCCTCCACTCACACCCCTCTCCCTCCACTCACACCCCTCTCCCTCCACTCACACCCCTCTCCCTCCACTCACACCCCTCTCCCTCCACTCACACCCCTCTCCTCCACTCACACCCCTCTCCCTCCACTCACACCCTCTCCCTCCACTCACACCCCTCTCCCTCCACTCACACCCTCTCCCTCCACTCACACCCCTCTCCCTCCACTCACACCCCTCTCCCTCCACTCACACCCCTCTCCCTCCACTCTCCGCTCTCCCCTCACCAGACCCTACAGCAGGAGGTGTGGCGTCGCTCTCCAGTCTTCTCCTTCCCACGATACGCCTACTTCCAATACGCTGAGATTTCTGCTGCCTATGCTGTAAGCACTCTTGCTCTCAGCCATCCTCTCCCCTCCATTCGCTCCCTGATCACTCACTCTGTCTCCTCAACGCTCCCCATCACCTCTCCCCTTCTGCCCCCACCCAATCATTCCGGAAGCCGCATGCCCAAGAACCCGCCCTCGCAGACCTCTCAGCCTCGTTTCCATGCTCTCACTCCCCCATCTCCGTTCCCTCTCTCTTACCTTGCCCCCACACCATCTTCCCTTGCCCCCACACCATCTTCCCTTGCCCCCACACCATCTTCCCTCACCCAGTCATTCCGCAAGAAGCACGCTCGGGAACCCACCCTCGCAGACCTCTCAGCTGCTACCAGCCTCTCGCCCCAACGGGTATGTTGCGGAATTTACCCATGAACCTTAGGGTAGCTATGGAATGGCAACAAACATAGTGGGTATGCTGCAAATTGTGCTCATAAATCCATTGGTACGTTCAGTAATATGCCCACGAATTGCTGTAAGTTACCATCGCTCTCACCTCCCTTCCATTCCTCTTGCCCACCAGATTGTGACTGTATCGAGGGCCATGATGGGAGTACACCTCCTGTATGTCTCTTGGTAACCCCCACTCACCAGATTGTGACTGTATCGAGGGCTATGAGGCGAGTGAAGAACCCTCTCTCCTTCGACGTATCCTCCCTGCCCAACCGCACCCATGCTGAGACATTCTCCAACGACAAGTCGGACCCCTGGCAGGTGGGTCTGAGGGGAAGGATGAGAATGAATGGCTGAGTTGGGAGCACACAGGCGGTACGTGGTACAACCTCCCTCGCTCCTCATTGCTTCCCAACCGCAACCATGCTGAGACATTCTCCTCTGACAAAACGGACTCCTGGAAGGTGGGTTTGAGAGGAGGGACGAGAGTGGAATGGGTATGAGAGAGGGATGGGGATGTGACGAGTGAAGAACCCTCTCTCTTGAGACGTCTCCTCCCTGCCCAACCGCACACACACTGAGACATTCTCCCCCGATATAGTGGACCACTGGCAGGTGAGTTTGAGAGTGGAACGAGAGGAGGGATGATAACAGGGATGCGAATACGGATGAGACATCGTGTTATGAGAGCATGTCCGTAGCATGTGATGCAATGCAACCCCCTTTTAGATTAGCCATTACCGGTCGGTCAAACCGAGCTTGCAGCTTTCTATTTTTTAGTCGACTCAAAATGCAACCCCCTTTTAGATTAGCCATTACCGGTCGGTCAAACCGAGCTTGCAGCTTTCTACCCGTTTCTCAGTTTGAGAGCATGTGATGCAATGCAACCCCCTATCCCTCTTCCCTGCCCAACCGCAAGCATGCGGAGTCCTTTCCCTCTGCAAGCATGCGGAGTCCTTTCCCTCTGCAACAGCATCTACTGGACTCAGAACACTCGGTCCTTTTCTCACATAATCTCCCCTTCTTGAGCCGACAGAATCAACAACCTCCACCCCCCCTCCTCCTTTCCTTTTACTCCTCTTCCCTGTCCAACAGCATCTACTGGATTCCGGGCATATGGTCCTCCTCTCACACGCTCTCTCCTGGCTTCTCTCCATCTATCCATCTCCACGTCTCCTCTAAATCTTCCCTCCCTCGCTTCCCCTCTTCCCTGCTCAACAGCTTCTACTGGACTCAGAGCATCTGGTCCTCCTCTCACACGCTCTCTCCTGGCTTCTCTCCATCTATCCATCTCCACGTCTCCTCTAAATCTTCCCTCCCTCGCTTCCCTCTTCCCTGCTCAACAGCTTCTACTGGACTCAGAGCATCTGGTCCTCCTCTCACACGCTCTCTCCTGGCTTCTCTCCATCTATCCATCTCCACGTCTCCTCTATATCTTCCCTCCCTCGCTTCCCCTCTTCCTGCTCAACAGCTTCTACTCCATCTATCTCATCTCCACGTCTCCTCTAAATCTTCCCTCCCTCGCTTCCCCTCTTCCCTGCTCAACAGCTTCTACTGGACTCAGAGCATCTGGTCCTCCTCTCACACGCTCTCTCCTGGCTTCTCTCCATCTATCCATCTCCACGTCTCCTCTAAATCTTCCCTCCCTCGCTTCCCTCTTCCCTGCTCAACAGCTTCTACTGGACTCAGAGCATCTGGTCCTCCTCTCACACGCTCTCTCCTGGCTTCTCTCCATCTATCCATCTCCACGTCTCCTCTATATCTTCCCTCCCTCGCTTCCCCTCTTCCCTGCTCAACAGCTTCTACTGGACTCAGAGCATCTGGTCCTCCTCTCACACGCTCTCTCCTGGCTTCTCTCCATCTATCCATCTCCACGTCTCCTCTATATCTTCCCTCCCTCGCTTCCCCTCTTCCCTGCTCAACAGCTTCTACTGGACTCAGAGCATCTGGTCCTCCTCTCACACGCTCTCTCCTGGCTTCTCTCCATCTATCCATCTCCACGTCTCCTCTAAATCTTCCCTCCCTCGCTTCCCCTCTTCCCTGCTCAACAGCTTCTACTGGACTCAGAGCATCTGGTCCTCCTCTCACACGCTCTCTCCTGGCTTCTCTCCATCTATCCATCTCCACGTCTCCTCTATATCTTCCCTCCCTCGCTTCCCCTCTTCCCTGCTCAACAGCTTCTACTGGACTCAGAGCATCTGGTCCTCCTCTCACACGCTCTCTCCTGGCTTCTCTCCATCTATCCATCTCCACGTCTCCTCTAAATCTTCCCTCCCTCGCTTCCCCTCTTCCCTGCTCAACAGCTTCTACTGGACTCAGAGCATCTGGTCCTCCTCTCACACGCTCTCTCCTGGCTTCTCTCCATCTATCCATCTCCACGTCTCCTCTAAATCTTCCCTCCCTCGCTTCCCCTCTTCCCTGCTCAACAGCTTCTACTGGACTCAGAGCATCTGGTCCTCCTCTCACACGCTCTCTCCTGGCTTCTCTCCATCTATCCATCTCCACGTCTCCTCTATATCTTCCCTCCCTCGCTTCCCCTCTTCCCTGCTCAACAGCTTCTACTGGACTCAGAGCATCTGGTCCTCCTCTCACACGCTCTCTCCTGGCTTCTCTCCATCTATCCATCTCCACGTCTCCTCTAAATCTCCCCTCCCTCGCTTCCCCTCTTCCCTGCTCAACAGCTTCTACTGGACTCAGAGCATCTGGTCCTCCTCTCACACGCTCTCTCCTGGCTTCTCTCCATCTATCCATCTCCACGTCTCCTCTAAATCTCCCTCCCTCGCTTCCCCTCTTCCCTGCTCAACAGCTTCTACTGGACTCAGAGCATCTGGTCCGCCTCTCACACGCTCTCTTCTGGCTTCTCTCCATCTATCCATCTCCACGTCTCCTCTAAATCTTCCCTCCCTCGCTTCCCCTCTTCTCTGCTCAACAGCTTCTACTGGACTCAGAGCATCTGGTCCTCCTCTCACACGCTCTCTCCTGGCTTCTCTCCATCTATCCATCTCCACGTATCCTCTAAATCTTCCCTCCCTCGCTTCCCCTCTTCTCTGCTCAACAGCTTCTACTGGACTCAGAGCATCTGGTCCTCCTCTCACACGCCCTCTCCTCCCTCGACCCGCACCGTCGCCTCGTGAGTGCACTTTTTGCTAACACCGTCGCCTCGTGAGTGCACTTTTTGCTAACACATGGCAGAGGCAGCGGGTAGAAATGACTTTTGAGTCGACTAAGAAGTCACCTTTTTGCTAACACATGGGCAGAGGCAGCGGGTAGAAATGGGTAGAGGTGCGTAAAAATGAGCAGAGGCGGTTACAAATGAGCAGAGGCAGGTACAAATGAGCAGAGGCGGTTACAAATGAGCAGAGGCAGGTACAAATGGGCAGAGGCGGTTACAAATGAGCAGAGGCAGGTACAAATGAGCAGAGGCAGGTACAAATGAGCAGAGGCGGTTACAAATGAGCAGAGGCAGGTACAAATGAGCAGAGGCGGTTACAAATGAGCAGAGGCAGGTACAAATGAGCAGAGGCAGGTACAAATGAGCAGAGGCAGGTACAAATGAGCAGAGGCAGGTACAAATGAGCAGAGGCAGGTACAAATGGGGGTATAATGGACAAAGCGGATGGGCAGGGTCAGCTGCAATTCTCTATGCATGTGCATGTGCATGTGCATGTGCATGTGCATGTGCATGTGTGTGTTCTGCACCTACCCTAAGGTCGTCGCAACGACGTTCGCCGTCCGTCTCCCTGACTTGCACCCCTTCGCCCCCCTCGTTTCTGCGCCCTGAATGAGCAAATTCTGGAGCTTCGGTTTGGTCTTAGGGGATCTTGCGTTGTGCCATGTGTTGTTCCTGTGCCCCTTCCCCGCACTTGTTGTAATCTCGCCCTCCCCTTCTCTCCCTTTCTCTGACCGCCCTCGCCCCCCTCGTTTCTGCACCCTGAATGAGCAGATTCTGGAGCTTCGGTTTGGCCTGCGGGGGTCTCGCCAAGTCTCGCAAGAGGAGGTGAGTGGATGCTTTGGTTTGGAGTGCATCACTTCTCTTGATGCACCACTTGACATCTGACAATGCACTGTGTTTGACGTTCGTTTTCCTGTATTTTTTCACAGATTGCTGCAGCGTTGGGGATGACACTCAAGATGGTGTCTTATTTGGAGGTGTGTGTGTGTGTGTGTGTGTGTGTGTGTGTGTGTGTGTGTGTGTGTGTGTGTGTGTGTGTGTGTGTGTGTGTGTGTGTCTGTGTGTGTTTTTTGCTTCTTTCCTGATGATTTGAAATTGTCTAAGCCGCCAATTGTGGTTTCTATTTTATGTGCGTGCGTGCATGCGTGCGTGCTTGTTTATGTGGGGTGTGCATGAGTGCGTGTGTGGGTGGGTGCGTGTGAGTGCGGGGCATACGGGCGCGTGCCTGTGTGCATATGTGCATGTGTATGTGTATGTGTATGTGTATGTGTCTCACATTGCAGGTTTCAGCATTGAAGCAATTGAGAAGTCATGTGTGGGTGGCACTGATAGAAAGTAATGGTGTTGTTACCATAAAACTATTCCTATCTGTGAAAGCAGTATTCACTTGGCACAGCTGTATGTTGTTGTACGGCGGTATCCCTTCGCGTATCAGTGTTCTGAACTATGTATCCATCAACAGAGGGAGCTGAGGGGCGACACCAATTTTGTCAATTGGTACCGTCAACCTTTTATCTCCCAACATTGATTCCCACCCTCCCTCCGTTCTCAACTACATACAACAGTTTGCCTGTTGTAGTATGATATCAAGTTTCATTGTGTACAGTTAGGCCATCTCGCGCAACAGTGAAATGAGAACTGCTTTTAATGTAACCTGAAAATTGCATCAGTGTTTATATCCAAGAAGGTGAACAGAACATCCAATTTCGTTTTGACATAAAAGACATAAACATGTAAGGAGATAAGTTTATTGACACTTCCCATGCCATCACATCACATCCTATTTCTTAGACATAAACCTATAAGGGGTTTCCCTGCAAAACCTATTCCTTGCAGAACCTAAGCTTATCTGCCACCTCCCCCCTGTAACATTCAACGTTGACAGTAACCACACCTCTCAATCACACTACCACTGCAGAAAATAGCTTATGGCCAAGCGTAGGTATTGAGTGAGAGCCTACATTGAATGTCTCAAGTGGGCTTCGCCGCTGAAACTGATGCAGAACAAACAGCAGGCATGAGTCTCTCAAAACGAAAAGAGAAGCATAAGGGTAGCCCTGCCTCACCCTGCCTCACCCCTCCCAGCAACCAACCTTGAGAGAGGGAGAAAGTATGCAGTACCTTTCAGCAAGGCCCAATCGTGGTTATACCCACCCACCAACCTCATCCAACCCGCCCTCCCCAAATAAAATCAAACGGTGCACAGTGCTTGCTCATATTTAGCGTTCCTTCCCGCCAATCTTTGACCTTTGAGAGTCGACTCGAAAATCAACAATGCGTGCTCATACAGCAGGTGGTTCATAGATCACTCATAGGTTGCGTTCCCGCCAGTCGTTGATCATGGTGCGCACGGCATGGTTGGGCACGAGGTCCTTGGAGGGTAGCTTCTCGTTGGTCATGGGTGAGCGGTCGCTGCTCTCCAGCCACGACTCTATCGCCTCCTTCTCGTACGTGTGCCCGTCCGCTGCCAGCACCGGGTTCACCATCATCTCCTGTGTGGTTGAGAGCGGTGAAAGAGGGTGGAAGAGGATGCCAAGGTGGGGAAGAGGGGGTGAGAGGGTAGATAAGCTAATTACTAGAGGCTTCTCGTACGTGTGCCCGTCTGCCACCAGCGCCGGGTTCACCATCATCTCCTGCATTATAATTTGTTTAGTATCGTTTTTTCTTTTACTTTTTCTTATTCGCGCTTCTGGGTGAACCCAGAAAAAAATCTATCCCCCCTTCCCAAAACGAGAAGGCAGCGTATGTTTGTTGAGAATTCTCAAAAAACTTTTGAGACGTAAAAAAAAACTTCAGAAAATTCTAAAAAAACCTAGGAATGAGGCGGCGAGGGTTAAAAAAAGCAAGAGGGCTATTCGTAATGGGTGGGTGTACCCCTTCTCCCCCAGCACTGGGTTCACTATTGCAATACTCTGTGAAAGAGGTAGCAGGGTTGGAGTGCTGCCTGTTGGAATGCTGCCCATTTCACCAGCGTCTTCCTCTTTTCCAGACCCCTTTTGCAGACTCCACTCACCAATACAATACAATTACGAAAGGGAAAAAGAAGAACCGGCTCACAGAAAAGGGGGGGGGGGGGAATGGGAGGGGTGGGGAACCACAGAGAAGAAGAGGGAGAGGGACGGGTGTCACACAGAAACCCAATCTTGCCTGAGTGATGGGGCAGAACAGGCTGCTGGGCGCATCACCCAGCGACCGCTTCACCGGCGTCCGCCTCGCCTCCTCCTCCGCCTGCACGGCCCTCGCCCTCGCCCTGTCCAGCACCGGCATCACATGCGTCTCCAGATCCGGCCGCTTCTTCCTCCTCATCTCAGAGCACTTCACCGCGATTTTCGCCACCTCCATGACTATATCCAGCGGCCAGTTCCCCGCGCGCTCATCGAGAAACTCCCTCATAGCCTCCTCGTCGCCGTCGTCCACTGCTTCTTCTAGCCCCTCGTACACGTTTGGCTTGCGCCCGGTGAGGAGATCCAGGAGCACAATTCCGAGCGCGTAGACGTCGGATTTCGGGCCGAACTCGCCCGTGCGTTGGAACTCGGGGTCGACATACGCGAAGGTGCCGACGGGGACCGATTCCCGCATGTAGGTTTGGTCCATGGACAGCCCAGGCATGAGCTTCGCCAGCCCGACGTCTCCGAGCTTCGCGACGAAGTTCTTATCGAGGAGAATGTTCCCCGGCTTTAAGTCGCGGTGCACGATGGGCACGGGGCGCGTGTGGAGGATGAGGAGCGCGGAGGCGATTTCGGCAGCGACGCGCATGCGGGTGTACCAGGGGAGGGGTGGCGTGTTGTTGGCGCAGAGCAGGCGGTCCTCGAGGGAGCCGTTGGCCATGAACTCGTAGACGAGGCAGTACCTGTCGGGACAGCAGCCCAGCAGCATGACGACATGTGGGTGCTGAATCTGACTCAGCACTTCAACCTGATGAGGGCGCAGGGGAGAGAGAATGGGGAGGGGGGAAAGAGGAGGAGGAGGGGGAATAGAGAAGAAGGGGCAAGGAAAAACCGGGAAAAGGGAAGAGGGGGGGTTTGGCGATGGGTGTTGTTGGCGCAGAGCAGGCGGTCCTCGAGGGAGCCGTTGGCCATGAACTCGTAGACGAGGCAGTACCTGTCGGGACAGCAGCCCAGCAGCATGACGACGTGGGGATGCTGAATCTGACTCAGCACCTCCACCTGATGGGATTGTATGGGTTTGTATGAGAGGGGGGAGAAAGGATGGGAAGGGAAATGATGTGAGGATTGTGTGAGTGAGGACAATGACTTGCCACACCACGCGCGGGTGCTGGATCTGACTCAGCAACTCCACCTGGAGAAAGGTTGAGGGGGGAAGAGGGGGGGGAGGAGGGAAAGGGGAACAGGGGAACAGGGGCACTGAAAAACGAAGGGAGAGATTGGTGTGTGGGGGGGCTGCAGTGGGGGGCTATGGTGGGGGAGAAGAGGGATGAGAATGCTGGATCTGACTCAACCCCTCAACCATCAAACACTTCCCAAGACACACACGTGGCCTAGCCCTCACCCCTGTCTGCGCTGCGCACCTCAAGTTGCAAATCGCGAGCACCTTCACGGCCACCAGCGTGTTGTGCAGTGTGCTAAACCACCCCAGCGCCTGCCGACATTGCCCACTGACCAAAACATCAGCCTTGACCCAAACACATTCTCACCTCTTGTTGGAACTCGTGCGCGGCCTGCATGGCGTCAGTGTTCTTGAGCACCTTCACGGCCACGGGCGTGTGGTGCAGCGTGCCGGAGAACACCGTCCCGAACCCACCCTCGCCCAGCTTCCGCTCCGCCTTGAAGTTCTCCGTCGCCATCTGCCATGCCATGCATTGGCATGCGTGGGGAGGGGGGAACAGAAGCAGGTGGTTTCTGAGAATTCTCAAACACCGTCCCAAACCCGCCCTCGCCCAGCTTGCGCTCCGCCTTGAAGTTCTCCGTTGCGAACTGCCATGCCACGGACGGGGAAGGAAGGAAACGAGCCGATGATTCAGTAAAGTCAGAAATTGTTTCACCTTGAAGTTCTCCGTACCGTAGCCATCTGCCCTGCCCTGCCATGCCATGCCATGCCATGCCATCCCATCCCATGCCATGCCATGCCATGCCATGCCATCCCATGCCATGCCATCCCATGCCATGCCATCCCATGCCATCCCATGCCATCCCATGCCATCCCATGCCATCCCATGCCATGCCACGCCATGCCATGCCATGCCATGCCATGCCATGCCATGCAAGTGGAGGAGACGAGCTCTGGACGGTACGGATTTGCGCTTCGAGGTGACAGGGAAGTTGCTACAACTTGAAGATCTCCACCCAACACAAACATACCCACCCACCCACCTACCCACTCACCCACTTAACCACCCACTCACCCACCACTCACCGTCATACGAGTACTCGCGACAATTCACCATCATTTGCATGCGTGCATGCACATACCCACCTTCTACGCTCGTGGCGATTTGGGTATTTCGGCAGTCATTCGGCTCCTGCTCATTCCCCCCTCTACTCACCACAATGTCGTCATAAGAGTACTCGCGGTAACTCGCCATCATGCGCACGCGTGCACGCACGCATGCACCCACCCACCCATCCATTCACCCATCCATTCACCCATCCACCAACCATCCACCACCCACCAACCCATCCATCCAAGCGCCCTTTACTCACCACAATGTCGTCGTAAGAGTACTCGCGGTAGTTGGCCATCATGCGCATGCCGCCCTTCTCCGCCTTCGCCTTCTTCTCCGCCTCCTGCCGCCGCTTCTCCTCCAGCTCCAGCGCCGCGCGCGTCATCGCCGCCTGCTTCATCGCCACCTCCGTCTTCTGCGCCTCAAGCTCCGCCTGCTTCCGCGCCTCCTCCGCCGCCGCCATGGCGCGCGCCGCCTCCTGCGACGCCATCTCGATGCGCACCGCCGTTTCCAACTCCCGCCGCTTGTTCTGCGCCTCGACCTCGCGGAGGGAGCGGTCCGCTTCGGAGAGCGCGCGCTGGGCGCGCTGCTCTGCCTCCAGGCGCGCCTTCTCCGCCTCCGCCGCGCGCTGCCGCATCAGCTCCAGCTCGCGCCGTAGGTCGTTCTGACGGGGGTTTCGGGTAGGAATGGGGAAGAGGAGGCGGGAAGGGAGGGGAGGGGAGGGAGGGAGGGAAGGGAGGGAGGGGAGGGAGAGGGGGGAGGGAGTGGGGAAGGGGAAGGAAGGGGAGGGAGGGGAGGGAAGGCGAGGGAAGGGGAGGGGAAGGCAGGGGAGGGAGGGTAGGGGGGGGAGGGGAAGGAGGGGAGGGAAGGGGAGGAGTTGGACGGAAGGGGAGGGAGGGGAGGGGAACGGGAGGGAGGGGAGGGAAGGGGAGGGAGGGGAAGGAAGGGGAGGGAGGGGAAGGAAGGGGCGCGCGTTGCCTTGAAAGCTCCAACTCGCGATGAAATGGCCCAGAAAGCAAGGCGCGGGAAACTATCAAAGAAAGGCGTAATTATCAAGTCTTGTGGGCATTGGGAATGAAAATTATCAACTGGACAGCGAAAGTTGTGCGTTGTGTGTGCGTGCATGTGGGCTGTGTGGGAAAGAAAGGGGGCGAGTGATCGATTGAGGGAGGACGGAGAGAATGTTTTGGGACACAAAGAGGGCGCGGGAAACCAAGGGGGGGGTTCAGGAGGTCGAGGGGGGGTTCAGGAGGGCGAGGGGGCTCAGGAGACCGAATGGACAAAGACAATACGCAGAATTCCAGACTTATATTTCAAGCTTCTCACCTCAACGCCGCCACCACTCCCAACAGCGGAAACGTCTGAAGCAGCCGGAACAGGAGCAGGAATAGCCGCAGGATACGAATGCTGCATCCCTCCCCCACCGCCACCATCACCCCCCATCTCCCCTCCACCGCCCGCGGGCGACCCTCCCCCTCCGCCTGCCCCTCCGCCTTCCCCGAGCTGCAGCCCCGCGAGCGCCGCGCGCGCTTTCGCCATGCGCGATTGAAGATCCACCATAAAGTCTTGCTGCTGCTGGAACGTCGCCGCCTGATTGGCGCGCTTCCACGCGTCGAACTCCGCCAGGTAGTCCGACTGGAGCTTCTGCCCCTCCGCCGTGTTCGCCGCCTGCTTCGACCACGCCAGCGCCGACAGCGCCGCGGCTTGCTGGATGTCGCTCCCGCCCTTGGGACCTCCGCCACCGGGGGAGCTGTCCATGCTCCCCCCGTCCATGGAGAATCGCGACTGCAGGCTGCCGGATCCGCCGCCGCCGGATGCGGGCATGTAGGGCTGCATGGGTCCCGAGCCTTGCGGGCTCGAGTCGTTGCTGCCGTACTGGCCTCTCGGCGCCACTCCTCCCCCCATCATTCCCCCGTACGGCGCGTTCATTCCTCCGCCGCCGCCGCCCCAGCCCCCTTGCGGAGCTCCCCCGCGCGCAGGGTACTGCTGGTACTGGCCGTAGGATGTGCCAATGGGAGCTCCGTATCCCCCTCCGCCAGATTCGTCATACTCGCCGCTTCTTCCTCCTGTAAATTGGTTTTGTGAGGGCGACAAAGAAAGAACTTGGGACATTGTTCACACTGTTTTGAGCAGTCTCGTCTACTGCCACCACAGGTTGTGGAGCGATGCGGCCAACTATGCCGGATGCTTCAAGTTGTCCAATTCTGCTTCCTCCGCCCTCTTTATATCTCCAAACTCAGAAAAAGGGCTTGATCTGCTCAAATTTCCTTTACAAAATGTCACCTGCACGATCAGAAGGGATATCATAACAAACAGCAAAACTGCCACTGACGCAACGCTTACCTGATTCGTTGAACCCGCCGCTGTAGGTCGGCTCGAGGGATCCCGAGCCTTGGCCGGACCCTCCCGAGCCTGGCATCAGACGACCCGAGCCAGCAGGACTCCCCGAAGCGGATGACAAGGGCGAGCCTTCCGATTCCTTATACAGCACGACCTTGTCCTTTTGAATCACAAAAACGGAGAGCCCGTGAGGCTTATAACGAACGCAGTACGCTCCGGTACTCGACGACTTGCCGCGCCTGCCAAGTCACAAAGATCAGCACCTCTAGTCAAAGAACTCCCAGATACTATTTAAAAAATGCTTAAAGTAATCAAAAGGCTCCCAAAGAAGACTTGAAAAGTAGTGAAACAATGGGCACGATGCTTACATGCTGAACATTCCTCGAGCATTGGTTCCTAGAACCAGCGTCGTCGCTTTCAGCTTGCTCGACTCTTCCACAATGCCCTTCTCTCTGGAGTTGTTCCGGCCGACCTTGAGCTCTAACTTGATCTGGCGTAACGAACGGACGACCAAAAACGAGACAAAAAGGTTCTCTTATCTTCCTGTTTTAAAACCGGGTCATCAACCAGGAAAGCCGAGACTCGCAACAGAATCGTTGCAGTCACTCGTATCAATGCCACGAGAAGACATCAGGTGCGAAAGCAAACATTTGATATACCTTGGGATCGACGAGTTTCTTCAAGGAGAGCATCATGGGCTGCACGATGGTGCGGACATAATGCACGAACATGGTGTTGTTGACCTCGCTCTGATACATCTCCACCGCTCCTGCAGCCAGACTCAAGACGAAAATTCATGATTCGCTTTCTCTGTCGACTCAAAAAGCGACGCAACCAAAATAGATGATTGTTCATGATTTTTGACTCAGCACACTGAGCAAGCGGAGACTGTATACCGCCTCGTAAGGAGCTCAGAAAGAAATCCAGCGTATCTGAGCTTGCGGATATGGCACATATTCACGCCGGCAATGCAGTAAATTTTGTCAAAATGGATCAAATTGCAATTTTGAATGTCTTAATGACTGCATTTTGACAAAAACAGACGCGCGGAAATGTTTTATCTTAACTACTGAAGTACCTGCAACTTGCCTTCCCGCTCCTCCATAAGCACCCATACCTGATCCGTGAAACAGGAATACTAGTTAAAAATGTGCAAGCAATGATAGAAGCACAGACTTACGAATGCGCACTACAGAAAATAAATACATCCAGCTTAGGAGAAAGGGCGACTTAAAACTGCTTACTTGGGCTGGGGATCTTAGTGACCACATGGAGCAATATAAGGATGTCGTCTGGGCTGCGAACTTTATTCGTAATGGCCCATTTAATGGCTTCTTTACACGATGGGTCCTTACTAACTCCGACAACGACTCGTTCCCCGCCAAACTCAAAGCCGTCACCTGGCGCCATTTCGAGCTCAAGTGACCACAAGCATCGACACAGCGACCCACCAAAAAAAGAAAGCGAAAAAAACTACAACTAGAAATCGACACAGGAAGAAGCGGCGGATAGTACGGAGGGGGACAACCGTATGTTACAGCTGGCTAACTTCCTTGAGATTGCGCGAGGGCTGGGTCGAAGGGATCCAAACCCTAGCCTCTCCCTTGACAGAGCGAGGGAAGCCCTAGGGAAGGAAGCGAGGTGAAGCAGCGAAACCTAGAGGCTGGAGGGGAAGGATGTGTGAAAGCAGAAGCATGAGACGGAAAACGGGGACAGCGGGAAGTGGGCGGAAGGCAAGCGGAGCGGAAGGGAAACGGGCGAAAGGCGGAGGGAAACTGAAGAAGTGCTTGGGGGGACGTGGATTTGGGGCTTGTACTTTGTCCCTTCGACGGTCATTTTCAACAACCACTAGATAATCGGTTCGGTTGTTCTATTAACGGTTTAGTTGGGTAAAGCGAACTCGTTTATTCTGGAAACCTCAGATCATTGTTATGCGCACACGAGTAGTGGCGCCTAGGGCATGGGAAGCTGACCTTGAAGTTGACGTGCCAAAATCTGCTGCTTAACGAATTACGGAACCGCGAAACAGGTAACATTTTCACATTTGTTACTCTCATTCTTTATGAACCACACATAAGATTGTTTCGTTGTACGTTCGCCAAACAAGCTGCTTCGTTTTCCAATATCAGCGCCTAAGGGCGCGTGTCTTCTGGTGTAGACGTTCAAAAAAGGGATCGAGCTTTTGCTGGTAACCCTATTCGCTAATCTCGCAGAAACGTTCGCGAAGAAATCGTGTGTCCTAGTTCAAACTATGTGAAAGAAGTTTAGGGCTTAAAGCCCGAGTATCACATGGTATGTTTCAAATTCAAGTTCTTGAAGTTGATTTCGTGAATAACCATGTTACCAGCTGGTTCAGAACAATCCGTCGGGTTCAAGCAGCAGAGGTGATCCGTGATTGGCCAGCGATAAACTAGAACAACCAGCAGGAACAAGGCCTCAGAGGAAAGCACTGTTCACCTTGAGTAAACTTGAAAACCATCGGGAACGCTTGGACACGCATATTATGAGGCACACTAGTAGTAGTTCTCCCGTCACAAATGGGCAATCTTCAGTCTAAGCGCTCTGTTCAAAGACACGAATCAGGGACCTTTGGCGACTTTAGTTGCAACCGATCCGCGGCCACTTTGTTTCCTCTACCGCAACCGCCACGTTCTCTCCATTTGTCCTTGCAGCGAGTAGTAGTCTCAGGCGTAGAAAGAAGCACACACTCACGCGTCGCGAAAGTATGCCCAGCCTTCCGCCTCCGCCGTCAATCTCTCGGCCAATATAGACACCCAAACTTATTTTTCAGTCGTAGCTTATCGGTATGACAGCAACGCGACGGTGTATCGCGTTTCCTCACTCGGTCGCCCTGGCATCGCCCTTCCTCAAACATCACATTTGGCCCTATCGCCTTCTGCGTACCCTACGCACACGCCCACGCTTCCCCCCACCCTTTCCCTCACCGTCGCTCACGCTTCCCCTTACCGCCGCATGCGCTGCCTCCTGCTCCGTGGGTGCACCCACGCTTCCCCACACCATCGCGCACGCCTTCCCCCACATTCACACACGCTCATCGCCCACGCTTCTTCCGACCGTCACACCCGCTTCAGCCCACCGTCACCGACGCTTCCTCTTACCGTCGCCCACGCTTCCTCTTACCGTCGCCCACGCTTCCTCTTACCGCCGCCCACGCTTCCTCCCACCGTCGCCCACGCTTCCTCCCCGTCGCCCACGCTTCCCCCCACCGTCGCCAACGCTTTTCCCCACCGTCGCCAACGCTTTTCCCCACCGTCGCCAACGCTTAACCCCACCGTCGCCCACGCTTCCCCCCACCGTCGCCCACGCTTCCCCTGCCATCGCCCTCCCTGTCGCCCGGGAATCCCCCCTCCCGCCGGCCTCCCTCCCCTCCCGCGAAAAATCCCCCCGTCCTCTCATTACCCCGGCCTCTCATCCCCCTGTCCCCTGTCCTCTCGTCCCCCTGTCCTCTCGTCCCCCCGTCCTCTCAGCCCCCCGTCCTCTCATCCCCCCGTCCTCTCATCCCCCCATCACGCTCGTCCCCTCGCAAACCCCGTCTCCCTATCTCCCTGTCGCCCTCGTTCTTTCCCCGTATCCCCAGCCCTGCTTCCCCCATCCCCTTCCCTGCTTCCCCCCATCCCCTTCCCTGCTTCCCCCCATCCCCTTCCCTGCTTCCCCCCATCCCCTTCCCTGCTTCCCCCCATCCCCTTCCCTGCTTCCCCCCATCCCCTTCCCTGCTTCCCCCCATCCCCTTCCCTGCTTCTCCCCATTCCCTTCCCTGCTTCCCTCCATCCCCCCCCTCCCTGCTTCCCCCCATCCCCCTCCCTGTTTCCCCCCATCCCCTTCCCTGCTTCCCCCCATCCCCTTCCCTGCTTCTCCCCATTCCCTTCCCTGCTTCCCCCCATCCCCTTCCCTGCTTCTCCCCATTCCCTTCCCTGCTTCCCCCCATCCCCTTCCCTGCTTCCCCCCATCCCCTTCCCTGCTTCCCCCCATCCCCTTCCCTGCTTCCCCCCATCCCCTTCCCTGCTTCTCCCCATTCCCTTCCCTGCTTCCCCCCATCCCCTTCCCTGCTTCCCCCCATCCCCTTCCCTGCTTCCCCCCATCCCCTTCCCTGCTTCCCCCCATCCCCTTCCCTGCTTCCCCCCATCCCCTTCCCTGCTTCCCCCCATCCCCTTCCCTGCTTCTCCCCACCTTCCCTGCTTCCCCCCATCCCCTTCCCTGCTTCCCCCCATCCCCTTCCCTGCTTCCCCCCATCCCCTTCCCTGCTTCCCCCCATCCCCTTCCCTGCTTCCCCCCATCCCCTTCCCTGCTTCCCCCCATCCCCTTCCCTGCTTCCCCCCATCCCCTTCCCTGCTGCTCCCCATCCCCCTCCCTCCTTCCCCCCACCCTCTGCCCTGTTCCTAACTGCCCTCCCCATCCCTGCCTTTCCCTCCCTGCCCTGCCTTTCCCTTCCCCATCCCTTCTCAACCCTTCCCCATCCCTTCTCAACCCTTCCCTTCCTTTTCATGCCCTCCCCTTCTCCCCCACTCCTCGCCTTCCGCGCTCTAGTTTCCATGCATGTGCACCCATCACTGTCTCACCATACATGCTTTCATCATGTGCCCTTGCCGTTGCCGTTGTTACCTTGACGCCCACACCACCTCCCCCATGTGCCTTCACACAATACTTTCTGCCTACTCCACTCCCCTATTTTTCAGTGGTGAAGCAGAGGAGCAACAGTTGCTAGCTGAGGCACAGCTAGTCGATGCTTTACACCGTACCACGGCCTGTTTCTTGTGTTTTCTATGCAAGCATGGGTACTGTATCACTGTTGGAGATATGCAATTCAAAGGCACACTTTGTACTAGTAATTGCCTTTGCAGTACAAGATATTCTACCAATATGCTTGGACACTATGAGTGTCAGAAGGGAAATAGGCATGTTCCTAATACTTCCTTTTGGTTGTAGGCAAAGATCAAGGGGAGCAATACGACTGACCTTTCTCAAGGCCTTGAAAAAAACATGAGGGGAACTGTTATTCTACGAGCATGGCATGGGATGGGATGATGGGCTGAGGCAATTTGAAGTACCAGAAAAACCTTCAGTGTAGCAACTGCCACAGCCAGGGAGGTGGAGAATACGAGGGATTGGGAGGGGGAACAAGAAAGAAAGACAAACAGATAGAGATGAGAAGAGGGGAGATAGGGGGGACAGGGAGGAGGGGGAAGAGGGAAGCAAGGGGGAAGACAAAGGGGGAAATATGACGACATGAGAGGGAAAGGGGATAGGAAGAGGGGGGGTGAGGGAAAGGAGGAGATAGGAAGAGGGTGAGAGGGAAAGAAGACAATACCGAAGGAAGGAGGGTGGGGAAGAGGGAAGATAGGGAAGAAGGGGAGAGGGAAGCGAGGGAAAGGGGAAGCAGGGTGGGGAGATAGGGAGATAAAACGAGGGGAAGAAGAGGGGAAGAAGAGGGGGAAACGAGGGGAAAGAGGGGAAACGAGGGGAAGCAGAGGGGGAAGAGGGAAGCAGGGGGGAAGATGAGGGGAAAGAGTGGGGAAAATGAGGGGAAGGGGGAAGGAGGGGGAGAAATTAGGGGAAGCAGAGGGGGAAACAATGAGAGCAGAGGGGGAAACAATGAGAGCAGAGGGGGAAACAATGAGAGCAGAGGGGGAAACGAGGGGAAGCAGGAAGGAGAATGAGGGGAAAGGGGGGACATGAGAGGAAGAGGGGGGGGGGGGGTGGGGGATGAGGGGAAGCAGCGGGGGAAATGAGGTGAAGCAGCAGGGTAAATGAGGGGAAGGAGGAGAAATGAGGGGAAGCAAAGGGGGGAATGACGGAAAGCAGAGGAGGAAATGAGGGGAAGCAGGAGGTTAAAACTAGGGAGATCAGGGGGGGGGGGTAGTGGAAGCAGGGGGCAAACCAGGGGAAGCAGGGGGGGAAACGAGAGCAAGCAGGGGAGTAAATGAGGGGAAGCAGGGGGGGAAACGAGAGCAAGCAGGGGAGTAAATGAGGGGAAGCAGGGGGGGAAACGAGAGCAAGCAGGGGAGTAAATGAGGGGAAGCAGAGGGGGGAATGAGGGGAAGCAGACGGGGAGTGAGGGGAAGCAGGGGAGGCGCGGCGAGCGGAGGCGCGGCGATGCGAGCGGAGGCGCGGCGATGCGAACGGAGGCGCGGCGAGGCGAGCGGGGGCGCGGCGCGGCGAGCGGAGGCGCGGCATGGCAAGCGCAGGCTTGTCGCGGCGAGCGGAGGCGCGGCGAGGCGAGAGGAGGCGCGGCGAGGCGTGCGGAGGCGCGGCGAGGCGAGCAGAGGCGCGACGAGGGGAGGAGCTCGATGAGGGAAGGGGAGGAGCCACTCAGAGGTGCGTGGGCAGGCATGGTGAGGTGGCTTCACTCACCCTCGCGACCACAATGCGTTCCTGCGTATTTCATGCTGCGATGCGCTGTCGAGATGATTTCTGTTCAAAAATTACTAACCCAAGAATAGTGAGGTTGGGCTTACACGCTTGGTTTTCCCTCGTACGGCTGGGTTGGTTTGTCGCACGCTCCAACCGATGTCGAGTGACGAATACAGAATGTCCTCGTTGCCTAATCTCGCTTTCGCCACGCCCATATTCTCGAAATGAACTTTTTTGCTTTCGTCAATACGTTTAAAGCCCTTCCAAAATTGTGGCAAAAACCATGTGATACCCGGGCTTTAAGTCGACATGCGTTCGCATTTTTAGGGCCTGTGTGATTCTGGAAATTGGCTAAGTTTACATTTTTTTTTTTGGTCGAATGTAGCATTTGAACCAGAGCCGAACAGTGTTCGACTTCCGCTGAACGTGAAGTTTGAACAGCACAAAACATTTTCAGGTAGTCAAATCACACACCCAAAGTCGAATTTGAATGTTCGACCTTATAGGGGGTGCGCCGAGCCGCTCGTAGGGGATGTAGGTTACCAGGTCTAATTCCGTAGACATCGCGCCACGTCAACATTCTGACTGTGGTTTTCGGCGGAGGTTTTATTGCGTTGCAGGGTTCCGCCAAATTCGCCACTCGTCGTACGTGCGCAAAACAACACACGTTCGGCTCACTGTACGCGCCCACATTTATGCATGACTCGAGTCGAGCTCGGAAAAGTTATGACTCTCGTTACTCGGCTTTTGCGAATTTGACGAAACAGGTAACCAGACAAAGTTCGACCTGTTTTTCGAACCTAGAATAAAATCACACACGCCCTGATGTTTTCATTTATCTAATCGTGTGTTCTTGTGCGTGTGCTAGGAAATTCACGAGGTTCACGACAAAATCGAGGTACATTTTACCAGGTTACCGAAGCCTGATACGGTAACGAACTGCACCGCCCAACCAGGTAACATACGAAAGTTAGCGGGACTCGGGATTTACTATTCAAAGCTGAGCTTGATAGTCGAACTTTGTTGTTCCATGTGCGACTCGGACTTGTTGACGCTGCTCCTCGACCATCAAAAGTCGAGATGGTCGACCACAGGTCGACCGATGTTCGAATGTGAAAACTCGAGAAAAAACATGAACGTCTCCCTGATTTGCAAAAGACACACGCCCTAACCAACCAGACTTTGCATCTGCGCGTGGCATTTGGGACTGGGTTCAGCAGCAGTCTGCTAGACGAAAGTGTTGTCCGTTTGTAGAAAAGGACCATTTGTATCCGACACTGGCAGGGTTCACTCCCCCCGTCGCGTCACCACCAGGGTCCCCCTTGATACGCACAGTGTGCTGTGTTTTGGGGACTCTTCCAGATTGGAGTCGCGAACCATGTTCACCCTGCCACGTCAGGGTGTTCGTTGATGCTTACAGGGTGTCATTTACAGAGAAAATGACAGGGTCGTTATCTATAATCTTCTCAACTGAAGGGACTTCCTTTTGCGAGCGAACCAACGGTTCTAGGAAATACTGTACAGTAGGCTTTTGTGCAACTGAATAACCAGGCCTTGTGGGGGAATTTTTTTCACGTGGGTGAATGCAGCTGCTCTTTTGTCGCACATGTGAGAGTTGCGAATTTCGAAAAATAAAATCACAAACGGAAAGTAACTCGCCCCATTCTTTTCTTTCGTCGGCAAGATTGTTGCTTCGGCGAGGTTCACGGGGTATTGCGAAACTTGCTTTGAAAGAAAATGGGTAAACATTCTGAGCGGTCCCGCGTCTCAAACCCCGCACGCCACTCCAGTTGAGGCGAGCCTGGCCGTTAGCGAAACCTGCCTGTCATGAATTGGGCGGGGTCCAGGTAACTGACTAGGCTAGGCATGCCATGTCAGCGAACCGCGAATCCTTTGTGCGAGCCGCATTTCTGGTTTTACCGTGTCGGCCCATCGCATTTGCACGTAGAAAATTGCACATCCCTTCGAAAATGTGACATGTGATGAGATGAGATTGTAGAGAGCTCTGGTTCGTGAAGAGCCCTTGGACATGGCAGCAGTTTCACTGCAGCACAGCACGAGCTTGTTTGTAGGCGTGTACTTTGCTGCTGTTGATCTTGTTCTGTACGGCTGCAACCGAACAGTACACTGATGCAGTTGCTTGCTGTGAACCCTTGCGGTGAGGAGAGGAGGAGATTTTCTGGACTGGGCATGAAGCGAAGAACCAGGTGCTGCACACACACACCCAGCGTGCTTGTTCCCTTGCTGTTGGTGGTTTATGGGTCCGTGAAACTCCACTGTTCCGTCTCAGCCCAGTTTTGGTTGGTCCAACCCAGCCCGCTCCCGCCTTTTCCCTACCCCTATCCCCGGCCTGTACTTTCCCTCGATACAATCCCACATCCCTTGTTTCTACCTCCTAGTCGAAACGAGACTAGTCCTGTTTGTTGTGACCCTCGTGCCGCCATCCCGCACATTTGCCAAGGGACCTAAGAGGCACGAAAGCGTCACACGCCACTCTACCGCCGCTAGGTCTCTCTGTTCCTTGCTATCCAAATTTGAGTGTGCTTGAAACTTGCGAACTCACTAGCGGAGCGGAGAAGTAGGCCCACACAAGGACATGCCGCGAGGTTGCTGCCAACAACCTGCTATCTATCACTTGAAACTTTGGGCTGGTGCCACTGGTTTCTTTCGTCGCAACTTGCTTCAGGCGGTGTGGTCTAATAAGCTAGGCAACGCGGCATCACTTGCACGCAGCCATTGCCCACACTCATCCTTAGTTGGCTCCTACAGCATCACGTATAGCAACGATATTCGTGCGTGGTTGGTTCTTCAGACCATGGCACTGTGCGCTTCGACTGCCCACCCAGTTGCGTTCTAACCAGATTCCTCTAATTTCCTGATCCCCTTGGCTTCTTATCGCAACGACGAAGCCTTCTAGTAGCTGGCGCTTCGGGCCGGATGCGCGCGAACATGGCCGTAGGAACAGTTTATCCCGAACAGGACAGATTAGACCGAAACGAGCCAGCGAATGCCATCGTGCCACCTGGAAGCCCCAGCTTGAGCGTAATCGCGGCGACGGCGGCATCTCTAACCACTGACTCGTACAGCATCCTTGCCAGCGCGGATCTGACGTCAGCGCTCTCCCTGGCCGAACACGTGGCACACCTGACTGCGACTCCGCACCTTTACGTGCATCGCAGCAGCGTGGAGAAAGTCGCGGTGTGCGTGCGACAGCTGCTGCCGACGCTCCATCTTCTGAAAAACTCCACCGCGTCGCTCTCTTTCGACCCGCGCTCTGCGTTCGTTCTGCGCCGCCTCGCGTCGGAGCTGAAAGACGTTATCGCGTTGCTCAAGGCGTGCAAGCTGACTATACCGGGAATGTTTTTTAGCCTGGGGCATCATCATAAAGGGCTGGCGCGAAAAGCAGACGCGTGCGTGACCGAAATTCGACATTGTCACACCGTCTGCTCGATGCTTCTGGGACAGGCCTCCTCTACCACCAATGCCAAAATCGCCGCCGATCACGGGCCACTGTCGACCTCGTTAGTGTCACAAGCGCCACCGCCGATGCCGCAGAACTACTTCCCGTTGCGAACCGTCTCATGCAGTCACACTAGCGGGTCAAGCAAGGAACCTTCCACTTTCCTGGAGTCGTACAGCGGGAGCGGTATCACTGGCGGAAGCGGAACCTCGATGATGTTCCCCGGCGGCGGGGGAGCGGAACAGCCCGCGCGGGTGCTGCAGCAGGTGGCGGAAATGTTTCCGCAAAGCCCCATGATCGGCCCTTCCGCCGCTACTTTCTCCGCCAAAGACTCCGCAAGGCCCCCAGGGATGATGACGTGGCAGCAGATGCAGGTGCGCGGGATCCCCCCGAGGTCGATCTCCGCCTCCGCCGCGTCCGGGTTTGGCGCGCCGCCAGCGGGGGGACTGTACGGGCGGGGCGGGTCCGCGGGGCGGCAACGACCGGGGGTGTTAACGGGAGCGCCGCCGCTGGCGCTTCTTGGCGGGGAGCGGAGGGAGCGCGATAGCAGCGCGGCAGATGCTGCGGCCTCCGCTGCACTCGCATTGATAGCAGCTAACGGCAGCGGCGCCGGCGGCGGTGGAGGCGGCGGTGGTGGAGGGAGCCGTTTCGCGTGCCCTGGCCGAACCTACACCGTCTCCTCCGCTTCCTCCGGTAGGATACAGCCGTATTACGGCTCGATCGCCGTCTCGCCTCGTCCGCTCAGCCCCGCGACCGCCGCCGCCGCCGCCGCTGCCGCCGCGTTTGCCGCGCCGAGGATGTTCTCCCCCCGGCGCCCCCGCGCGTCGTCCCCGCTGCCCTCCGCGCTCAACCGGTCGAGCATCTCCGCCGCCGCTGCGGCGAGCGCGAACGTGTGCCGGCTCGTGGACGCACTGGCGGAAGGATCGGCGGAAGAGAAGCGCGCGGCTCTGGCTTCGCTAATGGATGTGACTGTAACGGATGAAGGGAAGCTCCAAGCCGCGGCGGCTGGGGTGGTGCCTGTTCTGTCGGTGCTGTTGTCGCTGCCTGAAGACGACTTCCTATTGGACGACGAGTCGGTGTTACCCAGTTGCGTGGACGACGATGATTGGCTCCAAGGAGGGGGGGTGCTTTCCGCCGGGGGAAGCGGAGGTGGGAGCGGAGGGGGGAGTGCGGGTAGCCGGGGAACTGGGAATACAAGCGGGAGTGGCGGGGGTGGGGAACGGGGAAAACCAGGGGGATAAGTTGCGGAAGGGGCGCGGTGGCGGCGTTACTTCCGCTCCCGCCGCTTCCAGAGCCCCCTCCGCGCGAATCGCTGAATCTTCTCGTGGCACGCGCTTTGGTGCAGCTCTCCGCGCTTCCCGCCAATTGCCAGGTCATCGCGAAGGCGGGCTGCGTGCCGTCGCTAATCGCCATGCTTCGCGGCGGCAACCCCGAGGCGCAGGCGGTCGCGGTGAACCTGCTGCTGAACCTTGCGACGGGCTGCGACAGCGATCGCGACAGCAAATCGCCCGCGATCGTCGCAGGCGAGGCGATCCCGTCGCTCGTCGCCATCGTCCAATCAGCGGGCGAGGCGAAAGTCCGGCGTCAGGCGATGGAGGCCCTCGCACACGTCGTCGCGAAGGCGAAGGAGAATCAAGACGCCGCGGCACGAGCCGGCGCGATCCCGATATTGACAGAAGCGTTAAGAGAAGGCTCGCTGCTGGTACAGGAAAAGGCGGCATTTGCGCTGGGCTCGATCGCGGAAGATAACGACGAAAACAAAGTAATGATTGCTGGGACGGGAGCCGTGCCGCCGCTGCTAGATCTCCTCCTGTGCGGGCCGGCAGATATCAGCCTGCAGGAGCGCGTTTCGCGGCGGGCGGCGTGGGCGCTGTTTGCGTTGAGCTCGCATCGTCTGTCTGCTTCGTACATTGTCGCATCTGGTGGGTTGGATGTTGTGAAACGCGCGGACGAGGATGGGCCGTTAGATACGAAGGAATGGACGGCGAAGATCATCCCGCTTTTGGATCCAGTAGCGGAGCAGCACCAGCAGGAGCAGCAGCAGGCGGCGTGGCAGCAAAAGTGGACGAATCAGCGCCGGGGGAGAGTTGAAACGGTCTTGCGGAAATCGTACGATGACGTGGCATCGTTTCAGGAGGGGCAGCGTTTGAATGGGCAGAAACCTTCCAGGTTAAGTGAACAGGGATGTAGGCGTGCGGAGGAGTCAGAGGAAACGGGCAAAGAGGAGGAGGAGGAGGACGGGCAGATGAGGAAACAGTTGCAGGAGGACGGGCAGATGAGGAAACAGTTGCAGGAGGACGGGCAGATGAGGAAACAGTTGCAGGAGGACGGGCAGGTGGAAGAGAAAGAAGACAAGAAAGTGGAATCAAATGATAAGGTGGACTGGGAAGAAAGGTGCACCAGGGATGAGGAGGCAGCAACAGATAAGGTCACGAGAAGTCACGATTTTGGAAAGAAATCCAAGGGTGAGCGGCAGGCCTCGGAGAAAGAGCAAACAGAGAAAGAGCAGACACAGCTGCAGAAGCACAAGCAGGAGGGACATCAGGAGCAGAAGCAGCCACACCACAGGAAGCAACAGCAGCAGCATCAGCACCAGCAGCAGCTGCAGAAGCGACCAATGTGGCAGTTCAGTGTTCATCCTTCATCGAGCCCTGGTGGAAGCTTGAGGCAGCTGTGCAAGCAAAAGCCGCAATCACCACAGCCACAGCAGCAGCAGCAACAAAGCAAGGCGGCCAGCACTGTCAGGTGAGAAAAGTAGCAAGATCAGGTCTGTGCATAGCAACGGATCAATGCGATATTCCCTGTAAGTGACCATCTACTAGTTTTGTTTTTTCTAGTGAACGACCTAAGGCTATCTTTCCACCACACATAACGCAATGGAGCTTCAATTTCCTATCTACTGCTCTTGCTTGATTTCCGTTTCCAGGTCGTGCAGGGCCCACAAGCAATAGTTGTGACCTGGAAGAGGCGCCCTTCTAACAACTTACCCATGGACCATGTTTTGTCCAAAGGCGAGAGGCTCTTTGACTGACCAACGGCCATTCGCTCATGACCTGAGAACCCATGTAGTTTTTCATTCTTGTTCCCATTTTGCATGTTTGCTTTGACTAACTTTGATTAATGCTTTGTGTTTTAAATTTAATAACCATAACGAGTTCCAAGATGTGTTAATTCATAGAAATGCGTACTGCTTGTGATGGCTGTGTATGGCCAGAAACAAGTATGAACTTGTGACACAAACGCGTCTTGGGAGTTTCAAACTTTAGGCAGCAACAACAGATTTGGCGGAGCTCAAGTTGCCGTTGGATGCGCCTGTGCCAGAGTTCGTTGGGAACAGCGTTGTACGGGTAGCTTCACGACAACGTTGTGATGACTTTGTAACGGGTCACCTGTTTGAAAACATGTTTCGTTATTGTGCAGCAGGACACTCTAGTTTTCGGTGTTGCTGGTTGTTTAGGCAATTGGGTGGGTAGAGTAACGGAAAGTGCACCGTGATGGCAGGTTTGGGAGGCTGGACGACGCAGCGAAAGTGTGAGGGAGGGGCTGTGGAGGAAAGTGGAACCAATTCGGGCAGTTTCACCAGCGTGGTGTTTTGTCGTTGACAAACTAGCCAAACGAAAGCAAAAGCCGGTCCAGCAACCTACTCACAATAATTCATTTTTTACTCAACTCGTACCATAACCTGAGAAACTTTAAAGGGTGTTCAAAGAGTGCTGCACCAGCTCGACGTCAGGGATGTCGGTGAATCCTGACGGTTGGAACCGTCGATCCGAGGGTTGACATTCACCGACATCCCTCGACGTCGAGCTAGTGGCGATCTACGCACAAACACAGTATATTTTTTAATATTCTTGGGTGAATATCTCCATTACAATCCTTCCCCTTCCCGCACCTCGTGTTGAGATCCTTCCCCTTCCCGCACCTTGTGTTGAGATGGCCGAACCGTGCCGCCTCATCCTGCTGAAGGCACTCACCTCAACAGAACAACTCTGCTGCTTTTTTAGCTTCTAGTAGAAAACATCACCGAGAGACACATGGCTGGAACAGAAACCATTCCATACAGTTGTGCATCAACATTTCTGTTAGCTAGCTCGCGGAGGATGTGTGATTGTTTGTGAGGTGCGGAACGAAAGACAGCGATTTTTTTGCACACGGTACTGAACTCGACTTTCCAACTAGCTCCAGCGGTTCGTGCCCACGAAATCTTTACATTCTTCCTCGGCGCGCAGCAATAAGTTATCTCCCCCCTGACGGTGACGCCTGGATGAGCTTCCATGTAGCGTGAGACGAGTTTTGAGTACCCTCAAGAAGCGTGAATGATGACGAGAGGTTGAGTAGTAATGGCGGGTTGACCCGACGACATTTTTCATGAAATTATCGTGTGGTAGCGGCGCTGGTTGTAATGGCGCAGACATTCCCTATATATATCCTGCTCAGGTAGCCTTATCTGTATCGTTCTGAGAGCTCGCCACGTGGCATACAGATCAGCACGTGCTAGCCTCGCCATTCGATGATCTTGTAGGGTTCGTGATACTTTCAAGGTCAGGTCAGGCGTTAGACAGCGAATATTGCGGAGCCATGGCGACATTGTTACCCGCAACTGTCGTCGTCGTGGCTTCCAGCCATACTTCACCGTCCCGTTGCTCTCCCCGCGATTCACGGCAACAGCTTTGGAGTTTCCGTTGCTGTCGCCGAAAGAGCCGACCCGGAAGCATCGTCTCTCGCTGCGGCTCACAGCGAAAGCAGCGGCCGCTTTTCACGGAGCGCCTCCCGATGTTTCCGTTGCTGCTGCTGCTCGCACTGGGAGCCGGTCTAGTGGAAGGTACGCGGCGCCAAGAGCTTCGGTTAAAGACCAATACAAGGAATGGTCCCATACCATGCCACTCCATGTTCAAGATTCAAGACCATTATGGAAAGATTCCGGTTTCAGGGTCGACTGCTAGTCTGTCTACAGATATTCCCTTTCTTGTTATCCCCTTCTTGTCATCCCCTTCTCACCTTGTTATTTTAATCCACCTTCACCCTCAGCCTCAGCCTCAGCCTGTCCCATTCCCTCGCTTTGCCTCCCTCCCCACTCCCCTCCCTCCCTTTCCCTCCCTTTGCCTCTCTCCCCACCCCTCGTTCCCGCCCTTCCCATCCCTTTCCCCTCCCCTCCCTCCCTTTCTTTTCATTCCCCTGCACCCGCCCTCCCCTCCCCACTCCCCCGTCCCTCTTTCCGTCCCTCTCCTCCACCGCTTCACACCCCTTCCCACGCCTTCCCACCAGCCGCGTGCCCGCTGCTGCCAGAGGTGCATGTGGACGCGGCAGTAAGCAGCCAGCCCGCTCAATGCTGTGGGGACCCCGGCAATCCCTGTGGTGAGCTACAGCCTACTGGAGAGTTTGGAGAGGAGAGTTTGGAGTGTAGAGCTTGAGTGAAATGTGATGACGGACAGACAACTTGGATTGACTTTTGAGTCGACTCAAAAGTAAACCCGGCAATTCCTGTGGTGAGCTACAGCCTACTGGAGAGTTTGGAGTGAAATGTGATGAGTCATGACGGACAGGCAACTTGGATTGGAGGCAACACAAAGGAAGCACGGATACAGGGAGACAGACAGGGAGAGGGAGACGTCTTGCACGGTGTTTTGAGACGTCTCAAGATACAGGGAGACAGGGAGACGTCTTGCACGGTGTGCCACAAGTAAACCGAAGGGAGCAGGCAAATGGAATTCCATGCTGACGTCACGTTTCATGGCCCTCCGTTTGTCCGTTTAGCCACGTCTTTCTCGCTTTCTCGAATTCACTTTTGACGCTTTTCGAAACTGAAACTTGCTCACTCTCGCTCCGTTCTCACCCCGACCCAACTTCCTTCCGTGCCCTTCCCGTGTCACATGCCTTGTGTTCCCTGCCTTGCGTCCACGTCCACCCAACGCCTTTCAGCCACAATCGAACAAGCTCTTACAGTGTAAGCCCCCCTCTCCCTATCTCCAAGTCTTGGAAGAAGCTCCCTCCTTTCTCCCTTGCTTCCTTGCTTCCCTAACTCCTCCTTCCCTAACTCCTCCTTCCCTAACTCCTCCTTCCCTAACTCCTCCTTCCCTAACTCCTCCTTCCCTCCCTCTTCCCCTCCCTCCCTTCGCCCTCCCTTCCTTTAGTGTCCTCTCCACCCACGCCCCTTCGAGCGCCTGCACTGCCCCATACTCACTACGCCACGCTCGCTTTTCCCCACACTCACTCCAAATTCCCCGTCCCTGTCACGTCAACCGTTCACCCATCCGCTCTCCTTCTCTCCCCCCCCCTCCACCCCACCAGCATCCCTCCCACAGGCGGCGCCATCCTGCTGTCCCCAAACACTCACCCTATCCATCCCTCCCCTCGGCCTGCAACTGGGGGGTGGTCCCCTCCCTCACCATAACTACTGCTTCACTTCCCCCTCATCCCCTCCCCCATACCCTTCCCCCATACCCTTCCCCCATACCCTTCCCCCATCCCCTTCCCCATCCCCTTCCCCATACCCTTCGCCATCCCCTTCCCTTCCCCATCCCCTTCCCATCCTCACCCCACCAGTATCCATCCAACAGGGGGGACCATCCTCCTCTCCCCAGGCACTCACTCCGTCCCTCCTCAAGGGCTGCACCTGGGGGGTCGTCCCCTCACCATCACTGCTGCTGCTGCTACTGCTGCCGCTCCTGCTGGTGGCAATGCTGACCCTTTGCCTCCCCCGCCAGTGATCCAGTGTCAGAGCGGCAAAAGCAGCAGCAGCAGCAGCGTGTCATGTTTAACTGCCATCTGTGGAGCAGGAGCCGGGGGAGCAGGGGGAGCAGGGGGAGCAGCAGGGGGGGCAGCAGGGGGGGCAGCAGGGGGGGCAGCAGGGGGAGGGAGCATGTGCAGTGAGGAGCAGGCGAATCTGGTGCTGCGGGGATTGGTAGTGGCCAATGGCTGGGCGGATAACACCACCGATACCACCACCACCAGTGCTGGCACTGGCAGCAGCAGTGCTGCTGGTGCTGTGGGCAGTGGGGGTTGTCTGCTAGTACAGGGACAGGCAGTGGAGGTGACAAACTCCTCCTTTCTCAACTGCACTGCTGCTGACGGTGGTGGGGCAATCTTCGCTGCTGCTTCTCCTAATGTGACTATCACTGGCTCTCGCTTTGAAGGCTGTAAAGCACTTGGCGGCCCCACTGCCGCTGCTGCTGCTGCTGCTGCTGCTGGTGCCGGTGGTGCCGGTGGTGGTGGTGCTGGTGCTGGTGCAGCAGAAACTGTTAGCAAAGGAGGAGGAGCCGTTGCCCTGTACAATGTCGCCCACGTGGCGGTCTCTGATTCGTCCGTTCTCGACTGCACCTCCTCCTCCACCAATGGCGGCGGCCTTGCCATCGTCTCCTCCAACGCCGCGCTGACAGCTGTCCGCTTCTCGGGCTGTTTCGCGCAGAACCTGGGTGGCGCGGTCTCGTCTTTTTCCTCCAACGTGACTGTAACGAGCTGCGAGTTCCGCGACTCGCGGGCCATGCGGGGAGGATGCTTCTCGGACGATTCCTCCCCGCTCGTCTCCATCTCCTCCTCCTCCTTCCTCCGATGCAACGCGGATGTGACCAAAGAAGGGGATATTTACAGCAAGGTGAACGGCGGGGGGGTTGCTCTGAACGCAACCGCCGCTTTCACCATCCACAACTGCTCTTTCTCCCGCTGCTTCGCCGTTATGGACGGCGGCGGTCTCGACGCTCTAGACCCCGGAAACCTCACTATAAGCTCCTCCACTTTCCGCTTGTGCTCCGCGCACGATACGGCCAGCGGAGAGGGGGGGGGCGTGTCGGCCCGCGGCGGAAACATCACCGTGCGGGGGACTCTGATGGAGAAGAATTGGGTGAACAGCAGTATGGTTGGCTTCGGCGCGGCTATCTCTATCATGGATACGGAAATGGGGATTTTCAACTCGACTTTCCGGGAGAACATTGCGTACGGGCATTTGTACGGGTTGCTGGGTCAAGGGGGGGTGATAAACCAGGCATGGACGAGGCGGGATGTGGTGATTCCGCTGCTGATGGAGGACTGTGCGTTTGAGAGGAATGTGGCGGATTTCGGAGCGGTGGGGTACTTTGAGGGGCATGTGACTGTACGGAGGTGCCGGCATGAGAGGAACGAGGCGCAATTTAGATACGGAGGCGCGTGTGAGTATATGGGGGGGCGTGAATGTGTGGAGGTGGGAGTGTTGGGGTATGAAGGAGGGGCGTGTTATTGTGGTGGGTGTGAGCGTGTGGGGTGTGAGGGTGAGGGGGGTGAGGGTGAAGGTTATAAGTGTGGGAACAAAGGGAGGAGAGTGATTTGAAGTGTTGACAACGAATGCCGTAACAAGCAGAGAAGTTGCAAGGGCAGCAGCGTAGTAAATAACTTCGGTGAGAGGGCGAGTGATGGAGTGTCCTGTGGGGGAGGGGAGAGAGAGTTCGGCAGATGGGAGAAAGGGAGGGGAGACAATTGAAGTGTTGACAATGAATGATGTAACACGAAGCTCCTCACTGCGCCACTGCCCTTGCGGCTTCTCTGCGTGTTACATCATTCATTGCCTACACTTCAACCGTCTCTCTCCCTTTCTCCCATCTGCCGAACTCTCTCTCCCCTCCCCACAGGACACTCCATCGCTCGCCCTCTCACCGAAGTTATTCACTACACTGCTGCCCTTGCAGCTTCTCTGCTTGTTACGACACTCATTGTCAACACTTCAAATCCCTCCCCCTCGCAGTACCTTGCGTCTCCTCTCTCTCCATCCATCACTGCTCCATGCACCGCTCTAGACCCCTCTGCCTTACCCCATGCACCCTGGTGAAACATCTCTACCATCTCCCCAGCCTCTCTTCTTTCCCAATCCATCTCCCCCCCCCCCACTTCTACTCCCATCCACATCTCCCCTCTCTCTCCCCCACCACCTCCTCTCCAAACTATGCCACCATGAGCACCACACCACCATGGACGGTTGTCTCTTCCACCGCTCTAAACCTCTCTGCCCCTTGTGCTGCACCCTTCTCCCCTATGCCCCCATGCACCGCTCTAAACCCCTCTCGCCGTTCTCCACTCCCCCCCCGTCCCCTTTCCAACCCCTCCAGACTACGCCATGATGAGCACCACCATAGAGGATTCTCTCTTCGCGCACAACACAGTCTTGCAGGACGGCGGGGCGATTGTCATAGCGGGGCTAATGGCCACGGTGGTGCGCGGGTGTGTGTTTCGCAACAACACTGCCATCTCTGGGGAGGGGGGCGCCATCTTTGTGCTCGATGTGAGTCAGGATGAGTCGAGTGAGTCAAGCATAAGAGTCAAAAGAGTCATTGACGGGCCCTTTTCAAAAGAGTCATCTGTACCGTACTATGCCACGACCTGCCCTTTTCACATTTCTCATGATTCTCTCTGCTGCCTCTGCCCGCCTCACCCTCGCCCACACCACCTTCCGCCACAACCATGCTCTCCTCTCTCCTCTCCCCTCTCCCCTCTCCCCTCTCCCCTCTCCCCTCTCCCCTCTCCCCTCTCCCCTCTCCCTCCGCTCGCCTCCCTCATGTGAGCAACAGGGCACGGAGGGAGCAGTGGAAGTGGAGGGGAGTCGCTTTGAGAGCAACACCTTCCACAACAACCATGTTCCCCTCTGCCCTCTCCCCATTTTCCTGTCTCCTCTCTCCTGTCTCCTCTACCCTCGCCCCTCTCGCCTCATGTGAGCAACAGGGCACGGAGGGAGCAGTGGAAGTGGAGGGGAGTCGCTTTGAGGGAAACACAGCACCGGCATCCAAGGGAGGAGCCATTTCTGCTGCCTCTGCCCGCCTCACCCTCGCCCATACCACCTTCCACAACAACCATGCCCTCGTGAAGGGTGGTGCTGTTGCCGGTGGGTTGGCTGGAAGGTTGGAATGCTGATACTATGGTCGCCGTAGCCTGCACCATCTTCCACTACAGTTTTGTTTTTAGGGCAATACTGAGCTCTGAGGCCTGATGGTGGAGCAGCACCACACCTGGGTATGGCGGCACGCACTGCACTGATGGGCTGCTGCCTTGAGCGGGGGAGGGAAATGCCTCTGTTCTTCTCATCTCCCTTCCTCGTTCTTGCTCTCACTCGCTCCTTGTCTGCCCTGCCTTCCTCCCTCCCCTCCCGCTCCCTCCACTGGCAGTTTCCCACCCCACTTCTCCTCCCACCGACGGCAACACCACCACCACCACCACCGGCAGCACCACCACCACCACTTCTCCCTCTCTCCCCATGGCGCACTTCTCCAACGTGACCTTTGAGGGCAACAGCGCCACGCTGGGGGGAGCAGCGCTGCATCTGGGCATGGCGGCACGCGCTGCACTCATGGGGTGCCGCCTGGGGGGCGGGCGAGGAGGAGTGGCCTCTCATCTCATCTCATCTCCCTTCCTCGTTCTTGCTCTCACTGTCTTCTTGCCTGCCCTCCCCTCCCTCCCACTGGCAGTTTCACACCCAACTTCTCCTCCCACCGACAGCAACAACACCACCACTTCTCCCCTCCCCATGGCCCACTTCTCCAACGTGACCTTTGAGGGCAACAGTGCCACGCTGGGGGGAGCAGCGGTGCATCTGGGCATGGCGGCACGCGCTGCCCTCATGGGGTGCCGCCTGGGGGGCGGGCAGGCGAGCAACGGCGGCGGAGTGATGCTGGAGGAGTTTGCAGAGCTGCGGATGGTTCGATCCGTGTGCACTGGCAACAGGTGAGGGGAGGTCTGGGGTGGGGCTTGACTGCGTTTTGAGTTGGGTGAGGTTGGGGCTGGGTTGGTTTGTGCGTGAGCGAGACTGGGGGCTGTTCGTAGGGAGGTGGATTGGGTGAGGCGGGTGCTGCATGGTTGGTTAGAGGGCAGGCGAGCAACAGCGGCGGTGTGATGCTGGAGGAAGTTTGCACTGCTGCGGATGGTTCGATCCGAGTGCACTGGGAACAGGTGAGGAGGAGGGGCTGGTGGGGTGGGTCGGTGGCGCATCTGTGAGGCTGGAGGTTGAGTGGTGAGGGTGTGAGGGTACAGTGGTGTGATGCTGGAGGAGTTTGCGCAGCTCAAGATGGTCCGGTCTGTGTGCACTGGGAACAGGTGAGAGATTGGGGACTTGGTGGTTGGTCCTTTTTTTTTTTTTTTCCTCGGAAATAGCCCATTGTCATTTATTTAGATTTCTATAAAAATGGGGAAAAAAAAAAAACTTATAATAAGAAGTCCCTCTTGTTCTGCTGCCCTTTTCTACCACCTTCCTTCCCATGCTTTCCCACTTTCCAGCGCCCCCTCCGGGGGAGGGTGCATCTCCATGAGCGAGCTGGCGTCCGTTACAATCAATCCTGAATCAACATAAGTGCTTTCCGCTTTTGTTCTGCCTCTCTTGCTCTCCGTCTCCTCCCCTCCTCTCCAGCGCCCCCTCCGGGGGAGGGTGCATCTCCATGAGCGAGCTGGCCTCCGTTACAATCACATCCAGCAACGTCACGTCCAACCAGGGCGGCAACAAGGGCGGCGCCATCCAGTCCACGGGGCAGACCCGCTTGACCATCTCGGATTCCCATTTCTTCAACAACTCGGCCATGGATGGCGGCATGCTCTGGGCCGAGATGGATACTCAGGTATGTGCGGCTCTCTTTCCGTCCCTACTTCCTTTGTTCGCTGGACCCCTTAGCACCTATTGCACAGGCGCCATCCAGGCCACGGGGGGCAGACCCGCCTGGCCATCACGGACTCCCATTTCTTCAACAACTCAGCCATGGATGGTGGCATGCTCTGGGCCGAGATGGACTCGCAGGTATGTGCAATGCGGCGCTCCCTTCCCCTTCCCTCCTTCCTTTGTTCGTTTGACCTCTTGGCACCTGTTGTGAACGGCATCAAGCGCCCAAGCCATGGGGCGGACCCGCCGGATGGTCATCAGGGAAGGGAGTCGCCCTTCTTCAACAAGGATGGCGGCATGTTCTGCCATGGATGGCGGCATGCTCTGCCATGGATGGCGGCATGTTCTGCCATGGATGGCGGCATGCTCTGCCATGGATGGCGGCATAGTCTGCCATGGAGGGAGGCATGTTCTGCCATGGATGGCGGCATGTTCTGCCATGGATGGCGGCATGTTCTGCCATGGATGGCGGCATGTTCTGCCATGGATGGCGGCATGCTCTGCCATGGATGGCGGCATAATCTGCCATGGAGGGAGGCATGTTCTGCCATGGATGGCGGCATGTTCTGCCATGGATGGCGGCATGTTCTGCCATGGATGGCGGCATGTTCTGCCATGGATGGCGGCATGTTCTGCCATGGATGGCGGCATGTTCTGCAATGGATGGCGGCATGTTCTGCCATGGATGGCGGCATGTTCTGCCATGGATGGCGGCATGCTCTGCCATGGATGGCGGCATGCTCTGCCATGGATGGCGGCATGTTCTGCCATGGATGGCGGCATGCTCTGCCATGGATGGCGGCATGCTCTGCCATGGATGGCGGCATGTTCTGCCATGGATGGCGGCATGCTCTGCCATGGATGGCGGCATGCTCTGCCATGGAGGGAGGCATGTTCTGCCATGGATGGAGGCATGTTCTGCCATGGATGGCGGCATGTTCTGCCATGGATGGCGGCATGTTCTGCCATGGATGGCGGCATGCTCTGCCATGGATGGCGGCATGTTTTGCCATGGATGGCGGCATGCTCTGCCATGGATGGCGGCATGCTCTGCCATGGATGGCGGCATGCTCTGCCATGGATGGCGGCATGTTCTGCCATGGATGGCGGCATGCTCTGCCATGGATGGCGGCATGTTTTGCCATGGAGGGAGGCATGTTCTGCCATGGATGGCGGCATGTTCTGCCATGGATGGCGGCATGTTCTTCCATGGATGGCGGCATGCTCTGCCATGGATGGCGGCATGCTCTGCCATGGATGGCGGCATGTTCTGCCATGGATGGCGGCATGCTCTGCCATGGATGGCGGCATGTTCTGCCATGGAGGGAGGCATGTTCTGCCATGGATGGCGGCATGTTCTGCCATGGATGGCGGCATGCTCTGCCATGGATGGCGGCTTGTTCTGCCATGGATGGCGGCATGCTCTGCCATGGATGGCGGCATGCTCTGCCATGGATGGCGGCATGCTCTGCCATGGATGGCGGCATGTTCTGCCATGGAGGGAGGCATGTTCTGCCATGGATGGCGGCATGTTCTGCCATGGATGGCGGCATGTTCTGCCATGGATGGCGGCATGCTCTGCCATGGATGGCGGCATGCTCTGCCATGGATGGCGGCATGTTCTGCCATGGATGGCGGCATGCTCTGCCATGGATGGCGGCATGTTCTGCCATGGATGGCAGCATGTTCTGCCATGGATGGCGGCATGTTCTGCCATGGATGGCGGCATGTTCTGCCATGGATGGCGGCATGTTCTGCCATGGATGGCGGCATGTTCTGCCATGGATGGCGGCATGTTCTGCCATGGATGGCGGCATGTTCTGCCATGGATGGCGGCATGTTCTGCCATGGATGGCAGCATGCTCTGCCATGGATGGCGGCATGCTCTGCCATGGATGGCGGCATGCTCTGCCATGGATGGCGGCATGCTCTGCCATGGATGGCGGCATGCTCTGCCATGGATGGCGGCATGCTCTGCCATGGATGGCGGCATGCTCTGCCATGGATGGCGGCATGTTCTGCCATGGATGGCGGCATGTTCTGCCATGGATGGCGGCATGCTCTGCCATGGATGGCGGCATGTTCTGCCATGGATGGCGGTATGTTCTGCCATGGATGGCGGCATGCTCTGCCATGGATGGCGGCATGCTCTGCCATGGATGGCAGCGTGTTCTGCCATGGACGGCGGCATGCTCTGCCATGGATGGCGGCATGCTCTGCCATGGATGGCGGCATGTTCTGCCATGGATGGCGGCATGCTCTGCCATGGATGGCGGCATGTTCTGCCATGGAGGGAGGCATGTTCTGCCATGGATGGCGGCATGTTCTGCCATGGATGGCGGCATGTTCTGCCATGGATGGCGGCATGTTCTGCCATGGATGGCGGCATGCTCTGCCATGGATGGCGGCATGCTCTGCCATGGATGGAGGCATGCTCTGCCATGGATGGCGGCATGTTCTGCCTTGGATGGAGGCATGCTCTGCCATGGATGGCGGCATGCTCTGCCATGGATGGAGGCATGCTCTGCCATGGATGGCGGCATGCTCTGCCATGGATGGCGGCATGCTTTGGTCCGAGATGGACTCGCGGCTCTCCTTCCCTTCCCCCCCCGCTCTCCTTTCCTCCGTCCCTTGCGTGTTTGTCTCCTTGGCACTTGCTGCGCCGCCCAAGGGCGGCAACAAGGGCGGCGCCATCCAAGCCACGGGGCAGGCAGGCCTGGCTTTTCATCAACTCGCCAATCCCTTTTCTTCAACAACTCGCCTGCTCACCATGCCCATGCCCATTCCCATGCCCATGCCCATGCCCATGCCTCTCAACCAGGTGCACATCGCCTCATCAGTCATCGCACGCAACACCGCCACCATCCAAGGCGGAGCGCTGTACTGCATTCAGAGCGCGCGCCTCACGCTGCTCGCCTCCTCCCTGCGCGCCAATACTGCGGTGCGCGGCGGGGCCATTCTCGCCGAAGGGGGAGTCCATCTGCTGGTCGCAGGCGGAACAATAGGTGGGTCAGGAGGAGGCGAAGCAGGCAGCAAAAAGCCCGCAGTGTTTGAAGGGAACTCGCAGCATGCGGTGGTGCTGCAGGGGCAGGCAGTGGGGTTGTTCTATGGACCCGTTCTCTTCCGGGGGAATGTGGGGGGGAGCACGATGGACGTGGGGGATGGAGGGGCGATTTTCGCCACTGATTCGACGGTAGTGGTGGTGGGCGGTGGAGTGGGGTTCGAGGGCAACAGGGGGCATAGAGGTGGTGCGATCTTTTGTGATTCGGAGAGTTCTTTGAGTGTCAGCGCGCAGGTGGATGCTGCTGCTGTTGCTGCTGGTGCTGGTGGCTCTGCTGCTGCTTCTACTGCTGCTGCTGGTTATGATGAGAGTGCTACAGTCGCAGCTGCTTCTGCTACAGCATCAGCTAATAACCCAGCACCCTCCCTGCAAGGACCCCTGTTTTCAAACAACCAGGCACAGGAAGCAGGCGGGGCAATCTTTGTGGCCGGCAACACGTCCCTGCAGATCTCCGATTCGATCTTCGAGTCCAACCAGGCGGCGACGGGGACAGGTGGCGCGATCCTAGTGCTCGACTACGCGCACGGGGACCTGCGGGACTGCGTTTTCCGAAGCAACGAGGCAGGCTCGGACGGATCGGCTGTGTACCTGGATCGGGGAGGCATGGGGGGAGGTTCGGGAGGAGCGGGTGGCGGGGAGGAAAGCGGGGGTGCAGGGGGGACGGGGGGGAGTGGGGTAAGTGGGAGGCCGGGGGGAATGGGGTTCAGCAAGGCAGCGGTGGGGGCGGTGGTGATGGTTTCTGATATTGCCGGGTTGCTACAGGCAGGGAGCAACCTTGGTGCTGCTGCCAATGCCACTGCTGGTGGTGCCAGCGCTAGCACCAACAGTAACAGCAACACCAACACCAACAGCAGCGGCAGCGGCAGCAGCGGCGGAAGTGGCAGCGGCAGCGGTGGTGGGAATCTGGGTCTGAGTGGGGGGTTACTGCCTCTGAACGTGACTGGGCTGTCGTTCTATCGCAACCGAGTCACTGGTAACAGCAGCCTGCCCGCTCTTGACACTGGTGGCACTGGTGCTCGCAGTGGCGGTGGGGGTGATGCAGGTGAAGCAGGGGGGGCAGGGGGAGGGGGGATAGCGATGGCAGCTGGTGGGCTTGGGTCGGCGTTTCTTGACGCGACGTTCCTCCCTTCGATGCGGTCGACGTGCGTGGCGTGTGAGAGCATGGACAAGCAGGACACCATCGGCACTCTCCCTTCCTCCTTCCGCCTCCTGTGAGTCTCAATCTGTTTTGATGCGTCCCAATAGCAATTTACGATTTAGGAAAGTTCCTCCCTGCCATGCGGTCGGCGTGCGTGGCGTGTGAGAGCATCGATAAGCAGGACACCATCGGCACTCTCCTTTTCTGCTTCCGGCTCCTGTGAGTCTCGTTCATCCTTACACTCACTCACTCACTCACTCACTCGCTCACTCACTCACTCACTCACTCACTCACTTACTCACTCACTCACTCACCCTCGCTCACTCGCTCACTCACTCACCCTCACTCACTCACTCACCCTCACTCACTCGCTCACTCACCCTCACTCACTCTCTCACTCACCCTCACTCACTCGCTCACCCTCACTCACGCACTCACCCTTACTCACTCACTCATCCACTCACTCACTCACTCACTCACTCACCCTCGCTCACCCTCATGTCCTCCCCATCCCCACCTCCTAGCTGCTCTGGTCAGAATGACTCCTCCTTTCCCCCTGTTCCCTTTCCCCCATCCTCTTCCCCCCAGATGGGCAGGGCAGAGCGACTCAGCAGCAGGCGCCACCACCACTGGCACGCCATTCCAGGTGAAGGGCGACAGGGCCAACCCAGTCAACAACTTCCGAGCCAAGGCCTCCGTCCTCCCCACTCCTGCTCTCCGTCCCACCCCCTTCCTTATGCCTTGTCCACCCCCCTTTCCCCCCGTTCCCCTTCCCTCCCCCCTTTCCCCCCGTTCCCCTTCCCTCCCCCCTTTCCCCCCCACCAGGTGGGCAGGTCAGAGCGACGCAGCAGGTGGAAGCACCACCTCGACGGGCACAGTATTCCAGGTGAAGGGGGACAGGGCCAACCCAGTCACAGGGCTGCACGTCACAGTGCTCGACGCAGCAGGCCTCATCCCAGTCAACGACTTCCGAGCCAAGGCCTCCATCCTCCCCACGCCATCCATCAGCGGGCTCCTTCAAGCCATTGCAGTCAACGGCCGCGCCACCATCCCTCCTATATCCATCGTTGAGCCGCCCGAATCCGGGAATCTCTCGCTTACGCTGTCGGTCTCCTCGTCGTTGGATGCGTTTCCGCCCATCGCACGGACGGTCGAGATCGTCTTCTGCCCGCCCGGGCAGTTTTACACCCGCCCTTGGATGACCTGCGAGGTCTGCCCAATCGGGAGCTGGTGCGGGTCCGGGCGGGGCGCGGAGTTCTGCCCGACGGGCAGCTTTAGTTTTTTCCCGGGCACGGCGTTGCTCACGGATTGTTTACCCTGCCCGACGACACGGGACGTGTTACAAGACACGCCGGCAGTGACATGCGAGCAAGGGAGCATGACAGTAGAGGAGGGGTTCTGGTTTGACTTCAACAGTATCACCACTGGCATCCCTGCTGTGTATGCCTGCGACGTGAAGGATGGATGCGCAGGCTTGGCCTACCCCCCCTCCTCCCCCGCTTCCTCTGCAAATACCACCCAACAGCAGCAGCAGCAGCAGCAGCAGCAGCAGGCGGCAGCAAATTCAACTGTGAATCAGCCGCAGTGCAAGGCAGGGTACAAGGAGAATCGGCTGTGCTCCAGCTGTGCGCCCGGCTACTACTCAGTGCTCAAGTTCTGCTACCAGTGCTCGCCCACCTTCCAGCGCCTCTTCCCGCTGCTGCTCGTGCTCATCGTGCTCGCCTGGGTGGCCATGGGTGTGCTCTCGGACTCGTTTCACACCATTGCTATACTCGCTATAGAGCTGCAGATGCTGACGTTTATCGGGTCGTACAACCTGCCGCTGCCCTACTGGGTGAACACCATCGTGCAGTACTTTCAAGTCGCACTCTTCGTACCGGTAAGCACCGCTCTCAACCTCGCTCAGCCCGTCACTCACCTTCCAGCTCCTGGTCATACAACCTGCCGCTGCCCTCCTGGGTGATTACCATCGTGCGGTACTTCCAAATTGCCCTTTTCGTACCGGTAAGAACCGCTCTTGACCTAGCTGTTGTCATTATAAGGCGTCCTTGTTGAGTCCTATACATGGGCAACGAGCCGAGCCGAGTTTTACTCGGCTCGTCCCCAGGCACACTCGTACGAGCTTTGTTCCGAGCCGAGTTTTGCTCGTACGAGTTTTTTCCAGGCAAATGCAAGCTCGTGACTCGGCTAAATACCACGAGCTTTTCAGAAGCTCGTCCGAGTTTCAAGGAAAGCTCGGTCGAGCCGAGGGAAGCTCGGCTCGTTGCCATATACATGCACGAGCTTTTCAAAAAGCTCGTCATCGCAACGAGTGCTCGGCGAGTTTTAAAAACTCGCCGAGTTAAACTCGCCTCGGCTCGGACGAGTTTTTTTCAAGGAAAATGAAACTCGTCACTCGCCCTCGAACGAGTGCCTCGTACGAGCCGAGGCGAAAAACTCGCCTCGGTGCCCATGTATATTGAGTCCTGTGCTTGTGGGGGCTTCCTTCCTTTGCCCTCCTGGGTGAACACCATCGTGCAGTACTTCCATCCAGATCGCGCTCTTTGTACCGGTAAGCACCGCTCCCAACCCAGCTGCTGTCTTTGTAAGGCGTTCTTCTCGGCCGCTCTCAATCTTCATCCATCGCTCTCAATCTTCATCCATCGCTCTCAATCTTCATCCATCGCTCTCAATCTTCATCCATCGCTCTCAATCTTAATCCATCGCTCTCAATCTTCATCCATCGCCCACCCTTATTCTCCTCCCCCTTTCTCTTACCCGTTCCTCTTTAGGACATGATCTGGCTAGGCTACACGGGTCAGCTGTTCCTTCGTGCAGCAATGGGCAGGGCAGTCAGTTACAATCATCCCCACAATCATTCCACATGTGTTTCTCTCACACTTTCGTCTCCTTTCAACTCCTTTCGTCTCCTTTCCTCTCCTTTCCTCCCTCACATCCACAGGACGTCATAGGGCCAGGCTGCACAGTCACCTACTCATTCGTGCAGCAGTGGGCAGTCACGATGGTCATCCCCGTTTTAGGCGTCCTCGTTTACGCCTGCCTCTACCTCACGCACCGCCTCTACTCCCACACCATCATCCGCATCTATGGCCCCCCTAAGAACCACCCCATCACCAGCACCTCCAGTTTCACCCCTTCTGCTGCCGCCTCCGCTGCTGCTGCTGCTGCTGCTGCTGCGTCTGCTCCCTCTCTTCGCACCGATACCAATGGCACCGGTTTCTCGCGAGCTCCAAGCGGCATCGGCTCTCGAGCAGACGACTTGGGCGTGCACGTGACGACCAAACGCGAAATGTTGGACAAGTACGAAAACACTCTGATCCACGGGGTCACCAACTGGCTTGATCTGAGCTACGCGGCTGTAACCTTCCGGTGCTTCCAGGCTTTCTACCGGCACTGGTACGGCGCGGATGTGATGGGTGCGGCGCCGTACATCGGGTGGTTCTCGGAGACTCACACGGTGGTGTTTGCGCTGTCGGTGGTGATTGCGGTGGTGTATGTGGCGGGTGCGCCGGTGTGCTACGCGCTGGTGCTGTGGCTGGGGAAGTCCAAGGGGCTGCTGGCGAGTCATACGTACAAGATGCGCTGGGGGTGGATGGTCAGCCGGTGAGTGGTTCAGTTCAGTGCACACACGCATGCACACACGCATGCACACACGCATGCACACACGCATGCACACACGCATGCACACACGCATGCACACACGCATGCACACACGCATGCACACACGCATGCACACACGCATGCACACACGCATGCATACATCCATGCACACACGCATGCACATATGCATGCACACACGCATGCACACACGCATGCACACACGCATGCACACACGCATGCACACACGCATGCACACACGCATGCACACACGCATGCACACACGCATGCACACACGCATGCACACACGCATGCACACACGCATGCACACACGCATGCACACACGCATGCACACACACATGCACACACACATGCACACACGCATGCACACACGCATGCACACACGCATGCACACACGCATGCACACACGCATGCACACACGCATGCACACACGCATGCACACACGCATGCACACACGCATGCACACACGCATGCACACACACATGCACACACACATGCACACACGCATGCACACACGCATGCACACACGCATGCACACACGCATGCACACACGCATGCACACACGCATGCACACACGCATGCACACACGCATGCACACACGCATGCACACACGCATGCACACACGCATGCACACACGCATGCACACACGCATGCACACACGCATGCACACACGCATGCACACACGCATGCACACACGCATGCACACACGCATGCACACACGCATGCACACACGCATGCACACACGCATGCACACACGCATGCACACACGCATGCACACACGCATGCACACACGCATGCACACACGCATGCACACACGCATGCACACACGCATGCACACACGCATGCACACACGCATGCACACACGCATGCACACACGCATGCACACACGCATGCACACACGCATGCACACACGCATGCACACACGCATGCACACACGCATGCACACACGCATGCACACACGCATGCACACACGCATGCACACACGCATGCACACACGCATGCACACACGCATGCACACACACATGCAGACGCGCATGTACACACGCATGCACACACGCATGCACACACGCATGCACACACACATGTACACACGCATGCACACACACACACACACACACGCTCACATGTGCGTAACATGTATGTATGTATCATGTATGCCCCACGTGTGGCCTGGTGTAATTATGACCGTATGAGTGCGAGTGCATCCTCCATGTTTTGAGACTCGTACTCCATATGCCTCCATATGGTCATCTCAAAAGATAACTTTTATCGCGTAGGTATGACCGTATGAGTGCGAGTGCTTCCTCCATGACCCTAGTGGCACAAGCATCATGTGTGCTCTATTGCATTGCATGGCATGGCATGGCATGCACTGCTTTTCTCTCTGTTTGTTGCAGTTACACAAGTACATTGATCGGCACCTTGTGATATGCTCTCTTGTTCATTCTGTCTCCCCTGAACCGAACATGTGTACTGCATTGCATGGCATGGCACGTGCATGGTGCATGGCACAGGTACGAGTACGACTACTTCTGGTAGCACCTCACATGATGTGTATTATGTGTTTACCTGCTCCCCCCCTCCCTCCGCCCCCCTCCCATGCTGCAGGTACGAGTACGACTACTTCTGGTGGCACCTCACCTGCTACGCGCGTCGCATCATCCTCGTCTCCATCACTGTCTTTGGCGTGCAGTCGCCCCAGACGCAGGTACGCATGGAACTCATACCTGCAGTCACACTATCCCACACCCACACGCACCCCCATCAGGTATCAGTCACACTATCCCTGCAAGCCATAGTTTTGAGTCGACTCAAAGCACCCACACGCACCCCCATCAGGTATCAGTCACACTATCCCTGCAAGCCATCCGCATCGGCCTGAGTACAGGGCGTCCCCCTTGGCACCCTTCTCTCACGACGTGCTCAACTCGCTGCTCGCGCTCGCACAGCACAGCTGCTCTTCACAATGACCCTCACGGGCTTTAACTTCTGGGAGTGCGAGCCTGCCTTCACTGCAGCAGGCACATCCCTCTCTTTTCTTCCTCATTCCTCTTACCAACCCCCCCTCTCTCCACCCCTCTCCCTCCCTCCCTTTCTCTTCCCCCCCATCAGGTGTCAGTAACTCTCCCTCTGCAAGCCATTCGCATCGGCCTGCAGTACGGCGCGTCCCCCTTCGCAGCCTTCTCTCACGACGTGCTCAACTCGCTGCTGGCGCTGGCAGAGCTGCTCTTCACGGTGGCGCTCACGGGCTTTAACTACATCGGCATCACCACTGGTGCCAACGTCCTCTTTGCCTTCTCCTTCGCCCTCGTCTTCTTGCCCACGCTGCTCATCCTCTGCTACGAGCTCATCAACTGGTGAGTAGCTGCTGCCGGTCTTTCCCAGGCGGGGAGGGGAGGGAGGGGAGGCAGGCAGGGCCTGGTTTGGGCTGCCTTATAGGGACTGGCGCCTTCCTTCGCGCTCGTCTTCCTGCCCACACTGCTCATCCTCTGCTACGAGCTCGTCAACTGGTGAGAGGCGCTCTTGAGAATTCTGAAACAAAAGAACTGCAAAACCAGGCTCCAAGGTTCGCTTCCGTCTTCCTGCCCACGCTGCTCATCCTCTGCTATGAGCTCGTCAATTGGTGAGAGGCATTTGTGGGAATCCTGAAACGAAAGAAAGAACAAAACAAAACTTATATCCAAATTTTGCCCCCGTCTTTCTGCCCACGCTCCTCGTCCTCTGCTACGATCTGGTTAACTGGTGACTAGTTGCTGCCGGTTAGGCCTTACTCTTTTAACTAACCCTCCACCTCCCCACCATTCACCCTCCCTTCTCCTTGGCCTTCCCCTCTCCCCCTCCCCATCCCCCTCTTCCTCTCTCTCCCTCTCCTCTCCTCCTCCCCCAACAGGTACATCACGCGCTGCAACTGTCGTGAGCTCAACACCATGTGGCAAACGGACAAAGCTTGGAAATCTCTCCGTTCGCGCAAGCACCTAGCAGCGCTCCAGAGGACGACCGGGTGTATCCCTCCGACGTCTCCTTCCCCCTTCCCCTGTCCCTCCTCCTCCCCCAACAGGTACATCACACGCTGCAACTGTCGCGAGCTCAACTCAATGTGGCAGACCGACAAAGCCAGAAAGTCTCTCCGTTTGCGCAGGCGCCTGGCAGCGCTGTCAGTGGACGACCTCGTGCATCCCTCCGACGTCTCCCTTCCCCCTTCCTTTCCCCACCTTCCCCTCCGATGTCTCCCTTCCCCTTTCCTTTCCCCACCTTCCCCTCCGACGTGGCGCGCTGGTTCCACCCCCACGTGCTCTCCGCCTACGTCTTCCACTACTCCTCCGGTCCGCCTCCCCACCATTTTCCCTTCCCGTTTTCACTGGCCTTCCCCCTCCCTTTCCCCTTCCGCCCCACCCACAGGTACATCACGCGCTGCAACTGCCGGGAGCTGAATTCCATGTGGCAGATGGACAAGGCTCGGAAATCCCTGCGTTCTCGCAGGCGCCTGGCAGCGCTGTCAGTGGACGACCTCGTGCATCCCTCCGACGTGGCGCGCTGGTTCCGCCCCCACGTGCTCTCGGCCTTCCTCTTCCACTACTCCTCCGCCTCCCCCGCCTACCACGCCGCCCGCCGCAAAACCCTCTCCGACGAGGTCGGCTTGGAAAGCGGCACTGCCGGTGCTGCTGGTGCTGCTGGTGCTGGTGGTGCTGGTGGTGCTGGTGCTGGGGAGTTTCAACACGTGGGAACGGCGGAAATGCGGCAGCGGCGGCGGCTGCTGCTGCGGCTGCGGGACCGGTTTGAGCGGATTCGGCTGGCGGGGCCGGGGGACGCGCAGTGGATGAAGCACTTAAGTAAGAGTCAGATGTACGGGGTGCTGTCTCAAGCGCTGCTGGGAGCAGCGGTGGGGGAGGTGACTGTTGCGAGAATGCCTGTGAGTAGTGGGAGTGAAGGGCTGCTGGAAGGTGGTGCTGCTGCTGCCACTGCTGGTGGTGGTGCCGGTGGTGCTGCTGCTGATGCTGATGGTGGTGTTGGCAGCGGTTGTAATATTGTTGCAGCTGGTGGTGGTGTTGCTGGTGGGTATCAGAATAGCCCATTGGGGGTTTCTGCTACTGCTGCAGGGGGCGACAGTGTTGCGCGGGGCTATGGGTTTAGTGGCAGGCTGGTAGGGGATAGCAGCCGCCTTACTGGCACTTCCACTCCCCCTAATAGGCTCAGCTCCTCCGAAGCTGGCTCCAGGAGGCTCGGCACCCCCGAAGCTGGTTCACGGAGGCTCGGCACTCCTGAGGCTGGCTCCAGGAGGCTTGGGACACCTGAGGCAGGCTCGCGGGGGCTCAGCACTCCCGAAGCTGGCTCGAGGGCCGTGTCGAGGAGGCTTGGAACGCCGGAGCTAGGTTCGGCGAGAAGAGTGGCAGCTTCGGTTTCAGTGGAAGGGGGAGAGACACGGTTGGTAGACTTAGATGCGGCAGCGGAAAGAGCAGCAGCAGGAGGTGGAGGAGCAACAGGGGGAGGTGCATCACCAATGCCAGTGTTCTTTTCTGCATCAGGGAGGTTGGATGTGACAGGCATGGGTACACCTGGGAGGGGCACACCTGGGGGAGGCACACCAGGGGGAGGCACACCTGGGGGAGGCACACCCGGGCGCGGTGTGGCCCGATTTGGGTCTCGCAGCCTGTCGAGACGTGAACGGTGGATACAGCCTGAGTTGAGTCGAGGCGAGGGGAGTAGAGGTGATGTGTCTAGAGGTGACCCATTCAATGGTGCTCCGTTTAAGGGTGATCCGTCTAGAGGTATAGGGGAAGGGATAGGGGGAGAAGGAGGGGGAGGAGGAGGGGGAGGGATGGGGGGATTGGGAGCGGTTGGAGGGGTGGAAATGGGAGTGGGAGCGGTGGGATGGGATCCAGATGAGGAGGATGAGGAGAGAATGCTGCTGGAGTGGCCGCCCAGGCTGGACCACCACGTCAGCTGGACGGCAACCAATGCCGCGGGCGGCGAGCTCGAGCGGCGGGGTTTGTCTGGTAGCGGAGCGGATGTGCTGGTGAATGGGGAGGGGGAGGAAGAAGACGGGGAGGAACTGGAGAGGAATGGGTGGCGTGGGGAGGAGGAGGGGGAAGACGGGGAAGAGGGTGAGGATGAGGAGTGTGAGGATGAGGAGGAGGATGAGGCAGATTTAGAGGAGAGAGCAGAGGCGCAGAGGGAGCAGCGTGGGCAAGGGGGTTATGGAGGCGGGTACATGGAGGGCAGGGAGGGAGGGGGGGGGTACAGGGAGACCAGAGAGGGCGGGAGGGGGGGAGAAGAGAGGCGGAGAGGCCGGAGGGGAGGGCAGTGCAGGGGGCGGGTACGTGGAGGGGCAAGGCGGAGACGGAGGGGAGGGAGGGTACGTGGAGGCGAGGATGAACATGGCGGAGGCTGAGCGCCATGTGCGGAGGCTGCCGCGCCACCTCGCTGCGCCTGCTGCTGCGAGGAATCCATTCCGCCTGCTGGCTGGCTCACCTCCACTGGAGGTTCGGGTTCTGGTAGTCCCTGGCGGTGGTAGGCTCGGGTGCTTTGGCTTGACTCGAGAGGATCAGCAGGTGCTGAGGGACGTGGTGGCAATGATGCAATCAGCTGTGCTTCTTACCTTTCCTCCACCTTCTCACCCCTACTTCTCTCCCCCTCTCCCCAACCAGTGAGGCGGAGGACCAGCAGGTGCTGAGGGACGTGGTGGCAATGATGCGATCGGCAGCGGTGGCGGAGGCAGTCAGTGGAAGGTGACGCGCGTCTCTATTCCCACTCTCTCTCTCCTCCCCTCCTTTCCCCCCGAGGCGGAGGACCAGCAGGTGCTGAGGGACGTGGTGGCAATAATGTGGTCGGCAGCAGCGGTGGCGGAGGCAGGCAGTGGAAGGTGACATGCCTCTATCCCCACTTATTTTCTTCCCTTCCTCCCCGCCCTCTACCTCTTGTAACTCCAGTGAGGCGGAGGACCAGCAGGTGCTGAGGGACGTGGTGGCATTGATGCGGTCGGCAGCGGTGGCGGAGGCGGGCAGCCTGCACTGGTCGCGGGGCTTCTGGGCCTTCTTCCGCACCCACTCCGTGCTGCACCGCGCCAAGACATGGTGAGTTGGGGCATGGTGAGTTGGGGCATGATGAGGAAATTACTGGGAGCCCGCGGCATGGTGAGGCGGGTTCTGGGCATTCTTCCGCACCCACTCCGTGCTGCACCGCGCCAAGACATGGTGAGAAGAGGCATTGTGGGGTAATCAGGGGGAGCTCGGGACAATGTGATGCGGGGTGTAAGTGTGTTGGCTCTATAAGGCAGGCAGCCTGCATTGGTCCAGCGGCTTTTGGGGCCTTCTTCCGCACTCACTCCCTGCTGCAGCACGCCAAGACATGGTGACTTGGGGGATGGTGGGGTGAGGTATGGGGGGTTTTGGATCATGATTCCCAAGGCATGGTGAGCCGGTCACGGCTAATACAGAGTTGACTTTTGAGTCGACTCAAAAGTCAACTCGGTATGGGGGGTTTTGGATCATGATCCCCAAGGCATGGTGAGCCGGTCACGGCTAATACATAACTCAATACGTCTCACAACTGAATAGCTTGGGCCATGTCAAATGTGGTTTATGCTATGGTCATGGTGAGCCTGTCACTGTCACAGCTCACGGTTCATTAACCGTGTCTTTGAGGTCTTTGCCTTGCCTTCTCCTTGCCGTGTCTGCCTTGTCTCGTTCAGCGTGCAGCCTTGTCTGCCGTCGAAGCCGCTGCTCGAAGATGACATGTAACTGTACTGGGATGACATGTAACTGTACTGGGATGACATGTAATGACAGCTGTAAGATGACATCCGTACCGTAAGTAATTGACCCAGGAGGACATCCGATTATCGTTGGAAGATGTCTTTAAGCCTCTGACGTATGTTGGGAACTAGGGAGATAGTAAGACATGTACAGTAATGTACTGAATTGGGTGACATCTGAGGAATGCTGGGAACATCACATGTGCAGTAACTTACCCTGTATAATATCTGTCCTGAAAACAGAGGCTGAGACTGGGGCTGGTGTTTAGCGTGGATGGATGCAACTAGTGGCAACCCAAAGCCTTGGCAGCTCTAAGCAAAGTGGCATCATCACTGTAAAATCTCCATGGAAGTGAAAACAGATTATCGTGTTCAGCAGGACTCGAACCTGCGCGGGCAGAGCCCAACAGATTTCTAGTCTGTCCCGTTAACCACTCCGGCATGAACACATGTTTGTGAGTTAAATGTAAATTCTATAACTAACAATTGTTTTTTTTTTCTTTTTTTCGCCCTTCAAACACGGCTAGAGACACGCTGCCTCGTGCCATGGCGGCCCAAACGTCCTTAGCGGATCTCACGGCGGACTGCTTTGCGCACTGCTGCCGATGGCTCTCTCCCCGGGACCTCGTGAACCTCTCCCTTTGCTGCTCGTCGCTCCGCCTGCTGGCCAATAGCGATGCGGCGTGGGCTTGCCACGTGGCACATCAGGAGGCGCGATCCCGCCAGGTTCGTCTTAAACTCTTGCGCGGAGTCAGCACGCTAGCGCTCTACAGTTTCCGTTCTTGAAAATTTTTCATTTATTTATTATTATTTTTTGGGGGGGGGGGCTTTTGGGTGAACCCAGGAGGAAGTTCGGTTCTGGAACCACTTTTGAGAATGCTCAAAAGTGATTTCAACATAGTCTCTCACGTTGCGCCTCGTGATTAACCGCTTCCGCTTCCGTTTCTTCTCTTTCCCTTTCCCTTTCCCTTCCCCTTCCCGTTCCCCCTCCGCTTCCCCATTACCTCCGTACCCCTTCCACATCCCCTCCCCCTTCCCCCTCCCATCCTATTGCTGTCGCTTCCCTTCCCGGTGACCCTCCCCTTGGCCTTCCCTTTCTTCCCCTATTCCATGCCCCGTCGTTCTGCACCATTATTTTAGTCGACTCAAAGTACTTCTCGTCTTTCCCTTCCTTTACTTCCCCTATCCGCGTGTTTCTATGCATTGAGTCGACTCAAAAATCGTCTCCTCTTCCCTTTCCTTTCTTCCCCTACCCAATAGCACCGCCTTTCTATGAAAGATTAAAAATACGGTTTCCGTACCATAAGGTCCGTAATTTTCGGTCGTTTTTTCCTCTTTTTTTTTTTTTTTTTTTTTTTTTTTTACGGCCGTTTTTTTTTTTTTCTGTTAGAGTAATCTGGTCGCCAACAATTTTCGAGTCTACTCAAAAGTCGTCTCCACTTCCCCTTCCCTTCCTTCCCCTTCCCTTTCTTCCCTACTCCATGCCGCGTCTTTCTACGCACCAGGCCACGTCCCTCGCGGGATTCCGCCAGGCATTCATAGAGCGCCACGTGGCAGTACAGAAGCTGCAGTTCTTCCCCTTCCCTTTCTTCCCCCTATCCATGCCGCATGTCTTTCTGCACCAGGCCGCGTGGCTCTTGGGATTTGGTCTAGGCCTCCGCCAGGCCTTCATAGAGCGCCACGTGGCAGTACAGAAGCTGCAGTTCTCCGACCCTGCCGTGGAAGTATGGGGTCATGCAGGGGAGGGGGAACCACCGAAGCCTGTGAACGAGGTTTTGGTGTTTGCGGGGGGACAGGGTTTATCCGCCCTTCCACCTCCATCCACATTCGTGTGGCATTACGTGTTGGCTGTGAAGGTATGCTGCCTCGCTCTGCCTTCACTCTCTTGCTTTTCCTGGTTTTCTTTTTTCCTGGAAGCACACACACACACACACACACACACACACACACACACACGCACACGCACTGATGAGCGCTCACAAGGGCCACAACACAGCACTGATGAGCGCTCACAAGGGCCACAACACAGCACTGATGAGCGCTCACAAGGGCCACAACACAGCACTGATGAGCGCTCCCAGTGGACCTCTCCCCCTTCCCTCTTCCCCTCGCGACCCACCCACGCACTGCTGATGCAGGGATCCGACATTCACCTGTGGGTTGCCAAACGGTGCAGAAACTGCATTTATGATCTCCGGTTGATTCCAGCAATGACGCATCACAAGGGCCGCGTCACAGCGGTGCTCCCAGTGGACCTCTCGCCCTTCCCTGCCGCTGCCCGCCTCACGTCTCTTTTCCCCTACACCAGCCGCACCTTCCTCCTCTCCGCCAGCCTCGACCGCACGCTGCGCCTCTGGGGCGAGGTGAGAGGGCGAGGTTGGGTAGGGGGGAGGACAATGTGAGAGGGCGAGGTTGGGTAGGGGGAAGGACAATGTGAGAGGGCGAGGTTGGGTAGGGGGGAGGACAATGTGAGAGGGCGAGGTTGGGTAATTTTTTAGTCGACTCAAAAATGGGGAGGGCAAGGTGAGATGGTTCCATCCTGAGATGCTTCTATCCTGTCTCAAACCTGTTTTTGAGTCGACTCAAAAAGAGATGCTTCTATCCTGTCTCAAACTCCTGCTTTCTCTCTTTCCTCTCTCCTCTCTCCTATTCCCCAGCCGGCGCCCCCCTTTTCCCCCCTGCGCACCTTCTCAGGGCACACTGGGCCCATCCTCTGCCTCTCAGACCGCATCATCGGCACCTCCCTCTCAGAGCCTCACACACGCACGCACGCGCGCACACGGAGCAGCAGCAGCAGCAGCAGCAGCAGCAGCAGCAGCAGCGGTGCTGATTCTCGGGCTGCTCTCTCGCCCTCCTCTTACTCTTTCCTTCCGTGTGTCGCCACCGGAAGCAGCGACAGCACTGTTCGCGTGTGGTCCCTCCTCCCGCCAGGTATGTTTCCCTGAATTGCCTCTCTCTCTCTCTCTCTCCTTTATTCTCTTTCGAGTGCCCTTCCTTCCGTTGTGATGGATACTGTTCTGAGTACTGAGTCGACTCTGAGTCGACTCAAAAGTCATTCCGGGTGTCCTTCCTTCCTTGGTGATAATTACTGTTTCGAGTACTTCCTTATTCCTTGAATAATTTTAAACCTTAGTCCTTGTTTTTTTATGTGCCTGGATTGATTCTGTTCCCATCTTCCTCTGTTTTCCTGCCTTTCTACCTCAGCCCGCGCTGCATCAAACCCTCATGGTCTCTTTTCCTCTTCACATAGTCTCTCTTCATATATTCCCTCTTCACATAGGAACGCTCACCTCCGCACTTACCTCTCTTCCTCTCCTCTTCCTCTCCTCTGCCTCTCCTCTGCCTCTCCTCTGCACCCCCCCTTGATCCCCCTTGCCCCTTCTTGCAGGGAAGGGGCGGTCAGCATGTGTCGCCACACTCAAGGGCCATGAGGGGCCGATAACTGCTCTGGCTGTTGCCGTGTGGGTGCTCGCTCTCCTCTCTCTTTCCTGCCTTCTCAATCACATGCTCTCCCTCTCTCTTTCCTGCCTTCTCAATCACATGCTCTCCCTCTCTCTTTCCTGCCTTCTCAATCACATGCTCTCCCTCTCTCTTTCCTGCCTTCTCAATCACATGCTCTCGCTCTTCTTCTCACATGCTTACACCATGTGTGATAAGTCGAGTTTTGAGTCGACTCAAGTTTTGAGTCGACTCAAAACTCTCCCTCTCTCTTTCCTGCCTTCTCAATCACATGCTCTCGCTCTTCTTCTCACATGCTCTCGCTCTTCTTCTCAAATGCTCTCCTCGCTCTTCTTCTCACATGCTTACACCATGTACCAGAATCGTCCTCTCCTTCTAAGAATTCTCAAAAGCGGCGCTGTATCTTGACCCAATATTGGAGTCGCTTTTTAGATTCATCATAAGCGGCCTTGACTAGCTTTGGAGAATTCTCATTAGTGACCTGTAAGTGTGCTCTTCTCAAAAGCGACCTTTAACTGTGCTGGCTGCTGCCGTGTTAATGATCTCTTCCTCTCACTGTTCCCTCCCCTTATCTCCTCCCTCTCACTGTTTCCTCCCCTCGATCTTCCCTCTCACACCGGCAGTCACAACCCTTTCCTCCTGGCCAGTGTCGCTCGCGATGCCAAGGTAAGGATTTTTATAATGTATCTCTTCATCTACATTACGATGTTACAATCAATCCCTTCATCTACGTTACAATTGTAACATTAATCCCTTTATCTTACATTGTTACAATCAATCTCATCATCTATGTTACAATGCTACAATCAATCCTTTCATCTACGTTACCAGGTTAATATCAATCCCTTCCTACCTCAACCCCACCACCTTTTTGAGACGTCTCAAACGTCGTTTACTAACCGCGTCTAAAGTCCATTTCCTTGTTTCTCACCCCAAGCAGTTGCGCCTGTGGGACTGTCGTCACATAGTGCCATCCACCCTCAACCCCACCGCCTCCTCTTCCTCCTCCTCTTCCTCCTCCTCCTCTTCCTCCTCCTCCTCTCTTCCCCCGCTTCCTCCTCCTCTTCTTCCTCCTCTTCCTCCTCCTCTTCTTCCCGCGCCGCCTCCTCAACTTCTCCCTCATTCCCGTCTCAAAAGACGTCTCAAAAGTCTTCCGCGCTCTGCCTCGGCGCGTGCCGCACCCCCGCAGGCCCCTTCGCGCTGCTCCCCCTCCCGCCTCAACCCAACCATGCGCTGTGCCTGGCGGTGGGCAGAGGCGGCATTGCAGCCGTGGATCTGCTGACAATGAAACAGGTAGGTGAGGGGAAGTGAAACAGCTTTGGGATTGAGACGTCTCAAAATTAGGGATGGAGAAGGCTCAAAACACTGGATCTGTTGTCATCCAAACAGTAGGGGAGCCACAACATGGAAAATCTTTTTGAAAAGTCAAAAGTGACTTTGGACCATCTGCCAATGGGGTTGACTTTTGAGTCGACTCAAAATTCAATTTGGACCCATCTGCCAATGGGGTTGTGCTCACTGCACAGCGTCAATCTGGGTTGTTCATAACTCGAAATTTGGTTGTGCATAACTCAAAACTGGGCTGTGGACGACGTTTGTCTTTTGTAAGGCGCACCAAACAAGGCCGCAAATATTAATTTAGGCACCTCGAATCGAACGTGAGACACTTCTTCGGCTGCTTCCAAAATCAGAAGCTGAGTTGTGCAGAAAGTGTGTCTCTATGTAACACGACTCGAACAAGTGCGTGAGAAAAAAAACGCGCACTATCCTTCCGCCCACCCTTATTGCTAACGCTTCCTTTCCCTTCCCCCCTGCCCCACTTCCTTCCCCCTCCCCAATCCCTCACCTTCCCTTTATTCCTTTCCCTTCCTCCTGCTCCACCCTGCTCTCCTCCCCTTTCAGGTACTCGCCCTCCCTTGCGGGTCCTCCCCGCTCTCCTCCTTTGCGTCCTCCCCATCGCGCTGCACCATAGCAGCAGGCTCGGAGGACGGCTGTGTGAGAATGTGGCACGTGGAGCAGGCACAGGAGGGGGGAGCAGCAGGGAGAGGTTCAGCGGATTACAGAAGGTCCGATAAGGCTGAGGAGAGGCACGAAAGAGTGGCACGTGTGGGGCAACAGGAGGAAAGGGGGGTAGGAGGAAGGGCGGACGTTGCACGGGTAGTTGCGGCAGGAGGGCAGGTTTCACCGTCAGACTTGCCTAAGTTCAAGCTACTCACGTGCGCCAAAGCGCATGAGAGTGCAGTGGATTTATTGCACATGGACGGCTTTAAGTGCATTAGTGGAAGCCGAGGGGGTGGAGTGCTGTGTGTGTGGGATGTGGAGACTGGTGAGGAGATTCGCACATTGGAGACTCCCGATTGGTCGCTGCATGGTGAAGCAAGTGATGAGGGTGATGGTGATGGTGATGATGATGGTGATGATGATGATGACGATGACGGTGACGGTGATGGTGGTGGTGGTGGTGGTGGTGGTGGTGGCGTTGGTAACCATATGGATGGTGGTAACCATGGGGCTGATGGTAACCACAGGTATGCAACAGGAGGTGGTTACCGTGTAGGGGAAGGCAGTGCTTCAGCCGGTGCTGCGGCTGCCGGCACAAGCCAGGGTGATGCTTCAGCCTTGCGTGATACCAAACGAGTCGTAGTGGAGAGCATGCATGCCTGTGGGGGTGTGGTGGTTGCCACCTTTGCGATGTATCGCAGGAGGGATGTAAACGGGAGGAGGATACACCAAGCGGTGGTGGAGGAGGAGGTTGAAGCCAGATGGATGTGTATGTGGGATTTTACTTGTGGTAGGGTTTTCTTGGGATTGGGTAAATCTGTCAGGGAAGAGGAGGCAACTCTAGTGAAGGGTGGTGGCAAATTTTGGTAGAGCATGCTTGTTGTGCTATGCTGAAGTGATCCTGTTGCAACGAAAATTTGATTTGCACGTGTAACGCAACCTAAGGTCATGATATGCACAATCACAAGAAGATTCAGTAGGATTTCGTTTGACATGGTGTGGTATAATACTGGTACCGTAATCTGGTTAGGATGTGGTGGAGGTTCTCAATTCTGTGTACTATTGCACACCAGGATAAACCTTTTGAAACGAAGCCAGAACAATAAGGTGTATGACCCATCCTGGGGGCGTTGACATTTGGCATGGTAGCCACCACTGCCCTGCTCCTCCTGACCTCATCCTATTCCTTGCTTTTCGCACGGCTGCTGATTGGCCATCATCGGCAAGGTCAAGGACCACATCGGGAATTCATCGCGTGCTTTCAATGCAGAACAATTCCCAAGGCTGTTGAGGGAAGGAACCGCATTCAACCTCTTTGTTCACTGTTGCTGATGCTGTCCCTGTAGTGCTTGAGGGGGACAAGACCGCAACCCACCCCCACAACCTCCAGTAGAGGAGAACCGTTCGTTCATTCTAAATTGTTGCCGTCAGCAGTAGCTTCTGGCACAGCCAGATGTTTATTCCTAATGTACGGTCTGCAGCTGCAGTCCTCTTCGCACTAGGTCTTTCTCTAGCTGCAAGCATAGGTGGTGACCGTAGTATGTACTCATTGCTAGAAGACGCACGACTGACGCTCTTTTCCGCCGCTGTTTTGCTTGCGGTTTAGACCTCAACCCCGTCCCACACGTTCTTCCGTCTTGTTATTCCTTGCGGCTGTGACGCGACATTGTCACGCCCCGATATTGTCACCATCCGGCACTTACCACCCCGACAGAGTAGCGTCTGTTTTTGCCATGACAGGGCAACCTTCGCAACCCTAACGCGAGGGCACCGCACGTCATCTTCGTGTTTACTTGCCCATGCAGCAACGAGTATATAAAACCTTTATAAAACCAGCATACGATCCTCGATATCGCACATCTCGCTGCCACAATCATTCTCACCTCGTCATCTGATGCCTCGAGCGCGGGTCCAGACAGCAGTGGTGCGTATCTTCCGCGCATTGTCCCGCCCTTACTTTCCCTGAATCCGTTCCTGTTCCGCATCTACCTTCGAACTCCCAGTATGGTATTCTTCATGTTCCTTCTTTTTCGTCTCTTTTTTTTTTTCGTTCATTTCAAGAAACTAATTAAGCTATCAGGACCGCAGGTGTTGAGGTCGCCGAAGACTTCCAAGTCCCAGCAACAGCAGCAGAAGCAGCAGCGTCAAATTCAGGAACCTCCGTCATTCTACCGCACCGCTCAGAACACCTCAAAAACCGCCCGACCCCAGTTCCCCGCCTCCTCCTCGCCTCCAGACTATCCTTTTGAACATCGCCATTCCTCTCCGAATCCTCTCGCTTCCTCTCCCGAGCCTCTACGTCCGACGCTCCGCTCACACGGTCCGCACTCCGAGCCTCCTTACAGTAACATTGTCGAGTCACGTTATAACGAGTCTTCCCACCCAGCGCGATCACAGCAGAGTGAAGATCGGCAAACCCAAGGCCGTACTACGCGGGTTGATAAGGTCAGACATGACAATGATTCTGCACCACAGCGGGATTACATGCCACAAACGGAGCGGAGTATACCGGGGGAAGCGAATGGTACGAGCTGCAGGAGTCCTGGAAACAGCATCGACGGCAGCAGCAGCGGGTTTCAAACTCCGCCGTCCGATATTAGTCCCGGTTCTGCATCCCCGTTATTAGCTCAGCGTCCATCTCAATCTACGGTTCACCGCACCTTAGAAACAGAATTCGGCCGTCAGAATGGTAACGGCCGCGAATCAGAACGGAACGACGGCCGTCGGGGATTAAACGGTCACCGTCTTCATGACGCTGACCGTCAATGCCAGCCCGCTGCTGTAACTGAACCCGCAGAAATTTCTTTTCGAATGCACTCCCCTTCGCATCCGAACAGAGGCGTGCCCCCCCCCGGTCCCGAAACAGCCATTCGCAACCCATTAAGGGCGTCCTCGCTAAGGGCTTCCTCGGAAAACGCGTTCCCCGGCCCCATTGCTTCCCCCTCAGGTAGACCGTCCGATTCCGTCCTCACCGATCTCTCTTCCGCCATTGCTCTCTGCAACCGCATCGTCCATCTCTCAGGCCCTTACCCTACCTCTACTTCCCCTCACCGGCACTCCGCATCCCTCCCCACTTCCCCCTCCGCCTCCCCTTTCCGCGCGACCGGCCCCCCTCTTCCCCCCATTCGGAACGCCGCCCTCCGTATAGCTGCCGAACGTGTTTCGAAACGAACCAAGCAGCTCCTGCCGATCCTGATTCAACTGCAAGGCCCGGCAGCCGCGAACCTCGTTTCCGACCCTCGAGCGTCATTTATCATCCAACGGCTGTTAACGGAGCTAGAAACCACTGTAGCTGCCCTCGAGGCGTGTAACAGATCCAGCAAATCTCCACTGGCAGGCCTGTTCCGCTTCTTTGGCAGGCAGCATTTGTCTTTATCCGCCTTCTCTTCCAAACCCCGTACTGGTACCCATGCCAAACCTCTTGCCGGACCTAATCCGGTTGGTTTGGACGACCCAACCCCTCTCTCCCGAGCCGCATCCTCAGCCTCGACCTGCTCCATTCCTTTCACCTCCTCCTCCTCCTCCGGTTCCTCATCCTCTGCTCTTGCCTCTCAGCTAAAAGCGTGCTTAGCTGAGATTCGTCAGTGTCACACGGAATGCCTACTCCTACTCGGACAGGGTTCCACCGTTTACAGGCGCACTCAGAGTGTTGGGGGGAGAAGCTCACTGGACGGGGGGGAAGTTGACGGAGGAGGCGGCACAGGTGGGGGCGGAACAGGGGAAGGCGGATATGGAGGGGGAGCAGTGCGAGGGGGAGCAGTGGAAGGGGCAGATTCTGGAGGAGGACGAGGAGAAACAGGTGAAGAGTATGGTTATCATCATCATCAGCAGCAGCAGCAGCAGCAGCAGCAGCAGCAGCAGCAGCAGCAGCAGCAGCAGCCACAGCAGCAGCAGGCGGAGGAGCTTGGAGGACGTTCCCTTTCCTTCAAGTTCCATGGTTGATAAATCATTATTTATGGTGGTGGCCGAAGCAGTGCGGCGGCTACTGGGGCGGGTAGAGGTGAGCAGAGCGGTAGCAGGGGCGCGAGCAGCTGTGCTGGACCTGCGCGCGCTCCCACATCCCCCAAGGCCTCCGCGGCCGCCGCCACCACCGCTGCTGCAGGGGTTGGCACTAGTGATGATGATGAAGGAAGGGGTCGCGCTGCTGCCTCAGCCTCAGCGGCTGCTGCAGCGACTGCTCCCTCGGCTTCCAGTAAGCAAACCCCCAGTAGGCAAGGTTCCAGGAACAGCCGCACTCACAGCGGCACTAGAACCTCCAATCCCCCCCTAGCAACCGCCCAACCAGGGTTGCCCCCCCCTCGCTCCCCCCCCCCTCTCCCCATCTCCCGCCCCACAACCCCCCCACACCAGCCCACCCGCCTTCCCCTCTCAGCCGCCTCTTCCCCTCGTAGTTCCACCGCCACTGGCACTTCTCTCTTTACTGCCGGCCCGGCTGCCGCCCGCCAGCTGGTCGTCTCACTCTCCCGGGGATCCGCGCTGGAAAAACGGACGGCGCTGACGGCGTTTTTGGATTTATCTGAGTCGTCGAATGCGGGGAAACTGCACGTGACTGCAGCAGGGGTTGTTCCTGTGATTGCTGTGCTGCTCAATATCCCGGACCTGGGAGCCAGCTTCGGCAGCAGCAGCTTCGGAAGCAGCGGGGGGGCAGCGGGGATAGGTGGTGCAGGTGGTGCTGGTAGCGCGAGCAGGACTGGGAGTGGTACTACTACCAGGAGTGCTAGAACGTCGAGCATAGGGGAGGAGCTTAAGCTAGTCTCTCTGCGACTTCTCCTATCCCTCGTGTCTCTTGACGAGAACCGAGCAGTGGTGGTGAAAGCTGGGTGCGTGGCTATCCTAGTCAGCATCCTCCGAACCGGAGCGCCGGACCTGCGCGCTGTGGCTGCGCGGGTGCTTTGGAAGGTGGCAGTGGGGGGAGGGGGAGGGGGAGGGGGAGGGGGAGGGGGAGTGGGCGGTGGTGGCGACAACTCCAGGGCGGTGATTGCTGCGAGTGAGGCGATTCCGTCGCTGGTGGCGATTCTGCAGTCGCAGACAGATGCTGCCGTGAAGCAGGATGCGGCTGATGCCATTGCGCACCTCACAGCCAACAACGAGAAGAACCAGGTGAGGGCGAGAGGGGAGGAGGAGGAAGAAGAAGGGGGGAGAGGAGGGGGGGCTGGGCTGGGCAGTGCGTGGGCAGCGGGTGAAAAGAGAGCAAAGCAACAAAGGGGATTTTGAGTGTCAATGCAAGCATGGAAGAAGGATATAGGGAATGGCACCCACCCTCCCTGGGGACGACAACTCCAGGGCGACAATTGCGGTGAGTGAGGCGATTTCGTCGCCAGTGGGTGACTGGGTTTGGGCTTGAGTCTGGGCAATGCGTGGAAGGAGTTTGGGCAATGTGTGACTGCGATTGCGCGCCTCATAGCCAACAAGGAGAAGAACCAGGTGAGGGTGCGAGAGGAGGGAGGGTTGGGCAGTCGTGGTCGTGGAGGGTGGTGTGAAAGTGTGTGCGTGGAGGGGGTTTGAGCAGTGTGCAGATTCGATTGCTCACCTCACAGCCAACAACGAGAAGAATCAGGTGAGGGTGCGAGAGGAGGGACGGTTGGGCAGTTGTGGATGGGGGTGTGACAGTGTGTGCGTGGAGGGGGCTTGGGCATTGTGCAGATGTGATTTTTCACCTCCCAAACGAGAAGAACCAGGTGTGAGGCTGAGAGAGAGGAAGGGGGAGAGGAGAGGGGGGGAGAGTGTGGGGGGGCTGGAGTGGACAATGAGTGGATGGAAGAAGCAGATCTGATAGCACACCTCACACGGTTTACAATGAGAAGAGCAGTGAACTGTGTGGTCGAGAGATGGGTGACGGAGGGGGGGGGAGAGAGGGGGAGAGGGGCCCGAAAGAGGGGGGATCTATGCTGAACGTCAAAAAGAATTGGGTGTGGGGGAGAGCATCGATTGAGGGTGTGCAGAGTGGAGAGAGGAGGGAAAGGAGAGGGTGGGTGAGGGGGCTAGTTTTGAGGCGCCTCAAAACTGGAGAGGAGGGAAAGGAGAGGGTAAGCGAGGGGGTTGGGTAGGGGGAGGAAGAGGACAAATTCGAGACATCGATTGTGAGATTGACAGATTCCTGTTTCCCTTTCAGATGCAGGTGCCATCCCAGCGCTGGTGGGTATGCTGAGGGACTGCTTCGGCTGCTGTTGCTGTTTACCACTGCACACACACCCCCACTTTTCCCCATCCCCATCCCCATCCCCACCCCAGATGGCAGTGGCAGAGGCAGGGGCCATCCTAGCGCTGGTAACCATGTTACGAGACGGCAGCGCAGGCGAGCAGGAGTGAGCAGCTTTAGCCGTGGGCACGCTGGCAGTGAACAGCAGCGACAACAAGCTCGCCATCCCCCCTCCCTTCCTCCCCCCTCCCTCGTACTACCCTCGTTCTCATCTCACCTTTCCATGCACGTACCTTCTCACGTCTCTCCCTACTCTCCCCATCTCCCCCCTCTCCCCTTATCGCCCCCCAGATAGCAGTGGCGGAGGCAGGGGCTATTCCGGCGCTGGTGGTAACCATGCTGAGGGACAGCAGCACCGGCGAGCAGGAGCGAGCAGCTTTAGCCGTGGGCACGCTGGCAGTGAACAGCAGCGACAACAAGCTCGCCATCGCTGCTTTCTTCCTCACTCCCTCTCTCTCTCCCCCTTCCGTGCACATACCCTTTTGAGGCGCCTCAAAATTCCTTCCGTGCACATACCCTCTCTCATCTCTCCCCACTCTTCTCCGCCCTTCCCACTATTTCTCCCCCTGTCCCCCCACCCCCGGTCCAGATGGCAGTGGCAGAGGCAGGGGCCATCCCAGCGCTGGTAACCATGCTGAGGGACGGCAGCGCAGGCGAGCAGGAGCGAGCAGCTTTAGCGGTGGGCACGCTGGCAGTGAACAGCAGCGACAACAAGCTCGCCATCGCGGCTGCCGGCGCCGTGCCTCTGCTGCTCGACCTCCTCTTCCACTCCGTTGCTGCTGCTGCTGCTGCTGCTGCTAACACTGCTTCTGCTGCTGCTGGTAGTGGTGGTGGTGGTGGTGCTGCTGCTGGTGGTGATGCGGGGCAAACAGGGCAAGCAGGAGCCCCGCTTCCGCCCTTCCTCTCCCCTTCCTCCTCCGCCGCCTCTCCCCCGCTCCCTGCCGCCACCGCCAAGACCTGCACCTGGACCCTCTACGTCCTCTCCTCGGACTCAGTCCCCGCATCGTTCATCCTCGCTAATGATGGGCTCGAGATAGTGTATAAGGTGTACAAGGAAGGCCCGTCGGAGGCGCAGTTCTGGGCGGGGCACATGCTGCAGCTGCTGGATCCCACGTTCCGGCGCCCGGAGAAACAGTCGAGCATGAGGAGGTATGCGTGGACTTCACCTTCCTCGTCCTTTGTTCTGAAGCAGCAACAGCAGCAACAGCAGCAGCAGCAGCAGCAGCAGCAGGCTGGGTTGCAAGGGGAGCCGGTGCAGCAGTTTCCGAGAAACGTGTCGACTGATAGCCTTCACCTGTCATTCGCAGCACAGCAGCCGCAGCAGCAAAGTAAAAATCAAAACCAGAATCAGAATCAGGGGCAGGGTGAGCGGGTGGCGCAAGGCGCACCCCTGAGGCCGCATCACCATCTGCAGCAGCAGCCGCAGTCGAGAATCGGGGCACTGAAGAAGCCAAAGTCGAGATTCGTAACGCAGCGGTAACATCTCGAGCCACAATTCCTGAGGCGGGAAAGGTTTGTGCCGACTAGGAAATCAGCAGCAGCTGCCGCAGTCAGTCCAGGATCGGGGCACTGCGGAAGCCGAATTCGCGATTCATAACGTTGCGCTGGGGTGACACTGCGAGCCACGATTCGAGGCGAGGGGGGTTTGGAATCGAAGCTTGGGGCACTGGGGAAGCCAAAGCCAAAATTCATGTGCTGTGGGTGACGTTTCGAGCCACGTTTCAAGACAGGAGTGAGATTGGCACTGCTGAGTAGCATCTTCTGAGGCTCCACAAGAGTAGCATCATGAAACGTCAATCTCCAAGACGGGGGGGGGGTTTAGGGGATGGGGGGGATAGTGGGTGGGAGGAAGTGTTTGGGTAACTATGGGGGGAGGAGTGAGGGGAAATGTGGGGGGGGCTATGAGGGGGACTGGGTGGATGAGGCACTGGGTGAAAACGCAGAGGGGGAACATGTTCTCGTAGGCAGGGTTTGACTTGTTCTGGTACGTGCCTGAAGATGAGACGAGCTTAGAGGCACCTGAAACATGGCTGGCCCTGATCCACGGTGAAAGCTCCTTTGGTAACTGCAGGGTTTGACTTGTCGCCAGGTCGGCACAACTGGTAGGTAGGAATTAAGGCTTGTGCTGTGTGTGCTGGGCTGGCTGGGCCCGTGTAACGTGTTGCGGTCATATTAAGAGCTGCTTTGACAGCTGTGGGGTTTTTGAGACGTCGCTAGGGTGTAGGGTTTGCTGATTTCTTGGCACAACCAGATTGGTGTACCTTAGTTGGTGCAGTGATTATTACCTGTAGCTTGAGCAATATTTACCCTATAGGCAAATGCCGTAGTGTAGACGGTTAGGATCTTTCTGCACTTCCTGTACTGTGGTGTGGCGCTTGAACCATCAATAGTCCAGCCCAGCCCACGCACAGAGGGCTACGTACCAATCATCCGAGAACAGATAAAAGAATACTGGTGTGATTCAAACCTTCAAGGTACCGTACAGCTCACATGGAAGGTTCAAGGCTTGAATGTCTAGAGTACGGTACCGATAGGACTACAACATCACACTACCACTAGTACAGTGTTTGAACCACCTCCAATCCATCTGGATGGGTTTTTATTGACCCATTGATAACGGTAAGTCCAGTCCAGTTATATGCAGCTTGTGCAGATGCAGGCGTCAGGTGGCTAGCTAGCCTTGCCTGTCACTACCCCAGCCCAGGCCAATCTAGCCCAGCCTGGGGCCCTGCTGCTGCCCCTGCTGCTGCCCCTGCTGCTGCTCCTGCTGCTGCTCCTGCTGCTGCTCCTGCTGCTGTCCCCGCTGCTGCTCCTGAGCTTGGCCAACGGGTTTTTAAGAGTTTCGAGACGACTCGAAACGCGTTTGCGACTGCAGGGCCCGCTTCAGCTCCTGCTGCTGCTCCTGCTGCTCCTAGTGCTGCCTTTCTCCTGCCCCTTCTCCTGGTCTCCAAACCCGTTTCACCTGCCCAGAACCACTCACACCTGTAGTCATGCCAACATCTCCAGTAACCATAACCCCATCAGAGCTGCCCAAAACACCTGTGCTGCCCAAAACCCCAGTACCCCCCCACTCCCCCTGTCCACGCCTTTCCTCTTCTTTCCCCTCTCCTCTCGGTCGCCTTCCCCAGTTTCCGCTGCCCCGTTTCCGTCCATACGCATCACTCCACCACCACTGCCCATGCCATTTCCCATGCCACTGCCCATGCCACTGCCCATGCCACCGCCCATACCACTGCTTATGCCACTCCCCATCTGACCACACATCACCATCCCTCCACCCTCCCTAACCCCCACCACCCCACCGCCCTCCTCACCACCCACCCCTCTGCCTGTGGCAGCAGCTTCAGCCCCACCCAGCACTCCACTCGTCCCTTCCACCACACCTCCCTGCCTCCCCCTCCCTCCTCTCCTCCCCCTTCCCGTTCCCCCCTGCGCACTCCTCCTGCCGCCCCTGCCCCTTCCGCCGGCCGCCCTCCCATTATCCTCACCACCCGCTCCGACACCTACCAGTCTTGCACTCTGCTCGCCCTGCACCCCCTGCACCCCCTGCGTCCCCTGCACCCCCTGCGTCACATGCACCCCCTGCGTCCCCTGCACCCCCTGCACCCCCTGCACCCCCTGCGTCCCCTGCACCCCCTGCGTCACATGCACCCCCTGCGTCCCCTGCGTCCCCTGCCCCCCCTGCGTCCTCTGCAATCCCTGCAAACCCTGCGTCCCAGTGCTACCAAGGGCCTTGCACTCTGCTCAACCTGATCCCTCGGCCACCTCTCGCCCTGCACTACAGACGATGCGTCTCGCTGCACGACCGGTGCCGTGGCTAGCTGTGCTGAGAGCACCGGGCCTCGCTGGGACAGCACCGACACACTGCCTTGCTGCGGTAACGGTAACCACATGTGGGAACCCTGTGCTGGAAGTGGATTGGCTTGCAGCGTGGGAAGCCGGTTTGATGAACTAGGCGTGTTGCTGATGTTGACGCTGTTGCTTATGCTGATGCTGTTGCTGGTGCTGCCAGTGGCGGGCTGATTACCAGTAGGGTTACTGTTGCTGGTGTTACTGGCGATCTGGTTACCAGTAGGATGGTTACTGTTCGCAGGGGGGGTGGTGTTACTCTTAGACCCACGGCCCCCACCCCCTCTAGCTCGACTGCGGCCCCTCTTACCCTCCCCAGCCGCTCCTCTCCCTCTTCCACCCCCTCCCCCACTGCCTTCCAACCCTCTCTTACCGTCCCCAACCGCTTCTCTGCCTCTTCCAACCCCTCCCCCACTGCCATCTGAACCTTGGCTAAGTGACAAACAGTTCCCAGGAGGATTGGGAATGCTGTTAGAAGGAGTGGAATACGGAGGGATATTAAGTGGTTGATTAGGGATAAGAGGGAAGCGGTTAACAGGAGGAGGCGGGTGGTGCAGAAAAGAAGGGGAAGGGGTTGGTATAACTTTAGCGCCAGCAGACGCAGCAGCAGCAGCAGCAGCAGCAGCAACCTCGGTGCTTGCAGGTGCACACCCAACTGCAGTATTTGCTCCGTTTGTGACTGCTCCATTAGTAAAACTCGCTCCAGGACCTGGATCCGAGCCTGAACCCAAAGCACGAGCCAGAGGTCCAGGTGCTGAACCTGCTGCAGGAGCGCCTGGTTGGCTGATTTCTCCTGCCGAGCCTGGAGGTGGCCGAACCAGAGGTGGCTCGAGTTTGACACGAGGTTGGGACTTTTTGGCGGGAAGAAGGAAATAGAACCGTTTATCCCCCACCTGCAGCAGCTGCTGGGATTTTAGCGGGATCGGGTCAGATCCAGAAGGTTTCGACTGCCCGTCCACGTACACGCCGTTCTTCCCGAGCACCTCCAGGCGAAATTCGCGAGCGGCGAAATCGTAAAAAATCCTCGCATGGTTTCGCGACACGTTCATCCCGCCGCCGAGCGCGGAGAGATCGAGGTCGACGGACGACTTTTTGCTGTTGCGACCGAGCAAGACCGAATACGACTGCATGAAAAACTCGAAATCTTCGCCAAGGAGCTTCGCGAAACCCGCGCGAATCTGCGTCGCGAAGGGCTGCGACGGCGCCGGCGACGGCGACGGCGATTGCGACTTCGCCTTCGGCGGCGCCGCGATTTGCTGTTCACCCTGCGCTGGTCGCTGTTGCGGCTTTTGTGCTGGCTGTTCCGCCATTGGCGGATTCGATGGGGGAGCAGACTGTTGCGGGAAGAGCGGGAGCTGAAGCGAAGGCGGACGGAGGAGCGGTTGTGGCTGCGATTGCGAATGCGGCTGTTGCTGCGGCTGTGGCATGGCGACGGCTGTTGTACCTGATGCTGCTACTGCTGTAATGAAGACCTTTAAACTGAAAACACTAAATGGAAACTAGCGCTTGCCGCCCGGGTCCGTACCACTTTCTGAGAGTCAGCTTTAGTAGCGGCTGCTAAGGAGGTCCAGCGGACGCGGAGCAGAGTGGCTGAAACCGATTTGAAGTCCTCGTTTTGAATTTTGAAGGGCGTGAAAAAAGCAACGAATTGAAAATCGCCTGGCGATCCTCGCAGTTCACTTCAAGTTCAAACCCATGAAACCAGTCCCCAATTCTGGGACAGGGGTGTGATGAAACGCAATAGCGAGAATCAGCGCAACCGTGGAATCGGGCTCTACCGGGATCCAAAACATGCAAATGTACTACAAGGCATATGCAATGCCATTCTAAACAAAGCCATTAGCATTAGGGGGGGGGGGGGCTCTATACGTATAGCTCAAACAGTTGCTGGCCTTTGCGGCAACAAGAGGTTGTAAAACGCATCACGGACGAAAAAATCTGCCCCACCGTCCGTCTTGGCCTTCCGCCAAGCAACCCACCCGCCACTCCTTATCGCCTTCAAATCCTCCCCTCCTGTATAATGCGGATCTAGAATCAGAAACGCGCACTCCCCCGTCGCCTCGTCATAGTCTACACCTAATAAAGTGTATGCGAGAACTCCGCCTCCTATCATTACCGGGGTGCCTTGGGTGGAAAAGTGGTGGGCTAGTTGCCGGCCTTTAGAGGGCATGTCTGCTCCAGATGATACTGTGAGGACTTTACATGTGACCTGGTGGGGGGCGGGAGGGGAGGAGAGGGGGGGCGAGGGAGGGGGCGGGTGGGAGCAGGTGGGTTGAGAGGTGAGTTTGGAAGAGGTGAGCACTCCCTCGTCGCCTCGTCATAGTCTTCACCCAATAGAGTGTACGCGAGAACCCCGCCTCCTATCATTACTGGGGTGCCTTGCGTGGTGAAATGGTGGGCTAGTTGCCGGCCTTTAGAGGGCATATCTGCTCCAGATGATACTGTGAGGACGTTACATGTGACCTGGGGAAATATGGTGCGTGTGGGGCAAGAAGGGTTTTGAGACGTCTCAAAACATCTCTTTTATCATGTGCGGACTTTACATGTGACCTGGGGGAGTATGGTGCGTGTGGGGCAAGAAGGGAAAGGAGCACAAGAAGGGGTGTGTTAAGTGGTGAAGTAGTGGGCTAATTGCCGGCCCTTAAAGGGCGTGCATGCTCCAAATGACACTGTGAGGACTTTAAACGTGACCTGGGGGGATGGGTGCATGTGGGTTGAGAGGGGTGCACAAGAAGGGGTACATTGAGTGATGACTGTTGCGCTAGTTGATGCCCTCTCGTCCCCTCTTGTCCCCTCTCCTCTCCTCTCCATCGCACAACCAAACAGCTCAATTGCACTGATCACTTTCCACTGCCCTGCTCTCTCTCACTTTCCCACCATTGTCCCTCTTCCCTAGAGACTCACCCCCAGCAGGTGGTTGAAAATGAAGCTGAGCTCAATGGCGCCTATCCACTGGCTCAACTCCCCCTCACCACTGCCCCAATCCCTCTCCGCTCCTCTCCTCTACATCACACAATAGAACAGTCACAGCAGGTAAGTAGCTCACCCCCAGCAGGTGGTCGAAAATGAAGCTGAGCTCAATGGCGCCTATCCACTGGCTCAACTCCCCCTCACCACTGCCCCAATCCCTCTCCGCTCCTCTCCTCTACATCACACAATAGAACAGTCACAGCAGGTAAGTAGCTCACCCCCAGCAGGTGGTCCAGAATGAAGTTGAGCTCAATGGCGCCTATCCACTGACTGGACCCCCCTCACCACTGTCCCACGCCCTCTTCCCTCCCCTCCTCCCGTCCGCTCACCCCCAGCAGGTGGTCCAGAATGAAGCTGAGCTCAATGGCGCCGATCCACTGGCTGGATCCCACAAACGCCGCCTCCTTGTCGCCTATTTCCACCAGCGCCTGCTGAATGCGCCTGTGGGAGGAGGGGGGGGGGGCGGTGGAGGAAGGTGGACAGCGGCGAGAGGGCGGGGGGAGGAAGAGGGGAAGGGATGCATGTAGCTGAGCTTGATCGCTCCGATCCACTGGCTGGACTCCACAAACGCCGCGTCCTTATCTCCTACCTCCACCAGCGCCTGCTGGATGCGCCTGGGGGGCATGGGACAGGGAGAAGGGGAGGGACGGGGGAATGGGGACGGGGGGAACGGGATGGGGGGGGAGCGACGGGGAGGAGGGGGGGATAGGGATGCATGTAGCTGAGCTCGATGCGATCCACTGGCTGGACCCCACAAACGCCGCATCATTGTCGCCTATCTCCACCAGCGCCTGCTGAATGCGCCTGGGGGAATGGAATGGGAAGGTGAGGGAAAGGGGAGAGGAGGAAGAGAGTGGAAGAGAGGGGGAGGGGAAGAGGGGAGTATTACCTCAGTTGGCTTGTTGAACCCATTGGTAGGAATTTGAGATGCGGGGAGGCTTTGGGATTGAGATGCGGGGATGTATCAAAGCTTTGTGCGTGCAGGCTGGCGCAGCGATTGGTGTGAACTGCTGAATGCGGGTTGAGGTGTCTACAAACATGGTGCTTTTGTGAGCTGGCATGACTGAGTGAGTGCGGTGCACGTCTTTGGTGGCAAGAGTGAGTGAGGTGCACCTGTGGGCTGGCATGAGTGAGAGAGGTGCACCTGTGCTGTGTGTCAGCATGGCGAGTGGGGTGTGCTACCGAATGCGCTTTGAGCCGTTTTATCGCTTAGTTTACCTGTGGGTTGGCACGGGTACTGAGGTGTATTGCTGAATGCGGAACCACGACACAATGGTCTGCAGGGAGCGATAGGCACAGCCCCAGCCCTGATGACACATGGGAGGATGGAGAGGTGGATTAAGGGGGAGTGAAGAAAGAAGCTAAGGGAGAGGTTAAGGGAGAGGAAGGTGATGTGTGCTGCTGAATGCGGAACCATGACACGAGGGTCTGCATCGAGCGATAGGCACAGCCCCAGCCCTGCATGGCAGCAGGGAAAAACACAGTGGTTGAGTCAAAGGGAATAGTTGAGAAGAATGAGTGATAGGCATAGCGGCTAACGTTTCTAACAGTCGCAAAAAATGGGAAAAAAGGGAAACGAAGAACAACAAACAGATAGACTCGTGGTGATTTGATTGCCATTGTCTTGACTATAGAAGACTCACGCTGTCGTCGATCCGGTCTTGCATGTAGTGGTAATACTCATATGAGCCCTGCACCAGGTACTGCTTCGACCCTGCGCGGAGAGGGAGAGTTGGTGAGGGGGGGAAAGGAAGGAGAGATAAGCAGTCGAGTCTGAAACAGGCGCGTTGCATACAAAACTGATATGAGTGGGACACATGAAACTTGGATATACTTCCCATAAGCATCGTATATACATACGTAAATGTATAAATGTGTACACTATATATATATATGTATATATTTGTCACAGAGGAATTCAATCCAGTATGAACTGTGGATCTTCTACCTGCAGAATGTGGCAGACGAGGAAGGCCCACGTGCACATCCCAGAGACGCAGACCTGTCAGAGGTGGAGAGGCGGGAGTGGAGGAAAAAAATATATATTTAATAATTAAAAAGAAAGAAAGAAAGAAAGAAAGAAAGAAAGAAAGAAAGAAAGAAAGAAAGAAGAACAAACACACACACACACACGCACGCACGCACGCACGCACGCACGCACGCACGCACGCACGCACACACACACACACACACACACAACACACACACAGAGAGAGAGAGAGAGAGAGAGAGAGAGAGAGAGAGAGAGAGAGAGAGAGAGAGAGAGAGACGATGACAACGACAACAACAACAGCAACAGCAACAGCAACAGCAACAGCAACAGCAACAGCAGCAGCAGCAGCAGCAACAGCAACAGCAACAGCAACAGCAACAGCAACAGGTGGTGGGTGGTGAAAGGAGGGGGTGGGAAGGGGGAGGGGGGGGAGAGGGTGTGGGCTGCGGCATGGGACATCAGCACGCAAGAAAAGGCAAAATTTCTTCAGAGGTTTTCAGAGGTGACATGACAAGGCATGGCAAGAACTGGCCCAGCACCCACCTTTGGCGGATGCTTGGGTGGCGTCTGGTGCAGCAGTAGGGGCAGCGAGGGAGAGTGACGAGGCAATGTGCAGCATGGGGCGGTCGAGAGGCAGGCCCAGGCGGTGGTGCAGTGCCATGCGCATGTCCACTGCGGTGGGGGGGAGTCAGGGGGTTAATGCGGGGTGGGAAGGGGTAAGGAGGGGAGGGGATAGGCAGTACACAGCATGGGGCGGTCGAGAGGCAGGCCCAGGCGGTGGTGCAGTGTCAAGCGCATGTCCACTGAAGTGTAGTGAGGTAGGTCCGGTCCAGAAGGGGTGGGAGAGGGAGGGTGATGACAGTGAGAGGGTGTGGGCAGGCCGGCAGCACATGAGGGCAGAAAGGAAGGGAATTGTTGCTCGCCTGGGTTCCACTCACCCAGGCTCTGCTGCCCCTCTCCGTACGTGAGAGGGTATATGACAGTGAGAGGGTGTGGGCAGGCCGGCAGCAGGAAGTGGTATGCTCCGAACTGAAGCATGTGGGGGAGAGGCCGGCACAGGGAGGGAGAGAGAGGGGCAGGAACAAAGAAATGCAGGAGGAGAGGGAGAGAGGGTAGGGAGAGATGCAGATGAGGGGGGAGAGGGAGGGGAGGTCGGAGTGGGGGTGTGAGAAGAGCATCGGTGAGCTAGTGGGGGAGGAGGAGTAGAAGGGAAAGGGGAGTGGTTGGCGACCTTGATTCGTGGTTGGAAAGAAACGTAATGATTGAGAAGGGGAGGGGGACGGGGATAGTGACAGAGGGCGGGAGTGCTGGGATGGAGGATGGAGGAGGAGGGGTGGGGGGTTGAGGGGAGGTTGACGGAATGGGCCCACCTTCAGACGATTATTAAGAATCAAGAATGGGCTGGAAAGACAAAATTTTAAAAATCAAGAATGGACTGAAAAAAAAAACATTTTTAAAGACGTCTCAGGAATGGGCGCACCTTGAGTCCTAGCTGGAGCGAAACGGCAGAAGCTGCTTCCTGTGCCGTACCCCCTGCAGCTCCTCTCCTATCCGCACTTGTTGCTCTTGCCCCTTCCCCCCGCTTTCCCTCCTCACCGCCTCCCTTCCCCCCTTCACCCTTCTGTCTTTCTTCTCCCCTGCCGCCCACCATCCACTCGATCGCCTTGACTTGCCGCAACAGCCCCGGCACTACGAGACGACGCACCGCCGCCCGCAGAGATAGGTGCTGAGGGGCGAAGACGAGGGTGCTCAGGGACAGGCTTATCTGGTGCAGGCGGATGCTGGGGGCGGCTGGGGGGAGAATGGGGAAGCAAATGAGAAGATTTTTATACAACTCAAAATACGTAAGATGAGGCTGCTCCACGACAGGCTTATCTGGTGCAGGTGGATACCGGGGGCGGCTGGGGGGGGCAACAGGGGATGGGGAGCGAGTGAGAGGATGTTGAGCGAGTACCGCACAAGTCGAAGACTAGGCTGCTGAGGGGACAGGCATATCTGGTGCAGGTGGATACTGGGGCCGGCTGGGAGAGAATGGGAAGAGAGTGGTCGTCCTCACCTGGGGTGTAGCTGAGGCCAACAGGTGCACCGTTTTTCCCTGCGGATGCTGACGTGGCGGGTGGCGATTGGTTGAGCAGCAGAGAGACACGTGTGGTTGACGCCAGCTGTGAGGAATGGGCGAGAACGCAGATCACGAGACCAAGGCAGAGCGAGCATGAGGGGAAGAGGAAAGCGGGGAGGTGGGACAGTCGTTGGGTTGGGAGGGATGGGAGGAGGGCAGGAAGTGAGCGGGCAGGAGGGGGCAGAGGAGGAGAGTGGGTGGGAAGAGGGGCGTTGAAACCAAGGCAAAGCGAGCCCAGATGAAGGCGGTGAAGAGGTGAGAGAGGAGACATAGATGTGAGAGAGGGGATCAAGGTCACTTGTATGAACCCAGATTAGTGCCAAGGTGACGTTTGAGTCGACTCAAAAGTCACCTGGACTGGATATGAGGGGATGAAAGTCACATGTTTGAACCCAAACTAGCGCTATACTCATAGAGTCAAGAACCAGAATACACTGTCATTAGCAACATCTTCCTCTCTTTGAGTCAACTCAAGAGTCAACAGAACCAGCATCAGCATCAGCACCAGCATCAGCATCAGCACCAGCATCAGCACCAGCACCAACATCAGCACCAGCACCAGCACCAGCACCAGCACCAGCACCAGCACCAGCACCAGCACCAGCACCAGCACCAGCACCAGCACCAGCACCAGCACCAGCACCAGCACCAGCACCAGCACCAGCACCAGCACGAGCACGAGCACGAGCACGAGTACTAACATACCCTTTTTGAAGCTAAAGTGTCTCCTCTTCCTCCTCCTCCTCCCCCACCACCAGTCGCTCCTTTTCCCCCTTTCCCTCTCGCACCTCCCCCTTTTCCTCCCCCGTCTCCTCCTCCGCCTCCCCCCTTTCCCCCTCCCCCTTCTGCTGACGTCAGCAGATCACCACACACCATCCGCTCTGCGGTCACCCCACCGTCCCTGCCACGTGTCACGCTGCCATTGGCTCCTGAGGCTCTTCCATTTGGCAGAGAGCCAATCAGGATCGGACGCGCGGCTCCTGCAGCAGCGCTGGCGGCTGATGCTGAGCTGGCAGCTGATGACGTGGCAGCGGAAGGTGGTTGTGGTGGGTGCAGCAACCAGAGGGCGTGAGGGCTGATGACGTCAGCTTCGATGGCAGAGAGAGATGCGGATATCGACGACGACAGAGCTGGAGAATCATGTATATGGAGAAGGGTTGGGCAGAAAGAGAGAGAGGGATACTATGAGGTGCCTAAGATGTTGACGACGATAGGGCGGAAAAAAAATGTATATGGAGGGGTTAGGGGGAATTTGAAAAGGGGGAGGGAAGGAGGGGAGGGTGAGACGGAGGGGAGGATATGCAGGGGGCAAAGGGGAACCGGAAGAGGTGAAGGAGTGGGAGGTGGGGGGAGGGGAAGAGAGGAAAGGGGGTTAAGAGAACAGCGGGGAATTGGTGCAATTGGAATGGATTGGAGTATGAAGGGAGAGGGAGTCGGTGAGAGGGAGGTCCGGAGGGCATGTTGAAAAGAGAAGGGGGACGGAAGAAAGGGGGAGCGGAGGAGAGTAAACAGTGACTTGAAAATTTGAAAAAATGGGGCTGAGGACATGTGTGGGAGGAGCGAAGGAGGGAGAAGTGTTTTGAGACGTCTCAAAACATGTGTGGGAGGAGCGAAGGAGGGAGAAGTGGCGGAAGGATGAATGAAACTGCTGAGCGGTGGGATGAAGAGCAGCGGGGCGATGCTCACTCACTCTGCTTGTCGTGGGTGTACAGTGGCAGGGCGGCTGCCACGTCACACACCAGCGGGCAGTGCGCCGCCCAAAACTCCTCCTCCAGCCGATTATTCTCCCCACCAGTAGCACCATCTCGCTTACCCCCTTCACCCTTCACCACTTCTACCTCCACGTCAGCATTCTCACCCTCCTCATCCGCTTTAATCTCCCATGCCACGTCAGCTTCACACTCTCCTGTTTGCTTCTCGTCTCTCCTTCCCTCCTCGCCGCCGTCCTCTTCGTCTCCCCCGCTCTGTTCCCGTTCCTCATCTTTCCACGTGTTTTCTGTAATATCCTGACCCCACCAATCAGCAACTGCCACGTCACCTCTTCTCAACTCAATTCCCGCCAATATGGATATCCTCGGAGGGATTTCACCCGACGCTAATGCGTCACTCGTCCACGTCACAATGAACGGCCGGCGCGCCAAAGCAACGTCGTGGAAGATTCGCCGAAATTCGGTAATTGGCTTCCTTATAAGCGCCTGACTTTCCAGGGTAAACTCCCCTCTCACCGCAACCCCGACAACTGTGAGTCCTCCAGGAATCAGCGGCAAAAGAGCTCGCGCCTCGGACTTGGCGACGTCGCCTTTGTCGCCACGCTGCTGGACTGCGACGTCCCTGAATCGCGGGTCTACGAGTGTGCAAGAGAGGACGGAGCAGGAAGGGCGTGGGTCGCGAGATGGGAAGTAAGACGCTGTCGGGCCAACTAACCAGCCGAGAATCACGGGTGAGGACGACTCGATCGGCGAATCAGATACGGAACGAGGTTGCTTCGAAATGGCGGATTGGAGCGACGCGATCACCTGCTCGTGCAGGCGAACTACAGCAGCCATGGCGGCAGCACTTGTGCTGCGGTTGTTTTGCAGGTGGATTATGCGTGAGTTGAGCAAGATGAGATGCTTGATGAGTGTCAATGAGATTCAAGTCTATTGCGGCTTGATGAGATGCTTTGCGAGGCAGAACGGTTTTTTAACATTCTAGAACGGTATGAGTAGAGTTTGAGTGAGGGTGAACTTCCATGAACTTCCATGACAATGCTCCAGCTGGGGCTCATCCGTGATCAAGCGCACAAGGATTTGTAACCAAATTCGTGCGACGTTTACGTGGCTGTACTAACGAAGACGAAAACGTAAGCGACAGCAATTGCGAAGAAAACTGTACAGAATCTAGGAACTCATGACAAAATCTAGGTGGGCAAAACTGCCGATGTGCCAGCCGGGAATCGAACCCGGGTCTGCACCGTGCTGACATGGCAGGGTGCTATTCTACCACTAGACCACTGGCACTTATTTGATGTCGATGCGGCAGACATGCACATTTTGACCCAAAACTTATTTATGTTGGTAACGCTGTGACCCACTCCACTTCGTCCTCTTGAATTTTCTCGTTTCAGCCACTTGTTTCTGAAAGCCGTTCAATTCTCTCAGTAGCTTCTTTCAGACGTTTCTAGGCCTCCGCATTAGTTTCATCTGCCTTGTCTTAGCTCACTACCTCCTTAGCTATTCATCAGACTTGACTCGCACGGTAGCCATGGCGCGTCGCGACGAAAAGAAGCGACGAAAGCGAGACGATTCGGACAGCGAGGATTCAGATGAGCGCAGGAGACGGAGCAGGAAGTCCCGGAAATCGCGGAAGGACAGCGACGATGGCGATTCTAGCGAGGATGCCTCCACGTCAGACTCCGACGGTGATCGCGGCCGCAACCGCAAACGACGGAGCCGCGGAAGCCGGAAAAAGAAGCAGCGAGGGGGTGACTCTAGCGAGAGTGACGATAGCAGTCGTAGCCGAAGCCGCAGCAGGAGCAGAAGCAGGGGACGGAGCAAAAAGAGTAAAAAGGACAAAAAAGAACGAAGAGAGAAGAGCAAGCGGGATTCGCGCCGGCGACGCCGGGAGCGGTCGGATTCGGAAGGATCGGAGACCTCTGGTGGCAGTAGCGGGAGTGATAGTAGTGATGGGAGTCCGTCGCGTGGCGGGAGGGGCGGAAAGAAAGTGTCGGAGGAGGAGCTTAGGGAGTTTTTGGCGAAGCGCGCGCAGAAGAAGGCGCAGAAGCTGGCGAAAAAACTTAAACCGAACGCGGTGTCGGGTTACACGAACGACAGTAACCCGTTCGGCGACACGAACCTCACTGAAACGTGAGTGACGCGTCTCAAGCGCCGCTGAGAGTATGAGTTTTAAGGTGACGTGGAAGCTGCTAGTTGGTGCAGTGCGAGAAGGCAGTGAAGGTTTTTGTGAGGAGAATTTTACGGCAGGATGTGGAGAGGGAACGAAACTGGCAGAAAAAGAGCCTGCTGATGCGTGTACTCTTGCCCTATCGTGTTGCCCTCCCTCCCTCCGTCCTTCCGTCCCACCCTCCGTTTTCCCTCCGTCGCTCCCACACACCCCCTGACTCTATGCCCACAGGTTCGTGTGGCGCAAGAAGATAGAGAAGGACGTGCTGCGAGGCACGCTGGACCCGCGGGAGATCACCCTGCAGAACGAGAGGAAGCGCCTCGAGGCCCGCATGGTGGGTTGTCCGTGATTGCAGTCTGTGCGGCTGGAAACCCACTATGTTTTGTTGTCTTGTGGTGCCTCACTAGAGAATCATCTACCGCCTGTTCTTGCTTCGTTCTTTCTTACTTCCTCCTCGTTTTTTCCCCATAAATTTGACTCTTTCGGGACGTCCGTCCGTGTGTGTGCGAGCAGGAGGAGATTGAGAAGGTGAAGAAGCGAAGAGAGGAGAGGATGCTGGAGAAAGCACAGCACGATGAGGAGATGGTGAGTGGTGGGGAGAGATGGTGGGTGGTGGGGAGAGATGGTGGGTGGTGGGGAGGGAGAGATGGTGAGCTGGCTCAAAAGTTGCATCCTGGCTTCTTGTTTCGTTTTTTTAGATGATCAAGCCGCTTCTATCTTTCTTCCCCTCTTTTTTTTACAACAACTGAACTGCACTAATAGCTGTTTTTTCTTGTGCGTGTGCCTGTGCCTGTGTGCGTGTGCTTGTGTGCCTGTGCCTGTGCGTTGCTGCTGCAGGCCATGCTGGCACGTGAGAGGGCTCGAGCAGAGTTCCAAGACTGGGAAGAGAAGGAAGATGAGGTACTGTGCCTCTCTCACTCACTCACACACTCACACGCTCACACGCATGCACACACTCAGTCATGCACTATGCCATATTCTCCAGTCGCAGTACCCTCACGCTCGGACACTTAAAGTCGTGCCTTGCCTTTTGACGTGCGAGGGAGGAACCAGGCCCACGCTAGTTTTGAGGCGCCTCAAAACTAGACAGTACCCTCACGCTCGGACACTTATTAGTCGTGCCTTTTGACGTGCGAGGGAGGAACCAGGCCCACGCAATTCAACCCCTCTCTCTCTGCGCACTTTTTGAGAATTCTCAAAAACCAAGTCGTGCCTTTTGACGTGCGAGGGAGGAACCAGACCCACGCAATTCAACCCCTCTCTCCCTGCACACTTTTGCACAGTTCCGCTTCCCTTTCCCTTCTCATTCCCTCCTCCCCCTGTCAGTTCCACCCTAACCCTCTCAGTTCCACCCGAGTGGCCCGGAGATCCGGTTGAGGGAGGGGTGAGCAGCGAAGCTCATCCACATGCTGGCAAGGAGGAATTCAGAGCGTCACAAGCCCTCTCATCTCCTCTCACCCCTTCTCACCTCTTCTCACCCCGTCCCACCCGTTTTCACCCCTCTCAGTTCCACTTTGAGCAAAGCCGAGTGCGCTCGGAGATCCGTCTGAGGGAGGGGCGAGCAAAGCCCATCGACGTGCTGGCGAGGAACCTCACTCTCTCTGGGGACTTCGACATTGAAGTTAACGAGCCGTACAAGATCTTCAAGGTGGGTTTCTGGGTTCTTCGAGGTTGGTTCAAGATGCCACACATTCTACGGGTTCAAGGTTGGTGGGGCTGGCTCGAGGGTTGACTCAGAAGCTCATCGACCTTTGAGGCACCTGAAAAAAAAAAAAAAAAAAAAAAAAACAAACAAACAAACAAAAAAAAAATTCATTCTGCGGGTTCTGGTGGGACTGGCTCGAGGGTTGACTCAGAAGCCCACCGACTTTTGAGACGCCTGAAAAAAAATTCATCATTCTGCGGGTTCTGGTGGGGCTGGCTCGAGGGTTCACTCAGAAGCCCATCGACTTTTGAGGCGCCTGAAAAAAAAAAAAATCTTTCTGCGGGTTCTGGTGGGACTGGCTCGAGGGTTGACTCAGAAGCCCGTTGACGTGCAGTGCTGGCGAGGAACCTCACTCTCTCTGGGGACTTTGACATCGAAGTCATCGAGCCTTACAAGATCTTCAAGGTGTTTACACCTTCACACACACCTTGAACTCACCATCGTGTGTGGTTGCACTCACCTTCTTATTGTGGTGTGTGTCTTATAATGTGTGTTGTGTACCATTGTGCATGCATGCATGTGTGCTTGCAGGGCCTGACGGTGAAGAGCATGGAGGAGCTGAAGGAGGACATCAAGATGCACCTCAAGACTTGAGGCTCAATCTTGTGTGTGGTTGGTTGCTCCTTCTCCTTCTCATTGAATTCTGTGCCCCGTATGTCTCTATTGTGCATGTGCGTCCATTCTCATCGTTTCCAGGGCTTAACGGTGAAGGAGATGGAGGAGCTGAAGGAGGATATCAAGATGCACCTCGAGTTTGACCGCAACAACCCCATGCACCAGGAGTTCTGGAAGGTACGGAGGGGTTCTGGCAGGTACAAGGGGGTTTGGAAGTTAGAGAGAGGTTTAGGGAAGTTTTGGCAGGTACAGAGGGGGGCGTAGAAAGTACAGGGGGGCTTGTAGGTGCACAACTGGCAGACAGCTGTTCGTGTAATGTAACCAACTGTGCTGGGTATCTGCCAGTAGCGTACAATGTGGATTATGCGTCTGTTACCTCCTTCCCATCCATCTCCCACGTCCCTTAAACCCTTGAAAACCTCCGCTTACCAACCCCCATCCCCCTGCTTCCCCCCCTCCCCAGGCAAGCATGGTGGTGTGCAACCGTGAGATAGCAGAGACTGCAAGCATAAACCCGAAACCACACGCCTTGAACCCCAGACCCTTGATCCTTTCAATCTGCCAACATGTCTCTACCCACCCCTCCCACTCCCACCCTTCCACCCTCTTTTGAGACGTCTCAAAAGTCTTTCAATCTGCCAACATGTCTCTACCCACCCCTCCCACTCCCACCCTTCCACCCTCCCACACACCTCCCACCTCCCGCTGTCCCGCCTCCCGCCCTCCTGCTATCCCACCACTCACCCCCCTTCCCAGGCAATGATGGTGCTGTGTAAACATAAGATAGCAGAAACGAATAGAAGGGACACCTTTGATTGGGAGGGTGAGGTGGAAGCAAGAGTTAGATGGAATTACTCGGCAGTCAATGCCGAGTTACACCATCGTCCATGCACCCCCCTAAATCCTGCTCCCTGTCACTCCTCCTTGGCCCACGCCGGCCCTTCTCTGCCGTATTCCTTCGACTTTTGAGACGTCTCAAAACTCCGGCCCTTCTCTGCCGTATTCCTTCGCCGTTCCCTCACACTCGTACTCCCAGGCGATGATGGTGGTGTGCAATCACGAGATAGCAGAGACGACCAGAAGGGACATCATTGATCGGGCGAGAGTGAGGGGAGAGGAGCCACCAGCGGACGTCCTAGAAGAAGAGAGAGGGCTGCACTCAGCAGTGGGGGCAGACGTGGCAGAAACTCTCGCTGTGGCGGGCAGTGAGGAACTTTCGCGCATGGAGGAGCGGATCGCCGGGCAGATGGAAACGGGCAGCGCAAAAGTTGTCGAGTACTGGGAGGCTGTGCTGAAAAAGCTGAAGATTTTTAAAGCCAAGGCGCGGCTAAGGGAGATTCATGCTGATCTGCTGCGGCAGCATCTGGCCCTGTTGGAAACGGGAGGGGTGGCGAGAGGGGAGGGAGGGGGGGAGGAGAGAGAGGGAGGGGAGGGGAGAGGGGGAGGGAGAGGAGGGGAAGGGCGTGGATGGGAGGAGGAAGAGGAGGAGATGGGTGCTGGTGCTGGTGCTGCTGGCGCTGCTGGTGGCGCTGGTGGTGGTGGTGGAGGAGGGGGAGAAGGAGAAGGGGGAGAGCCTGGGTCGTTTTCACCTGAGTTGCTGACAATGGAAGAAGCAGCTAAGGAGGGGTATGAGGAGGGCGGAGAGGCAGCAGCGGGAGCAGAAGCGGGAGGAGGAGGAGGAGGCGCCGAGGGAGGGTTTTCGCCCGAGCTGATTCACACGTATGAGGTGGATGGGACAGACGTGGTTGACCCGGAGGCGGATAAGAGGGAGCTGGTGAGTTGATGTGGAAGGGGATGGGAATGAGAGAGTCGGAAAAGGTTGATCATGGGATGTGTGTCGAGGGAGGGAGGGTTTTCGCCCGAGCTGATTCACACGTATGAGGTGGATGGGACAGACGTGGTTGACCCAGAGGCAGATAAGAGGGAGCTGGTTAGCAGTGTGTGAGTGGTGTGTGAGTGGTGTGTGAGTGGTGTGTGAGTGGTGTGTGAGTGGTGTGTGAGTGGTGTGTGAGTGGTGTGTGAGTGGTGTGTGAGTGGTGTGTGAGTGGTGTGTGAGTGGTGTGTGAGTGGTGTGTGAGTGGTGTGTGAGTGGTGTGTGAGTGGTGTGTGAGTGGTGTGTGAGTGGTGTGTGAGTGGTGTGTGAGTGGTGTGTGAGTGGTGTGTGAGTGGTGTGTGAGTGGTGTGTGAGTGGTGTGTGAGTGGTGTGTGAGTGGTGTGTGAGTGGTGTGAGTGGTGTGTGAGTGAGGAAGAGAATGGAAACTGATTGAGCAGCAATGCGAGCTTTCTTTCACCGGAGCTCATTCACACGTATGAGGTGGATGGGACAGACGGTGTTGACCCAGAAGCGGATAAGAGAGAGCTGGTGAGTACTGTGCAAGTGGGAGGGGCATTCAGGGTTTCGGGAAGTTGTTCCATACGTAAGAAGAGCAGATGAGTGCGATTCCAAGCGCCTTTGCTTGCTTGTGGAACTATAACGTCAAAAAGTAGTATGGTTCCCACGCCCACTTCTCAATACCCACTTCTCTCTGTCATTCCCCCCCTCCCCCCTGTCCTCCTGCTCTCCCCGTTCCAGGAGCGAAAGAGGGCACAGATACAGGCAGACCGGCAGCGCAGCGTCCTGGAAGCTTCCGGCGCTGGTGGTGGTGATGTCAGCGCAGCAGAGAGGGCTCTGGTAGTGAGGGCGCCTGCTGACGTGGCAGCAGCAGGGGATGGCCAGCTCAGCGCGGCGGATAAGGCCGCAGCCAATACGATGATGGGGCAGGATCCTGGTGACGTGGCATTTGGTGCAGGGGCAGAGGTTCCCCTCGAGACTCAGGTGAGAGTTCAGGTGGAGATTCAGGTGAGATATCAGGTGAAGATTCAGGTGCGCAGTCAGGTGAGTTAAAACCGGGATCAGGCTTCAGGTTGGTCTTCCGGTGAACCTTCAGGTTGAATCCATGTTCAGGCGCCAGTATTTTTTCCACCTAGAGCGACCTCCCCTCTTCCTTTCTCCCTTCTCCTCATTCCTGTTTGTTTCCCCCTTTCCTGTGCATCAGGTGTACTGGTGACACGACAAGTACCAGCCGCACAAGTCCATGTAGGGTGTTGAGCTTAACACCCACCCCTTTCAAATCCCATTTCCCTCTCTCCCCTCCCTCCCTCCCCTCCCGCCCCGCTCTCTCCCTGCATCAGGTGTACTGGTGGCACGACAAGTACCGGCCGCGCAAGCCCGTGCAAGGTGTTAAGCTCAACACTCACTCTTCTCAAATCCCGTTTCCCTTCCCCACACTCCTCGGCAGCAGGTGTACTGGTGGCATGACAAGTACCGGCCGCGCAAGCCTAAGTATTTCAACCGAGTGCACACGGGATACGAGTGGAACAAGTACAACCAGACCCACTACGACCACGACAACCCGCCACCCAAGATCGTGCAAGGATACAAGTTCAGTATCTTCTACCCGGATTTGATTGACCGCTCCAAGCCGCCCAGTTATCATATTGAGAAGGACGGCAGTGCGGACGGCGAGACTTGTCTCATTCGCTTCCATGCCGGACCGCCCTATGAGGACATTGTGAGTGGCTCCCTTTGTCTTTGAGTTTTTATTATTACTACCATAATTATTATTGTTATTGTTATTATTTTACTCCATTCACTTCAATCATGCCACGGTCATCATTCCCTTCATCCCAGTCGTAGTATTCATGTCTTTCCCGTTTTTCCACATGTCGCATTCTGCACCCTGTCTAGCAGGCTTTCATGCTTCCACACTTCCACCCCCACTTTCCCCTCCCCCTTTTCCTGTCTGTCAGGCATTCCGCATAGTGAACAAGGAGTGGGAATATTCGCACAAGAAGGGCTTTAAGTGCACGTTCGAACGCGGCATTCTGCATGTGTACATCAACTTCAAGCGCCACCGCTACCGCCGATAGGCTCTGTTAGGCTGCGGATGCTTGTGTTTTGGTGGTGGAGGTGGGGGCGGCGGTGGGGATGGTGGTGGGGGTGCGTGTCACGCTAACGGAACATTCGAGCGCGGCAACATACACGTCCCACATCAACTTCAAGCGCCACCGCTACCACCGATGGGCTCTGTTGGACTTGTCGCTCCTGCCGATTGGCTCTGTCCTGCTCTGGACGCCATGTCGTGTGTGTTAGTGTTGAGTTACGGTGGTAACAGTGTTACGGCATGCTTGAATGCAGGCTTCTGCACATTTACGTACAGTAAACTACCGCACTAATAGGACCTCTCATGCGGTGTGGAGGCTTGTTGTTGGCATGTCTTGTCGCTACTGCCGATAGGCCCTGTCATGTCGAGCTGTGGATGCTTGTGTTTTGCAGGACGATTATTGTTGAAACGAACCAGACTAATTGACACAAACCAAACAGAGTTCAATCCAATCTACTCCGGCCACTTTTAACAGTTCAGTTCTTTCCTCATACATCTCTACCTACTGTGTTCTGTCTGTCATGTCTGTGACTCCGAACTTCCTTGCAAGAATGCTAATACCGGTAGTACAATAAAGATGCCTGCCAGGGCAAGACCACCAGTTCAGTTCCATTCGTACTACCAGCACTGGCGACACAAACAACAGCAAATCACTCCACTCAACAGCAGGCCTGGTACAGTGTGCTTGTACAAATTTGTGCCTTGGAACCTGAAAATCCAGTGAACATCTCTTGCAACTCACCTCCTGTGCCACTAAGATATGGTACCCTCCTGAACTGTACCACAGCCTGTTTGTCAAGACAAGGTCTTACTGTGCTAGCGTCCATTTGCCTCTCCTCTCGCCTTCCTCCTCGCCTCCAGCACCTCTTCAGCAGAAGCAACCATCCTCCGGTGAAAAGCAACCATCTCCTCCAGCTCGCTTGTAAACAGCGCCTCCAGTGCCACTGCCCCCTGCTTCTGTTTTATCCCCCGCTCCCAGCCCCCATGCATCCACTATGCCTCTCCTCTCGCCTTCTTCCTCGCATCCAGCACCTCTTCAGCAGAGGCAGCCATGCGCCTGTGGAACGCAACCATCTCCTCCAGCTCGCTTGTGTGCAGCGCCTCTAACGCCGCCCGCGCTGCCGACCGCTGGTTTCGTCGCCGTTCAAGCTCCTCCTTGATGTGGGACGCGTTGCGCACTGTGGCACCCACCTGCGATAGCCGTTTCACCTGCTGCCCTGATAGGGGCGTGAGCTCCTGAAGGGGAGGAGGGAGGGAGGAGGGGTGAGGGAGGAAGAAATATCGTACAAATACATAAATGTTATACTCGAAACGTTTTTTTTTTTTTTTTTTTACCTAAGTGTCCGAGCCTCGGGTTGCACACCGTAGTACGAGCCTCTCACCTTGAGGAACGAAGCGCCAATCGCCAGCTCCTGCTTCTCCTCTGGCAGCGTCGGCAGCCCGCCAAACCCTCCCAGTCCACCCGCCGACCCGCCCGCCTGCTCTCTTTTAATAGCCGCAAGCGCCGACGTCCCCCCTTTCTCCGTGGCGTTGCGGCGCAGCACCACCCGCTCCTCGTACACCACCTTGGCGGCATGGAAGCTCCAAACCATTGGTCCCAATACTATTTCACTCACCCAACTTGAGAAACAAAGCCTCTCACCTTGAGGAATGAAGCCCCAATCGCCAGCTCCTGCTTCTCCTCTGGCAGCGTCGGCAGCCCTCCAAACCCACCAGCCGACCCGCCCGCCTGCTCTCTTCTAATAGCAGCAAGCGCCGACGTTCCGCCTTTCTCCGTGGCGTTGCGGCGCAGCACCACCCGCTCCTCGTACACCACCTTGGCCGCGTGGAAGCTCCAAACCATTGGTCCCAATACTATTTCACTCACCCTCCTTGAGAAACAAAGCCTCTCACCTTGAGGAATGAAGCCCCAATCGCCAGCTCCTGCTTCTCCTCTGGCAGCGTCGGCAGCCCTCCAAACCCACCAGCCGACCCGCCCGCCTGCTCTCTTCTAATAGCAGCAAGCGCCGACGTTCCGCCTTTCTCCGTGGCGTTGCGGCGCAGCACCACCCGCTCCTCGTACACCACCTTGGCCGCGTGGAAGCTCCAAACCATTGGTCCCAATACTATTTCACTCACCCTCCTTGAGAAACAAAGCCTCTCACCTTGAGGAATGAAGCCCCAATCGCCAGCTCCTGCTTCTCCTCTGGCAGCGTCGGCAGCCCTCCAAACCCACCAGCCGACCCGCCCGCCTGCTCTCTTCTAATAGCAGCAAGCGCCGACGTCCCCCCTTTCTCCGTGGCGTTGCGGCGCAGCACCACCCGCTCCTCGTACACCACCTTGGCGGCATGGAAGCTCTTTTGAATGCGCAGCCGCCGCCGCTCCAGCTCCTCCTCCCACTCCCTCCCTTGCTGCTGCTTCTTCTGCCTCTCCTCCTCTTGCGCTTCTGCCGCCGCCGCTGCCGCCGCCGCCGCTGCTGCTGCCGCTCCGGGTGTTTTCCCGCTGGCTGAACCCACCCCTGCCACTGCCCCTGCCCCTGCCCTTGCTGCCATGCTGCTTCCTCCTGCCGCTCCCGCCTCTCCTGCTCCTGATTGGCCTAGAGCAGCCATGCCAGTGGCCAGGCTGTCGGTGGCGTCAGCGGCAGCGTCAACTGCGGCAATGGCGGCAGCAGCAGCGGCAGCAATGCTGGTGGGAGGGGCTGTGAGGGCGGCTGGGCGGGGGATTCTTGGCCGCACCTTGCGCTCATATGCCACCACTGCTGCCACAAACTCCTGAGGGAGGGAGTAAGTGAGTGAGTAGTGAGTGAGTGAGTAAGTGAGTGGGAGAGAGGGAGTGAGTGGGTGAATGGGTGAGCAAGTGAGTGAATGATGCAGGCAGTGAGCAGGACTTTGACAACAAATGGGTGGGAGATCTGGCAGACCACTGCAACACACAAGACAGGCAGTTACAACCAGCGGAATTAGAACCAACCAACCGTGTTGGAACTCAACTCGGTCTACTCAAACCCCTCCCAACGCGAGCTGGGCCCTCCACCAAGGAAAGAAAACTACAGCCACTCATTTGGTGAACCATGGGCCAAACGGAGAGGCACCAGCAGCAGCTGAGCTTCAGCAGAGAATTTAGCAGAGCCAACAGAGTAATCAACCCAAGCACACACCTTTAAGACTTCTCAAAAGCATGCAGAATATTCAGCAGAAAACGCACCTGGTAGGCCCTGGGACACTCGGGGTACTCAAACACCTCGCGGGGCGAGCTGAAGCCTCCCCCAGGGAAAGACAGCTTGGAATGGCACACGTTTGAGGAACCCAAGGAGCAACAGAAAGACACCACCACCGGCAGCAGGGCAAGCACTAAAGAACTCACCTGGTACGCCCTGGGGCACTCGGGATACTCGAAAACTTCTCGGGGCGAGCTGGGCCCTCCCCCAGGCGCCACCTCCCCGTCCTGGAAGCGCCTCATGCGCTCCGGGTGGAACTGCAGCCCCACAAAGAAGCCCCCTCGCAGAGGAGCTGGACCCTTCACTAGGCAGAGTATCCAGCAGAGAACGCACCTGGTGTGCCCAGGGTGGAACTGCAGCCCCACAAAGACGAACCCTCAAAGTAATGGTTTCAGCGTTTCAGGCTGCTTCAGCAGATTGTGTAACATAGCACGCACCTGGTAGGCCCTGGGGCACTCGGGGTACTCAAACACTTCTCGGGGCGAGCTGGGCCCTCCCCCAGGCGCAACCTACCCGTCCTGAAAGCGCCTCATGCGCTCCGGGTGGAACTGCAGCCCCACAAAAAAGCCCCCTCGGGGCGGGCAGTGCCCCCCCTTAGGTAGAGTTACTAGAGTAATCAGCATAAGACGCACCTGGTACGCCCTGGGACATTCGGGGTACTCAAAGACCTCGCGAGGGGAGCTGGGCCCTCCCCCAGGCGCCACCTCCCCGTCCTGGAAGCGCCTCATTCGCTCCGGGTGGAACTGCAGCCCCACAAAGAAGCCTCCTCGGGGCGGGCAGTGCACGTCCGGGTCGTAAAAGGCTTCAATGAGCCCATCTGCTGCAAACGCCATGGGTCGGAACCGAGATGCCAGGAATCTCACGCCCTGGGGAGGGGGAAGAAGTGGAAGAAAGGGGAAGATAGGGGTTGGTCAAGGGCTGCACGAGTAACGGGCAGTGCACGTCCAGGTCGTAGAAGGCTTCTATGAGCCCGTCTGCAGCGAATGCCATGGGGCGGAACTGAGATGCGAGCACTCTCACGCCCTGAGGTGGGATAGGGAACTGGAGAAGGGAAAAAGAATGGAAACCGGACAGAGTGTTGTCAGTGTGTTGCTGTCAAGTGCCACGTGCTGTCAAGTGCCACGTTCTGTCAAGTGCCACGTTCTGTCAAGTGCCACGTTCTGTCAAGCCTCTCACCTGGTGGTGGTAACCTGTAGCCTCTCGCTCTCTCACCTGCTGCTGGTAACGCTACCCGCTCACCCTCGCACCTGGTGGTGGTAGCTGTTGACGAGCAGCTCCTTCTCCCCCGTGGCCTCACGGCTCTTCTCCAGCAACCACTTTTGAGGCGCCTCGAATCTCACTTGCTCTTGGCAACCAATACCCTCTCAACCCACTCACCTGCTGCTAATCACCTGTGCCCTCTCACTTTCGCACACACTCACCTGGTGGTGGTAGCTGTTGACAAGCAGCTCGTTCTCCCCCGTGGCCTCACGGCTCTTCTCCAGCGACCCCTCAAACCACTCCACTGCTGGTAACCGTTACCCTCCCACACTCCCAACCTCTCACTTAAAGCTGCCAGCCCATACCCTCTCGCCGTCGCACCTGGTGGTGGTAGCTGTTGACAAGCAGCTCGTTCTCCCCAGTGGCCTCACGGCTCTTCTCCAGCGACCCCTCAAACCACTCCGCCAGTGGCGTCTCCGGCACCACATAGATGGGGTGGCGATGCCCGTCTGGGGTTTTGGGTTTTCAAAAGGTGGGGACGAGAGGAGGGGAAAGAGATGGGAGAGGATTGGTGGAATGGTGCTTAAGGAAGCTCCTCAAGCCAGACCGCCAGGCGTGTCTGGCACCACAAAGATGGGATGCCTTTGTCCATCTAGGGTGGGAGGGGGTGGGGGAGAGGAGAGGAGAGGAGAGATATGGGAGACGGATGGAGCTTGCGTTACCAGGAAGCCCCTAAAACCATCCCTACTTCCTGTCACATTAAAAAAAAAAAAAAAAAAAAAAAAAAAAATCCATTCAACGAGATTCCAAATTCCTACACGAAGGCCCTCACATTCTCAACACCCAAATACCCCTTGTCTTTTCTTCTCTGTTGTGTTCTGTCTCTCACCATAGTCATTGTAGTCAATGTGCTTCAAGTCAAGGCCCTTGCGCGATGTGACCTCCGTCTCCACGTCCTGATGTTGAGGCAAACAGAAAGGCAGGGGAGGCAGGGGGGCAGGAGGGAGGGGAGGAGGGGAGGCAGGGGAAGAAGGACGGGGATGGGGGGAGAGGACGGGGAGGACAAGGAGCTAAGGGTTTCAAATCCGCCTGAGCTGACGTCTCGAAGGTGTGTGCGGTCTGAGAGATAACGATGGGGTACCTGGTAGAGGGACCCTCCATACGCCACGTTCAGCACTTGGCTCCCGCGGCAGATCCCGAGGTACGGGATCGACCGCTCCAGGCACCTCCGATTGCTGAGGCGCCTGAAAGATTGCCTAATAGAGGGATCCCCCCGATGCCATGTTGAGCTCTTGGCTCCCGCGGCAAATCCCAAGGTACGGAATCGACAACATTGAGAAACATCAAAAGATGAATTACCTGGTAAAGAGACCCTCCAGACGCCACGTTGAGCACTTGACTCCCGCGGCAGATCCCGAGGTACGGAATCGACCGCTCCAGGCACCTCCGCGCGAGCGACAACTCAATGGAGTCCTTGGCCTTGTCGATCGCAGTGTCGCTGGCGTGCGCGGCGCGGATCTCCGCGATTTCCTCGGGTGACAGGTCAGCAGTGAGCTGGCTGTCGTAGAGCTCCGGGTCGATGTCCTCTCCCTCGCACAGCAGCACGCCGTGGATTGGCTCGAACGCGTCCAGCAGGGACGCCACGCCCGGGACACGTGGCACGATCACGGGGACTGCGCCGTACGCGACGATCAGATCGAGGTGATATTCACCTGCACAATGAGGGGTAGACGGTGTAGTGTCGGATGAAAGAAGGATTGGTTTCTCGTCAGCCCGAAGCTTTGGGTGAGTCGGACTTAAAGCTAATCATAAAAAGGATGGCAGAAAGTTGTTTTCTGGTGAGCGATGTTGTTGCTGGCTACTCGAATGAGGTTTCGGAGGGCTTAAGTGTCTCTGACTATCAGATTCTCGTTCCTGAACTTTCCAGAACCAAGAGACTAGGCGGATGTCTGTATGTTCTGCTCAATGGCAGCAGCAACCCATCTTACCTACGAAATCGACGAACTTGTTCTTGCGAAGCGTCCGTCGGGACACGATCAGGACACGTGGCAGGCCCTCGGACAGCTTCTCAGCATCCTCTTTCGCAGCGTTGCCCACGTCAGGATCCACGTCATCGTCCTTGTCCTCGTCTTCTACAGGACGGTTCTCGTAATAATCAGCCATGGTGTCGACTAACGCACAAATACACCTTAATTTCCTGTGTCTCCTAGATTAAAGGCCAAGAAACTCCTCTTCTCCTTATTCTTCAAGGAATGGTCTTGCCAGCACACTGATCGAATCAAGTCCGCTCAGCAATGTTTTGCCTTACGGTTTCGAGAGCAGAACTAAACGACACTCACAACGTCAACCGACGAGGACTTGCTTACTCTCCTCGGTAATACCGATGAAAATCACCACACCACGCAGACCATCGAAGCAGGTGGTACCTGGTCCTGGTGGCCTATCAACAAGCAGGATTGCTGGTTACTAAAATGGCTTGGCCCAGAAGATAAAATATCACCTTGAATCTGTCTTCCAAGTGCGTCTCTCTATGACCATGGTGGGCTGTGCTGTGCTGTGCCTCAAAAATCTCTAGGCGGGAAAACACTTTCACCATCCATAAGCAGTTGAATTTGGACTCCTGGAATTCCCAAGGGACGCCTGAAATGACATTGGAGCTGACAGCAGATGAGGTGGAAAGGTCACGGCCACGTGGAGTGGATGAGGCTTTTCCTCTCGGGGATTCGTCGTTCCTGCGGCCGCATCTCCACGTGGAGGCGCTTCATCTGTCGTGCGCGCGTGTGGGGCACAGCGAAGCCAAACTCGCCACGCGTCATATCCCTGCTATGGAAAACCTCTCTTTCCACGCAGTACGTAATTTATGCATACGAGTATACGAAGCAAACACCCACTCCTTTCCAACTACCATTGCATGCACCCCTGCAGCGCTGGCAGTTCCTAGGGTTTCCCAGTCACACAGCCCTCTCTCCCCTCCTCCCATCTTCTCATCCCCAGCCACTCACTCCTCTGTTCCACCCTCTCCACTCCTCTCTTCCCTCCTCTCCTCTCCCTCCCACGCTACCAGCATGAACAAAAGCTGGGGCTACTCCACGTTTTGGTTCTCTTTTTCCAACCAGCCTTTCTGGTTGGCGTAGTGTACTGTTCCAGTGCATCCCTCTTGCCAGAGCGGAGCACGGAACCTCGCATTGTCAGAGTGTCTCATTCTCATCGCTTTTTGCTTCTGTCTCTCTGTGCTCTCGCGTGCGTGAGCTTGCTTTAACGCGTCGCGTCGCTTGTCCCGTTTGTTCCGTTCCTGGCGCGAGGGTTTAATCCGCCATGGGGAAGAAGCTCTTAGCTGAGAATGCGGAGATTTCAACGGAAGGCGCAATTACTGACGCGCGAATTGCGGACGACAAGCGAGAGGCGAAGAAGGCCAAAAAAGAGAAGAAACTTAAAGCCGAGAAGAAGCGGAAACAGGAGGAATTAAGCACTGAAGCCCCCGAAGCAGCTGCGCCGGCTCCCGCGAAACGCGAGAAGAAAAGCAAGAAGAAGCAGCGCGCCGATGGCGTCTCTTCGCCAAGCGCTTCCCCCGATTCTCCCGCCGACAGAGCCTCCTCTCCCCCCGCCGCCTCCCCCGCCGCTCCTCCCGCGCCGGTCCACGCGAAGCTTGAGAGCTGGGCGGACGTGGACGTCCGCGTGGAAGGTGTAGAGATCGACGGCGATTCGTCCTCCGCGGCGTGCCAACCTCTCCGCCCGCTGACCACGTTCGCGGAAGCCGCGCCGCAGGTCCCCGCGGATCTGCTCTCCACGTGCGCGTCCTTCGCGTCCCCCTCCCCGATTCAGCGCTGGGCGTGGCCGGTGCTGCTGCGCGGGCGCGATCTCGTCGCGGTGGCGGCGACAGGCTCGGGGAAGACGCTCGCGTTTGGAATCCCCGGGCTGAAGCACGCGCTTGAAGTGCGCAAGGCGGGCGGAGGCGGAAAGGGGAAGCGGAATGGGTCCGCACAGCCGTCGATGCTGGTCGTTGCGCCAACGCGCGAGCTCGCCCAACAGGTGGGGAGGCTTTTTGGGCGGGAAGTGGAATCTGCGCGAATGTGCGGTGAGGCTTTCGCTCTCTTCCCCCCATCCTCCGCTTCCGCTAGCCGTCTCAAACTCCTCGTTTTCCCCCGTCTGATCCTCGTTTCCCGACAGATCGCGGAGGTGCTAGAGGCGGCAGGGAAGCGTTGCGGCGTGGGGGTGGTGTGCGTGTTCGGCGGCGCGTCGAAAGGCGGTCAGCGGGCCGCTCTCGCGCAATCGCCGGGTGTGGTGGTGGCGACGCCGGGGCGCCTTAAAGACCACATGCAGGACGGCACGATCTCCCTCGCGGCGGCATCCTTCGTGGTGAGTATCCGTTCAAAGCGGTGTAAAGGTGTGCAGATTGGTCCGGTGCGGCGTGGTTCTTCGCAACGGCGCCAGGCGCTGGACGAGGCGGACCGCTTGAACGGAACGGAACGGATCCCGATCCGATGATGTTGGGCCCGCGTGCTTGGTTCACCTGTGCGGTTCAGTGGCGTACCCTTTGATGTTGACTCATTTGCCTCCTCACGCCACCGCCGGGTGCTGGACGAGGCGGATCGCATGCTCCACATGAGCTTCGAGCCCGACATGGAAGGAAGGGGCTGTTTCATAGTATCGTTTCATGTGTTCGTAACCCTGCCTGTACTCACGTGCCTCTCCTCATTACCCCCAGGTATTTGACGAGGCGGATCGCATGCTGGACATGGGCTTCGAGCCTGACATCCGCGGAATCGACTTTCGTAAATATTATCGTAAATATATGTGTGTCCCTGCCTCTCACTAACCCCAGGTGTTGGACGAGGCGGATCGCATGCTTGACATGGGCTTCGAGCCCGACATCCGCGCCATTATGCAAGCCACGCCGGCCGGTGAGCAGAGCAAGCGCGACTGGCAGGGCAGGGAGAGGTTACGGGTGGGAATGGGCAGGGTGAGGGGTTGGGGGAGGGACCGAGACGGGGACGGGGTCGGGGACGGGGACGGTGGTAGGGGACAGGGGAGGTGCGGGGGATGTGAGCCGGTCATGCGCAGTGCAGGACGGTGTAGCGTCGTTGCAGGGCTGTATTAGAAGCATGCTGCTCGAGTATGCTCCCTGTACCATCTTTACTCCTTTCCTGACAGCTCCAATGTCTCTTCTCTTTTTTCCCTCTGCTCTGCGTATGCCACGTGTCAGACCGCCAGACTGCCATGCTGAGTGCCACGTGGCCGCCTGAAATCTCCAAGCTGGCCAGCGATTTCCTCAAGAACCCCATCAAGGTGAGACATGTCGCATGAGCTTTTTTTTTTTTTTAGGTTTCATGTTCAACGTCTTCTTGCATTGGTTTGGCATGGCGCAGCAGGTGATGGCAGGGAGGAGCACGGGGGGCATGTCAGCCAACGACGAAGTGACTCAGATAGTGGAGTCTAGTTTTGAGGCGCCTCAAAACTTGCTTTTCTTTGTTTTCTTCTTTTTTTGTGTGTGTGTGTGTGTGCGTGTGTGTGTGCTGACATCGCATGGCATGGGTTGGCATGGCATGGCAGGTTATGGTGGGTCGGAGCACGGGGGGCATGTCAGCCAACGACGATGTGACGCAGATAGTGGAGGTGGTGGAGCCGTGGCAGAAGAACAAGCTGCTGGTCTCGCTGCTCGAGAAATACCACAAGTCCAGGCGGTGAGCACATGCGGGGGGCTGGGCTGGGGCTGGGGCTGTTTGGTTTCGCACTGCAGCAGAAGCTAGGATATGTGAAGGCGAGGTGAGTCGGTAGTCACAGGGGCACAGGCTGGAGGTGGTGGAGCCGTGGCAGAAAACAAGCTGCTCGTGTCGCTGCTGCAGAAATACCACAAGTCCAGGCGGTGAGCGGATCCGTGGGGAAGGGGTGAAGCTGTTTGGTTTTGCACTGCAGAGAAGCTGCTGATGTGAGAGAAGCTGCTGATGTGAGAGAAGTTGCTGATGTGAGAGAAGCTGCTGATGTGAGAGAAGCTGCTGATGTGAGAGAAGCTGCTGATGTGAGAGAAGCTGCTGATGTGAGAGAAGTTGCTGATGTGAGAGAAGCTGCTCATGTGAGAGAAGCTGCTCATGTGTGTAGTCATTTCACACCAAGAAGACAGCGTTGCTCGTTCAGTGCTCTTCAGCTACTACCCCTTAAAGCCCCATCCATACGTACATGCCTTTGTGTCATCATCTCATCATCTCATCAATCAATGGAAATGGCCGGCAGCAAAGATGCATTTCAATTTCCCGAGTCTGAATCTCCCCCTTTCCTTACACTGTTAGTGGAGAAGGGAGGCAGTGCTGCTTGTTTAATGCTCTGAGCTGCTGTCCCGTGAAGCACGTGAAGCCACGCCCACGTTCTTATATACATGATACATGCGGTTGTGTCATCCATTCGTACATTCCTCTTTTCATCCCATCGTCCCACCATGCATTGGGGATGGCAGCAAAGATGCGTCTCAATTTCCCGAGTCTGAAGCTTCCCCTCGTTCTTCACTGCTAGTGAAGGGGAAGGGAGGCAGTGCTGCTCGTTTAATGCTCCTGAGCTGCTACCGCATAAAGCCGGCATGCATGCTTTCATGTCATTCATTCATACCCACCACCATGCACTGGGAATGGCAGCAAAGATGCGTCTCAATTTCCCGAGTCTGAACCTCCTCCTCCCTTCATCCCTGGTGAAGGCGAAGGGAGGCAGTGCTGCTCTTTTATTGCTCTGAGCTGCCGCCCATCTAACCACGCCCACATCCATCCGCCTAGATACATACATGCCTCTGTGTCATCCTCTCCCCTGGTCAAGGAACAAAAATACGGTCATCGTAAAAAACGGCCCGTTTTTTACGGTCATTTTTCTAAAAATACGGTCGTATTTTATTGGAGTTTTTTTTCAAGGGGAATTTTTCCAGAAAGGTCCAAAAAGCATAAGATGTGGCAGTGGGATGATCAGCACAGAAAGAACACTAACAAACAAGCCTACAATGGGCGACTGCCCCTTATTAAACTACGAACACCTCTACATCTTCTTCCCCTACCGTCTATCCCACGATTCCTACCCTCCCTACCTACTCTTCTGGTCCTCCCCTACCACCTTCCCCTATTTAACTAAGCCTCCCCCCCCTCTACATGTTCCTCATCTCTACGGTTTCCCCCCACCCACTTAACCCTACTGCTCCTATTCGTCCTCCTCGTCCTCGTCCTCCTCCTCCTCTTCCTCCTCCTCCTCCCCACTATCACCATCGCTGAGATCCCAAGGATCGCTGCCATCACGTGTTTTCTTGCCCGTCTCATCCTCCTCCTCCCCCCCACTGCAGTCTGCCGCCTCCTCTTCCTCCTCTTCCTCCACAACTTTTCCCTTCCCCTTTCCCTTGCATGGACCGTTTCCCTTCCCCTTCCCCTTCCTCTTCCTCTTGGATGACTCTCCCACCTTCGTCTTCCTCTTCTTCTTGCCAATGCTCCCGAACTCCTCCCAGTTGATGGTGGTGGAGACTTCCTCCTCTTCCCCCACAACTGCAGGCCCTTCTTCTTCCTCTTCTGCTGCGATCGGGGCGACGGTGCAGCCCTCCTTGAGGGTGCCGTCGGTCAGGTCACGGTATAGCTTCTCACGCACACCCTGCCTTCGATCGAAAGCGTCACGTGCCCTCCTGGTGAAGGCGACGTAGGTGACGTCGGTCATCTTGGTGGCGGCCAGGCGGTTCCGGTCCCGCCTCTGCACACGAGCAAGGGCGGACCAGTAGCGCTCCACCTCGGACGAGGTGACAGGCTGTGATAGGGTTGTCACAGCCATTTCTTGAAGCGCCTGGACCTCACCCCCGTACATCCACCACCATTCCGCCTCAGTCAGGCGCCCCCCCTCCACCAGAGTCGTCGCTGCCCAACAGGCGTCATCGGAGCCAAGCCGCCCCTCTCCTTTGTGATACTGGGCCAGCTGCGCGTGGAGCAAGGTGCGCTTAGCGACGTCCCCACCCCGGGCCTGGATGACTTCATCCGCCCCTCTCCTTACCTCGCGGTCGTTTCTCACCTCCCCCGAGTACTGGTTGCGGGGGTTGAGAAGCCATCCCATCGCCTGCAACGCATTGTGCAGCTGGCCGTCCCACCTTTTGGCCACGATAGCCTTGATGGTGGCCAAGAAGGCGGGTTTGTCCTTTGCCGCCAACAGCCCGGTCCGCTTGACGAAGATGGCAGCTGTTCAAACAGGAAAACAGATACGATGTAAGTAACTAATGGTGTGTGTGGGGATGGCTGTCACGTCACGATTGCATAGTCCACGGGTAATTTAGCAAGCAACTTACCAGCCGCCTCGGCCGCTTCGTTTGTTTTGACTGTCGCCTCTAGCATGCGGCCATAAATCTGCCCCATGCTAACCGCCCTCCTGTCCACGGCCCGAAGCACCTCATACACCGGGGTCATGAGGCGAAAGACTGCATTGGCTAAGTCCCAAAACAGATCATCCAACAGGAGCTTGCGAACCGCCTGGCCCTCCGCCGTCCGTGCCACCGCCACCTCCTCCCACTCGTCACTAATTACCATCTCCTGAAGCGCCTTCTTGACTTCCAAGAAACGGCCGAGCATTATCACTTGGGTGCCAAACCGCGTCGCACCGGGGCGGACCAAGGATAACTAGCTGAAAAGCTCTCGGAAAAGGACGACGGCGGAGGCGCTGCCCTTCACCATCATCACCACCCGGTGTACTTGGGCTAGGACGCGTTTAACCGTCCGAATCCTACCAAAATCGTGCAGCATCAGATCCAGTACATGCGCGGCGCAGTTCGTGAAGAACACCTGCGGAAAACCGTCAGCAAGCATGGACGCCGCCCGCTTGTTGTTGGACTCGTTGTCCATAACCACCTGCACGACCTGCTTGTCCCCCACCGCGCAGATTGCCTTGAGAATTAGAGCCGCGAGGTACTCGCCAGTCTTCTTTGCAGTTTTTGAGTCGACAATGTCGACTATGACGGGGGCCGTGTCGTTCATAGCAATGACACACACCATGCCACGAGATTTCAGGCAAGTCCACCCGTCCACCGAGAGGGAGCACCCGCTTGTGCTCCAGCTGTCCTTGATCGGCCTGACGAGGTCTTCGGTGTCCGCTTTCAGCTTCTCAAGCAACGGGCCCGACACCTTGTAGGGAGTAGGGAGGGTGTAAGGCTTGGCGTAGATCACGGCCGCGTCAACAAACGCTTGCAGCGACTTAGACTTCGAGACGTTGAACGCCAAATCGTTGTCTGCCATAGCCGCAGCCCACAGGTAGTCAAGACGGGCTCGAGCAAGATCATCCGCCATGTCGCGGATATCACGCTGCCTTGAGCGACGTGCGGGCTGAAGCGCGACTGTGGACGAGGAGGCCCGGTTAGAATTAGAACAGCCCCCGGAGGTGGAACGTTCGCGCTCGGCTTCCGCTCGAAGAAGCTCCGCGACATCAGAAGTGCACATCGTCACGTTCTTAAGTTTCGTAGCTGGAGTCCCGTAAATGTGCTCCTTGATACGTGTCGCGTTAGGAGTAACGGCATCCCCGCAATGCTTGCATGTAGCAGTAACTATGCCGTTGATAACCTCCTTGATCACGTGCTTCCAAAGGTCAGATATAGGTCTCACCATGGCCTGCTGATGTGAATGAGATAGCTGGGAGGTAAATCTGAAGATAGAATGTGTTGACTCGTTTCTGCTGCTCCTATTAGTACCTTGATGGGCCAAAGGCCTCGGCATGCGTTGTCGAGTGGAATTTGGTGCTGGGCTGATGAGAGGGATGGATAATGTGGAACTCTGATTGGCTGAAATGAGTTCGCATCGTGAAGGTTGGGTGTGTCGCGCATGCGAGCGAAAACCAAATATGGGGGCAGTGAAACGACCGTCATTTTGATCCTTGCCCCTGGTGAAGGCGAAGGGAGGCAGTGATTTGTTTTTATTGCTCTGAGCTGCCGCCTGTCTGACCACGTCCACATCCATACGCCCAGGTGATACATACATGCCTCTGGGTCTGCTTTTGAGTCGAAAAGCACATGACCTAAAAGTACATGACTTAAAAGCACATGACTTAAAAGCACATGACTTAAAAGCACATGACTTAAAAGCACATCCATACGCCTAGATGATACATGCATGCCTCTGTCATCCTCACCCCTGGTGAAGGCGACGTGAGCCCGTGCTGCTCGTTTATTGCTCTGACCTCCCACCCTTCAAAACCCTATCCACACATATGCACATGCCTTGGTGGTGTGGTGCTCATGTCTGTGTGCATACATGTTTGTGCTCTACAAGCAGAATGAATCAAATCAATGTTTTCTCTCCCCCAACCCCTCACTCTCCCCCTCAACTTTCTTCCACCCCCCCACTCGCTCTCCCCCTCAACTTTCTTCCACCTCCCCACTCGCTCTCCCCCTCAACTTTCTTCCACCCCCCCACTCGCTCTCCCCCTCAATCGTCTTCCACCGCCCCCCTCACTCTCCCCCTCCCAGCAACCGCGTGCTCGTATTTGTGCTCTACAAGGTTGAGGCAGAGCGGATTGAAGCACTGCTGGCGTCTCAGTAAGTTTGCCTGCCTGCTTGCCTGCCTGTCTACCTCCCTCCCTCCCTCCCTCCCTCCCTCCCTCCCTTCCTTTCTCCCTCCTTCCATCCATCCCTCACCTGGTGTCTGCAATGTCTGCTGCCGTTCCCTCTCCCTTCCCTCTCCCTTTCCTTGCCCTCCTCTCTTCGTTCCTCCGTTCCTCATGCGCCTTCATCTCCCCCTTCCCTGTCCTGCCTTACCTGTTCGCTCCTGCTCCCCTCTCCCTCTGCTCCCAGTGGGTTCAAGGTGGGGGGCATTCACGGCAACAAGAACCAGACCCTGCGTACCAAGGCAGCCACTCACTTTGCCTCTCTCCTCTCTCTCGTCTCTCTCCTCGCCCCTCTGTTCCCCTCTCTCCCTCTCCTCTGCTCCCCCTCTGCTCCCAGCGGGTTCAAGGTGGGAGGCATTCACGGCAACAAGAACCAGGGTCTGCGCACCAAGGCCGTCAATGACTTCAAGAGCGGTGCCGTTCCTGTGCTGGTGAGAGTAGAAACGTGCTGGTGAGAGTAGACACGTGCTGGTGAGAGTAGACACGTGCTGGTGAAAGTGGTTGCTAGTGCTGTGCTGGTGAGAGCAAAACTGAGCCCTTCTTTTTTTTTTGTTAGGATGGCGCTGTTCTCGTGATTGCTTCCTCCTTAGTGCAAGGCATCAGTGTTCCAACTCTTTCCCTCCCACAACGCCACTCTGTTGCCACGTTCCTGAGCTCCCTCCTTGCTCTCACTAGATTCCAATGCCTCCTTTTTCCCTCCTTGCTCTCCTTAGTGCAAGGCATCAGTGATCCAACTCTTTCCCTCCCTCCAACTCGTACCTGGCTCTCACTAAATTCCAATGTTGGCTTCCCCAATTTTTTTTTCTTCCCACCTGCTCCATTCGTTCGTTGTGCCAGGTGGCTACTGACGTGGCAGCAAGGGGGCTCGACATTCCCAATGCCCTTCCTCACCCCTCCTCCACTCCATTCCCGCCTTCCTCCCACCTACCTGCCTTCCTTTGCTTTGCCAGGTGGCTACTGACGTGGCAGCAAGGGGGCTCGACATTCCCAACGTCGAGTGAGTGCTTGGATGGTTGCAGAGTGCATGTACAATGTGCATGGGGGATGCATGGGTATTGCCTGGAAAAATGCATGGGCGTTCATGGGAGATGCATGGGAGATGCATGGGTAATGCATGGATAATGCATGGGAGATACATAAATATGCATGGGAAATGCATAGCTAAATGTTGTCCATCTGCTGTCGTGTCGCTCCATCTTCCATGCCCTTCTCTCCCAGGATGGTCTTCATCTTCCATGCCCTTCTCTCCCAGGATGGTCTTCATCTCCCACGCCCTTCCTTCTCACCACGGAGGACTATGTGCATTGAAACGCCACTGACTGCTTTGCACATAGTCACCATAGGCACATAGTCACCATAGGCACATAGTCCTCAACTGCTCCGCTCCTTTGATCTCGCCACCACATCTGTCCTGTCCGCTGCCGGGGTGGTCATCAACTGCACCTTCCCCCTCACCACGGAGGACCATGTGCATCGAATAGCACTCGTAGCAGCTGACTTTTGAGACGTCTCAAAAGTGGTCATAAACTGCATCTTCCCCCTCGCCACGGAGGACTATGTGCATCGAATAACACCCGCAGCAGCTGTTGACTGTGCGGCACCTTGTATCCTCATCTTCTATCGCCACCTATTATGCCCTTCATTGCCACCCTTGTCTCCCAGGGTGGTCATCAACCGCATCTTCCCCCTCGCCACGGAGGACTAAGTGCATCGAATAACACCCGCAGCAGCTGTTGACTGTGCGGCACCTTGTATCCTCATCTTCCATCACCCCCTTTTATGCCCTTCATTGCATCTCCCAGGGTGGTCATAAATTGCATCTTCCCCCTCGCCACGGAGGACTATGTGCATCGAATAACACCCGCAGCAGCTGTTGACTGTGCGGCACCTTGTATCCTCATCTTCTATCGCCACCTATTATGCCCTTCATTGCCACCCTTGTCTCCCAGGGTGGTCATCAACCGCATCTTCCCCCTCGCCACGGAGGACTAAGTGCATCGAATAACACCCGCAGCAGCTGTTGACTGTGCGGCACCTTGTATCCTCATCTTCCATCACCCCCTTTTATGCCCTTCGTTGCATCTCCCAGGGTGGTCATAAATTGCATCTTCCCCCTCGCCACGGAGGACTATGTGCATCGAATAACACCCGCAGCAGCTGTTGACTGTGCGGCACCTTGTATCCTCATCTTCTATCGCCACCTATTATGCCCTTCATTGCCACCCTTGTCTCCCAGGGTGGTCATCAACTGCACCTTCCCCCTCACCACCGAGGACTATGTGCATCGCATCGGGCGCACGGGCAGGGCGGGCAACAAGGGCATAGCGCACACACTCTTCACCTCCGAGGATAAGGTGGGGTGCGGTGTAGTGTGGTGGGGTGTGGTATGGGGAGGAGGGACTGTGTACGTGCTGTTGGTAAGCAAGGGCATAGCCCACATACTGTTTTACTGGGGAGGAGAGGACAAAGGCACATAACACATGTAAGGCATAGCCAATCTGCCTTCATGCACTACAGTCACATACAGGTGAGGCGAGCTTTTAAGCTACCTTCGCTACAGTCACATGCAGTCTTCTTTTCCGATGTATCGATTTCCACTATTCGCCCTGTGCCAATTCGGTTCAATGCACTCCCCTTTGTTACAGGCACGTGCAGGGGAATTGGTGAATGTGCTTCGGCAAGCCAACCAACCAGTGCCCGAAGGGCTCTTCAAGTTTGACCTCTCCGTCAAGAAAAAGGTGATCAGCGGGCAAACTAAAGTTTGTGCTGTGATGTGAACATTTATGCTGATATTATTAAAATGTCATCCATGCAGCTCACAGCCTTATGTTTGAGCTGGCATGTTGCAGTATGCTTGCATTGTACCATCCCATCACATTCCATCCAAAGCTAATGATAGCTGTCCTACCCATTGTGCAGGAATCCAAGCTGTATGGCGCACATTTCAAGGACATCTCTCAGGTCACTAAGAAGGCCACCAAGATTACATTTGACTCTGACGACGATGAGTGAACATGTGGGTGATGAATGTGCTGGACAATTTGTTGTTCCTTGATTGGGTCCAGCCGAAGTCCATCTTCAGAATTTCCAGTGTAAAAAACTTAAGAAGAACACTACACCTCTTGATACATTTTCCTTGCACTGCTGAAAGTGCAAATCCTGTTATAACACGTTTATGAAACGTTTTGCATTCATTAGTCGTTCTCTAGAGTTCTCCATCTCTGAACATTGTGTTGTGGTCTTGTTTGGACAAATAAATGCCCCAAGACGTTTCCATGCGGTGACGCTCGTAACGCGTATCTGACTGGAGATCGCATCCGTTCAGATGACGCACATCGCGCACTTCCCGGCGACGAGCAGCTCTCCACCCACACCCAGGGCCAGCCAGATGTTGGTGATTCATTTCTGCCGAGCTGATGCAGCACTTCCATCCTTCCCCCTTTCTGACCTGACAAGCTCAAGGCTGCATCCCTCACAATACGCTTTTGTTTTGCCTTCGTCATCTGCATAGACCCTCTGTAGCCAGAACGAAGTACCGTACAGCCACGTTCCTGACTGGTCGTTCGCGCTATACGCCTTGTCTACCATCGCGTGATCTTGTCAACTGCGCTGCGACACAGCAATTGTTTTTTTTAATCTTCGGGTGACGACAGCTTGGTCGAGTACATCATTCTTCTCCGTTTCAAATAGAACCTTAGCGCGGCATGGCCACTCGGCGTGGTCGTTCTGCTGCTACTGATGCCGCCTCGACACCGACGATAAGTACCGTTGATGCTCCTGATCAGGTGGAGGAGGTTGCACCAACTCCAGAAACCGAGTCCATTTTTATCAAAATCGTCAGCGATAAAGGGGACGAGGTGCAGTATAAAGTGAAAAAAGGCGCTCGGATGCAGAAAGTATTTGACGCATACGAAAAAAAGGTCGGTGCTACACCTGGTTCTCTGATCTTCACGTTCTATGGCAAGCGTGCGCAAGGGAAGGACACGGTGGAAGTGATTGGACTGAAGAATAACTCCGTTTTGGAAGCGAATCAGTTAAAAATTGCAGGCTGATGTTGAGGCTTCACTCCGTCAGATCCTCAGGGTGCGGTATCTTGCAGGGTGTTTCTTATTTGCCTTTGTGTCCTGGTCCTTATCGTGCCGGGATAAGGTAGCTAGTTAGGGTTGAGGTTTATTTCTGCTAATATTGCTCAGGATAACCTGTTCTTATTGTGCCCTATATGGACGCTATGAGTGTGTCCAGGGCTTGCATTAGCTGACAGCCATGTTGTGGCAGGTGTACTAATTTTTTCTTCAATCAGCTCATCGCGACTGGTTTTCATGTTGGCACCCGTGCGAACGACACCAGAAACCTGGTGAATCCATTCCAAGACATGTATCGTATGTCAATCATTATTTCAAGGTGGGCCCACCCACACCACACCAAGGTACCACAATAATGACATGTACCGAACGTATGATAACACTGAATCAGAGTCGTTGTATAAAGAGGCTGATACGGCAATGATCTTTCCTTCAAGGAGCAAGGCTAAAAGGGTGTTAGAATGAAGAATGGATGATGCATTGATGTTGGTTGGGGTACATATAGCTAACCCTAAGTTTTGTACCCCCTAAGACAAACCTCACTATAGGCTACAACATTTGACACACCCCCATAGCCTAAGTGAGGGGTGTCTAGCAGAACCACACGAGTACGGTCACAAGACCAGTCCAAGAAACGAAGCTCAGGGTGGATCACAATGTCACCACACAGTCTGAGCACAAACAACAGTGGCCACAAGGCCAGTCCAAGAAATAACAGAGTTATATAGAAAGCAAAGTAAACAGTACACTCAAGTCTAAGCAACACGAGAACCAGTGTCAACAAGGCCTAACTGCACACAGCACCTCTGGTGGTCACAAGGCGGAAGCGCCTTGGTGAAGATGTCTGCAGTGTTGGCCTCGGACTCTACAAACTCAAAGCGAGCCTGTCCACGCCTCTGCAACTCTCGCAGAAGAAAGTACCTGACGTGAATGTGCTTCACTCTGCTCTCCAGTCGAGGCTCTCGACAAAGGAGAATAGACGCCTTGTTGTCAGTGAACAAGGTCGGTGCAGAGCTCGGCCGCTCACCAAGGTCGGTGAGCAAGAAGGTCAACCAACGCAGCTCCTGTGCCGCCATGGCACCAGCGTAGATCTCAGCCTCAGCTGTAGAGGTCGAGACCGAAGAGGAGCGCGTGGACCGCCAGGAAACAGCTCCAGAACCCAGGCTGAAACAGTACCCCTGAGTAGACCTGTGAGTCTCAGCGTCGTCAGCGTAAGAGGAGTCACAGTGACCAGTAAGTACGACAGACTGCTGCCCTCCAAGAACTAGCCCCACGCCTGACGTCGTCGCTAGGTACTTCGCCACCCTCACAGCTGCTGTCCAGTGAACAGGACGGTGTCTCCCTGGCGCAACAAAGCGCGCAAGAACGCTGAGAGGGAAGGCGAGGTCCGGGCGAGTACAAGTCATCAGGTACATGAGGCAACCCACAAGCTCTGCGTAGGGACCACTAGGCTCGAACGGCTCGTCAGGAAAGGGTCCAGTGAGTCTGTGGTCAACAGCAAGAGGTGTGCGCTGTACTGTGGAGTGCTGAAGCCCGAACCGCTGAAGGACCTGCTGCACCATGTGCGACTGTGAAAGTGTAATGGTGCGAGCAGCTCTGTCCCTGGTGATCTGCAGGCCAAGGTAGTGGCGCAGCTCACCAAGATCAGTGCAGGTGTGTCTCTTCTGCAGTTCGGACTTCACGTGTGCCAAAGCAACCCTGTCAGGGGTGGCGAAAACAAGGTCGTCAACGTAGACCAGAACAAAGAAAGGTGTGGGGCCACGACGAACGAACAGCGACGGGTCAGCAGAAGACGGCTGGAACCCAAGGTCAGACAGGGTAGAACGCAGGGTGTCGTGCCACTCACGAGGAGCCTGACGAAGACCGTAAACCGGTCGCCTCAGCCTCCACTGGGTCCCAGGAGGGAAAGAGCCAGTGAAGGCAGAGGGACGACGCAACCAGACCTCCTCGTGAAGACTGCCCTGAAGGAAAGCAGTAGAGAAGTCGAGAGAGTGTAACTCGTAGTCTCTCTGTGCTGCTACGTGTAGTAACACCCGAAGAGTGGTCATCTTCGGGGTGGGCGCGAAGGTCTGAAAGAAGTCAACTCCCTCGCGCTGACTGAAACCTCTAGCCACGTAGCGCGCCTTGAAGACCGGAGGAGATCCCGGTGGCCGCTTCACCCTGTAGATCCACATGCCGTCGACTACGTTCGCCCCCGGAGGGGGAACCTCATCGACGTAGGTGCCTGTGGATCTGTAGGAGGCCATCTCTGCGTCCATGGCAGCTCTCCACTGAGAGGCCCAAGGCCCTGACACTGCCTCAGCGTAAGTGCGAGGAGTCGGAATGTCAAGGGCGTCGGGGTCACCCTCAGGGGCGAGGAGCATGGCACAGAGATGAGGGGAAGCGGCCGCCAGGAACTCTAGCTCAAACTGCCTGTCCTCTAGGGCGTCACAGCCAAGGGCAGACACACCCCCGACGGCCAGAGGACTGGAAGGAGGAGCAGCCACAAGAGTGGTGGCGAAGTCAAGGCGGCGGGTAGAGGCAAACTCAGTGACTGCGGCAGTAAGAGCGGACACAGAGGACACAGAGGCACGAGGGTGAGTAACAAGCGAGGCGAGAACACGAGAGAGAAGAGGACGGTACGTGCGGTAGTAGTCAGTGACAGGAGTAGGGAGCGACGCAGTGAGAGCCGACTCAGGAGGAGACGGAAGCACAGACGGAGACGGACGAGGTGGACTAGAACGAAGTAAGGCAGTACGAAGGTCAGTGAAGGGAACAGGAGACGAGGGACGAGCACGAGGGGAGCGACGAGAGGCCCAAGTCTGAGAAGGAGGAGGGGACAACGAAGACTGAGAACGAGGGAAAACAGCGGGAGAGGGGTCAGGAGGAGGAAGCGGAGGACCAGAGACGGGAGGAGAGGGGGAGGAGGAAGGAGAGGGAGAGGGGAGACCGAGGGTCCGAAGACCCGAGACAGGAGGAGGAGACGGCAGCTGCTGCTGCTGCGGCTGCTGCGGCTGCTGCTGCTCCAGCGGCTGCTGCCCCTGCTGCTGTCGCTCCTGCTCCTCGAGCCGCTGCAACTCTCTCTCCTCTCTCTCCAACTCCAGCTGCTCCTCACGAGCACGGCGAACACGAGCCTGGAACCTGGTCGGGTAGGGGTGGGGGGAAGGAGTAGTGTCCGGGGCAGCGGCAGCCCCAGAGTCGACCTCCGAAGCACCAAGCACACCACCCCCAGAGGCAGCACCAACACCAGCTCCAGACCCAGGCTCTCCAGAAACCGAAGGAACACCCTCACCCCCAGACGCAGCACCCCCAGACTCCGCACCAGCACCCCCAGACTCCGCACGACCAGTACCAGCCCCCGGAAGAGAAGAGTCCTCTGCAACCCGCGGCTCAGCTCCAACTCCAGCACCCCCAGAACCAGAGACCTGTACAGGGACAGTCGCAGGACCAACCTCCCGAGAGGGAGCACCTACAGGAGGCGGTGAGGAAGACTGTGGGGAGGGAGGCTGTACAGGCTGTGCCTCAGTGCAAGCAGCGCGGTAACTAGCGTCGAGCGAGCGGAGGTGAGCGATCAAGTCAGCAGAGCGCTCAAACGAGGCGAGATCAGGAAACAGGAACGGGAGGAAAAGACGGCCAAGAGAGACAGTAGCGGGAGTAGAGTAGCGGGCCTTAATCGCAGTGAGGTACGCAGCAGCGGTGCGAACCTGAGTGAAGTGGACCTCCTCTGACTCAGGGAGGAGGCTGCTGAGTGCGATGCAGGCCGCAGCGTCACGCGACGTCCAAGCCGTCCTGTCAGCGCGCTGACGGGCAAAGCGAGCCGTAGCAGCATCGTCAGGGGCAGGACCTAAAGCGGCAGGCTCGGGGGGCTCGGGGAGGTCACCAGTAGCGTGCGACCAGAGGGTCTCGCCCCCCTGGACTTGACTCTCTAACAGACGGCGAGCGCGAAGAAGCCAGACGGAAAAGTCAAGAGGTCTACCGTCAGCGTCGAAACGAAGAACTCGCGGAGTCGCCATAGCGAGAACTAACGCGAACGAGCAGGCGAGTAACAGCAGGAGGTAAGAGGCAAATTAGGGTTCAGGTGGGGGGGGGGGAGGGGACGTAGTCGCAGCGGAAGAACGGGCTAGGGCGACGGGCCAGGGCGTAGGGTCGACGGGACGGGGGAAAGGGCGGGCGCGATGCGACGGGGCAGGGCGACGCGACGGGGCAGGGCGACGCGACGGAGCAGAGGCGACGGGACGGGGAAGGGCGACGCGACGGGGCAGGGCGACGGGACGGGGAAGGGCGACGGGACGGGGCAGGGCGACGCGACGGGGCAGGGCGACGGGACGGGGCAGGGCGACGTGACGGGGGGAAAGGGCGCGACGCGACGGGGGGAAAGGGCGCGACGCGACGGGGGGAAAGAGCGCGACGCGACGGGGGGAAAAGGGCGCGACTCGACTGGGGGGAAAGGGCGCGACGCGACGGGGGGAAAGGGACGCGACGAGGGGGAAAGGGCGGGCAGGACGCGACGCTAGGAGTGGCGCTAGGCGCGGCACTACGCGCGGTAACAACGGAACCGGGACGAATGAGAGCTAGGATCAGGCTCGGGAGGCTCGAACGGAGAACGGAGGAACGGGATCCCACAGGATCCTAACCTAACTGATACCATGTTAGAATGAAGAATGGATGATGCATTGATGTTGGTTGGGGTACATATAGCTAACCCTAAGTTTTGTACCCCCTAAGACAAACCTCACTATAGGCTACAACATTTGACAAAGGGAGCTGAACCAACATAGGGCTGAAGAATCAAACCATGAAGGGAGGCCTAGCAGCACTGGATACGGTACCGTCATCGCCCGGATATACGTAAGACAGTGTTTAATAGTAGACAGGGGGTGTCTACAATACGGGTGTCTCTTATAAACAGGCTAGCCTTTTTATACGACACCTATTTGTGTGTACGAGATAAGACATATATGTCTTATAATAAGAACCAGGGTTTAGGGGTTTTCTTCTAAAGAGGGGGTGTCTTCTAAACGAACCTTGTGAAAAGAACTAGGCAAGAATGATGCATTGAATGGAAGAATTGGGTACAAGTAGCAAACCCTAGTTGGGGTTGTACCCCATATTGGCTACCCCACTACAGCCTACAAACATAATACAGTTTAACACACCCCCATAGGCAAAGTGGGGGAGAACAAAGGGTCACAAGACCAGTCCAGCAAAGCAAAGCAAAGCCCAGGGTGGATCACAACGTCACCACACTCCGAGCACAAGCAAAGGCCACAAGGCCAGTTCACATGCAGTGCTAGATATAGAACAGGACAAGCAGCAAGATATATATAAAGTACAGTACAAAGAAAGTCAAGCAGTAAGCAAATGAGGAAAAGTGGACACAAGGCCTAAAGAAGTACAGTGCCGCTGATGATCACTAGACGGGAGCGCCTTGGTGAAGATATCAGCAGTGTTGGCCTTCGAGTCCACGTACACAAGCCGAAGCTGACCGCGCTGCTGAAGCTCTCGAGCAAGAAAGTAGCGAAGAGCAATGTGCTTCGTCCTGTGCTCCAGTCTGTGCTCCTGACACAAGGCAAGGGCCGCCTTGTTGTCACCGTACAGAACTGGAGGAGAACTAGGCCGCTCTCCCAAGTCAGTCAGCAGGTAGGTGAGCCAGCGTAACTCCTGTGCAGCCATGGCTGTGGCGTAGATCTCAGCCTCACAACTAGAGCCGAGAACAGAAGAAGAGCGGGTGGACCGCCACGAGACAGAACCAGAGCCAAGGCTGAAGGTGTAATCCTGTGACGACCGCTGCGTAGCCAGGTCGTCCACCCAAGAAGCGTCCGAGTGACCAGTGAGGACAACTCTGTCGCGTCCTCCAAGCACCAGCCCCATGCCTGATGTACTGCACAAGTAACGCAACACCCTCTTAGCAGCCTCCCAGTGCTCTCGCCTGTGTCTCCCAGGCGCAACGTAACGAGCAAGGATGCTAAGTGGGTACGCGAGGTCAGGTCGCGTGCAAGTCATCAGGTACATGAGGCAGCCTACAAGCTCTGGGTACGGGCCACTCGGCTCTACGGACTCGTCCGAAGGTGGAGCTGAGAGCGAGTGGCTGGTAGCCAGAGGTGTGGCCTGTGGTGAGGAGAACTGGAAGCCGAAGCGCTGAAGGACCTGCTGCACCATGTGTGACTGAGTCAGGGTGATGGTGCGGCGAGCTCTGTCCCGGGTGATCTGCAAGCCAAGGTAGCTACGCAGTTCACCCAGGTCAGTGCAGGTGTGTCTCTTCTGCAGCTCCGACTTCACACGAGCGAGTGCCTCAGTGTCAGCAGTAGCAAAGACCAAGTCGTCGACGTACACGAGAATGTAGAACGGCGGTAGCGACGTGTCTGTGCGCAGAAACAGCGACGGGTCAGCAGTAGACGGCGCGAACCCAAGAGCTGCAAGTGTAGTCCTCAGTGTGTCGTGCCACTCACGTGGCGCCTGGCGGAGACCGTAGACTGGCCGGCGGAGGCTCCACTGGGTACCAGGAGGAAACGACCCAGTAAAGCCAGGTGGGCGGCGCAGCCAGATCTCCTCGTGCAGGCTGCCCTGCAGGAACGCTGTGCTGAAGTCAAGAGAGTGAAGCTCGTAGTCACGCTGAGCAGCAACGTGTAGCAGAACCCGAAGAGTGGTCATCTTCGGGGTGGGGGAGAAGGTCTGGAAGAAGTCAACCCCCTGACGCTGACTGAAGCCTCTAGCAACGTAACGAGCCTTGAAGACAGGTGGAGAACCTGGCGGCCGCTTCACCCTGAAAATCCACATGCCATCGACGATGTTCGCCCCAGGAGGGGGAACCTCGTCGACGTAGGTGCCTGTGGACTTCCAGGATGCCATCTCTGCGTCCATGGCTGTCTGCCACTGAGAGGATTAGGGACCCGAGATCGCCTCTGCGTAAGAGCGCGGAGTGGGGATGTCTAGTGCATCCGGGTCTCCCTCAGGGGCAAGCAACCAGGCCACGAGATGAGGTACAGCAGCCGCAAGAGAGTCAAAGTCCTCCTGCCTGTCCTCAAGGACGTCCGTGCCAAGAGCACACTCACCCCCGACGGACGGAGGACAGACAGACTCAGACTCAGCAACAAGACTGGTGGCGTAGTCTAGGCGACAGGCAGCAGCAAAGTCGACAAGCTCAGCGACCAGGGCAGACGCAGCAGAAGACTCAAACGACGGGTCAGTGACAACAGTGGCGAGAAGACGCGTAACAGTAGGGTGGGCAGCACGAACACTGTCAGACTCAGGGTCGGGAACGTCAGGAAGAGAAGACGCAGGAGGAGACGGTAGGGGGACACGCTGTGGACCAGTGGAAGGACGAAGGGCCATAATATGCGTGCCAGGAACAGGAGGAGGACGCGGACGCGCGACACGACGACCAGTGGGACCAGTGCGCGCAGTGCGAGCAGCGCGAACAGGCGAGGCAGGACGAGACGCAGGCTCACGACGCTCCGTAAGCGAGTCCGGCTGTGCAGTATAAGGCACAGGAGCAGGGAGGGGGGAGCCAGGCTGAAGGGGAAGGCCAGTGGAAGACGGGAGGGAAAGAACCTGGCGAAGAACCGTGTCAGGCGGCGGCAAAGCCGACGGCGACGGAGGAGCGAAGAACAGGCGCGACGGCGGAGCTCCGCCAGCACCTCCAGCACCCGGAGCACCAGAAGCACCTGGACCAGCACCCTCCGCCACAGCACCCCCCGAGTCGGCGACGTCAGCACCAGAGGCCCCAGCAGCGACAGACCTCCCCTCGCCAGCACCTCCAGAACCAGCAGGACCACCGTGTCCAGAACCGTCAGCTCCAGCGTCGTCAGCTCCAGCAGCTCCAGTACCGCCAGGAAGAGCACCCCCAGACGCAGCAACCCCAGGCTCCGTAGGCTCAGCAGCAGCACCCCCAGGCCCAGTACCCTCAGGCGCAGTACCCCCAGGCTCAGCACCCCCAGACTCCGTACACGCAGGCTCAGCACCCCCAGTCGTAGCACCCCCAGGCTCAGCACCCCCAGGCTCAGCACTCCCAGCAGCACCACCTGCAGCAGCACCTGAGTCACCTGTGACCTCGACAGGCTCAGCGACGGGAGGAGGATCTACCTGAGAGACACCTGAAGGAGCAGGACCCTGAGGGGGAAGGGGGTCTACCGGAGGGGGACCAGGAGCAAGGAAAAGCGGCGGGGGAGGGAGGGGGGCAGTGCGGTAGGGGACGGTAAAAAGGGACCGACTCGTCAAAGGTGACGTCCTGAGAGGCGAAGACCCGGCGCGAGGTGGGGTGGTAAAACTGCCAGCCCGGCGCGTCAGGAACAAAGCCAAGGAAGACACAGGGAAGTGTGCGGGAGGAGAGCTTGTCCGCGGACGTATCGCGGACAAGGGCACGAGCACCCCACACCCGGAAGCGCGACGCATCGCCAACCTCCCCCGTCCAACGCAGTGTGGGCGAGGTCTCCGGCAAGGAGACACGGGGCCAGAGGTTGAGCTGATGCGCGGCGTACCGGACAGCAAACGGCCACAGAAAATGGGGAGCCGCCGCGTGGACCAAGGAGGTACGAGCGACCTCCATGACCAGGCCAATGCGGCGCTCAGCAACCCCATTCTGCTGTGGGGAGTCCGGAAGCGTGAAGGTCTGCTCGATGCCCTCCGCCTGACAGAAGGTCCTCAAGAGATCGGAGGAAAACTCACCACCTCTGTCAGAGTGCAGACACAGGACAGGAAGATCCGTCCGGAAACGGCGGCGGAGCTGGAGACGAACTGTGCGGATCCAAGGGATCAGAACAGCAGGGACCTCACCCTTGGTGCGCAAGGGGAAGACCGTGGTGTAACGCGAGTAGTCGTCGACAACCAGCAAAAAGTACCGCTCACCGCCCTGGCCACGAACGCGGGCAGGGCCCCACACGTCCAGGTGGAGGGTCTGCAGAGGAGCCTCTGTCGGGGGGAACGAGGAGGAGTGAGGAGCGGCGCGCTGCCGCCCCTCGACGCAAGGAAGGCAAGGCGGCGCAGGCGAGGCAGGGAGGGGAGGGAGGGACCTGGGAAGACCAGACACAAGGCTGCGACGGTGCATGCCACGGAGGCGTGGCAAGGAGGGGTGACCCAGGCGGTGGTGCCAGAGAAGGGTCTGGTGCGACAGGGAACGACACTCACAGGCGTGGGCCACCAGACCTGACGCGGACACCTGACCGACAGCAGCGACCTGAGGAGACGCAGTGGTCAGTGTGTAGAGACTCGACCCCGGCCGACGGGTAAACGTAGCCAGGTGACGGCCGGTCCTGGAGCACGTGCAGATCGCCACACGCTGTCCTCCAGGGGTAAAGGTGTCAACCCACTGATCCTGGATGACAGCGTTGCTCACCAGGTTCGTCGAGAACGAGGGGAGGTGGAAACCCGACAACGAGCCAGACGGAACCGCTGGACAAGGGAGCACAGTGGTGGACTGGGCAAGGACTGGGCCCCCAGAGGGGTCAGCCAAGGAGACTGGGACCGGTGCAGGAAGCGGTGTGAGCTCAGTACTGTCACGAAAGAAACAGCGGGAAGCACCTGAGTCAAGGGTGAAGGTGTGACAGGCCTCAGCCGGTGCGGTACCTGAGAGAGCAGTCTCTGTGGGTGCTGTACCTGAGAGAGCAGACTCGCAAACAGTCGGGACAGCACTGGAGGGAGCAAGTACAGGGGGCACCATACCAGAGAGAGCAGACTCACTAGTACCCAGGACAGCGGGCTCTATACCTGGGTCAGGCGGCACACACAAGTAACAGTCTCCCTCGGCACTAACAGTCAATGCATACATGGCAGCAATAATAGCATCATAGTCAAGAGCAAAGATATCAACACCAGCCCTCATGAGCTCAGCCCAGCGGGGGCGCTCAACATCCTCGCCCATCTCCTCACGCCAAGCGTCGTCAAGGCGGGAGAAGCAGCGGTACGGGGTGTGGAACCTCCCACACGTCTGTCCCTTGCGGTCACCTGTGCGAATGACATAGGAACAGCGGCCATTGCCCCCCGACGTCCCACGCTGAGCAAGCCACTCACGAAGCTGCTGGGTCGTCTGGGGACGCTGCTGCTGCTGGGAGCTCTGGCCCGAGCCAGTGCCTCCACTCCGACCTCCGCCACCACCACTACCTCCGCTCCGACCGCCACCGCCGCCGCCGCCACCGCCGCCGCCGCCGCCACCGCCGCCGCCGCCACCACCGCCACCGCTCCCTCCGCCGCCCCCGCCTCCGCTGCCGACCCCACTCCCACCAGCACTCCCGCCACCGCTCCCTCCAGCACCGCCTCCCCCCCCCCCCCCCCCCACCTCCTCCCCCCCCAGCGCCACCCCCGCCACCCTTGCCCCCCTTGCCCTTGCCGGTGCGGCGCCTCCCACCAGGAGTAGAAGCAGCGCCAGCAGACTCAGCACCAAGGAAGTCAACAGCAGCAGCAGTAGCGTAGGAGGGAGCGAGGGGAGAGGGAGAACACCCCTCAAAGATGGGGGTGCGAGGAGCGCCACGAGCAGCACCGACAGCTACAATGCTCTTTTCGGCCGCTAGCAGCTGCTCCTCTAGGAGGGCGACTGTGAGCTCAGTGGGACAGCGAGCAAGGAAGTGGTCTCGAACTGAGCTGAGGGTGTCAGGGAGTCGGGTGACTATGAAGTGGAGTGTCCAGTACAGTGGAGGGGGGTTCTTAGCGCAGAACTCGGTGGGAAGGGCAGCACGCAGGCGAGCATCACTAGTGCGAAGGTGGGTGATAAGATCGGCGACTGTAGCAAAGGTGGACAGCTCAGGGAACAGGTACGGCAGCATGAGGCGGCTAAGCTCGGCTGTGGCAGGCGAGGAGTAGCGAGCAACGACAGCATCGTACAGGGCCTTAGCGGATTTGCAGTCGCCAAAATGCTCGAGCTCAGCTAGCGGCAGGTGACTGCGAATGGCTAGGCGAGCAGCTGCGTCACGGGTCTGCCAGTGGGAACGAACACTAAGCTCAGCTGTGGCAGGAGGGGCAGGTGCAGCACCAGACGCGTAATCATAGAGCGACACATGCTCCTTGCTATCGCTCAGAAGGAACAGCTGCAGGTCGTCCAGCCAAGTTGCGAACTTCACAGGGCGGCCCTCAGCATCGAACGACAGCACGCGGATGGAAGCCATAGTGACAGTGCGACTGAGCAAAGGAAGCTGCCGCAGCGCTGCAGGTAGGTAGCTCGGCGGGAAGCGCGGCGGGCGGGCGACTCGGCGAGCGGGCAGTGCGGGGGGCGGGCTACGAAGCGGGCAGCGCGGTGGGCAGGCGGCGCCCTGTTAATACAGTTTAACAAACCTTTCTTACTTTAGGGGGGTACATCCATACATGAATGAATCTCTACTTCTACCTAACCCCCCTCCGTCACCGCCTCCTCTGGAGCACTAGCAACAGGCTCTACACTCAAGTCTGGCACTCGCCAGGCATGCCTAGCCGTCTCCCTAGGCTCGATCATGCGGTCAGCCTCGGCCGCCGCTCCGCGGTAGTTGGGGGTCTCCTGGTACAGCACCTCCAGGCCAGTTGCCACGGCCACCTCCCGCACGCCCTCCGCCTGCATCTCCTCCTCCCCCTCCTCCTCCTCCTCCTCCTCCTCCCCCTCCTCCTCCTCCTCCACTGGAGCCTTCCCGAGCAGGCGCGTGTTGTCGCCTGTGGTCCCCCCGAGGGACATGTCCTCGGAGACATCGGTGGTGCTCCTGGCGCGCAGGTGAGACATCACCAGGTGGTTCTCCGTTCCGTCCAGCTTGCTGGAGATGCCACAGTGGCGGAACGCGTCGATGATTATCTGTCTGGGGACTTGATCCCAAGCCTCCGCGATCCACTGCAGCACCACGGGGTGCGGAGGCCTCCGCAGGTTCCCTGACGGGTGGGAGAGAGGGCACGGCAGCGGGATGTTAACGACAAGGACACGAAACAGAGCAGGAACTCGAAATGAACAGCCAACTCACCCTTCTTCGTCTTCAGGTGAATCCCTTCGCGCATGAACCACCTGGCGTAGCGCGCTCGCACGGCAGCCTTGAAGCACCGGTTGATGGAGACGTCCAGGGGTTGAATCTGGCTCGTACAACCCGCTGGAATGACTGCAGGGGTGATGCTGTGCGTGCGGTACGACTGAAGCATGGTCTGGGTGATGTGGCCGCGGTAGGAGTCCAACACCAGCATCGCACGCCTTGCGCTCTGGCCGCGCTGGGGGTTCAGATGGGGCAGCACCTCCTTGGACAGCCAGGTCTGCACAGCGCTCTCGTCCATCCACCCGTTGTCCTGTGCTTGGACCACGATTCCTGCCAGGCACACAAGGGACAGACGGGCATCAGCACAGTGGGGCACGCTCGCACGGCAAGGGCAAGGTAGAATTCACGGCGCTTACCGTCCGGAATCTCACAGTTGGGGACGTTCTTCATCTTGAACCACACCCACGGCCGCAGCTTATCCCCGGATGCGGTGCACGCTAGCATCACCGTCAAGCGCGTCTTCTGGTTAAACATGCATACAAGGGGACGAACTCCTTATCCACACACCTGCCGACAGACGTTGTCCGACCTTCGTTTTCACCCGCATCACCAGGTTCCAGCGGTCCCGGAAACGCTGGCTCCAGTGAGAGCTCGCGTTCCAGTTTTTGCCGGGGTGATGCTTCTTCATCCACTCGCGGCTCCACTTCTGGGTGTCCTTCACCGAGATGGCCACCCCGTTAGCTCGTTGAAGGCAGATGTAGCGATACAACGCTGCCTCCATGTCGGGGTAGTGTGCGTGGCGCCCCCCCCCCCGTGCATCCGCTTGCGGCAGTTAGCCGCGCCCTTGTAGATGCCCGCAGCCGCTTCCGCGCTCCAGCGTCTGATGCAGGCGACGCTCGCGGTGGACTCCACGCTTGTTTTCTTCAGGGAGCCGAGCTCCTTATAGCGGCGCGCCCACTTGAGCTTCTCACGCACGGTCCAGCCGCGGCGCTTCTTCGTGGAGTCTTTGCTGCGAAGGGAAGGTGGGCGGGTGTTGGGGTTAGAGAGGGTGGGGTCCTTAGGGTTCTCCTTTTCAGGGAACGTGGGAATCGGGCCCGCCGCCGCCGCGTACTCATCGTCGCTGCCCAACGCCTCGTTGACGATGATGTCGTCAGGATTGGGCGCCTTCTTCGCCTTTTTCCTAGCCGCACCCTTGCTGGATCCAGGGTCACCGTCGTCCTTGCGCTTCTTGTTGCTTGTGCGGCGACGAGCAGGGGCCTTTGCAGGGACCTTAGCAGGGTACTTAGCAGGGGCTTCCACGACCTTCGCCTTTCCTTTCTCCGCAGCGCTGAGTAGGGGGCGACGCTCCTCCCCGGCACTGTCGTCGTCCGAAAGCACCACGCGGGCGCGCTTCGTCGTGGACTGGATGCGATGGCGCAGCCTCCGCTTCAGTAGCGGCACGTTGTCGTCCGAAGCAAGGCTCCAGGGGTCCTCGTCGGTGCCCTCGCCGTCCAATAAGACGGCATCCGCAGCCACCTTGTCCCCCTCCGCCACCACGTCAGCATCCGCAGGCGCCGCTGTCTCGCGTTCCGCCGCGGCCTCGTCGGCTGCCACCGCCGCTTCCTGTGCCTCCGCGTGTTCACCGCCAGCATCTTCACCTCCGTCGTTGTCGGAATCACCAGCCCGCCACTCTTCAACCTCGTCGTCGCTCCCGACTGGCTGATTCCACCATTCGTCCTCCTCAATGTCGGCAGGACCTAATCCGTCGCCCGAAGCGCTGTCATCGTGGCCGTTCTCCGGCCAATCCTCCTCCGCGTCGTCGCCTTGTGCTTCGTCTTGGGCGTCCCCGTCACAGCTCGCACCGGAGGCGGCGGTACGACTTCCCGCCTTGCTCGCGTTCTTCGCCATGGCTACGCGGATGTCATCGCGGGGCGAGTTAATTCGCCCTTAGTTATTCACATGGACGTGAGGACGAGGTGAGGACTTGCCTAGGGGTACCTTGCTGCGCATGGTTAGAGAGCCTGCCGAGAGCAAGGTTGAGGAGAGGACTCAACCTCCATGAGCACCAAATGAATTGAAAGCCCGACTACCCCCCCCTGTCAGAGTGCCCCATCCACAGGTACCGAGCCGCTCCTCTACGAGGCATGTCCTCGTAGAGGACAGCCCTGTTGCTGCCAACGTGCTGCTGGCAGCCTTCTGGAAGCTGCCATGCGCTGCTGGCAGCAAAACGACGCTGGCAGCATCATTAGATGCTGCCAGCGCAGAGGAATCTTGCCAGCGGTGGCAGCTTTGCTGCATCCCTCACGTGGCAAGTGTGGGCGGTGCATGCATGGCCACCGAGGGCGGCCTGTTTCAATGAATCTGGTCCCTGGCTGTTTTCTACACACTTTGCAAGTGTTACAGTCAACTTAAATTTTTTTCCATTTATAAGAATTATAAGACACCCTAAACCATCCCGTTTACAAGATACATCAAGCATTTTTGCCCGTGTACGAGATAAGACATATATGTCTTATATCCGGGCGATGACGGTATGCATAGCACACCAAGGTATTATATGGCTTCTCTATAAAGCTGCTTGCTTTTGGTGGAACCTCTTGTTCTCAATCCCCTTCCCATTACCTCTCCTCTGCCCTTTCCCACCAGCGCCCCCATTCAGCTCTCCTCCGCCTCCCTCTCCTCCCTCTTGCCTCACCAGTGCTGGCACCTTCCCATGCCACTCCCACACGCACATGCGTCGATCGGCATCATAATGCCACATGTCATTCGCCAAGAACCGCCTCATCTTCTCCTCCCTCCCCGATATCCAGTTATTATGCAGAATGGAGCACCCCACCTTTGCACACGCCCTGTGAATATTTTTCTGCTCCCACAACCCGTGAACCGCCCCGTTAGGGTATCTGGCCCTGTCTAGAAAGACCGTTCTCAGTCCGTTTTTCCACACGCACTCCTCCCTCCCAGCAGCTACTAGCTCGCCTGCCTCCCCGCAGAGAACATCATAGAAGCTCGGCTGTTCGGACAATTTCGTCGCTGCTGCGTGTGCCGTGATCGCTTCAAACGCCTCGATTGTTTTCCGGTCTGCCCGGGCGAAATAAAACCCCGAGTTGATCCTCCGAACGCCAGTTCCGGGCAAATTCGCGTCTGGCTCATTGCTCTGGATCGGGAGTGTTCCCGGGCCGAACGAGAGTAGGTCCGGGAGAGGGTCGGTGAACCAGACAATGTCAACGTCGGTCCAGAGAACAGAGTAACCAGCGTTGAGAACTTTGAGCACGGAGCGGGACTTGAGCTTGGTGAAATGGCGGAAGCACTGGCTGCCATACCCACACTCCGAGGCACGCATATGCTTCACCTCCTCGCTTGCCTGCTCATAGTACACGGGCAGGCCCTGTGTGAAGGCGAATCGGTACAAGTCCTCATCAAGCGCGGCAATGAGGAGGTTGGAGGCGAGGCCGAGGGAGCACAGGCGGCACACGAAGCTCATCAGCATCTCCGCGTACCCCGCAGTTACCGCCACTAGGGTTACCACCTGCAGCTCTCCCCCCCGCCCGTCCGGGACCCTGCGGGCTAGCACTGGTAGTAGCTGCTCCATGGTGTGTGGGAGACCCACAGGAGAGGAGGCAGGGGAGGAGGCAGAGGAGGAGGAGTTGGTTGAAGCTCCTGCATCGCTGCTGCTGCTGCTGCCACTGCTGCCATTACCACCACTGCCGCTGCTGCTGCTGTTGGTGGACGACTCAACAGCAGTGTGCGGAATGGCATGGATGGTGTAATCCGTGGCGTTGGCAGGGGCGACGGAGCCGCACGTCCACTGATTCGTCTTGGCGCTCAGGCGGGGGTCCGTCTGGGAGGTTGCCACCGCGGATGAATATTCGCAGGAGCAGACAGCCGGGCGGAGACGCCTCTGCAGACAGAGATAGTTGGCTGGTGGGGATGGGGGACGGGGAGAGGGGGAAGATGAGGGGAACGGTGAAAGGGGGAAGCAATGTATTGAAACCTTGTTCCTACATGTCGATATCCATGGGATGCAAAAAGTGGCATTTCTATAACGCGGTTTAACCAGCTCACCCGAAGCTTCCAGGCAGTTCATCAGCTTGACTGGCACGTGCAGAGGTGTCCCTTTCTGATTGGCGTACGTCCCGTGTGTATGCGCCAGGTGGATATTCGCGAACAGCTCCCAGCTACTGTTCATTCTCGTACTCCAGAAGCTCTTCCCCGCCAATCCCGCCGCGTTTTTCGTGAACGCCGACTCCATCACGTGCGAATAGGAGTGCGCCACGTGTACGGCTGTAACGGCCTCGCTGGCGTCGACGATTTCGCGAAGCCCCGACGAAATGATCTCGTGCGTCAGCCAGTTGTCGTACTTGCCGCGGCCGTACGAGAATGGTGGTACGGTTCCTTTCACCAAAGGAACCGGCGTACGGTCGTCGTTGTTCCACGCCCAGAAGTCGACCCCGCCGTACGTGTGCAGCGTCCCGTGCGTACGTACGAACTCGCGAATCGTCGTCTCATGTTCCCGATGACCGCGCCCCGCCCACATTTCCCGCTCGAACGAGTAAGGAAACTCCTCGGGCATGTCCCACCGCGCCGCGGTCATCACCCAGTGGCGAAAGTTCTCGTGAACCTTCCGCATCGCAGCCATGACGTCATTCATGAGAATAATATCCGCGTTGATTACCATCGAAACCGGCGTGTCCGCGGCTTGAGCGCGCGCGACGACGCTGTGCACCTGCGGCACGCCGTAGAAATTCGTATCGATGGACGATTCGACCGTTACGTGCGCGGGAAATTGCCGCGCGAGCGCGCGGAAAGAAGAGTCGTTCCCCAGGAGAACGATTTTCGGGGACGGGCGGAGGCGCATCCACGAGAGGAGCGCGCGGCGCTGCGGGTCGGCGTGCGGGGAGGACGGGTCGAGGATGGACGTGTAAGGCTTGGGCGCAGTAAATATGGTGAGGAAATGGCGCTGCCGCTGCTGCTCTTGCCGCTGCTCTTGCTGCTGCGGAACATGCTTGTGCTTGTTCGCGGTGGCGACGGGGAGGAGGAGAGTGATTGTTACTACTACGGCTAGGAGTATGGATCTATAGTGAGCGGTTTGGCCCATTTTGAATGCTGCTTGCTGACTTTTTTCTAGGAATGGTTCAGTGAAACGGGGTGCGGGAGTGTAGGGAGGATAAATGGGAGGAGGAGGAGGAGGAGGAGGAGGAGGAGGAGGAGGAGGAGGAGGTTACGGATCGTAGGAGTCTTCTCTTTGGAGTGTTATACCAGTTGCGATGTGGATTGATAATGGTGAAGCGACCGACGAATTTGAGAATGTGAATATTCTGAAGTACTTATCGGTGTCCTGCAGCGGAGGTTACGCGGGAATGCGATAAGGATCTAGCTGGAATGTCACGACGACTCATGTCATGTGTCACCTAGGAAACGGTTAAGCACTAAGCGAGCATGCTGGTTTGGCGGCGGGGAATAAGTCGTTGCGGGAGACGCGATCCGAAGGATAAGGGATAAGTTCAGCGAAAACTGGTTGGTGACATCGAGTGACGAAGAAACGCGAAGAACTTGCACGACGTTGTCTGCTTCTCTTGTGTATCGTTGCGAAGTTTAGGTCGTTGTTTGTGGTAACTCCGCGAAAGGAGGCGGTGAAAGAAAACGGAGCTGGTGGTGAATGGAATTTTATGCGCGTGTGGTGTGGTGGGCAGGCTGGCTTTGTGTGGCTGCCAGCACCAATCACCGTCAGCGAAGTCAGCGAATAAGGTTTTGGCCAACCTGACCACGTTGCCTGATGGCATCCATAGGCCAAGTGAGGCAAACCTGGGCTGGCTTGTTCAGTCACCTTCGTCGTGTAGATACACTACATAGAATTGAAGGGGATATGTGCTCATACTATGAAGAGGCCCGTGGATGCTTGATCACTGATAGGTAATGTTAAGCAACTACTAATATTATTTTACAAAACAAATCCAATTACAACGAAACCTGGCCGTGTGTGTCCTTACAGCATGCTCACTTCATTGCTGAAATTCTACTCGCTGAGACTCCTCTTTGAGATGATCCATTATGCCATCTCCACATGCACATCCTTTTCTCAGCATCATAGTGCCAAAAGGAATTCACCACAAACCTCTGCTTCTTGGCATCCTTCCCAGCAATCCAGTTGTTGTGGAGAATGGTGCATCCTTTTCTTCTGCAAGTTCCCTCCACATCCTCCTCATCCCAAAACGCATGCGCCGCACCATTTGCGTACACCAATCTATCGAGGAAGATGGTGCGGAGGCCATTTTTCCACACACACTCCTCTTTCCCCTCCACAACATTCTCGCCCTTCACCCCGCACAGAATATCATAGAAGCTCGGCTGCTCCGACAATCTCGTAGTAGCTGCATGCGCAGTAATCGCCTCAAACGCCGCCACCGTCCTTTTATCCGCCCGGGCAAAGTAAAACCCAGAGTTGATTCGCCGAATGCCCGTCCCAGGCAGAGTCACATTCGGCTCATTGCTCTGGATCGGGAAAGTCCCTGGGCCATACGAGAGCAGGTCCGGGAGAGGATCGGTGAACCAGACAATGTCGACATCCGTCCAGAGCACAGAATACCCCGCCTTGAGCACCCGAAGCACAGCCCGGGATTTCAGCTTAGTGAACTGCCTGAAGCACTGGCTTCCAAAGGCACAGTCCTTTGAATCAACCCCCTTCAGCCCTTGGCTGACTTGCTCATAGTACACGGGCAGGCCCTGCGTGAAGGCGAATCGGTACAAGTCCTCATCAAGCGCGGCAACGAGGAGGTTGGAGGCGAGGCCGAGGGAGCGCAGGCGGCACACAAAGCTCATCAGCATCTCCGCGTACCCCGCGGTTACCGCCACTAGGGTTACCACCTGCAGCTCTCCCCCCCGCCCGTCCGAGACGGTCCGAGCAATTGTGGGTAGTAGCTGCTCCATGGTGTGTGGGAGGCCTACAGGGGCTTGGGCAGGCGAAGGAGGAGGAAGAGTGGGGATACTGTAGTCCGAATTCCTGTCCACTGACACGCTGCCACATGTCCATTTCCTGCCCGTTTTATCCAGCTTCGGATCGGTCTGGCTAGACCTAACGAAATTCGCGGATTCGCAGGTACACGTGGCGGGGCGAAGGCGCTGCTGCAGGCACATGTTGTGCACGGACGGCTCGTGACACGTGGCGAGCTTCCAGGGCACGTGCAGCGCGGTGCCCTTCTGATTGGCGTAGGAACCATGTGTCATGGCCATGTGGATGTTACCGAACAGCTCCCAGCTGCTCTTCTTCCGCGTGCTCCAAAAGTTCTTCCCTGCTGCTAATCCGTTTCCGTTTCCGTTACTGTTTCCGATACTAATGCTCTTGGTCGCGGCTGATTCTACCACGTGCGAGTAAGAGTGCGCCACGTGGATTGCCGTGACTGCCTCGCTGGCGTCAACCATGGTCCGCCGCCCTGCCGCCACGATCTCGTGCGTGAACCAGTTGTCGTACTTCCCGCGCCCGAACGAAAACGGCGGCATAACCCCGTCGAATAGCGGCGCGGGAGAGTCGTTGTTCCAAGCCCAGAAGTCCACCCCGCCGTACGTGTGCAGCGTGCCTATATCGCGTACAACCCCGCGGATCTCCTCCTCCATCGCCGCGTGGCTGCGCCCGCGAGCCAGCCCCCGCTGCCCCCACATCTGCGGCTCGAAGGAGTACGGAAAATCTTCGGGCATGTCCCAGCGCGCCGCGGTCATCACCCAGTGCTGGAAGGTTCCGTGCGTCTTCTGCAACGCGAGCATGACGTCATTCAGGAGGATGATATCGCCGTTGATTATCATCGAGATGTCGGTCGAAGCGGCCTGCGCGCGCGCCACCATGCTGTGAAACTGCGGCACGCCGTAGAAATTGCTGTCGATCAGTGGCTCGACGGAGATCTGCGCGGGAAACCGACGCGCGAGCTCGTGGAACGACGTGTCGTTTCCGAAAAGAACGATTTTCGGAGGCGGGGAGAGGCGCAGCCAGGAGAGCAAAGCGCGCCGCTGCGAGTCGGGGTTTGGGTCCGAAGGGTCCGCGATTGACGAGTAGGGTTTTGGAGCGCAGAAGATGGTGAGCGACGGCGCCTCGAATTGATCGCTCGGATCTCTGAATTGGTCGCCGTGCGACTGAATGCGATCGCTGGACGACTCGGAGCGATCGCTCGCGGCGTCGTCGAAGCCAATCTGGATGAGGCTGCCTCGCGAGATGCCGTTTGCGATCGCGAACGACGTCACCGGACCGCCGTTTAGATTCCGTCGGGTGTCTGCTTCGCTGCCGGCAGAATTGGCGGAACTGACGGAATTGTCGCTGGAGGAGCCTTTTTTGAAGATGACGGAGTGGCTTCGGTCGGCGAGTAGCGCGCCGTCGCGTAGGACACGCTCGCGTGGGGTGAGTCGACGATCGCTTAGGGAGGAAAAGGCGGACGAGAGGGAAGTGCAGAGAAAAAGGAAAACGTAGAGGAGAGCGAAAGTGCGCGTATATTGCGCCATCGTTACTCAACGTGGTGCGCTAACAAGAGGCGCGAGGAGAATGAAATTTGAATCCAGTCTATCTCTGCAAATCTGGTCGCGAGAGGAGATAAATATGGCAGTGGCTACGAATATTGCGAGACGGGATGAATTTGGCACAGGCGTCAGCTAAGAGGCGTTTCTCCGTCCAGGTTTTAGTAGTCTTCTGGACCAAGCCCAGCTGTTTCCGCAGGAATAAACGCCTAAATGCTTTGAAAACCGACGAGGACGACGCTGCACACAAGATATATGGCTGGTGGGATGCTGCCGCTTTGTAGAAGTCTGATCATAAAATTGGTGTGAATGTGCTGTGAGCGAGGCTGTGCTCGTCCCGTCCGGTGCATGGTGCTGCTGAGCCACCATCATGTGGTGGAGATCAACTGATCTGAGAAGGAATCTGCGACTCGGAAAGGCATGGTGGCGGTAACCACAGGTGGGGCCGTTGCTCGGGATGTGGGACATTCGTTTGTAACTCTCGCATGAGCGAGTGTCAGGTGGCGTCGCACAGGCTCGCAAATGTCGTTCGTGCGGCTTTTTCCTCCAGTTTGGAGAGATCCGCAGTCACGAAACCCACATGCGACTCGGTAAATTCAACCAATCGAATTTCGCCAGAACAAGAAGACAAGTTGCCCCGACACTCTTGGTTGGCTACACTCTCCACAAACAATGGAGTCGCAACCAATGCTGTTTCGAAGCAAAACCGTCGCGCAGGTTGAGCTGCTGTCGCCAACACAATCGGCTTCAAGTCATAACGTCATTTCCTTGACGTCGATTAGTGTGAGTGTGACCGTCGTCAACCTGCTGATTTACGATTCCTGTCGCCAACGGCTCAAGTAGCCCAGCTCGCCCCTGTCGGTTGTGCCAGTCTGTATCTACGTACAGCACACTTGAATCAACTGCCAATGTAGAGTGTACGTATGTTGGTGCGGTCCACAGTTTTTCTCGCGAAACCGAACAAGACTCGAGAGTCGAAACGGTTCAAACAATCTGGTCCCACCGACCATCCCCCACCAACTTCGACATACAAGATGACTGCTGTTTCGATGAGCGTGTTGTCAGCCTTGCAGCTAGAATATGTACATTGTTCAATGCTGATATAAACAACGACGATAATCATAGCAAACTGTGGAAACTAAATGTATGTAGTATTTATACATCTGTATAGATATTACAGTGCAGCACAATTATGCAAGGAAATTGAGTGGGAACAGGAAGAGAAGAGGAAAGGAGGAATAACGTGAGGAGAAAAAAGGAAAGAAGAAGAAAGAAGGAAGGGAATAGGGAGAAAATGGTAGGAGGAAGAAAAACCGGGAAAAGGGAAGAAAAAACACAAGACACAACATAAAGAAAACCCCAATAGCACACACAATTGAAACCCCATCTAACCATCCCATCAAAACACCCCAACTGCACTCCCATCGAACCAAAACCCCCCCTAAACCCTGTCAGAATGAAGAATGGATAATGCATTGATGTTCGTTGGGGTACATATTGTTAGAATCTAGAGGCAGGAATGAATGCATTGATCAAGAGTTGGGTACATAAGCTAACCCTAACA